>CAJGYM010000019.1:0-600000 GCA_904845305.1 Caenorhabditis auriculariae | reverse complement strand
TATTAATTAAAAAATACAAAAAAGATTCAGAATGCTGGGATAGTTTTAAAAAAAAAAAAACTGGTAGCTGGACGTTCTCTTGTAAGTTGAAAACTTCATGAATTTTTTTACAGGAGTTAGACTGTAAATCTTACAAAAACCGGTGACCAAACAAATTTGAAGTTTGGGAAATAAATACTTTTTACTTAAAGTCTACAAATCAAAAATTTTAATTAAAAAAATCAAACTACACACTTTTCACATATTCTTCAAAATTTTGATTCGAAGAAAGTGTAATCCGAGAACCGAGGTCAACGGAACATTGCAAAAATAGGCGTTTTACTTCTGGCAAGCAAGCACGTGGGAGAATCAGGCGTAAATATTTGCTCAGGCCGAAAAAAAGTCGATGAGGATTGGGCACCAAAAGAAACCTTTTTGAAACTGCAGGATTTTGATCGTTTCAAAATAAAAAGCTTTTGTGAGTTCGAAGAAGCGGAAAACTCGGCGCGGTTCTTGGCACGAGTTCAATTTTTGCGCCACCGACTATCTGGAAAGCCCGGTTACCGCTCTTTGTATCTATTCCACTATTTTCTAATCCAAATATGAAAAAATTCAAGAACTAATTAAAAAATGAATGAAAAGAGCGATAATCGAGATTTTCAAATAATCGCTGGCGGTTGAATTGAACTCGTGCCAAGAACCGCGTACGCACACGCTACGCGTCCCGCCCTCTTCCCCGCCTCCCTCGCCTTTTAATTGCGGGAAAATTGACCATAGCGGTAGATGAAGTTTCCATGAATCGGAAAAAATGAAGTAAAAGCGCAAAAAGTAGGGAAAAAAACAGGCTTTGGACTTTGATATTGTTCATAATTCGATATAAATTATTTGAATCGATTTGATTTGATAGCTGAAACTATTCAATACTTTTTAAATTTTGACCAGGAACTACACGTTAGGTAGCTCTTTTTGAAAGAAAATATATCTCAAAGCAGTGATAACTTATTAGTTTCATCTTACTAACCATTCCCATCCCAATAGCGAAACCCAGAAGACCGCCTCCAGCAACGTCCACATAGCTAAAAACAAATAAAAAAGTGTTGTAAAATCTCGGAAGTCACACAAACCGATGTTTAAAGTCGCGGATACGCGAGAGACACACGTAAACGCTGAACACAAAGATTGCGAACTGAGCGTAGATTTTTACGACAACTGGGACTCGTGGACGGAGATGCAACAGGCTCTGAGCAAAGATTGCATTTGCACAAATTTCTCTACTTACAATCAGAAAAGTTGCGAAAAATATGGAATGGGCTGCATGTCCCGACGGGAAGGAAAAATGGAGATCTCTCCGAGATTCACCAGTACAGGTAAAGTTTTCGACCCAAGCGTTGGAGCCTGAAATGTTAAAAAGATTTTATTCGCTTGAAATTACGAGGAAAGATTTAGCAAAAAGACAAGAAAATCTTTCGGATGAGCTTGTTTTTACAAAATTTTCAGTCCACACTATATTAAGAAAAAAAAAGATTTCGTCTTGATCTTGATCTTGTCCCAAGGCAAAACTTCCCCTCCATGAATTGTCCCAATCTCGCGAGACCAAATCCTTAATCTTTCTAGACGTTTTTGAGAAAAAAATGACAACTTTTAGGATGGAATTGCGATTTTTCGAGCGTTTTTCTAGGATGATTTGGAGGTCTTAAAAAAATAAATAAATAAATAAAAAAATTGTTTGTCATGGTCTTGTCTCAAAGATTTTGAATAACCCTGTTTTGAGTCCCTTCACTCTACTTGAATCGAAAACTTGTAATAAGTTTCGTTTGATTCATTGCCTTTTTCATTATTCAATCCTCTTTTCTATAAAAGAATCTCACCAAGAGGACACAACTGATCAAGATGTTTCGGTTTGCAGACATCGATGAAATTCGGCCGAAGACGTGAGGAGGTGCTTTTGAAAACATTCAATGACACAGAAACTGATAAGACACTGCACAAGTAGATTGCTGAAAATTTCTGTCGTGGTTTTAGAATTTCAAAAAGCAGTTTATCCTTCCAATTCTGAAACCTATTTACAGAATGTTCAACTCACAGAAGAAAAATACGATATTCAGGAAACATTGATGCCACTGAACGGAAAAGTGTCGGCGTGTCCTCAGAAGAGATAATTCGGTCATTATTATCTAAACGTATGGTTCTTGAAATTAATGATTCATTTTGAATACTATCCAGCTTTGGATATTTTCACAAAATCTCGGATGTTTGAGCAACACTTCAATTGAAGGTAGAAAAAATGGATTTATAGGTTACCCAGGAAAATAACTGTGATAAGTATCGCAGTTAAGGCATTTTGGTCTGCACTGAACCGAAATATTACATAATCTAAAAGTTAGAATCTTGATTTGATTTGAAAAATTACATTCAAACAAAAAGTTTTGTTTCTATCTTCCTATCTCTTTTATCCGTCTTCATACCGTTCTTGGTCAAAAAAGACACTTCTTTATCTGATCTCACGACCTTTTTTGGTTATATGGGCTCAGCGAACAAGTCTTAACGCCAGGCTCGTGCGTCAGACAAGGCGGCCATTTTAGCTTCATGTCACCCTAAGGCCGCGCCGGGCTCGGAAAATGGCAGAGGGCCGATAACTGACGGGCTAGCCCTTGCACAAGCTTGCTCAACTCCTATGATTTCTGTAACTCTACTCGGATCTAGGTTATAATAACCGGACGTGCTCTGGACGCTTCTGAGCGGTCTTAGAGAGATCATTTAACACGCTGTCTCCGTTATTCTAAAAAATTTCTAAAAGCAACGGGTACAATAAAAAAAAATATGTTTTGATTTGGATGAAACTTCACCCAGTGTGATACCCCATCATCAGAAATGCGGACCCAACTTTTTGAGCCATTTCCTCTTACTGTAGCCGGGTTACGGTAGGCACCTGCGTATCTCAGTATTGAAGAGTTTTTACTAGGCGAGTGATATATCAATCGATAGGTAATCCAATTTCAAGAACTTTTACAGTACATACCATCTTGGGTTACGGTCGAAAAATTTTGAGTTACGGTACTTTTTGTGTCTGCCGAGTCAGTTTTTCGACCACCATGAGCTTGAGCCAGGAGATCCATTCTTCCTAACTTCTCAAAAGATACCTTATGAGAAGCTGTACAAGCTGGTACTAGTTTGAAAAAATCCTAGGTGGACCATCATTTCGTAAAATCGCCCCGAAGGCGCGCAATCGTGGTCTTGCGGCGGCCAAGTGGGTGAAGTCCATGATGCCGGACGGCTAATTTTTTTCACAGATCCATTCCAATCTTTGTTTCCATTTCACTCATAGATGTCTATTATTGATTTTTTTATTTCAATTTGAGATGTTTTCAGGGTTGACCATCATTTCGAAATTTCATTTTTGAACCCAAATTTGGCCTGAAATGGCCGACTCGGCCTTTTTCACGGGATCCCTGACCCCGTATGTGACCGTTCTCAACTTTTTTCTTTCTTAAACATGAACAAGAGTGCCTGAACAACAGTTTTATAACAATCGGAAACCCTTTTGAGAGGACCATCATCTCGAAATTTCATTTTGAACCCAAATTTGGCCTGAAATGGCCGACTCGGCCTTTTTCACGGGATCCCTGACCCCGTATGTGACCGTTCTCAACTTTTTTCTTTTTTAAACATGAACAAGAGTGTCTGAACAACAGTTTTAATAACAATCGGAAACCCTTTTGAGAGGACCATCATCTCGAAATTCCATTTTGAACCCAAATATCGGCTTAGTTTTTCCCATTTGAAGTTTTTATCATTTACAGCAAAAATCTAGTCTGCCAATTTATTTTCAAAACAGGTAATCAAAAATGAGAAATGGGAAATACCAAGAAATTTTTCTCATTAAAAAAAGAAAAACCCAACACTCTGACCACCGGTGAGGTTGGAAACTTAACTTTCAAGATGATGTTTTTATTAAATGTTTTTTTATTATAACCTAAATAGTAGTTCTGAAATCTTCAGAAATTTTTTTCATACCTAAAAAAACAAGACATTCGTCATGTGACTATTTTTGTGAAAAAATAACCAAAAAAAAATTGGGTTCAAAATGAAATTTCGAGATGATGGTCCTCTCAAAAGGGTTTCCGATTGTTATTAAAACTGTTGTTCAGACACTCTTGTTCATGTTTAAAAAAAGAAAAAAAGTTGAGAACGGTCACATACGGGGTCAGGGATCCCGTGAAAAAGGCCGAGTCGGCCATTTCAGGCCAAATTTGGGTTCAAAATGAAATTTCGAGATGATGGTCCTCTCAAAAAGGGTTTCCGATTGTTATAAAACTGTTGTTCAGACACTCTTGTTCATGTTTAAAAAAGAAAAAAAGTTGAGAACGGTCACATACGAAGTCAGGGATCCCGTGGAAAAAGCCATGTCGGCCCTTTTCAGGCCAAATTTGGGTTCAAAATGAAATTTCGAAATGATGGTCAACCCGAAAACATCTCAAATTGAAATAAAAATCAATACTAGACATCTATGAGTGAAATGGAAACAAAGATTGGAATGGATCTGTGAAAAATGAGCCGTCCGGCATCATGGACTTCACCCACTTGGCCGCCGCAAGACCACGATTGCGCGCCTTCGGGGCGATTTTACGAAATGATGGTCCACCTAGGATTTTTTCAAACTAGTACCAGCTTGTACAGCTTCTCATAAGGTATCTTTTGAGAAGTTAGGAAGAATGGATCTCCTGGCTCAAGCTCATGGTGGTCGAAAAACTGACTCGGCAGACACAAAAAGTACCGTAACTCAAAATTTTTCGACCGTAACCCAAGATGGTATGTACTGTAAAAGTTCTTGAAATTGGATTACCTATCGATTGATATATCACTCGCCTAGTAAAAACTCTTCAATACTGAGATACGCAGGTGCCCACCTGCCTACCGTAACCCGGCTACAGTAAGAGGAAATGGCTCAAAAAGTTGGGTCCGCATTTCTGATGATGGGGTATCACACTGGGTGAAGTTTCATCCAAATCAAAAAATATTTTTTTTTTATTGTACCCGTTGTTTTTGAGAATAACGGAGACAGCGTGTTAAGCCTCTCCTAGGCGGTCACACCTCAACACGTCAGATTCGCGTCTGTTTTGCGTTACCAATGTCCAAGCTAACCGGACATTTCCGATCGCTTCAAGTGATCACTTAAGAGTACTGACGCCGCTAAAGGGGCCTCCATAAACGCTCAGAAAAGTCCGTTTTGCGTTCGGTTTGCGTTACCGAAGTCCGATTTGTTACCACTCTTTTTGTTGTAACCTATGTACTTTTTTTTTGTTCAGAGGATCGCCGTGTTTTTTTTTTGTTAAAAATCATCAATTACTGGAAACTGAACCAACCGCTAGAACCGCAGTAACAGCGTAGATAAGGTGCATAACTTCGGACGAAACAGTGTCTTCTCTACTAGGATACCGTATTTCTGTGTCATCGCAGAAGAAACCCTGAAATTTTTACTTTTCTGTAGAATTTTTTCTGGCAAACGATTTTCAATAGCTTCTGCTCTTATGAAGGAGCATTTGGAGCCCTGATAAAAAATACCATTTTTTTTTCAAATTTCTAATCTAAAGAAGGACACATTTCATGAGAATCTTCAAAAAAACACATTTCCAACTTTTTCCAAGCTGCGTTCAATTTCCGCCTTTCACCGTAAATTGCTCTTAATGGACTTTATGAGATAACTAACCGTATCCGTGAATGGTATTTTCTTCGTGAGATACTTTGCAAACAACAGTAACGGGATTGATAAAATCACGGAGACTAGGCGTATCATGGCAAATTGGTGACAGTGCTACCGGGAAATTTTTGCTGAAAACAAAGGAGATTTTATTGAAATCACTTTAATGTGTGTTCTAAAAAAAAAGAACAAAAATCATTTGGAAAGAAAAAGAAACAAACAAATGTCTTTATTGAGAAAACAAGTTTAATCAGAAGAAAACACAAATAAAGAGATAAATTGATAACCAACATAGGTTGATCTGAATAAATATTTTTTGATTTGTTTTTATGCACTGAAAACAAATTTTGCGATGGAATCTGTTGGAATATCACGTCTCTCTAATAAATACTCTTATCTCTACGTGAGATGGGTATATAAGGCGGCCCTTTTACTTCTTTCACACTTCTTCATTCTACGAATAAACCTGCTCCTTCAACTTCGACTTTGGGCTACAGCGGACACAACAGTGGCGATCAGGATAGCAGCTGCATCGACTCCTCTGGACGACTACAGCTGAAGAACTCATCGTGCTCCGCTACGACAACAAAGCTTCGAAACGATGCCGTCACCAACGAGGCAGCAGACGCCAACGTACAACGACTTCATCGCCTTCATGCAGCAGATGCAGAAGGAGCAGCAGGACGCCCGGAAGGACCAACAAAACTTCCAGAAGAACATGGTCGACATGATCAAGACTCTGACAAGCAGCAACGTCTCCAGCCAAGCATCCAGCCCCTCAATCGACGTCTATGGTCTGCTGATGAACGAAATAGAATCGTTCAACTACGACGCTGACGGGACATCGACCTTCGACGACTGGTTCAAGCGACATGGCGTGACGATCAACGAACGTGGCAAATCGCTGACCAACGACGTCAAACGCAACCTCATCGTCAACAAGCTGGACAAGAAGGCCTACGACGTCTACTGCAAGCACATCCTGCCGAAGACCTACACCGACCTGACGCTCGACGAGACCACCGCCGTTCTCAAAAAGCTGTTTCGACCACTCAAGTCTCTCTGCAAAAGAAGATTCGAGTTCTACCAGAAAGCAGCCCCTCCGATGTCTTCATCTGCCGACCCGTTCCTGGACCTCGCTAACGACGTGAAGAACCACTACGCTGAAGCAGAAATCAAGAACATCGACGAGGACACCGCGCAGTGCATCGCCTTCGTCTCCGCTCTCGCTGACTCGTCATACGCCGAGATTCGTCTTCGTCTTCTGAACAAGATGAACGACATCAACGCCAAGCTGAAGCTCGACGACATCACCGAGGAATGCCGCACCTGGGCAAGGATTCGAGCCGAGAACCGATCGATGGACACGTTGGACGTCAAGGCCATCGCTCAAAAGAAGAAGAAGAATACGGGACAGCCGCAGAAGTACCAGCAACCTCATCAGCAGCAGTACAAGAAGCAGCACCCGTCACAAGAAGAAGAATCGCTTCACTCCTCCCGCCATCGTCAGAGGAATGGGTCAAGGTTCGGACGACGCTCGACCACGCCATCTGAACATCAACCTCGACGATTCGCCAAGAAAGTCGCATTTTCGGAAACCGAAGATGCGCGAACATACTTGAAAGTAGACATCAACGGCTTCACCACGGAACTTCAAGTCGACACTGGCGCCGATATCACCATGATCTCCCGCCAAACTTGGAACATCATCGGATCACCAGCTCTAAAACCGACGCCGCTCTCGCTCAAGACGGCTGATGGCTCGCCTATGACAGTTCAAGGACGCTTCAACGCGAAGTTCAACATCTTCGACGCTCGTCATCGTTCTACCACTGGCTCCGGACCATGCTACGTCACCGAGAAGACCGACTTGCTCGGACTGGATTGGCTCATCGCGATCCCGCAGTATCGACATCTTCGAAAGGAGCTGAGCTGCCGCATGACGACGACCTGCCTGAACCAGACCCGAGAAGAAACCGTCGCTCAACTTCGCCATAAGTACGCCTCCGTCTTCGAAGAAGGGCTCGGACGTTTCACCAAGACCAAGGCCAAACTGTTCCTGAAACCTGAAAGCCGACCCGTCTACATCAAGAAGCGACCACTCCCATACGCCTCTCAGCCTGCGATCGACGCCGAAATCGATCGATTCGTCAACGAAGGAGTCTTATCGTCAATCGACTACTCGCAGTGGGCTGCGCCGATCGTCGCCGTCAAGAAAGCCAACGGAACCATCCGAATGTGTGCTGACTTCTCGACTGGACTCAACGACGCGCTGATGTTGCACCAGCACCCGCTCCCAACCGCTGAAGACGTGTTCAACAAGCTGAACGGAGGACAGCTCTACACGCAGATCGACTTCGCTGACGCGTACCTCCAAATCGAGCTCGACGACAGCGCCAAAGAACTCTTGACAGTCAACACGCACCGAGGACTCTACCGGTACAACCGACTGCCCTTTGGAGTCAAGTCTGCGCCCGGCATCTTCCAAGAGGTCATCGACTCCATGATCTCTGGACTCAACGGCGTTGCTGCGTATCTCGACGACATCATCGTCACTGGCCGCAGTACCGACGAGCACCGCCGAAACTTGGAAGCCCTCTTCGACCGGATCCACAACTACGGCTTCCGCGTTCGCCTACCGAAGTGCAATTTCCTGATGCCCGAGATTCGGTACCTCGGACACATAATCGACAAGGACGGACGCCGGCCGGACCCCGAGAAGGTCCGCGCCATCACCAAGATGCCACCACCCAAGGACGTGCAACAGCTACGCTCGTTTCTTGGGATGATCACCTACTACGGAAACTTCATCGACAAGATGCGACAGATCCGCACACCTCTGGACGCTCTACTCAAGAAGGACACCCCATTCGAATGGTCACCCGAGTGCCAGGACGCCTTCAAGCGCGTGAAGGACGTTCTCACCTCGCCGCTCCTGCTCACACATTTCGACCCCACGTTGGACATCATCGTCGCGGCCGACGCCTCCGACTACGGAATTGGAGCAGTGATTCTACATCGCTATGCCGACGGCTCCGAGAAGGCAATCTGCCACGCCAGCCACAGCCTCACCGATGCAGAGAAGAAATACGCGCAAATCGAGAAAGAAGGACTACCGACTCGGGCACACGAAGTAGATCTCTGGACAAGTTCTACTTCGCTTGGGCAACGCGCTGTACGACGTCCTGGTCAACGACAACATCGTTCGCCGACACGCCAACCAGCTGCGCCGACGCGAAACCGACGACACGCCGACGCTCTGGGACGACTTCGACTGGCCGCAACCATCGTCACCGTCGCCATCGCAGTCATCATCGCCGTCGTCGCCGCCGCCGCCATCACAGAAGCTGCCACCTTCCGACAACGACGTTCCCGCCACTTTGAGACGCTCCGAACGCCATCATCAACCGCCGAAACGACTGAACATGGACCCCACTTTGAAGTCTTATGTTTAGTTTACCTGTATAAGATGATTTTCCCGCTTACCATCATCTTAGGGGGGAGGTGTTGGAATATCACGTCTCTCTAATAAATACTCTTATCTCTACGTGAGATGGGTATATAAGGCGGCCCTTTTACTTCTTTCACACTTCTTCATTCCACGAATAAACCTACTCCTTCAACTTCGCCTTTGGGCTACAGCGGACACAACAGAATCAAAAAAGGGTGTTTTTTACAATTTACTGTTTCACGAAGTTTTTACAGAAACTTGCACTTAGAAAACCTGAAATAGCTATTCCTTTCGTAACGATTTTTTTCTTTTTCATGTTTGAATCGGACTTTAACCCCTGAAATTTTTTTAAAAAAATAAATAGGAGTAGGCACAAAAAGAGCCAGAAAAGAGCTTCTTAACCGTGCCACGCGACTTATCAAGCGACACAAACAAAGAAAAGCGAGACGAATGAAGAAGGCATTTTCAAAAATGACAAGCCTTCGAATCAAAATTCAAATTTCTTATCAGTACAGAAGACAAAGTGTATTTTTTGTTATCATGTGCACTTCAGAGTTCCCGGCCGTTTTTCGTCGACGTTTTCTTATCTGTCTTGGTTCAGGAGTCTTTTCTCCCGGTCCAAGGTGCTGTACTTGATTAGAATCATCTGTCCATCTCACTGGCCGTTCTTTATTACGTTTTTGTCAAACAGATAAGTACTGAAAGAGAATTTGTGGAGAAAGAGCCAACCAAAGAAGGCAAATGAAAAAAGAGAAAAAAGAAGAAACGTGACTAAAATCAATTGTTTTTAGTGCTTTCTGTTGCTTCTCTCATAATGCTTTTTCAAGGATGAAAAAATAATATCAAACTTTTTTATCAGTCAGTGAGCCACATTTAAACTTTTTCTGGTTTGAAACTTCAAAAAACTCTACAATTGTTAACTTCCATGTGGCGGCAATCGAGTTTATTTTTCTCAGGTTTCAAAAATTCTTCCAAAACACGATCCTGCTCTCGTATTAAAAATAATGAGGTCAGAATAGTTTTAAAGTTTTTTTATTTTTTTCTTTATATTGATCGAAGAAACTCAAGAAAAAAAGTCAAATTTTGTACCATTTACGATTATTCATCGTTTTTTTCTACATGCAACATGGACGCTAAAATGAATTTACAATAATTATTATATTTATCGTAATCTCTAAGTTTTTTTAAGTTGTTGCAAGTCAAAAACCGGAACTTGCAGTGGGACTTTAAACTTGGCTGGGGTCTAAAGACTTTTTCAAAATATCATGTCATCTCCTTCATAGATTTCATTCCATTAGATCGCTTTTTCTTAGTCACTTTTTTCAAACTCCACGGTAACTCCATTCATTGACAAAACCGCGAAACCAGCTTCACAATACGATTCCGTTTTCTTTTGGCGACAACTTGATTAATAGCACGTGATAGTTAATCAGTTAGGCAGGCAAAAAGACGCCGACGAAGAAGACAATGAGCAGGAAGATGATGGAAGCGGACTTGAGAGCGCAGTTGCAGAACTCGATGTTGCTGCAGTAGCAGTTGACGTGTTTCCCTTTGGTGTTTGGCACCGTCTTGCATTCTAGAAAGATGATTCAAACTATCAGAGTTCAAAACAAGTGAAAGAACCTCCATTCCAGCCATCGAGAGGTGGGGTATTCGTGCATGAGTGAAGGATACCATTGGCTGAAATTCATCATTTCTTTGAATTCAATCAAAGTCTTTAGAAAGTTTTGAAGTTTTTGTATGTTCAAGGTTCCAGAAGGACCGAGTTCAGGATTCTCCTTTTGAAGCACACAAACTTTGAAGCTTCAAGGGAGGCTATCAAAAGTCAAGTTTTTGATATATCTTTGCAAATTTTTACTTCAATTTCCTACGAAATTTTAAAAAAACTCATCAATTTTAAGCTTTCGGTTTTTTTTTTCAAAAATTTATGCTCTATTTTCTCTGGAACAATATTTTTTTGGTTCTTCATTATTTTTTTATTTGTTTTTAACTTTCTTTCAAAGGTTTCCTACGCTGAAGATCAAATTTCGTTAAGTCTTCGTGTTTTTCATTCAGCTCAGGGCTTCTTAGGACTTTCATGAAGCTGCGAAACTCGTGCAAATTATGTAAAAACCGTTATTTTTAACCTTTTGCAGAGGCTTCTACGGTTATTTTTTCTTACTGCCCTTGAACATGAGAAAAAGTGCATTTTCATGCTTTTTCCCATTTCCTGTTCAAAACCCACATTCTGCGTCGGGACCTTTCGTACAATAGAAACCAGAGCAAATGGTAGAGTCCGTGCAGTAATTCTCGATTCCAGAAGCTCCAAGAGGAACCATGCAGTTGTAGCAGTTGATGGCGACTTGTGACAGGGCGAAGTCTGATAATATTTTATCAGTTAAATATTTTTTTCCAAATTTTCAGAAAGCTACTTGGAGAAGTGAGCTGCAAGTTTGATAGTTTATCTCGAAATTTTTTTGATTTAACAATGAAAAAAAGTTGCTCACTGTTTTGAAATAACGTGGGATCAGATAAATTAGATCAATTTGCGATTTTTTTCAATTGTTTTTCAAAGAAAGGTCAAAACTTCATACAATAAGCTAGACAAACTTCCTGAAGATGTCAAAGTGCGTCTTTATTGTAAGAAACTCGGTAGATTTTCAACTTGAGATTTGCAGAGTTTTGAACTGATCAGTTGATATTTTCAAGAATCTGAGCGATTTTCAAAATTTTCTTTTTTTCTGAGCAAGATTATATTTCTATGAGGTTAATTTTCTTCAAATTTAAAAGTCACTCGCAAAAGTAGCTTAAGAAATCACATTCACATACCGTAAACTGAAAATCAAGGCTTCTATAAATCTAATCCCGGTTTCACAAATACCTGTGAGTAGAATCGCCGTGCAGGCCGCGATCAAGGGCCAGGTCGAGAAGAATAGTACCTTCATCTCAGCTGCCAAACTGTTAACCTTGTCCCAGAAAACGCGGATGAAACTGAGCCGGATGAACGTTTTTTTCACAGTGGGTGGGCTCTCGTTGCCAGTGGCAGCCGCACGAAATCCGGATGAACGGCAATTTCCCGTCGTCTCTTCTTTTCTTTTTCCTCCTTTGCCATTTTTTTCAGAATCTGGTTGAAACCTCGTTGTTAGCGTCATGGAAACGACCATAGAAAAAAAATTATGCGTCGTGCACCAATTTATTTCCTGTGGGTTCGTTCCTTCCGTTTGATCTCACACATGCAAAAGCTACCGTATCCCGCAATTGGTTTATTTTTATCAAGGTTGAAATGGAAAAAAAAGTGCAAGGGATCATATTAGGGCACTTGGGCAGCTGTTTTTGAGATTAAAACCTCATTTCTGAATAATCCCATAATCTTTTTAATCCTTGAAGGTTCTCTTCACGTGAAACCGAGACCGTGTTTGTCTGGTAGTTTTTTTCTCCGTTCTCTTAATATTGGATTCTAGAAAGGCTATTCCCTGTATACATTTTCTATCGATAACTTTTTTCGAATTTTGATGGTCAGCGTATAGGTTGAGTCATCCAAGTTCTACAACTAATTGTGTGTTTTATCACCTTCAAAACATCAGAAATTTGTCAAATTTGAGCGCCCACGTGTGAAAAAAGAGCAGTTTTGCCTCTTCAGAATTGTTTCAAAAAAAAAACTCTGATCATCATTTCAAGCTTCTGGATAGAAAAAGACAGCTTTTTCGAAGAACTTTTTCTGTTTTTTTTTTTCGGTTTCATAATTGATCTTTCCTTCCGCAAATTTGACACAAATGGAAAAAATAGAACAACTGAAAAAAATTGCAAAAAAGTTTATAACAAAAACAGCAAGCGCTGTAACCATGAACTCCACAAAAATCGAGTTTTTCACCAGTTCGTTATTTTTATCTACTGCTTCGTTAAAGGTTTCGGAACAAATAACTAAAACTATCAAAGATTTTTCGGCCTAAATCCTTGATAGTTGAAGCTCAGTCGGACACTTGAAACTTTATATTCCAGGAAAAAAGCTCCTGAAAAGACTACGAATTTCGCACAGTACTCTTGCATTTAAGACTATGAGGGTTTAAAAGAGTTCAGTCAGCTTCCATTTTTGACAAAGCCACCGTTCATTGATTTTTCCGGCTATTTTTCGTGACAATTTATTTTTTTTTTCGCTTTGTGTAACTTCTACAAGCATTTCTATCAAATTTCTTCATTCATTCATTAGAAAAGTTTGCTAAAGTTTTACATACATGTAACAATACCTTGGTCAAGGGACCGAAAAGAACACAATTGAGATCAAAAGATAATGGGAGAAAAAAAAGTTGATTTACCCAAATATGGCATAAAACTCGCGTTGCGTCATTAGAAAATGACATAGAAATCGGTTGAAATGGTTTGATTCGTTCAGTCAATACACGGATGAAACTACAAACAGTCACCAGTAATTAAAATTTTCCTAAGTTCGGGAAGATCTATTGGATATCAGTGAGAAAAGGAAGTTTCTACCTCGCATCAAAGATCAGTGATTGGGAAGTTTTGGGATTTTGGATTTGGTGAAGCAGGAAAAAATTCAATGAAGGTTTTTTCCCTAACACGCTGATTTTGTGCTTCAGAGCGTTTTTTTAAAATGGGTCAAAGAAACGCACAAATCTGCAGAGAAAAAAGTTTTTTCAACTAGTCGTGATTGCCTAAATTTGAAGGTGAATGAACTAATAGGACAAAGTATACATTTCACAAAGCAAAATTGGAATTTCAAAATACACGAAAATCACAAGTTTAATATTCTCCCGTGGAGCTCAAAAGTCGCTGCTTTTCGAGTTCGTCCAGTTGGTCAGACTTTTCGTAGTCCCAGCTCTTCTCTTCTTTCTTGTTCTCTTCTTTGGCTGGACCTCCGTTGGTTGGCCGCCGCTCGCCGCCTCGCGTCGCCTTGTGAGAGAAGGCCCGGTTGGCTACCCACAGTGTACCGGTTGTGCGGCGTTCTTTCATCGACTCCCTGGAAATGAGGAAATTTTTGAACTGCTCCAAGAGGATCATATGAGCCCCTATGCAAGATGATTTTCTGAGTTTTGACATATTTTCGAAAATTTTTCCTGCTCAGCAGAGATTTTTTGAAAAAAAATTTGAATCTATAATTTGTATCAGATCATCAATATCGTTTATAGCGAAATCTTCGCGCTTTTAGAAATTCATTTCTACGTTAAAGTTGAATATAGTGAAGGTTATATTTGTTTTAAAACCTTTTTTAGTCAGTGTAACCTTCTTTTAAAATTTTCTGAAAAAATTAAGTGAAAAAAAAAAATTGTCGACAAACTTTTATTGGGTTATTCCTACCAACCGACTACAACAAAAAAGTCGAAGATATACGGTAACTTTCAGAAAAAATGTAGAATCAAACTCACGATTGGGCGTCAGGACAACGCTGCTGACGGAAAGAACGGCCATCACTTCCATAGATTTTCGTGGTGTTATTGACAGTTGTGAATGACGAAGGACCGCAATATGACAAATCCTGCAAGAATTTCGATACAACTTTTTTTTTTGAAAAACCAACCGAATCGGAGTTCCATCGCGACAATTTGTAAATGTACATGCCAAGTTGGGAAGAGAGCATTATGTTGCGACAGGATTTGCGGAATCGCTTGCCCCAAACGATGAAAACCTTAAAAAAGTATGAGTTGTCTTTCTGTCCAAGAATAGAGTTGATTTTGGCTTTTTGAGCCTGACTGCAATAAAAAAGGAAAGACAAAACAAACCCAAAAGTTGGAAGAGCAGTTGAGAACGATGAGGAAGTTACTGATGTCCACGAAAAGAGAAGCGAGTGGGGACCGCATGAAAGCGCTTTGGCCGACCAACTGCAGACATGTTTGTCATTTTGTGACAAAAAATGACTTTTTTTTTTGGAAAGCGTCTGGAGACTTCTGGATGGGTTCAAAGATTCGAAGCATATTATAAAAAAATAAAAGGATTGAGGGCTCCTTGCTTCATTTAACCTAAAGTTGTTCTACGTGGCAATACGATTATATTCAGGCTTCTGAGAAAATAAAATGTTCTGATCAGCTTTTTTTCATTTTTTTTTTCTTCCAGGAGAAAAGTCTTCTTCTTTTTCTTCAGGTTGCGGGTAGAAGAGTAAAGAATTTTAATGAAATCCAACATAATACTAATTTTCTATCCGAATTTCAAGATCCCATTTTATCAAATTTTTGTGCTTTTTAAACCCTCCTCATCCCAAAACTCACATGTTCCAACACATCGATGACTGTTGGCAAGATGTCAGAAACTAAGAACTTGGCGATGACCAGAACCAACATGATGTTTGATTTGTGCTCCTTTCTAAAACAAGCACCTATACGTGCCAATTTTCTTCCGGATAAAAACAAACCTCGACGTTTGGCATTTTTTATTTCGCGCGTCGATGTCCGCATTCGGGGCGCAGAGAGATTTCCTTTTGGCTATGGCAGATCTCAGGGCTGGAAATTTGGAAATCAGGTCTTCTTTTGAAATTTGGCGGGTACCAAGGGATATTCGAAGGGTCAGGCCAAAAAGCAGAAGACAAGGGCAAAGGGTCACGAAAAGCATGGCCAGTACGACGTGGTACACTGACCAGTAGATCTTGTTCTGAAAGCAGCAAAATTATAATTATCTTAAAAAAAGAAATTAATAACCTCGAAAAGCTCGGTCCGGTCGATGGTCGCCACGCAATGTCCGTCCTGGCACCAAGGTTCCACATGCACCTTAATTATTGAAAAAAATGTTTATTTTCTTCTGAACAAAAGGTATAATTACCTCGAAAAAGCGCGGAAGGGAGAAGAAAACAGCCATGATTGATACGCCGACCATCAATCGACGCACACGGCTGTAATTATATTTTTTTAATTTTCAAATAGACCATGTGAAACGGGAGAAGTTCAAAGTGAGAGACGCTACTAATCAGATAATTTTGTCAAAAAATCGAAAATTTTTTGATGAGGTTTTGTAGAAGATAGTTATACATCAGAAAAATTTGGTTTGAAACCTTCTGGATTAATTTTTGGGGTCTTGGTTCGATATCTTGGGTTTTGATAATAAGCTTAACTCTTATATCGAAATTTCAAAGTGCCCGACTTTTTTTAGTTTTACTACTTGCGCATAGCAAAGGAAAAACTTTTTTACATAGACTCTCAGAATCCGTATGAAGTAAAGAACACTTTTCCAATGACCAAAGACTTTTAAGTCGTTTCAGGTCTTTCCATTTTATTTCCAAAAATTTATTTCCATTTCAATAAATCGTACAAAGATCATCATAATCTTTGTACTGCGCTAGTCGCTATAAGTCGGCTGCAGCTCCGTTCCACAAATTATACACATATCTCATTTCCTGGTGGAGACACTGGATTAGTGGAATAACTTGTGAACAAAAAACGATTGCCTGCATTGGAGTGCTCTCAGATTGATACGGATGTGTGTATCTGGCAGTTTCCCTCTAATTTTAACCGAGATTTTTTCGTTTGCATTCACAAAGTATAGGATTTGTACTGGAAGCCATTTTCATTTTCTAAGCGTCCGAAGAGCACAAACATTTGTGAATATCTTATCGAAATAAAGTTGAAAATAACATTGAAATTGGATATTGCGTGGGTTGATAAAGAATTCTGGCGAAAGATGACAAACTTTCGGTGTTTTTTTTTTGTGGTCCGCTAAAGAGTAAAGTTTGAAGGTGAAGTGTTCCTTTTAATTGAATTTTTTTGAATAGTTTACTCTAAGGTTTCCTGATATGGAAATATCCACATATCTATTTGCCTCTAGTCGAGTTATTCACTTTTTAAAAGATCCTTGAAATTCCGAAAAATTCTAAAAATTTTTAAACCTTTTTTTCCCGATGGCCCGATGTTTGAGAGGTTGGCAAAGGGCCAAATATCGATCGATTGTCAAAGTAAGCACAATCCAAACGGATCCAGTATGGGTCGTGTTGGCGAATGTGTAGACATAAGGGTACAGATGAACGTAACTTCCTGAAATTTCACAGTTACCGTCAATTTCATGTCTTCGGAAAAAAGAAAAAGTTGAAAAAGGCCGTACAAGGAAAATTTAAGGTTTGAAAGCTCATCAGCGGTTTTTTTCAAAACGGGCCAGACTTAAAACGATTTTCGCGCGTGAGCAACAAAACAAGTTAGAACAAACTGCTGAATCTCAGCTTAGCTGTAGGTCTTTGAGCCATCCCAAATGCGACCAAGGTTTTTTACCCACGACTAAAAAAAGTACCTTGGGAGACCAAATGTCCGAAGAGAAGATTTGGAAGGGAGTACAGTAGAAAGGCGTTAGCGAGTAGAGCCGTTTGCCATAAGGTTAACGTTACCTGAAACATCAAACTCATATATTTTCGTCCACTAAGGAAATCCTGGGTTTTTAGGTTTTGAAAATTAGAACGGTTTCTTAAACGAACCCAAAAATGTTTTTTCGAATGGAACCCTCATTTCCAAGTTTTTTGTTGCCTCTTCAACTCATTTTCGCTCACCCCGATTAGCATGATTCCAGTTGACAAATGGGCCTACGGCTACTTTTAACCCAAAAATAACGGAATGGCGTGTTGGATGAATGATTACGCCCCCGTTGCACATTATTCATTGGTATTATTTGTCTTGAAATCTAATCTCTAACTGAATGAAACCCCAAATCTTTGTACTTGACATTTTTTTTTTCTTTAATTAGTTGATGTGTGACTATACAGTAGGAAGGAGATGCAACATTTTGAGTTATTTTATTGAATGGAGAGTAGGAATTAAATTATAATTAAATTATGAAAGGGGTCATTGCAACTCAAAAAAATCTTTCGAAAAATCTTAAAATTTATAAAAAAATTTATTCTCGTTATGATTTTTTTCCTTTCTTACGCTCTCAAAAAAATTTTTTTCTAATAATACTTTTTTTGAATTCAAAAAAACCTACTAGAACTCCTCTCTCCAGTTTGAACTGGTCATTTCAACCTACACTGGTCTAATATCTTCTCGAAATGAGAGCGAAAAACAGATACTACTAGGTCCGTATTTACCCAAGAGCCTCAAAATTGAGCTGAAGCCTATTAAAACACATATGAAAGAGGCAAGCGTTTTTTGGAGGTCCGCTCAATTAAGAGCCTCCATATTCCGTCGTACTGCACCGGAAATCGCGAACCACCGGCTCCAAGATCTTTGAACTTTTTTGCTAGACTTCTGGATACTTTTTTACTATTGAGGAGCTTTGAAAGCGAAAATGAGGCATAGAAAAAGTGGGAGCAGGTGGAAGGACACACGAGTTCTAAGAAGTTTCGAAGAATGGAAGTTTCTGGGACTTAATCAGGGTGAGACTTTGATAAAAACTGGAAAAATCAAAAGAGCGTCATGCGTTTTTGAACTGAAGAAGAACAAAAATTGGATGAGGCGACATGAAAAAAAAGAAAAATGCTTGAAGAATCGTTGTAAAATAGAAAAAAAAACAGTGCACTGTGAACATTGCAAAATAGGATACCTATCTTGAGAACTTTTTCGGTATTCGAATTGAAAAGAAGAAACTTAGTAACATTTACTATGGCTCAATAACAAAAATTTCTGGTTATCCAGAGTGAAAAACTTCTCGAACTCTCCAGCAAAATTGATGTCATCTACTCACCAAGTAGTACTGTATAGCCGGTGTGCCGGTCCTCTCACATCTGAGGAAGATGTAGACGGAGAAGGCGTTGAGAACGATTCCAGTGACAACGAAAAAGGCTGTCAGGTAGCCGTTGAGCAGGTGCGACAGCATTTGGACGAGCGCCGTGAACAGCGAGGAGTTCTCCTCGTCGACCTCACTGGTGGCGTTCATCGCTGGCGACCACACGCCAGCACTGAAAATCCACAAAATGAAGATTTCTCTCGAGGTTTTTCTAGAGCTCTCCATAAACTTCTTGTTTTTCGAAGGTAAAAGGTTTTCCCAATTTTATTATTAACGTGAAACTCTATAAACATAACAAAAATATCAATCTAGATAAAAAAAGCAAGAAAAAAATAAGAAACTTTTTAAAAGCACATCGTGTATTTTTTCGGAACTTAGAAACAGTAGAATGTTGTGAAAAATTATTTTTCTTATATTTTTTTGAAACATTCGTTATTTTCTGATTTCTGTTATCCTAAAATCTCTCATATGCACGTAAAAAGAAAAAAAAAGAGTACAAAGAAAAAAATGGAAATTTTTTTGGACATGCGGAAAAAAATTCAGACGATTTCTTATTGAAAAAAATGCGAGGTTATCTTTTTTTGAGCCACATTCCCGTTTCACCTCGTTGAGATTGGAATTTTGAGGGCCTCGATTAATTTTTCCAGAATCATTCAGAATTTCAAAGTTTTACCACGAGGGAAAAGTTGGGAAAAAGGCAATTCGAAATCTTGTCTCTTGAAACTTTGAAAAAAAAAATCTCAAAAAAGATAAATTTTTTCTCATAACATTAGTTATATAGACATCAGAAAATTTGACCGCGTTGCACTGGGATCATTAAAAAAGCTGAAATTACCATAAACGTTCTTTGAAACATTAAAAAGAACAATTGAGAATTCAAAGTAGGCGTCTGAATTAGAGAATCAACACCCCTTTATTAGACTAACCACGCCTTCGAAATCATCTTTGTCCTCTAAATACAATAAAATTTTTTGGAGATTCTCCTAAAAATAATGATCTCCGTCTACCAGTAATATCAATTGAAAACCTGTGGTTCTTAGAAAAATGATTGCAAAACAAAAAGAAAAGGGAAATGGCGGAAACCTCAGTTTGAAACATGGTCTTCAAAGATTTGCATTTTTTCTTCTCGACATCAAATGGAAGTCAAGGCTTCTTCTTTGAACGATGACAAATTTTTGAAAAGAATAATTAGATTTAAAATCCAAAGACAGACATCTTTGTTCTACCGCCTACATGAACTTGAGTCAACATGTCCAGCAAAAAAAAAAAACTCGAAAAAGCAAGTTTTTGAGTAAAACTGCGGAGTTTCAAATGAATTGCACAAATTTAGACTAAAGATTTGCTAGTTGATTTTTTGATACTTGAGCCAAAAATGGAAACATGAGTTGAAATGTCGCATCAAAACTTCACTCATGCAAATAACCGAAACAAAAAGAGGCGTCGGAATGGCGAGCTTGAGCCTCTGCAGCCGAAAAAGGGACATAAATCCGTCGGGATCGACGTCGCCGACCTCATATCGCAATGGGTTCGAGGCCAAAAGGTGTTGGAAACACGATAAATGACACCGAAAAAAATTGATTCCTTGCTTTTTGCAGAGTTTGTACTTGTTCTGAGCTTCCGGAGGTTGAAACAGGAAAGTTAGAGTTAGAAGGCCGAAACAAAACATTTTTTTCGAAACACCTTCTTAGAAAATAAATATTTATACTTTTTTTGCAAGTGGATTCTGAAACAGAAAAATTTAGTTTCAAACTTGAGGAACGCATTGTATTTTTTTAATCGCTTATTTATTGAAATTTCGAGAGGCGTTGAAGAGTATGCTAAAAAAAGAAAATCGAACTTATCTTGTTTTGAATCAGAAAAAAACAAATTTTCGACTGATACTAAATTGATAAAGTAGTGAAAATGACAGTTTCATCAAAATATCTACTACATTGATCTTGGAGTCTGAAAATTAAAAACAGAAAAAAAAAACTAAAAATCAATTTTCTAACTGAAATCTAATTATAAAATCAACCTTAATCTCATATCTTGTCGTTACTTTGTGAGGCTATTTTCAGAATTTATGATTTATTGCAGATTATAAGATTTGAAATGAGCTAACAAGAAAATCTAATTATCCCCATACCACTTCATCCGACTAAAAACAGAAATTTGTAGTCTGATGCTCCAAAATGTACGAAATTTTCAAACCTATCGCAAATATTGCAATCTGCTTTTGACAGGTGCTTGTTTTCTCCTACTGAAACGGCAAACATATTTATATCCTTCAAAGGTTGATCATTTATTCGGAAATGACGAGGGCTTTGAAACGTAAAGATGTGACAAATTGTGCTCTTTTGGACCAGTAATCTTTATTCTTAGCGATTTCTTCGAAAAAAAAAACTCAGGAAAAAAAAATTTGCAATTGGGAGTGGTCGAAAGAGCTGGACATTTTTTGAAGCTTCGCGAGTTTCAAGGCCGCGCCGCCCACTGCCGTTGCAGAAACAGCAAACTTCTCGGATATTCAAAAATCCGAGTAGATCTTTATTAGCAAGGGGAAATATTAGTAATTGCATGATTTTTGGTTTTTTTTTTTTGCAAATTGAGTCAAAAAGTTTGGTTAATTAGCGAGACTGACTCACGCAGTTGAGATTATGCTAGCCCAATGTTTTTTAGAAGCTTCAACTCTGGAAAAAAGACTGAGGAAAAGGTTTACAAAATCCGGCGTTTAAAAATTAGAGGAAAAGGCTCTCGTGGGTGGCGTGAGCAGTTTGAAGTGGGAATTTTTGAACATGTTGGCTTTTTAGCTCTTCAAAAAATAACAGCCTTGGTGTAAGAAGAGAAAAAATTTGCCTCATCAAAATACCCTTTCTTTGTCGTAATGATGGAAGCGAACAATAGACTTTCCTAAACTCCCTGGAGGCCTATAATATTTTTGAAAGTTCAGTTCTTTCTGTGCTTTTTATAGCTCTCAGGCAAGTTGAATCAAGTTTTCCAGGGCTTGGAACGCTATGGAGTCTTGAAATATTGAATTGACCAGCGTTTTCTTTTTTAGAGGGTCCGACACTAAACTACTTGCGCGTGCTGGCATTCTCAAACAACAACTGCTCAAAATGATAAGTACTGAAATCAAAATACCGCTTTTTGATCCCTCATAAATCTTTGTCAGAGCTGTTCAGCTCTGATAGCCCTCTAAATCGATTATACCAACCTGATATTTAGCAGAGGATCTTCAAGAATATCCATTGAATTGTAAAGCTGGGAGCTCTAGACAGACTTGGGATGAGAACTTGAAAAAGAAAGGCTTCTGAGGCAAACAACTAAAAACGTGAGGCTTGTTTCTATAATAACAAACTTTTTTAGAAATCCAAAATCACGAGCAAAACTTCGCAGTCAAGTGCTTTTTTCACTGAACTTCCGAACAATTTGCTGATAATTTTGTAATTGTTAGATATCACAAATCAAGTGGCATGATATGCAAAAGAACAACTTCTGGAAATGTTTTCAACAAATCAAATGACTAGGATTCATGTCGGAAGAAAAAGTGGAAGATCTGGAAAACAACTTGATTTCTTCCTGAAAAGTGTGGGAAAAGAACACGGGGAAGTGTCCAAAACATTCGTCTGCACTAATATTCCACTCGCACAGAGGCGTCAAGGCTACTTTTCAACTGAATAAGTGGAATTGTGCCAATCGCCTCCACCAAAATTCACGTGGAGGCGAATTTTTTGAACAAAACAGTATAGTACGAAGAAAATTTTTGTCCGTTTTTTGATGGGAGGGAAAGGGAAAATGACGTATTTGTAGCTTGTTCATTAGGAAAAAATTAGTGAAAAGGAAAATTTAGCGGAGTTTACTTCATAAACGTATAATAAACCTTGTACTTGTTTTGCGCAAAACTACCGAAGATTGCTGTTTCTTAGACCAATCAAAGAAATTAATCGAGAATATGTGTTTAGAATAATATCTTCAACGAGAAAGCGATCAAGAATCCGAAAAATTTCAAGAAATCGTTTTCTAATTTTTTTACACAACACTGAACGCTCAAAGATCTCCGTTCCTGACTTTTTTTAATAAGATAAAAAGGTCAGAAAAAGAGCTTTTTAGCCTTCTCATCAAGAAAATGTAGTAAGATCAAAAATTCAACAATTTTTGTTTCTTCACGGAAAAAGTTTTTGAATTATTCCAGCGCGGCAAGAACGCCCAGATTCATGGAATTGGAATTATTTATTCGCAAATGACAAATTGAGAATTTTCGAAGAAGCTCAACTCTGATCTGATTTTTGAGAAGTTGAGAAGAATTATTTTATTTGTGAAGTGAGATATGTTACCGTAGTCTTGTGAAAAAATTTTGATCTGGGAAAAAAGAAAGTTGAAACAGAGAACTGGAAAAAAACATAATATTACAAACTGGAGATCCCCCGATCTTTTGGTGCATCAAAAAAATGAGCCGGGAAATCAAAAATATACACAATTTTGTTTTTTGAGAAAAAGATGCTTCAAAGTTCTATATTGTTGCACAATGTCGAGGATTGTGACCTTTGAGGCATCCGTTTCCCAAAAAAAGGAAGTTGTGCAGGTTTCTATTTTCAGGATGTTTATCTAGAACATCAGAGAGTACTCGAACAAGTTTTGAAAAGTTTCCAGAGGGCAAAAAGAGAAGATCTTTTCTATTAGGAAAGTTATTGATTCTGGGAGGACGGTGAGGAAAAAGTTCCAGAAAAATCCAATTCCTCATCCCACTCTGTCAATCTCAGACTTCCGGTAACCTCACTGAACGCCTAGCTTCTTGTTGGTTTTTGTTATTTGATACTTGTCAAACTCGAATAAATGTGCTCCTGGGCAATTTTTTATAAGCAAAAAAAAGTTGTGACTAAAGCACCTGAGCGGGTTTTCGGTTACTAATTAGCTACGGGTTCAAAAAGTTTAGAAAAGATTTGTTCTATTTTCTGCTCGATAATCATAATCTCATCAGAATCTCACGCCTTAAAAGAAAAAAGAGCTCACCACTCCGGCCAGAAGCACAGAATTAGAATGAGACGTTTTCTCACTCACAAAGGAAAAAAAAATGAGACTACAGTATCCATTACCTGGTCATTTCCGTCTTGATTTATCAGTAATTATAAGTATTTTTCCAAAGCGTGAATAAGATAATTGTATTAGAGTGTGATGTAGAAGGAACTTTTACGTTTTGAGTAGCGTAATTATCCAGAAAACGACGGGATAATTGACTTTTGAGCTCAAAATGGTCAAGTTTTAGAAAATGACAATGGCTATTGAAAACGTTTGCCAAAGTTCATCACCACTAGAAGAGTAGGCGTTCAATTAAAAAAAGGATAGAACATTTTGAAACTAGGAGAAAAATGATTGTTTTTTGAGCTTGAGCCAATCGAGTTCTTATGGGAAATTTGATTTTTGAAGACCCCAGTAAAGTTTGTGACTACGAAGAAACTCAGCTTGAGATAACCTGCTGATTATAAAAATTCAAGAGTACTCTGAAAACCATCAAGGGGGAAAAATGTTTCCAGCTTGAAAGTTTCAGAATACCAAGAGCACTTAAAAAATATTTCGGACGTTGGGAACTTCAAAAAAAGTATTAATTATGGGAAAACTCGGTGGTAAACCAACGTATGATTAAAAGTTTTCAGAGAAAAGGTTGAAGTACACGGCTTCTCAGCTCAAACTCCTCAGGTTTTCGTAAGAACTTGGAAAAAAACGCGACTATCGAAGGCACTAGCAGAGTTTATAACCACGAAAAGGCTAGGTGTCAGACTAACTAATGATTATGGTGCTTCTGAAAAGATGTAAAACTTCGGAAATGACCAAAAACCGGCTCAGGAAACATGGCAATAAATTTGGCCAAATTCGGAACATGCAAGTGACACCTGCGGGGGCATCCTTTTTACGTCGTTCGCGTTTGTTTTGGGAAAGAAAACAGCTTCGTTCTCGTTTCCTGACAACTCGAGAACGAACCTTTTTTCGGTCAGAACTTTAGGTGGGTGTTCTTGTTTACGAGCCTATTTCGAGGAAAGCAACGCAATAGGGCACTATTCCTTTCATAAATCAACCAATTCAGTCAATTCATATGGGACGAAGCGTTGGAAAACAATTTCGCGAGAAACTCGGAAACAACTGTGAACGCAAAAGCCTTGATTAAATGTCGAAGCGTTCAATTTTTTGATTTGTGTGTGCAGAAAATTATGGGCTTCTAGATTTACGTTGATGGAAAACACAGATTGAGGTATGTTAAACGCCATGATTTTTTTTTAACTTTTAGGGGAAATTTTTTGCTTCAACTGTTTTTGAGACTTGGTTGATTTATAGCCGGCTCTTACGGTACCTTTAGAAAGGGATTTTCTCGTGAAGGAATATTCGAAAAAGAACAACTTTTAAGCTCCGTTACTCCGATCAAATTTGAAACCTGGCTCAAAATGTTGAGAAAAAGTTTCGAATGCCCTTCTTGGAGCTTTCGAGAAACCGGAAAGCTAATGGAGCAGTTCCCGCTTTTTTACAAATACTTACTGTAACAAACTAAATGTAAAACGCACCTGACCACGGGACTTGGCAACATTTGCGGAAAAGAACAATGTTGCCAAGGCTGATGGGATAATTCCGGGCCATGAAACTACGCGTTCCGACACTTTTGACATGGTTATAACTGGCGTTTTTCTCAGCGTAACCGAGGCTATTTGAAATGATTACAGCAGCCGTCAGGCTCCAACTTCCTCGTCAAAAAGGTTTCCTTACCTGCAGAGACAGACTAGAAAAATGTCTTGAACAACAACATGAAGCTGTAGTTAAACTCATGAGAAGTTCGGACAATTTTGAATTTGTTCCATTTTTTCTCAAAAAAAAGATAGGAAGCTCATGTCGGTCTTCAAAAAGCTTTAATGATGGATCCCGAATTTCTTCAAAAAAAGAAAAAGAAATTTTAGTTATTTGACTAAAAAAACGATGGTTATCACAATCTCTCAAGGCTAGAAATTTCAGAAAAAGATTCAATTGAAGAACTTTGATCATTGTTATATTCTTGTCTTGGAAAAAGATTTTTCCTTGTGAGATAGCCACCAGAGTGTTCAGACGAAAGTCGGAGGAAGTTTTTCACTTAGGAAATAAATAAATCATTTAATTTTTGGCAACTTGGACTAGCTATTTTCGAAAAAAAGCTGATTTTGTTCATAAAAATTATTTCAATAAACCTGAAACGTTGAATTTTTTTCAAATTTTGAATGATTCGTTATTTTAATAATATTCAAAAAAATTTTTTTGAGGTAAATATTGACTTCTGAGACTAAAAAGCCTTCACTCTTTGTCAATCTCAGTTTTTTTCATGAGAAAAAAACAATTTACATGGTTAATCATAGGAAATACGGCTTTTTTTGTTTTCTCGTTAGTGTTCTCAATTTTTCGAAAGTATTAGTTGGCCAAAAAGCAAATTTCTTTCCACAAACCTTGGATGCATCTTCGTCACTGGGGCCAAAGTTGATGAAAATGACAACCAAGAGAAAAATTCTCTGAAAACTTTGCTGAGCACTGGAGAGATAAAATTGTCGAATCGGAAAACGAGCGGCGTAATGGATGAATGAGAAATGTCAAAAAGAACTTATTAGTCGAAAAAAATGGGCCTGATCTTTAAAATAACGAGAAATTGGATCAAAGTAATTTTTAAACACTTTTTGTTTTTTCAGGCTTTTCGCAACTCTTGAGATGAAAAGAATAAGAGAAAAAGAAGAATTAATCTTCGAATTTTCCTGCGACGCGGATTTTGAGAACTCCTACAGAAAGCAGAAGAATTACGATTTTTGAAATAAGATCAGTTTTCCGAAGCGAAGGACGATAATGAAGGGATTCTTTCCTGCAAAACCTCTTTTGAGGTTTCCGTACTTTTCAAAGAACTAACTGGATTTCGGAAAAAGGATTCTCATCTCATGACCACACTGGAACAAAAGGTGGTGACTAGACCAACTAATCCCAGAAGTAAATGGGAGAAAAAGAGGAATGACTGGGAGTTCTACCAAACGTTCATGGGATTTTCTCACCTTTTTTCGGTTTGTTCCGGAAAATTCCAGGTTCAGAATCTGGGCTTCGACGGAGGGGAAAGATAAACTGCACAAGTGCAAACAGCCCATTCCAATGGGCCAAAACACGTGAAGGTTGAGGTTGACGTCGTTCTCAATTTCATTCGAAGCAGGGGCCATCAATCAAAAGACAAAAAGACAAGGGCAACTTTTCCATAAGCTTGGTGGGAGAGCAGAGGAAAAAAAGTGATTTTTGTCATACACGTCAACATGTTTAATCGTTTTCGGTTTCATATTAGCATAACCAGAAAACAAAGGTGTTCAAAAAGAAGAATTTCGAGTATACTAACCTCTTTCGAGATCTGCTATAAAGTTCCTTAAAAAGTTGGGAAAGCATGGCGAAATGGAAGTATTCTTATGAATTTTGAGAGATCAAATTACTTCTCATGAAAGTTCTCAAAATTTAATTTCGTTCTCAAACCTTGAAAATAGTCCTTAAAAAGGCAATAACATAGTCGAAACGCCTAGATTTTCAAATTTGGTTGCATTTGAAATGACTAACACCTAAATTCTTGAAAAGTGAAACTATAACAATGCGCTCGACTATGAAGCGACTTGCGCTGATCTTTGAAGTTTCACGATCGATAACATTTTTCGAAAGAATGAATTTTTTTACCTTTTATAGCAAACTTTTTATATAAATTGGATCACCTGACGAAATTTTTTTCCAAAATGACAAATTTAAAAAAACTCTGAAGATCGATAGGTTCCCTGTTTCAAAAAGTCTTCTAATATTAGAAAAAGCATTTTTTTGATCACTTGATTACACCTGCATTTGGCAAACTTTCAGAAGGTGGGAAAAAGAGTATCTGAACTATTGAAAATTTTACTGAAGTTTTCGTGATCTCTAACATAAGCCGGATTAATCAGACGGAGCCGAAAAATTCGGGTTCTCTTTTTTTCAAAAGTTCTTTAACAGCTGACTCATGGATGAAGTTAAGGAAACTCGAAAAAAATCTATGAGAATCTCAAGAAAGGCAGGCGGAAGTATATAACATCTATTCTACTTTTTCAGTAGAAAAGTGAGTAACCCAATTACCTGAATCAGGATTTTATTTGAGAATAGGTACTGATAATGAGAAAAAAACAACGGTTGATTAGTGAGGCTCATTATTTTTTATTTGTAATGTGGTAATGGAACGCCAATTAAAATTGTATAGAAGTATGATTAGATTGGATGGGTAATTCTTTTGGATCAAAAAGATCAGATTAATTGTACATGCTATAAAAACTATTGGTCACGCGGGGAATGGCTGTACGCAGAAAAAGTCACAGTTTGTTTCTGAAGAGGCGTCCGACCTTAAACTGACTTGCACGCGAAATTTTGGTTCGGCCATAAAAAATCGTGATTCAAAGCTATAGCATAAAAAAATAAAGTTTGCAAAAAAATACCAGATGAAAGTGTGGTTTTTCTCTGTTTTTTTGATTGAGACTCTCCGAGAAAAAGTTCAGACAATTTTTTTCAAGCGTTTCCACGTGAATTAATCAAATCTCTCGCGTTTGAATTTTAAAAATGGAAACCGAAGAACTTCGAGAAGATTTGTTCTAACTTCGAGTTCGCACTTGAGGAAAATATTTTTTTGTCGGTCCAGTCTGATACTTCATAAGGATTCAAAATGATCGTACTGAAATTTCGATTTTTTTATTTCTTCGAAGCAATCAACCTTATTGAATTCTGAGAAAGAAAAAAACGACAGCGTAGAATTTTTTTAAAAAAATTATTTGACTTGATCTTCGTTCTTTACTGAAATTTCAACTTCTCATAATTGGATTACCAACAACGAATGATAAATCACGATTTATCTTATAGAAGGTCAGTCCAATGAAATGAAATTAAGTTACAGTAGTCGTCCTTTTGAAAATTACGAGGGGTGAATAACATTTACGCGATAACGAGCAAGTGCAAAAAGAGTAAAGAACTTGTTTCCCTCGAAAGTTCGCCGGAAAATACCGCGGGATTCAAATATCAGCTAATTTTTGGTTAAGAGTTGTCCTCTTTGTCCACGATTGGACGACAAAATCACCATGTGGTTTGAAAAACTACGTCTGGTGATATCAAACTACAAACGTTATGTAAGATTTGAAACAGAGATTCGAACAAAACCCATTCAAAACACTTTTGATCAGAATATTTCGAGCCAAACTGAAACTTTTTTTTTGCTTATTTCTGTTGCACAGGAAGAAAATAAAGCCTCAAGGAAAAGTAAGAAAAAGCCCAGAATCAACAACGGCTGACAAAAGAAAAAACCTATTGTCTTTCATCAGATTCTCGTGGCCCTCGATCAAATGACCTTTTACGTCAGATCCGCTGTTTGCGTACCTGACGCCACAATCAACGACAATTATTTGCTCTGTTCGAAAATGTTTCATTCAATCATTGTTTTTTTTTTTTTGATTCCAAATTGTTCACTTCAAAAGCAGTCTTTCATGAAATTGCAAAGAGCGTTCAGAGAATGTTTATTTTTGACTTTGTTCTGGGTATTTCTGACATTTCTATAGCGCAAATGCCATTAATTAACCGCCGCCAGCAGGAAAATATTCAGTATACATTTTTCTGACATTTTCCCTGGAAAACGGCACAACTCAATTTTCAGGCCTTTGTGGAAAGAGCGGCGGTTTATTTATATCGGTGTAAGTGGGCACTAAGAGCAAATTCCTAACGGCTCTACCTTTGGTAATAAATAACTCGCGGAGCAAGCGAGAAGGGTTTCACATTTGACGCAGAAAGAAAATTCAAAAGGCGCATGAAAAAAGGCCGTAAAGCCCCAAATAAAGCCGAATCCTGAGGGGATGATGTATGTGAAAAGACTAGATCAAAAATGAAAACGATTGAAGCCGCGGAAAGGCGAAAACAAGTGAAAGAGAACCTAAATGTGGGAGTTGAAAATTTCGGCTCAAATCAGTTGGCTTCTGGCACGAATTTCTTGTAAATACCCAGTTCAATTCTTGGAAAACACGAAACAGCAAACTGATATTAAAATAATGAAGCCACTTCCCTGCACAAAAAACTAGCAAGGAACGCCCTTTGCGAAGAACGCAATTATCATTTTTTCACTCAAGTGTAGGTCTCAAATTATGTTCTGCGAAAAAGCTCATTTATAGTTTGAGGGCGTCAATTATCAAAAATAAGATTGAGATCGAAAACTCCTACGTCATAACATGAAAATGAGTCACAGAAAAGAAAGAAGGAGACAAGTTGAACATCTTCGTTGCTCCGGTGGCTCAGGATCCTATTTCGTCGCTTTTTTGCGTTTGTTTTAATTAAAGACTTGAGAACGACGCGCAAAAAGTGATCTGTGAGTTTTAGTTTTTTCTGGACACTGTATGGGATATTTTTTGTCAAGAACGGCTTGAAAAAAATTAACCAGGAAAAACTTAGGATGTAACCTTTATCCTTCTAAATAGCAAAAAATCATAGCCTTCCTGAAGTTTTCGTTAAGTTTGATCACAGCGCAGAAGGTTGATTGACTTGAAAAACAGAGAAAAAACTTTCAACAAGAATCCGTAAAAAAAATAATGCTGGTAAACCAGGTGCTAGGCTTTCTGAACTTTTTAAAGAAACTGGGTGTCCCCATAAAAATGAAACGTGAAACTTAGAAATAGGCTTTATGACCATTTTGAACTATTTATTGAAATTCTGTTGTTGAATTGAAAAATTTCAAAAAGTGTCAAAAACTATTAAAAACTTTTTTCAGTTGTAGTTTCGTTAGAAACACTTCACATTCGTCAACTTGAAGCAAAAAACAAGATTTGAAGATTCATTCTTGACGAAATAGACTCATTCCAAAGAAATTTCTGGACCTTACAAAAAGAAAAAGGGAAAAAAACAACCCATTTTGCTGTTTTCTCAGAAGAGAAAAATGAGAAACTTGAATTTTTCCGACCAAAACGAGAGCTTCCAACTGGATTACATACCAGAAAAGCTTGAAAAACTTTTTCAGGCTCTATAATTTAAAACTTTGTCATCAAACCGCAGAGTAGACCAACTGGTAATTTCGAATCTCTGTTATATGAGCATTGGAACAAAATTTCCACAGTAGGCGTAGAAACAGTAGTTTCATGTTCTTTTCGTAGCGTTTTTTTCTTGTCTGAGTAAGAAATTTTCTGCCGAAAAAAATGATTATAAAAAGTCTGATTAGATTTTTTTGTCTACTGCGGTTAGTTTTTTTTCACAGATTTCATTATGATTTCTGTTCGACGTTTTTTTCAGTTTTTATTGCTTTTACGGAAAAACTAATTTGACAGAAAAATTTTTCAATTTGAGTCACTAATCTTGAAAAAAATTCTTTTTTTCGTAATACTTTTTTTGAGATAAAAAAACTCTTTTTGAACTAAATATTCAACCTTTTTTTCTACATTGCTGCTGCATGAAAAACCAGCTTTTCAATTTAATCCTCTTAAATATCCTGAAATGAGAGGTCATTTTACTTTGCGGTCGAAGATTGCTTAAAATTTGCCCAGAACACTCCTGGATGTACCAGAAAAAGAATCTGAAAATCTTAACCTGCAAAACTCCCTTGTTTTTGAGATATAAGGGCTCAAAATCTCAGAATGGCCTGTTTTAACATATCTCTTCTCAAAAACTAGGTAGTTGTGCAGATTGGCTCTTTCAGGATTTTTCACCGATACATCAAGAATTTTTTTGACCAGATTTCAGGAAACTCAACCGCAAGGTAAAATGACCTTCCTCGGGAAATTCAAATAATTTCTACAAAAAACGACTCACCTCCATTTTGACTGTTGAAATGTCCTTTTTGACCAAGGTGAACCTATAAAAAATATAATTAGCTTCCAAAGATCAATGAAAACACGAAATTCAGACGAGCAAGTAAGACACGGAAAAGAAGAAAAAATTCGAGAATTTTAACTGAAAGACGATCCGAAAATGTTTTGCGACGTTTCCTACATGCATTTGTTAACCCGTCTTTGGGAATTCGGCCCCAGAGAAACATTGGAGCCGTTTTAAAGCGCCAGACGGCGTCTTAATTTTGCACGATGTGCTTTCAATGTTGCTTCTTTCTGAATAAATTACGACAGAGTTCAGAAAATAATGAACCGGAAGCGAAAAAGTGAGGAAAATTGGAGAAGAATTTGATTTTTGAAAGAAAAAGTATGAAGTTTGAAAAGTTTAAAAAGGGCTTGGTTGGAATCGTTCTCATTCTTCGATTCTGTTATAATCATGAAAGAAAAATTGAAAACTCAGAAAATTTTTATAAGGCCTGTAGGGAAGTTTTCTGTACTAGTCCTTAAACATGATATAATATCTATAATGAATGGACACTCAATTTGGTGATAAAAATAAAATATACAAACGCCATGAATCATCTAAAAACTTTGAAGAAAAAAATAATGATTAGTGCAGAAAAAGTAACAGAAATAAATAAACAAATTTTATTATCCGAATCCCTTCATGAAACCTGAATTGCTCCAGGAAACCTTTCGAGACGATTGCTTGTCTGAAACGGCAAAAAAATGACAAATTTCTCAATAATTAAGAACTGTTCTCTGTTATAAAATTGTCTGAAAAAGATGTAGCTAAGAAAAATTCAGATAAAGAGTAATAAAGCTACAAATTGTTCCTAAACTATGGGAATGTAGAAAAGAGTCTGAAAACTGGGAAAGTCTGAGAGAAGGTCTTAGCACACAAATGCTCACAATTTGAAGTCCTAGACAACTGAACCTTCAAAAAATTGCGATTTCAAAGCTCAAAAACTGCAAAAAATGAAAAAAACTCATATAATGAGAATTTTCATAAGATCTTTTGGGTATTGGACACTTTCCAAATTAGTTTTCCAATATATTCACGGACACTCCAAAGTAAAGAAAAGGATCTCTGCCCTCAAAAAAAAAGAGTCAAAAGTTCATGAGATTTGTCTGCAATCCAATCTCACAACTTCTGCAGGATCTGACCTAATCGAATGTGGTAAAACCAAGAGTTCCCGACTATCAAATCGAGTTTCGCCGTGGGACAAAAAGTCGGCCAAGAACTGAGTATTTTCATTGCGGTTTGACGATGCAAATCTTATTTGGAGAGAGGAAAGGAGCGACTGGGGTTATATTTTAAGCACCTCTTGGTCTCTCGCAAAATCCAGTCAAGAAATGGGAAAGGATTACTTCTTCAAAGAAGTGAATAAAGACAACTTTTGACTTATGAGAGGAAAAAAAGTCAGCAATTCCATGGTGGTTACAAATAATGGGTTGACATCTCCATGAAAAAAACTTGATTTTGAATTTTAGGAAACTTGAGAAAAAACTGAATAACGGACAAATGAAGACGACTTTTGTGAAATGGATTAAAAGTACAAAAGTAGTTAAAAAGTTGGAGATTACTTAGAAAGTTAAAATTTCTTCAGAAGCCGTTTTCAAATTATTTCAGACACTTCGAAGCTGTAAAGCTGTTTTCTATTTTTGAAACGTTTTCCAGATAAATTTATCTCATGTGGAGAGAAGAGGAATTTTTAAGAACGTTTGGTGACAGTCAATTCTAAAAGCTAAAGGCGTTAGTATCAAAACCTTAAAACAATCTTTAAAGTTACTTTAAAAAATCAGAAATTTTACAAAAAGGATTATTTCTTTCCAATTTCGACTTTTTTTGTTCTACACACTTAAAAAAACAATAAAATGCTCTTATGTTCCCCAATTTCGGTTATGAGATCAAAAAGGCAATATTATGCAAGGCCACCGGTGAAGAAGAGGAAGTGTAGACTAAAATGAGCTTTTTTAAATAGGTCAGTTAATGAACATTAGAGAAAAAAGACGAAACAGAAAAAAAAATAAAAATTACACAAAGTTGAAGCAAAGCTCAAAAAAGCCCTGCGGGCGTAAACGAGGCGGCGCAACTCCGGAAAAAGATGTATTTTGCTAAAGCGAACTTCCTCCTAAAGCGTTTTGCCAAGGCCCACGTTTTCACCTCAACTGAGAACTTTGAAAAAGTGAGACTTTGGCTCAAGATCTTCAAAATTAAGTGGCCACTCGAGTGGTGCTTCAAGAGCAAATGAATGGTTATGAAACTCGAGTGGTCGCTTTAACGTCTCTTGCTTTATTTTCGGTTTCTAAAAGTGTTTTCTTCCCTAGAATTTCTTATAATGCGGATGAAATTTGAAAGAATGGAAGTAGTCGCTCTAGGGTCTCGAATTCAAAAAGGAGTTGTGAGGACTGCAAACTTAGCATGAATTCTCTCAGTCCAAATGTCTAAATTCCATCTTCTCACAAATCACGTTACTTTCCTCTCAGCTGTGCAATGAACTCGCGCAAAACTAATACTCTCGATAATTCACAGGTGCTCACGAAATTTCGTTCCTCTATTCGATTTATTGTGAATCTATGACACGTAGGTTGAACCGCAAGACCATAAAAAAGCTCCTCCAATTACTGTTAGGCATAAAAATCTGATCTAATTTTTCTTTTTTCTTAGCTTTTGGTTTTTTTTACTGGTAATTTTAATGTTTTCTCAATCTCACAGGTGTGAATCAGGACCCACCTGTGACTACGAGGTTTTTTTCTAATCTCATTTTTTTTATGAATCTTGGAAATCATGTACATTGGCTTCCGCCTTTGCTCTGGAGTTTATTCATCATCAAAATTTTTTTTTTTCGCAAAACTTGAGAAATTTCAGTTGACTTGAAAAAAATCCCACTTAAGAAGCTGAAGTTTGGGATTCTCAAAAAAACTTTTTTTCTGAAATTTTCTGAGGAGAGTTAAAATTTTTAGAAAAGTTCTTTCTCCAGTTTTTCACAGGTATTGATGAAACTCCTCAAAAAATCCAGAAATTTTCGCGATAATTCTGAAGTTCAAACTGAAGAAAATGATAGCTTCTCATTTCTGATAGGCCACAAAAAAAAAAGAAAAAAAAACTCGAAAGAAATTCCCAAGATTAGAAGTAGTTCTGCAGATAGATTGTAGTAATACTACATAATGTCTGGAATAGCTATCTATAGCCTGAGAATCAACGTCAGTGGAAACAAAGAAAAAGAAGCCGTTCGGATTTATCATCGGAATTTTTTTATCGTTTTGTCTTCTAAACTACATTTTAACAAGGTTTCAGCAAAATTATTCAATAAATGGGCTTTCCAGCGAATGTTGAAGCTCTAAAACGGAGAATTCGAATATTGAAGTTTTTTTAAATTGCCTCTGAGGTTTGTTCAAGGTCGTTATGAAAAAACGAATAGGTTAATCAGTTCCTGAGAGCATTTTACCACAACTATGTCATAGAAAAATTTTAAAAATTCAAAAAAAACTGGATTGATTTTAGTTTAACCACACGTTTCCTAAAATAACTGAGAATCGACGTCATCTGAACCCAAGAAAAGGAAGTTACAAGAAGTGCAGGCCAAATCGAACGCCGAGCATTTTTTCTTCCTTTTCCTCAGACGTTTGCTCTTCCGCCGATATAAATGAATGCCAATTAAGAAACCGATTGAAGACGTCGTCAACTCGGATTTAGGCATATCTGGAATACACAAAAATCTTCAATTTCTTTCTCAGAACCACTAAATTTGTTCAGGGAGTACAACAAAGAGATTAGCACCACGGAAGTCTTATTTTTGTCTTGAAAGATGTTTTTGGACATATGAAATCACAGAAGAATGTGATAAGCTGCAGATTTTCTGAGAAGTAGAAAGTAGAGAGGAGTTTTTATCAGATTGGAGATGATTCCATTAGATATGATTTGAGAGGATTAACGCTCAAATACATCTTACACATCTAAATAGAAACTGAGGTGCAAGAGATTGAGAAATCAAAAAGTGAATTTTGATTTTTATTTTTCGAAAATTCAGTCGATCGCACGGAATTCCTGGAAGTTTGAAAAGAAGACTTCAAAAAGAAGACCTCTATCAGCTTTTTTTGTCTTGATTACTTTTTTCAGCTTTGATATTATCAAAGTTGGTTTCTAAGGATATCGAAGCTGACGAAAAACCGCATGTGTACCGTTCAAGTATAATAAAAAGCAACTATCAGATCATAACATTTTTTTAATTGTGATACTTCGTTTTAAAAAATTTTAAAGCTGCATAAAATATTCATCAAACTTTTTTGTTGATGTCTCTAGTTTCAAAAAACAGTTTTTCAACAATCCATGTTTCAGGCTAGAAAAAAAACGACACAATCATAAAGGAAACAGCAAAGTGTTATAGAGCATATTGAAAATGTTCGAGAAATTTCAAATTTTGTCACCAATATCTGAGAAAAGGATGAAAAGGTCTCAAATCATATATTTTTCAAAAATCCTCTTTTTTGTATTACTTTCATGCAATTTTCAGAAAAGGTCACCTTAGATGGGATTAACACTATCAAGGTTAAATGTACGTGTAAAATAGCAAAAAGAAAAAAATATACGCAAGAAAACTTCGTAAGATGAAAAGGTCGGAAATCTTGACATCATAGTAGAAACATAAATCTCACACCTCGTTTGAAATGTCTTTTTTGAAATCTTTTAAAAAATAGAAATTGAAAAAAGCGCCGTTTCAGAAGCGTCCAAGCTTCTAACTATTTTGACACCCGAAAAAAAATAACAAAAAAACTTTGACATATGAGTTTTGAAGACGATTTGAGTTGCAGAGCGTCATTGAAGTGAAAAACATCCGCTTATGGAGCAAAAAAAAATCCAGAGAAGAACAAAAATTCAAGGAAGGCTGTGCTGCAAAATGGGTTTCAAAGAAGGAGATCGCACTGTGTCAAGTGGAAGGGGCCAAGCGGAACTTGTCTATTTTCAGATATATTCGAGGCACATGGCAAAAATAAGGAAACTTCTTTTGTTCTGCCCACCATATTTTCATATTTTTGCGAGACGGCCCTAAGTCAAAAGATGGAGCTGTTTTTGTCTCTTTCTGAACTGCGACAACTCAACCGGCATAAGTCGGATGGTTAGAAAAAAGAATCTTTCCGGAACAATGAACAGGTTATATTGAGCTCCTGAGATGTTACATCCTGATGAAAAGAGTGAAGAGGAAGAAAAAGGAAGTGTTCGCTAGACAGACTGATGAAACTTCTTTGAAAGGCGCTTGTAGGGAAATTGGATAGTCAGAACATCTGAATTTATAAGGACCCGGATAAATTACTCATTTCAATTACGAATTGTGAGGAAGTTTGTCTGTTTCAGATCTTAATAAGTTTTTCGAAAGAAGTTCGCCGATGAGTAATTTATTTTAACTAAGGACCGTTTTTCACTTGAAAAAGAACTTTTTGTCATAGTTTACGTATTTTAAGAACTTTGAAGCATCAAATAACAAAAAAAAAATTCAACCATGGGAAGTTTTAGATTTTTCAGGAATCAAGAGGCCCTGAAGTAAACTTTAGAAAAGTTTCATCAAAATTCAAACCGGGCCTACAAAATTTTTACTTATTTAGAAAGTATAAAATTTGGAAAAAAATGGTGATTATGAACCGGCTGAGACTGAAAATGATTGAAAACGCATTTCTCAATAAATCTCAAGATCATGAACTCAAAAGAAAACTGCCATAAAGCATGGAAAATGCGCTGACATTAACGAAATCAAACAAGCAACGAGATTTGCCGTCGAAATTGTGGCGCCACCTGGTGCGAACGATTATGCCGAGCCATTTTGATCAACATTCATCCGACGGAGAAAAAAGCGTGAGCCTTTTCACCGAACCTGTGAAATTAGCTCAGGACCTCCCACAGCTTTTGGTGGAAGAAAGTTTAGTAATAGACCGTATGGCGTGGTAGAGACGACATGTGAAAGCGACGATTAACTCGAGAAAATGTTTTTTTTTAGGAGTATTTGTTCTTCCGTAGGCGGCTGAGAACTTTTCGCGAGGCCAGTTGGAAGACTAAGGCGGTTAATGAAAGAAAGCTGTTTCAAAGTCAATTCTAGAAATTGTCATCCAGTTTTTTGGATGAATAACAATTGAAACATTATATCACAGAACGTCTCTATTTTCTTGTTTCTAAGGGTAATGACAGCCGAAAATTTACAAACCGGCTCCAGAATTACGGTGGAGCAAGCTATCATAAAGAGAGATTTCTTTTTATTGATTTCTGATCATCAACTCGGTAACGGTCGAAAAAAATCAGAGGTTGGCTAATATCATCATCTTTTTGGAATGATTTTTTTGGCTATCAGTTTTTTTGAAATCCAACAAAATCCAGAAAAAAACCGAAAAAAATTCAAAAAAATCTCATTTTATCAGAAATATCAAAAAGTCTCCCAGTTGATCATTGAAAGAAGAAAACTTTAGTGTGAAATTAGAAAAAAATAGAAAAACACGTTTTTCCCATCTTTCTAACACTTTTTTTTCATTAGATCTTTTTCCTTGATACCAACCAGTCCAGGGGCAAAAATTTATTCAGATAATATCAAAAAGGCCACTTTCAACGACTCAACTTGGAAGTAAAATCCTTACAAACGACACGGAAACGAACTGAAGCTTGAGGAACGCGATTTTTGCTTCGGCGCAGGAATCGCGGCGTTTCTAATAAACTTATTCCGCCGTGCGCAGAAAAGGACATCTGGCTCAGCAGAACTTTTTTGCGAGTGAAAAAATTGGAGAGATCAAAGTAGACTTTTCGAAATTCGGGAGTAGCTTGATCTAATCTCTGAAAAAATACTGATATAGTTTTTAGAAAGAAAAAAATCTTGAAAATGTAGAGATTAGTCCCACGCTGTCGGCTAATCGCAACTGAGCCGTGGGATCCGAATGAACTAAAAAAAAATCTGAGAAGTTCAAGAAATAAAAGCAAAGAACGAAAAGTTCTGAAGAACAGAATGTCGTTCATATTTTCCGAGCAGGAAAGGAAAAATGAAGGCAAAACTTCCCGACAAGTATTATCTTGTCAGTGCTGTGAAGTCGCAAAAGTCTGACGTCGAGTGACAAGGCAAATCACAGAAATCGGCCGTCCAGACACATGTTCTTTGTTTTTTTTTCCTACTCGAATAACTGGAGGGACACCAGCGTCCGCTTTTCCGGTTGTATGAGTAGAGTTTTTCTTTGTCTTTTTGAAAAGCTGTCGGTTTAAGGGTTGAAAAATAGTTGCGTAGGTTGGACAATTAATGTCTGTCAAGGATGGCGGGCCGAAAACTTAAGAAAAGGTGGGAGGAAAACTATTCTCTGCATCAACGAACTTTATTTGAAGTTTTGAGCGCTACGGTCGCATTTTCAATGGTTCGACGCCGTGGTGGTCAGGAGAGAAGAAAAAATCATTTTGTTTAAAAAAAATGGGAGTTAGTAATTTTCAATCGACTCAGCTACTTATTGTCTTCAAATCGTGAAAATTTGGTTTTAAAAAGTGAAAATAATTGGAAAAAGGAAAAAAAATGACGGAAAAAGAAATTGAACTACCTAGAAAAAATCAAAGAGATTTCAGCTTCGAAGCAAAAAAAGAGCAAGGAAATGTGATTAATCCTACAAGTTGCGATACATTTTTCAAAAGACTCACTTTCAAGGGAAGCCTCTTTCAGTCGGAAAAAAGTCGGCCAAAAGTCAAAACGTCTAAAAATTCTGAATGTTAGGAAAGGAATTAGAGCTGGAAACACAGAAAGTTGTAAACGAATGCACATAAGCATCGGGCAATTTCAACTCTCGTAGGACAATGGGAACTTACAAAATTGCTCTTTCTTCAGATTTTTTCTGCCTTTTTCTGGGCAGAAATGGCAGCAATTAAACCAGTCTCAGGGGTTCCTGCAGAAGAATCTTAGACGGAGAGTATCTTTCCGGAGAATCTGCTTCCTGATGTTGCAACGTGTAATTGTTAATGGTTGCCCGCGTACATAGTATGACTGGATCGTTCATAGTCTGATCGAAAAAGCTTTTGAAAAAAAAAGAAAATCTCTTTTACGCAACATTTCGAGCTTTTTCCTCTCCTTGATCTTATAATCAAACGGATACGGAACTCATTAAGTGAAGGGGAAATCTGATAAAACGCTTTTCTAAGAAAACGAGGTTAACTACCGACGTTTAGTTGGTTAAAACTTCCCGTTCCGCAAACCTTGAACAAAAAAATTAATCTCGTCCCAACTAACATTGTTGGCGCTGTAAATCCTTATTGACTGAAGGTAAGCAAGTGAAAAAAACGAACATTTAAACAAGTTTACTCTGTTCCCTTTCTAACAAGAGAGAAGTTTGAACTAGAAGTTGCCATTAAAGACCAGAAAAAGCTAACTCGTAGTACGATGACACATGAAAAATGTGTAAATAACAAAAATGATTGTTACAATTGAATACATTTGGCAGATCTTGCGCTATTTCTCATGCCCTTTCGAAGAAATTAGCCATCGGGAGGGGATTAGTCACTACTTTTTCTCTCTTAAGTTGTTTATCGAGTAAAATGTGAATGAGTAAAACTATGAATAATACTCTGAAGTTCAAGTTGAAGTGAGAAAATTTTCTGGTCCAGAAAAAAATTGAACATTTATAACTGAGTTACAGAAGAATTCACAAAACTTTTTATAAAATTTTTTTCAGTTTTTTTCTGCGGTTAGTTGATAATTTCTCGGCTTTAAATTGAAAAATCATATTTTTCATTCTCATTATCATTAATATTCATTGGTTTATTTTAGTAAGATGGTGTTTTCCATGAATTTCATTACGCATATATTCGAAAATTTTTTTATTGATCTCACTGATAAATAGCCTGTCTTTTTTTCTACCGGAAAAAAAACTCTTCCTAAGTAACCTAGTTACTTGACTCATAATCATGAAAAAAAATCAATGAATACTATGAATAAGAAGTATTAATAACGAAGTGTAATAAAAAATGAGGATGATTTCTGGTGCTTCAAGAAGTGACTAAGACTTTGGATATTTTTAGAAATTATGGGTGAATAATCAGGTGAATAACCAGCGTTGGTAAATAATCAAAATGAACTAAAAGCAAGAAACTTTGGAGTTTTCCAGGACAAACGGTCATTTTTGAAAAGTGACAATTTATTTTTTGTGACAAGTTATAGATTGCTGAAATATCAAATTTAAAAAAAAAAGGACAATGGGAATTTTAAAACATACATTTAGTTAATAGCGTTAGACTTTATGCTTTACTGTTTCAGAAAGTGAGTAAACATCCTTCCAATGTTTCTTATGGCTTTCGATGGTCTCAGAAATAATTTGGTAGAAACGAAGTTAGCTTTTTCGGTTCTTTGAAAAAAAAAATCTCAGATTTGAGCATAATTATTTTTCCAGTTATTTCTAGTTTGCGTATAGAGTCTGAATCATACGACTCAGCTAAAAAAACCAGAAAAAGTGCAACTATAAAAGGCGAGCAGATTTGAAAAAAATACATATTTGGTTTTGGAAAACAACCCAGACGTCTATGACCTCCCGTAGTTCTAGAAAGTTGGTAGAAACGAATGAAATCTCTTTAAATCCCATTCAATTTGTGAGTGTAACTGGAAGTTAACAGAGGGACACGCGTTTACTACGAAGACGGAAACAAGAGAAACAAGAAGCCACAATGACGATGCGAGGCGCCGGAGGCAAATTCAACCAAAAGGCGAAATCCTTGTGCAGCGCCGGCCAGTAATTAAGGCCTTGCTTCTTCCGGAAGGCTATCCGTGTGATAGATAACCGCGTCAAGAATGATTTGGCCGAGAAAAAAGAAAGAAAACAAGGAATCTTCTTCTTCCATGTGAGCTTTGGACTGATGAAGCAATATTAAAAAGAAGGATCCTAATCCCTTTAACCTCAAAGGACATCAAAAAAGGTACCCATTCAAGAAATATTTGAAAACAAGTACGTACTGCGTCAAGGTGTACTATAAACAAGTAAAATTTTGAATAGACTCCAAAAACACCCAAAAGTCAATTTTTGAGCTTTCACTTCAACATGGTTAGGTTGAATGAAAAAAAGTTCCAATATACAATTTGATATTTTAATCTTGGTATACTCAAAAAATGAACAGAAAAAAAATGCTCAGAACTGACAAAACTTGAACCCGATCTAAATCATTCAAGGAACATAGTTCACAGAGCTCTATGATTAGAAGATGATATTTTTTAGAGAACTTTTTCGGAAAAAAGCACTTGATTTTGAAACCGGAAAAGGTCAGGCGCACTGCGAGAACAGAAAATGACTTATTTCGAGAAAAAAAGAGTTGTGGTCTTCAAGGTTGAAATCAAAGAAAGGAAAGAAGAACTTTTTAATTTAAGAAGTTGAAAAGAATTTCTGCTTTTTCCCTATTTTTTTAAATAAAATCATAGAAAAAAATTCAAAACCCAGTTTTTTTCCGAATTTTTTTGAATACATTTCTCCAAAGTTCGAAGTGAGGTTCTCCTACAGAATGTCACAGCAAAACCAAGTTCTTATAATATTTCTTCCAGCTTTCCAAAGTTTCGGAGCTCTTTTTGCATTCAGATATTAGTTTTATTACTCTAGAGGGATTGGTTCATAGAAATTCGGCGGACGACATCTGGGTCAAAAAAGCCTTCGCCGCCCAGCTACGATGTCTTTTATCTCAAAAAGTAAAATTTTGAAATTTCTCGAACAAGCTGAAGCTTTTTCTACGTTTTCTCTTTTATCACTATTTTATGGGTCAATTTGAAAAATCCACACGAGGCTATAAAAATGAATGGACGCTAGCAAAACATCCCAACTCATGACTTCAACTTCCTCATTTTCCGTTTTCTTTGACCGATTTTATGATCTCATTTTATGAGGAAGTTGTAACATCTTTGGATACTGTACTATTCGAAACACTTGAGATTCAAAAAATAAAGGTCGCCCTGCGGTCAGAGGTAAGATTTTGGAGCTTTGGAATTAACAATTGCATCTTTTCAAAATAAGCGCAAGTCGTTTTGGGGTCGGCTCCAGCGCCTTCAAAAACCGTTTTGAAATCGTTTTAGCCATCAATTTTTAACATAAGAATCAAATTGAAGGAAGGCCAATAATATGTCCCTCCCACCTTTTTTTTGGAACCAAAAATCACGGAAACAGAAAAAGGCTATCAATTCCAAGGAACACATTTACTTTCTTTTTATAAATCTAGCCTGGGAGAAAATTGGCAGATTGAAGGCTAGAAACATGAGAAAACGTGGTGAGTTCTCCGGTAAATACTAGGTTGAAAAAAGAGGCGCGAAGTAAATTAGGCCTTTGCCCCTACTGCTGTTGAATAATAGAAGACGTTTGGGTGGATTCATAGTTGTGAGCTTTTAGAAAGGGCTCTGAAACATGAGATCAGGTGGGGATCATCATACACCATGACTAAAAAGTGGAGATCCTTCAAAATTCAGATTCTTTCGAGCTTCCTCCAAAATCTTGCGATTCAGTTCAAAAAGCTGGAAATAAGCACACTGTGAAATTTTGAAAAATAAGTCGACATGAGAGAGAAAAATAGGCTGACATTCAAGAAGACGTGAACATTTTGCTATGTGAGGTCTCTGTTTCAAGGCTCAAAGCAGTCACTTTCAGAAACGTGCCTTGCCAGTATCCAATCGCCCACGGATGACATTTCGTTTTAAAACTTGCATATGACGTTTTGAAAATGAGATTGTGATAAAAAATATGAGCCATCTACTGGAGTTCCTGAATTTTCTGTAATTGATAGCTATACGCGTCATTTTTGCTATAACTAATTTTTGAAATATTTGAATTTGGCCTTATTGGAAAAGGAATTTGAAACCAGCAAGTTTAGAGTCAGATCAAGTTCTGATCGAAGTTCTGGAAATTTTTTTCCATTACTGAAACTTGATACCTACTTTTAAAAAATTTTCCATATCATGAAATTTATCGAGGGAACTTATGATGATGAAATGAAAAAAAGCACCGTTTGAAAATAACCACGTTACCTTTTTAACAAGGTTAGATTGGAAAAAGGACTAATGATAAGGATACTGTGTAAAAGTAATATATCTCGGACATTGGTAACGCGAAACGGACGTGCTCCGGACGTTTCTGGGCGATTCTAGAGATCACTTAAGAGTTCTGAGGCTACTAAAGTGGTCAATAGAAATGCCCCGACACGTCCGATTCGCGTCCCGTTCGCGTTACCAAGGTCTGAGATTGAACAAATCTGGAAACATTTTTCTGAGAGGTTGAACCAATTTTTGCAGAGTTTGGGCGGACAGAACCAAAAAAAAGTGCAAATATTTTCATTAGGAAATCTCCTGAATCTATGCATTCCGGATTCGAAATTCATTGAACAAGCCGAGTCCTGCATGATTCCAACTGCAAGGTCAAACTAAAGAACGTTTTACAGACCTAAAAATATTTGTGTTCAAGTTGAAGAAGTGGAACATGTCCGGTTGTCACAAACATATCAAGACAACGCGACAAACGCTTCTTGGACCAACATAAACGAGGGGATTGATGAAGCAACAAAGCATTCTCAGACTTTACAAAAAAGAAGTTTTGATGGCCCTCACGTCGAACCTTGTATCATCACATATATTTATGGGAGTCCATTAGTTGTTTCACGACGTGATTTCTCTTTTATTTTCAAGTCTCCGGATAAAGATGGGATTTGATCCAAATTATAGTGAACTTTCATCCTCAGAAGAAGAAGAGTAGCAGTGTGAAAACTGAAATTTTCGCATTTTTGACTTTTTATTACTAAAAACTCCGGGGCAGTACTCAATTGATCAATCTCCTATTCGAAAAAAATTGTAACTATGTTTTTTGAAATTTTTTTGAACCGCTTGATCTGATTGAAAAAGGGTATAGAATACTTTTCTTCTGCATTTGTAATTGAAAAAGTGTCAAGAACTTTTTTCAGTACATCTTTCGCTCAAATCAAAAGTTATATAGCTCTCGAAACACGGACACGACATAACATTTTAATATTTGAAACTACTTGATCGTAGCTTTCCATTCGTGAAACCATCGTGTTGGTAAGAAATTCTCCTTCTTTAACTTTATTCATGCAAAAAATAGATCGAGACAAAAATATGAGACAAAATAAGTTACGAGGAAAATAAGAGCTTTTCAAAGAACAGTGCAAGTTTTGGACTGCCTCTGAAATACTTTGTTTACGGCGTCATCGACAAAACCTTCGCGGAGCTCCGTGTAGCCATCAATGGACTGGATATTTTCGTCTGGAAAATAGGCAATTATGAAAATAATCAAGTTGATTGGAGTTGAATCGGAAACTGCCCTATTGACTTCAGTCTAGTTGAAGTCAGAAAAGTTGGTGATCAATTTTTAAAAAAAGAATTTACATTGGTTGTAACACGAATATTCTCACTTTATTCCATGCCCCGAAAGAGGTTATTTTTAGTGGCTAGGAAGAAAAATTGACCTTTTTTATGTTTCTTGTTTGCGAATCGAATAAAATCGACTTTAGGAAAGTTTTTCTCTTCAATATATTTGCGAAAGCTGCCAAATTACTTTAAGCTCATAATCCAAAGGATCTGAGAGTCTATGATTTGATAGAGCCCTAAAGCCTTCGACAAACCTATTTCAAATATGTTTTTTTATTCCACATTAACAAACAAATTAGAAGTTTTTTTACAAATACACAGTCAGAAAGAATTCTTAAAGGTCATAAAGTGTCCATTGCTCGGCGCTTTGCTTTCGGTTCTCTCAGACTCCTCTCTGGTCGAGCTAGCAGAATACCATGCTTCACTTGATAATTCTAAAAAAATATTATATGTGAATATATAGACTTTAAAAATAAATTACCTTATAGGCTTCCGCGATAAAAGGAGCTGGAGTGATCCAGGTGTCAGCTGGATGAGAAGGAGCCTTGATAAGTTCTTCTTCGATGCTTTCTCGATCACATTCTGTTCTGAGCCATGGATCTGTTGTTGTTGAAGCCACCATAATGCCAATGAGAGCGCGATCAGCAGAGTAGCATGGGCCTCCGGAGTCTCCGGCATCAATCGAAGTACTGGCCAAGAAACGTCCTCTGTGGTCCACGGAATCAGAACATATCCGACCATTTCGATGAGTAATTTGCTGCCCATCTTCAGTCTCATGACTTAGACCAAACCCGATAAACGACTCAAAAGTCTTCGGTGAGCGCTTGGAATAAGGATAGTCTTCGAAAATCTCCTTTCCGTCCACTGAGCGTAAAATCACAAAGTCGTGATGAGTGTCGACAACAATGACCTACAATATATTGAATTAGTTATAAAAAAACATTATTTTAAGATACTTTCATTTTATGTCGAATACTGTGATCCTGAGCATTCCTAATTTCAACAAGACTATGCTTATTGACTTCTTCATTCTGTCCTTCGACATACTCTTGTAATATTTTGTGTGACTTGTGCGCATAGGTCACAGCCGCCCTTGACGAAATAGGCGATACGCAACCACCATCAATGACACATTCTCGTACAAGCTCGGCAGAAGTTTTCTTTTCATCTTGAAGAGCTTTCTGTCCTCGAGGGATGAAAAACAGACGGGTGCGGAGCTCGTCTGCCAATTTCTCTGAAAACTAGCAATAAATTGTTAGACCATTCGAAATATAATACCATCGAGGACGTAAGGTGACTCAGAACGCTCCCGATGAGAGCCAGACAAACGCCCTGAAATGAATATTATAAGTAAAAATCCCAATTTTTACATGAAAATCTACAAATTAAAGATGGTTAACATAAAATAATAAATTCGAATCTTAAATCATGGATACCTTTTAAAAACTTAAGGAAGAACTAGATTGAGAGGATGTCTTGTCAGATTCTACAGAGAATCGAAGAGTTGGAAATTGGTCAGGAAGGAGGAAAGTCGTTCCAGATTCATTGACACTAAATTAAATAAGACACAATCAGAAACAAATCAAACTGTAACTTACCGACAAAATTTGCGACGACCATTTAGCTCGTAGGAAAGGGAAACAATCGCATCGTCAGTAAGCAACAACGCAGATTTTATGGAGCTTTTAGTGATGGTGTTATCCGGCAAATCCAATTCGATTTCTCTCTCTTTGCTTCTTATATTTATCGTTTGAGCAGCCATTTTTGCGACGAATAAACTGAAAACAAGAGAGAATTATTTGTTTACACATACTCTGTAAACATGATCCAGTTCGAGAAAAGTTAACTAAAGGTTAAGGAGAAAATAACAATGACAGGTCCTCTCTTCCTCTGCGTCTCTGATCGCACGCTTGTCACTCTCATCACCCTTCCACACTAGCCCAACGCGTTCATGTTAATAAAATGAAAAAAGCGCCGTTTTAGAATAATCACGAAGTTTTACGTTTTTTAACAAAGTTAGATTGTAAAAAGAACTAATGAAAATGATATTGTGTAAAAGTAATATATTGAACAAATCTGGAAACATTTTTCTGAGAGGTTGAACCAATTTTTGCAGAGTTTAGACGAACAGAACCACGAAAAAGTGGAAAGATTTTCATTAGGAAATCTCCTGAATCTATGCATTCCGGATTCGAAATTCATTGAACAAGCCGAGTCCTGCATGATTCCAACTGCAAAGTCAAACCAAAGAACGTTTTACAGACCTAAAAATATTTGTGTTCAAGTTGAAGAAGTGGAACATGTCCGGTTGTCACAAACATATCAAGACAACGCGACAAACGCTTCTTGGACCAACATAAACGAGGGGATTGATGAAGCAACAAAGCATTCTCAGACTTTACAAAAAGAAGTTTTGATGGCCCTCACGTCGAACCTTGTATCATCACATATATTTATGGGAGTCCATTAGTTGTTTCACGACGTGATTTCTCTTTTATTTTCAAGTCTCCGGATAAAGATGGGATTTGATCCAAATTATAGTGAACTTTCATCCTCAGAAGAAGAAGAGTAGCAGTGTGAAAACTGAAATTTTCGCATTTTTGACTTTTTATTACTAAAAACTCCGGGGCAGTACTCAATTGATCAATCTCCTATTCGAAAAAAAGTGTAACTATGTTTTTTGAAATTTTTTTGAACCGCTTGATCTGATTGAAAAAGGGTATAGAATACTTTTCTTCTGCATTTGTAATTGAAAAAGTGTCAAGAACTTTTTTCAGTACATCTCTCGCTCAAATCAAAAGTTATATAGCTCTCGAAACACGGAAACGACATAAAATTTGAATATTTCAAAATACTTGATCGTAGCTTTCCATTCATGAAACCATCGTGTTGGTAAGACATTTTCATTCTTCAACTTTATTATTGCAAAAATATATAGATCGAGACAAAAAAATACGAGACAAAAATGAGTTACGAGGAAAAATAAGAGATTTTTCAAAGAACAGTGCAAGTTTTGGACTGCCTCTGAATTACTTTGTTTACGGCGTCATCGACAAAACCTTCGCGGAGCTCCGTGTAGCCATCAATGGACTGGATATTTTCGTCTGGAAAATAGGCAATTATAAAAATAATCAAGTTGGAGTCGAATTGGAAACTGCCCTATTGACTTCAGTCTAGTTGAAGTCAGAAAAGTTGGTGATCAATTTTGAAATAAAAAAAGGTTTTTTTTGGTTGTAACATGAAAATTCTCACTATAATTCATGCCCCGAAAAAGGTTGATTTCAGTGGCTAGGAAGAAAAAATAATCTTTTTTTATGTTTATCGGTTTTCTCTTCAGTCAATTTGCAAAAGCTGCCAGAGTACTTTAAGCTCATTATGACCATGTTTCCGTTTTGCTGTCATAACTTCATTTTCAATCTAGTAGGACTATAAAACCTTCCTGAAACTCCAAAATAAATTTATTGTCTCACCTCTCTTCCGATCGATGATCTCCCAGACGGATCGCTTATAGCTGCGCATAAGGTAGTAGGTGTTCATGTCCCCTTTTCCTTTAATTGGGACTTTTCCACGGCCCTCAAACTCGAATCTTCCTGTTCTTTCGGCGCAACTGAAATATAAAAACCTTTCGAGTGGAAAGCAGAGAAAAGTTACATTTTGGCGTTTTCCGAGCAGTGGATACGACCAATCGGACTGTGGCTTTCCATACGGGAGGCCGTGTTCACAGTGTCTCCAAAGAGGCAGTATCTGAAAATAGTTTCATTCATTTTGGGCCGGTATACACAGGCTTTGAATATAATTTTATTAGTCAAAATATTGCAAGTTTATCAATACTCTTAGATAGAAATTTAGGAACATCTGAAGTAATTTTCGCATCAAACGAGCGGCAGTTGGAGGAAATCTCGTCAGTGGAAAAAAACTTGAAAATCAAATGGCTCTATAATTTAGCGGATTTCTACACTTGTGGGTCTGATAACTTGGTTCTGGAATGTTTTTCGATCATTTTGAGGATGGTTGTGATATTCCAAAAAATAGGATCGGTTAAAAATGCTTTTCAGCAACGTCATGTGAATTTTGAAACATTTGAAACGTTGGACACAAAATGAACCACCCAAAAATTAATTTTTATGACGGAATCTCATGCGACAACTTTTGACAAAAAAAATGCATTTTCTAGCTTGGTATTTGAATTTTTTATTCCAGAAGGAGAAAAAAACTATTTTAAATAATCCTGTGAAAACTGACGATTAAAAAAAAATAAAGTTCTGACCGCGGCATTTTCGCTCCAACGACACCAGCGACAACCGGCCCGGAATGAATTCCAGCTCGAATTTGAAGCGCATTTCCAGTGATTGGATCACACACCGTTTTTCCTTCCATCAACATTCCTGAAAATGGGAAAATGTACGAAAACTCTTTTTTCAACGAACCCATCGCCAAATGGCAGATTATTTCGCAATGATCCTCCACAACGTCAGGAATGCCACCAACAGACATGTAGCTATCTCCGACGGTCTCCACTTTATAGGCCTTCAAATTGTTCGCTTGAAACAGGAAAGTAACATATTCTCTCACCTTTTGTAAACCGATAAGACGGTCAAACTTGGTGAAGAGTTCATTGAGTAAGTGAACAACGTCTTTTGGTTCACAGAGGGGAACGATTTGCTGGAAAGTTGGTACATCAGTGAACATCACTGTCGCTTCTTCGTATTCTCCTGAAAACGTATGGGCTTTGAAGTAACAGATTTGGTCTTAATATTCAGACTTTTCGGACTTCTCCTAAAAAGTTGCAAAATACGTGGTGTGAGTGGTGAGTGTATTAACTTATTGAGAAACAAGGAATATATAGAAAACTTTCAGAGACAAACTCTCCACGTTTTCTATGCTCTCTAGCCAATGCAGGGTATGCGCAAATCCGTTCATTTCCCATTTTTTTCCACCTTTTCGGTTGATTTCTAAACAGAATGTTTTTTTCTTTGATTACTCACTGGCGTCCACGCTGAGCCCTTGTTTGAGTTGATGAGCAACAGTTGGAGGCAACATTTCACGCAGAAGAGCGTCGGTTTTCCCTTTTTCGATCTGAAAGATCTACCAAGTTCCAGTATTGCTTTTTACGCACTTTTTTCCACCTAAAAAATGAAGCTTATTGAAAATTAGCTTCTCGGTAATTTTTTTCATATCTGAAGAGTTGAAATTATGAAAAAAATATATTAAATATGCGCTGATGAGAATTTTTAGGCACCCTTTTCACTTCTGTGACTATGCTACTTTATTTTGAAAGTTTTGGAGAGCCACTGAAATTTATTTTAATTAGTGGCTGATCGAGAAATTTTTCATTAAAAGTGAAGGTCCGAAACAATTTTCAAGCATCTTCAGGAAAAACGTTCTGAAGCTGGAGATTTTCTTAATTTGAAAATATTCCTGATAGATCGTCAACTTTATACAGTTTTTTGTGAGAGTCAACCATCTTCCTCATCAGATAAAAAAATCAGCTTTTTCATTCTTTAAATTCCAATGAAAGGCTTTTTCAATTAATGAACTTGTACTTCATCCTAATGTTTATACCGAGAAGTATGACTTGTGAAAATATCAAAAACTTGTCAACTTTTTACAGAACTCATTTTTCCACCTTTCCCTCTCACCTCCAAATCCTTGGCCATGTTCTCCAATTGTTCATTATTAGCCTCGAGTTGAAGGCTGCAAATAGGCACCTAATGAGAAAATTCTGGATGAAAAAAACTTCATTTCGACGTCCGACAGCCTTTGCTGATTCAGCAGAATCAAGTCTCTGGTCGCGTCATGCAGGGGCATGGCCGTCAGACGCATTCCATACTGCAGAAGTTCGGGGATTGACGTCACGTAGGGCGAGCACAAGTACATTATGTGGCTGCCTGGAAAACAATCCCGTGGACTTTTGAGGGGCAGGAATATTGAGAGAATATTTACCGCTTGCCATCAGCATCATTTGACCTTTCAGCTTGAGATGCTGACTGCCAGTCGTTTGTTGAGGCTCTTGCTCCGTGGGTTGGCTGGAAAATGCTTTGCAATGTTAAACTATTAGGTGGTAATTTCCTTGAGCTAGAGGCTCTGGGGTACTTTCAAGTTTGAAAATCGACTTCTTGACTTTGAATATCAGAGATGCTTCAATTTTATAAGCCAAAAGTTTTCTTAGATTTTCGAAAGTTCTTGTCGATATCCAAACAAAGCACAGTTCTCGGAGTTCAAAACCCATACACAAATTTTTTTTAGGAGAATTTTTTTAGGCTACAAAACGTCAAAAATCGTCAAAAATCACAACAACTCACCAATCAACATTGGCTCTCTTATTGCTGCGGCGGAACTCCATAGGCGTCGTTTTAACCTCAAAATTTTGATCATGAGGTCATGATCTCCCCTACAAAATACCTGAAGAACGAAAACGGCATTGATGAAATTGCAGATGTTGTCAAAATCCAGCGGGATTTGAGGTCGTGTCACTTCGAAAATTCTCATCAACGGGGTCCCGACTACAAGAAGGTCCCGAGGAACGTGGTTACTATAAATCCGCCTTTTTTTTGGAAGGAAAAGTTAATATTACTATAGTTCCTTGCCAACTTGAACAATTTTGCAGTCTTGATCAACGACAAAATGATAGGGGAATGTGGAGATGAAGTCGTGGTGGGTGAGCCTGAAAACAGGAAATGTGATTTTGGATTGAAACTTTAATGAAAAGTTTTTAAAAAGTTTCACATAAAGAGAAACCATCTTCACACCACTTATAACTGATATTTGCAGTTTTCTTGAGAATTTCAGCTGAAGAAGCTTTCTAAGAGATTTTATTTAATTATACAAAACTTATTAACCTGATATTGTAATTATTGTTGATAGGAGCCGCTGCTGTACCGAGAGCATCTTCATTCGACTGAGTCGTGTTTTGGGTCTATAATTTTGAATTTTCGCATTTTTTTATGGAAATTTTCAAAATTTTCAAATTTCTGCGCACTCACTTTGATCAAAAAAATGACATGCTCTTCAATTCTTTCCCCAGTCGCCATTTGAACTGATCTCTGAGTTCGGCCTACAAAACTCTCTTTTCAAGAAGAGACAGGGAAATGGAGAACGAACCAGTGATGGACAGTGAAACATCGAGTTTGAACACACGTTTGGCGGCTTCACGGAGAACTCCTAGAAGAAGTTTGATGAAAAACATGAAAGCTCTAGGAATATATGAACCTTTAACAATAGGATATAATCCAGGCCGTCCTGTATAGTAGTGCAAGGTGATTGTACCGTCTGGGTTGTCCTCGCACCTAAAAATGAAGCGTAAAAAAACTGAGATCAGTAGAAAGTGGAGACGATCAGAAAGAATATAAAAAAAGAGACCAGAAAAAAATTTAGTACGTTTCCAATTAACCAAGGGACGTTTTTTAGCTCTTGGTTGGAATTTTTGAGGAATTTTCCGAAGTATACTTCAGGACCTTTTGGCTCCAGAAAAAAAAAACTTTTTTGCATGGTTCTTGTTTTTGATGTATGAAGTTTCGAAGTGTGCAAAAGACGCTGATTGCGACGAAAAATCTTTTTTCAAGTTTTTTCAAACGTCTTAACACGCTGTCTCCGTTATTCTCAAAAATTTTTAAAAGCAACGGGTACAATAAAAAAAATATTTTTTAATTTGGATGAAACTTTATCCAGTATAATTGTCCGTCATCAGAAATGCGGACCCAACTTTTTGAGCCATTCCCTCTTACTGTAGCCGGGTTACGGTAGGCAGGTAGGCACCTGCGTATCTCACTATTGAAGAGTTTTTAGTAGACAAGTGATATATCAATCGATAGGTAATCCAATTTTGAAAACTTTTACAGTACATACCATCTTGGGTTACTGTGGGAAAATTTTGAGTTACGGCACTTTTTGCGTCTGCCGAGTTAGTTTTTCGACCACCACGAGCTTGAGCCGGGAGATCCATTCTTCCTAGCTCCTCAAAAGATACCTTATGAGAAGCTGTACAAGCTGGTATTAGTTTGAAGAAATCCTAGGTGGACCATCATTTCGAAAAATCTCCCCGAAAGCGCGCAATCGTGGTCTTGCGGCGGCCAAATGGGGGAAGTCCATGACGCCTGACGGCTCATTCTTCACAGATCCATTCTAAACTTTGTTTCCATTTCACCTTTAGATATCTATTAATGGTTTTTATTAGAACTTGAGATGATTTCAGGTTGACCATCATCTCGAAATTTCATTTTGAACCCAAAATTGGCCTGAAAATGGCCTGCTCGCCTTTTTTCACGGGTTCCCTGTCCCCAGCTGAGAGAGTTCTCAACTTTTTTCCTCCTGAAACATGGATTACAGTATCTGAACTGAAGATTGAGGACAATCGGAAGCCATTTTGAGAGGACCATCATCTCGAAATTTCATTTTGAACCCAAAATTGGCCTGAAAATGGCCTGCTCGCCTTTTTCCACGGGTTCCCTGTCCCCAGCTGAGAGAGTTCTCAACTTTTTTCCTCCTGAAACATGGATTACAGTATCTGAACTGAAGATTGAGGACAATCGGAAGCCATTTTGAGAGGACCATCATCTCGAAATTTCATTTTGAACCCAAAATTGGCCTGAAAATGGCCTGCTCGCCTTTTTCCACGGGTTCCCTGTCCCCAGCTGAGAGAGTTCTCAACTTTTTTCTTCCTGGAACATGAACAAGAGTGCCTGAACAACAGTTTTATAACGATCGGAAACCATTTTGAAAGGACCATCATCTTGAAATATCGATTTGAACTCAAATATCGGCTTAGTTCTCTCATTTGAAGTTTTTATCATTTACAGCGAAATCTATTCTGCCGATTCATTTTCAAAACAGGAAATCAAAAATGAGAAATGGGAAATACCAAGAAATTTTTTTCTCATTAAAAAAACCCAACACTCTGACCACCGGTGAGGTTGGAACTTAACTTTCAAGATGATGTTTTATTAATGTTTTTTTATTATAACCTAAATAGTAGTTCTGAATCTTCAGAATTTTTTTCATACCTAAAAAAACAAGACATTTGTCTTGTGACTATTTTTTTGTGATATTCCGATTTTCAAGCAAAAATTTTTATTTAAAAAGTGGGTTTCCCAGGTAAACAGTCATTTTGGAATTGGTCCAAAAATAAAAATTTATTTTCAGTTCTCATGTTTATATTCTTTTTTTAAAAAAAGTGAAAAAGGGCCAAGATCTGTATTGATGGAACCAATAATCTCATTGGAAGGGTAAACCAAAAGTTTTCAAGCCAAATTTGGGTTCAAAAAGAGATTTCGAGATGATGGTCCTTTCAAAATGGTTTCCGATCGTTATAAAACTGTTGTTCAGACACTCTTGTTCATGTTTCAGGAAGAAAAAAGTTGAGAACTTTCTCAGCTGGGGACAGGGAACCCGTGGAAAAAGGCGAGCAGGCCATTTTCAGGCCAATTTTGGGTTCAAAATGAAATTTCGAGATGATGGTCAACCTGAAATCATCTCAAGTTTTAATAAAAAACCATTAATAGATATCTAAAGGTGAAATGGAAACAAAGTTTAGAATGGATCTGTGAAGAATGAGCCGTCAGGCGTCATGGACTTCCCCATTTGGCCGCCGCAAGACCACGATTGCGCGCTTTCGGGGAGATTTTTCGAAATGATGGTCCACCTAGGATTTCTTCAAACTAATACCAGCTTGTACAGCTTCTCATAAGGTATCTTTTGAGGAGCTAGGAAGAATGGATCTCCCGGCTCAAGCTCGTGGTGGTCGAAAAACTAACTCGGCAGACGCAAAAAGTGCCGTAACTCAAAATTTTCCCACAGTAACCTAAGATAGTATGTACTGTAAAAAAATTTTTCAAAAATTGGATTACCTATCGATTGATATATCACTTGTCTACTAAAAACTCTTCAATAGTGAGATACGCAGGTGCCTACCTGGCTACCGTAACCCGGCTACAGTAAGAGGAGATGGCTCAAAAAGTTGTGTCCGCATTCTTGACGATGGGTTATCACAATGGATGAGGTTTCGTCGGAATCAAAAAATATTTTTTTTTATTGTACCCGTTGTTTTTGAGAATAACGGAGACAGCGTGTTAACTCAAAAGCCAGATCTAATGCGAGAAAATTTTTTTTGGTCTAAATTAAGGAGGTCGTAAAGTATTACAGAAGAGTTCCACTAAAAAAATTCAACCGGAAGCTTAAAAACGTTTCTCAGTTAGTTTTTTTTTTTGATTCTTCTGAATTCGATAGGAGCTCTAATTTATCTTAATAATTAAAGATTCATAAAAATTCTGACTTTTACTCTTCAAAAAAATGAAACCTGAAAGAAGGTCCGCGCAAATTGGCTTTGTAGACGACGTGATCGATGAAATAGTGGAGAGAGTCGAGGTTGTCCAGAAATCCCTGCGATCGCGGATTATGGTAGATCGAAAATGGAGATCTATCTGCATACCTTGAGATTGGGACTCATCGAACGGATGAGGTCGTCCCAGCCGGTTTCCATCGTGTATTGGATTAAGAAACAGCCATACATTTCCCAAACTTGCTCCCTGGGTACTTCTGAGAAGAAAAATTTTTTAACTTCCATTTCAATAATTTTGAAACGTTTGAGAGCTCGAAATTTTGAAGAAAGAGCTTCAAAAACTGAAAAAAAAGTCAGAGGCGTCGATCATGAAATTCCGAAGATTGGAGTTATGATTTTTTTTCCGCAGAGCTTGTATTCAATTTTCTTCTCTGTATATTTTTTTGCATTCAAACATGAAAATTAAAAAAAACCACAGTTATTCAAATTTTTCCCTCCTCAACTCACTGAGAATCACACTGACGGCATCGATCAACGTGTACGTATCTTGATCGGAATAGTAATGATTGATGATGTTTTCCTTGCCGGATTCAAAGCCGGCGCGCTCTCTGGAACCAACTTTTCTAGATTTCGAAAATCAAAAAAAACTTACAAAACTTTCAGCCAGAAAGCTTCGCCATAGGTTCTGATCATCAACTGCCGGACACTTTCGTGAATAAATCCAAACTGAAAAAGTCATGTTTTTCTCTAAAAAGCGGAATATTTTGGAACAGGAACATGTGTAAAATTTTGCAAATTTTTGTAGAGCCCGAGTTTTTTCTCTGTCCTTATTGGCTTCAAAGAAAGAATATAAAGTTAACCAACTTAGAAAACTTGACAAAGGCTCAAATTTTGATCAAATGTATCGAGGTTATCATGCACTCAATATTAATAGCAATTTTAGAAAACTCACCATTTTCTAAATTTTTGAATTGACCGAGTAGGAAGAAGAAGAAGACGGATCTCAGGAATGAGTTTGACTCGGGGGATGATACCGCAGGATCTCGTTGAATTATTCACCGACATGCGATGTGTCTGGCCACCTGGTGACATATCTCCTAGGATGCTGAATTGATGATAAGATAGCTTCTAAGAGCTGTTGAAATTCGAAGGATAGATTGGAAAGGAAGTGAAAAATTGAGAAGCAAAAGATGTAGAAAAATGGTTGGAAAATTTCAGAAAGACAGAATTTTCGGATAGTTAAACTCATCAATTATTTCTTAGTTGATAAGTGAGCAAATTAAGTTTTTTAATATTTTTTCAATCTAAGCCTGAATCCTTTGATCCAGGAATTTTGAGTAGAAATTCTCTTCGACGCATTTTTTTTACATTTGAAATAGTAAAAAATAGTTAAAATAACAGGAATTTGAACTACCTTAGATTAAAAAAGCTTTTTTCCCAGACGTATTCAGAGAACTGCTCATGTTACTGGTGTTTTCGCCAATTCTAAAGCTCTGAAAATCTCATTTAGTTGCCGGGCTATCCTATGCAAACACACTTCTCCACATCTTCATCGTCCACTTTTTCAAAACCCATTCTGATCCTCTTTCCTATACAAATCTCTGTTTTTTCCAATCCTCGAACAAAAGAATTTCGGCCAATAAATACAAAAATTGTAAGCGAGCCTTGGTGGCTGAATAATATGATGCGTTTTATGCGGAATCGGTCGCCGTAAGCCGACGACGACGGCGACCAGTTGCTCTTTCCCTTTTGTATCCCTCCGCTCTCCCGCTTTTCACACGTTTTTCCAACTTATGAATTTCAGTGTCCAAACCAACACCAAAAACGCCCACTTCATAAAAATATATTCGAATTTTTCGTTTCAGTCCAGTAATCTTTTCTCTTTTTCCTCCCGTTTTGTTTCGAGTTTCTAGTACGATCAGGAATTTATCGAAAGGCTCGAGGCTTTAATTTTTCTCCACTTTCAAATTAGATTTTTGAACTGCCCTGTTTATTCAGCTGTAATTCTGCAGAATGAAATTTTTTTCTAGAATTTTTTTCGATGGGAATCGTAATTTTCAAATTGCATAATTTGGAAAAATTTTTGTTAAGCTGAATTTTTTTAACAGTTTCAACCTGGAGCTTCATGCCTTTTTCTCAAATAATGAGTTGAAAGCTTGCCTTCAGAAAGCTTCAGGAAAAAAAGAAATTGATTAATTGCCCCGAAAAAAATCGAAGAAGAAAAATTTTTTTGAAAAATAGAAAAAAATTCAACTTTAACAATCATTTTTTTGACTCTCGAACTTTGCAGTAAAGAATTTGTCCCGTCTCACAAATCTCGCCGCCTTCTCAATTTCAATTTTAGCGTTCTTTTTTTACAACTAATCTATAAAAAAACGTCGCAAAAATAGCAAATTCTTCAGAAAAATACTATGGGTCAAAAAAACTTCTCGTGGAGAGAAGGTGACAAACCACCTGGCTTTACCTGGCCGGAACCAGAATCTTCCTCGCGACGCAAATCTTCCTAACATAATCGTGACTATGCCAACTCCACTCGTTTCTCCAGAAAGTCCGAACCCATTCAGGGCGCCTCCGCCAACCCCTAGAAATTGTAACAGGTCTTTCTTCGACTTATTTATTTGTGCGAGAAAAATTTGATTGCTGTGGAAAATTTTGCTTCAATACCGTGAAATGATCTGTAACTTCAAAGAAAAATTCTTTGTGAGAAAATTTATTTTTTTCGGTCTTAATTCGTGCTTTAGCGTTTCGGATTATTACGAAGAGACGCCGATTCTGAGTCAACCGACGCCGCCACGCTCCGATTCGCCTCCGTCAGTGCCTCCACCTCCGCCGCCCATCCAGGCGACGCCCCCTGTCGTCCCTCCAAAGGATGGCTGGCACAATGCCGTTACAAGGGTACTGAGAAGTGAAAAAATCAAAAAAATCTACATTATCAAGTTGTAGAGAGGGTCATTTTGAAACGGTCACACGAACTTTTGAAGATAGTACTTAGAACCGAGTTTAGTAGTAAGAATGTGGAAAAGAAAGCTTAGTAAAATTAAGAAGATGCCTCCAAATTCTTTTTTTGATCTTCACTTCAAAAAGAAATAAGGTAGCTAGTCACTCATTTTAAAATTTAGAAATGAATTCACAGCAACCTGAGGACCAAATAATTCAAAAAAACAACTTTTTTTATGAATTAACGAACACTTTTCACGATTTAGTTTCTGAACCACTTGGCTGAAAAAATGGTCAAAACGTCTCTAATAACGGTGCTATTGCAAAAAAAAGTGTAAATTTCCCCCTTACTGATTTCGACTTCCCTGGTTTCAAACTGGGTTTCAGTTGAAGAGTCTTTTTTTGTATATAACACACATTTTTTCTACACCGACAGAAACGATTCGGCGAGCAAGTTTTGGAAAGAAATACGAGTCCTCTGCCGCAACCGCCTGAAACAGATGCAATCCCTACGATCAAACGTAATATTATGTACGCAAAGGTTCGAAAAAAAACCTTTTCCTAAATTATCATTGATCTCACCAGGATCGAATTGCCCTGTTTGAAAAGCTAAATACAACTGAAAGGAGTGAGTCCTTGAGAAAAGCTCCAAAACCTCAAGAAGAACGCGAATTCTACAGTGTGAAACTGCCTCGTCCCAAAACCGTGTCGGAGAGTCAGACGATGCCGTCTGATACCTACTCGATGTCTTCTAAAACGGTATTTTGAGAAAAATGATAAAAATGGCTGAGAATAAACGAATTCCAGACGACCATAGAAGAATATCCGATCTACAATCCGATGTCCGACTTCACCTTCAAATCTGGAAAGACTTATAACAGCGGCGCTTTTCCAATTGATGCGGTTTGAATTCGAAAATTGTCCATTATAAGCCATATTGTCTTTAGAATCGAAGGAATTTCGGTTTTTGTGGTAGAACTGGAGCGGGAAAGTCAACTCTTATAAATGCTCTCCGAGGCCTGAGCACTGGGGATCCGCAGAGCGCTGGTCGGAATCCTTGTGATCGAATGGAGCCTTTCAGGTTAGCTTCAATTTTTCTTTCCGAATAAAATTATGAAAACTTCAAGGTTCATTGAAGGAGATCTGCAGCAGTCGGTTCTCTGGGAAGTACCTTATCCCAGGACTTTTTCATCGATCAGTGATGTTTTTGATGCGAATATGGGTTTCGACAAGTTCTATGAGTGAGTTTTGTAATTGTATAGATGATATTATGTTGAGTGTGACTTTTAAAATGAAAAAACTACTTTCGTTCGTTTTTTATTTTATTTTTTTAACACTTTGCTCGTGAGATTATTTGTTTGCACACCTGACACCAAAGTTAACAACAAAGTCTTAATACTTTCAAAATTTTCAGCAATTTTTCATTTCAGTTCAATTTTATTTAAAAATCTCCTTTTCTTCTTAAAAAGTTCAGAAGGCTTTTTAGATGATCTACGACTTTTTCAGCACATTCAAGTCTTGATAAACGAATGAAATGTTTTTTTTTCAGAGTTCACAAACTTCGCCTTTTCAAGAGGCTATTCATTCTGATTCCGGATGGAGCTCCAACTGATGAAGACGTTACATTTGCTCGAGTGGCTCATTCAAGGTACTAATTCCATAATAGTTCATTTACCACGGCCTTAAGACGTTCATAATGAATATTTCATGCAACGTCCATTTTTTTGAAACGGACGAGATTTACAGAAGAACACCGATAACCTTCCTATTGACCAAAAGCGATGACGACCTGGACGCGGAAAGTCGAGAAACCGGCAAAGCCTTGGACCAAGGAATGAAAAGGCAGTATGAAAGCGCCGGTTCCGAAATTCAATCTTATAGTTGAATCAACCTATGTTTACAGCAAGAAATGTATTTTCGAGATACTTACAAAACAAAGCTCAAGTTCTGACGGCCGTGGAGCTTATACTCGTCAGTGCACCAACTATCAAAAATCTCGTCAATGGGACCGTTGGGTGAGCTTTTTGGAAACATCCCTTTACTTTGGTTATAAAATTCGATTTTTTAGATATTTGCACTATTTACTCAACGAAGAACAATTATTAGAAATTCTCGATTTGAAAACAGGATGCCACTATGCTCTCGAGAATCGCCTACGCAAAGAAGTAATTTTTTTCGGACTATTTGAGCGAAACGCATGATTTCCAGCGGGAAGACCTTGAACTTCGAAGACCCAGCAGAATCGATATTGAAAATTACCGCATCGTAAGTTCTGAAAAAGTTTCTGATCCCATTTTGAAGTTTTCAGGACGGTCAAGTGGTCCCCAAAGTATCGAATCAAGTAGAAAAGTCGACGTTTTTGGCGGACGCTGGCTTTGAAATTGTCTATGGGACTGATGACCGATTGTATAATAGTTTGGAGCCAAAAACTATGATTCGAAGGGCTGGAAAGGTAAGATTCTTGACGAAAAAAGTTCAGAAACTTAGTTTCTCGTACTCAATCACCAAGAAAACTATCAAATTAGTATTGATGTGACTTTCTCACATAAAAAAATGTATTTGAAACGCGATATTAGCATGCTGAAATATTTAAAATCACCAAAAGGATCTGAAAAACTTTGCAAACTTTCACGAACCGTAAATCGTGGTTACCATTACATTCCAGTTTTTTTTCTTCCTATTGAAAAAGATTTTTTTATGCCAATCTGCTGTTTTTCATCAAAATACTGTTGATGATGCAATCAATAAATTATTTCCCCTGACAATTGATCGAGAAAAATTAAACGCTACATTTTCAAGACATCCTTCAACTACGGTTTCATCGGCGGCTCTGGCGTCGGAAAATCAGCTCTGATCAACGCGATGCGAGGAATGAGCTCTAAACATCCTTTATCAGCTGGCAAAGTAATGTTTTCTTTATTAGTTCTGTATCCGTCAAAAAGCAAATTTCAGAGTCGTGTAAAGCCTGGCGGCTGTGAACGCTTCGAGTTTGACGACAATATCTTGAAGTACAGCGTCACTTTGTGGGAACTGCATTATCCCAAGAAAATCAACTCGTTTTTCGAATTCGTCGAGTAAGTTATCTATTTCCGATGACGATTTCATTTTGAGCAAGGTCAATTGATTTTTTTTATCGAGTTTTCGAGTAGAAAATCAGAGTTAAACATGTTTCGTAGAGTAAAGAGGAAACACTGTCACACTCAAAAAAGATTGAAGTTATTCAACTCTATCGCAGTTTCCGAATTTTCTAGTTAAAAGCCAGTTTCAAAAGTTTTCTTCCTGTAGCTGCTAATTTTGGAGCCTTCAGGGTTTTTTGCGTAACTAGTTTCACGGTCGGTTGCATAAAAAAACTGGCCTTTCCGCAGCTCGTTTTCAAATTTTTTTAAACTATAATTAAAAAGCCTGAATCTTTACACTTCACATTTATTCTCACAAACATGTTTTTTTCGATTAAAAATTCTTATAACTGACATTTTCCAGTCGCCATAACCTATCCTCCTTCACTGCCCTTTTCATAATCGTGAATAATGTGCCAAGCGATATGGACCTTTCGTTTGCCAAAATTGCTTTCCGTAGGAATACAACGGTGAGTTTCATCTCAGAAAATCACCTAGATTCAAAAATTAACAGATCTTGTTCCTTGCTTCAAAATGCGATAAGAAACTTGCTTCTCGTAGCAGATCGGATGAAATTCCCGTTTGTGACCTTCTCAAGCAGCGATATATTGATAAAGGTACGTTTTTAATTTTTTTTATAATTGTATGCAAATAATGCAAAAGGGAAAAAACGAACTATTTTTACTTTGAAAAGTAATATAACTTGGAGAACTTGATAAGCCAAAATTTACCTGATTTTCATGTTTTCAGCTATGGACAAATTCGACAAAGCCTTGTCGAGCAGTGCTCCTGAACTCAGCGGCCGTGTTCACGTATTTTTTGTATCTGCGCCTGTTTTCAAAGCTCTCCGAAACGGTAATCTCAAAAGTAACATAAAATTTTAATTTTCCTCTTCAGGAGATCCCCGAGGGACGCAATTTGTTTTACATGAACGAGCCGTTTTTGATTTTCTGAAGTCTAGAAGGTTATAATGCGTTTTTATAAACCTTTGAATCAACTTTGATCCTTCAGAATGATCGCCGATATGTTAGATGAGCCTCCGGAAATGAAAGAAGGCATATACGCTAACGTTAACCTCGAAACTGCCGGCACGATTTGAATCTTTCAATTTTATTTTTTTACGTTTTATAATTATATGCTCAAACGACTTTTTTTAAATAAAACATTCCGCTTCATTGTTTCAGAAAACATTTTATAAGGGAAGCAATACCAAAGCAGTTACAAAGTTAGAGATGCCCTAATCATGACAACAGGCGAATCACAAAAAGATCGAGATCATACGAATTTTTGAAAGAAGATATGTGTGTTGGGAACAATTTGAAGAAGTTTTAGTTCAAAGGAGCCGAGGAAAAATGAAAAAGAAATTGATGAACAAAAAGTCCCGCTTTTATCACTTTTGATGGAGGAAAACTACCAGATAAATTCAACCGTTGGGAAATATTTCACTAGAAGTTTTAAAGTATCATATGGCAAGATTTTTTCGATTCTATTCATGAAAAGAACAAAACTGCGTGAAATGTCTCAATTGCCGCGATTTTTTCTAAGCTACTAGTGACTTTTTTGAACAAAGAAAAATGAAAAATTGAAATAAACAGTTTCCAGCTAAATCATTAAAATAGCATTCTGCAACTTTGATATCACGACATTTTGGGCCATTTCACTTATGATCGAGTCTTTGAAATGTTAAAAAAAAGACATTTTTCTTATTTGGACTGAGAATAAAATTTTCAAGAAATTGAACTAATTAACGTGTGAAGCGACGGCTTGGCACAAAATCGTATTTTCTTTCAAAGCAGCTCGAAGCAGGGAACTTTTCCGTTTGACGTATATTTCGTTGTTGATGTGTACCCCACACTGCGTAGAGCATTCCCGTGTGGTTTCTGGAAAAAAAATGTCATTTATAATTTGGAAATAAAAATGCCCTATCATTTTTTAACTTTTCTGAAATCTTGTATAAACTGAAGAAGGATATGACGTAGCTTTCTTTTTCAGCTGCTTCAAGGCAAATAATCAGGTGTTTTAATGAGAAGAACATTTCCTAGTTCAACCAGATCATAGCTTTTCACTTCTTGCTAAAAAAATGAGAATGAAAAAGATGAGAAAAAGTTAAAAATCCAAAAATGTTCCTTATTAAGAATTTTTCCAGTTGTAATCTGTTGAAAAACGCTTATTGATTTCAATTTCGAGCTCTCTGATTATTAATATCACTTCGAAAAGAAAATAAATGAAGCATTTTCTACTCCAGATTGGTAGCCTCAAGACAGAGAAATCTTGATTAATTACTCACCTGTTTCCCGTAAAACAGCTGGTGACCCGACAGCTTCGACGAGCTCAGAAAGATCCGCCAAAAAAGGATCGAAAGGCACGTCAAAATCATCTTCTGACGCCGGATCGCATTGAACCGCCTGTAATAATTATTGTTGTTGAATTCACTATCCAAAAAACATTGTTCATTCATCGCTAGCTTTTGATATTCTACAGGTGCGCTCTACAAATTAGATAGCCTGATGATTATCACGAAACCCTTTGATAAACTGTGAAAAGAACGGGAAGTTTTTTATCGGGGTAGGTAAGTTCGCGCTTCTGAACACTTAAGCAAGTGTTTTTTTTGGCAGGTTTGTATGATTCGAAAAGCTAGCGCCGAATGAACTATGGAAAAGACATTGGAGTGTAACACGTTTGTGAGAAATGTTTCAGAACTTGTCATTCTTAAATCTCACCGTTCTAAGTCTCATTAATAACTTTTCCACAGTTTTTTGAACCCATTTATTTTCTTTATAATCACGGAAATCGCCTCCGATTCGAAATTTCCATTGAGACAAAAATTTTCTAGAGGGTTGTAAACTCTGAATTTTTTTCCAAAATAAAAATCTAAAAACTAAAACATAAAAAAAGTATTAGAACCATTTTTTTCTCCGCAAACGTGTTACATCCAAACAATCAGCACGAATTTTCATTCAGAAGCCGCATTCGAATCGTGGAGCCAAATTGTTGCATTCGAACAGCACAGATTTTTGAGCAAACTCGGTCTTCACGACTTGAAATCGACCTCACGAAGGCTTTTCATTTCATTTCACTTCAATGGAATAACTCAAACTTCAAAAATAAATCCTCAATCTTCCCTCAATCCCAAAAAAGCGAAAAACTTCAAAAAAAAAAATCGTGCAGGATGGAAAACCATGCAAAAGCTCTCAGCAAAGGAGTTCATCATACTGAAAGTTTTATGAATCGGTCTTAAAAATTTCTTTTTATGGCTACATACTCCGAAAGATACTACTTTCAAAATTTTTTATTTTTTTAAAGCTTAAAAATTGAGTTTTTGAATTTAAATCCAAAGGGAAGGATATTTAAGGCTTCATTGAAAAAGTGGAAAGTTTCAAGACGGGAATAAACTTTAAACCTTTCAAAAACTAGTGGAATAAAAACGATTTAGAAAAATTTTTCATGTTTCAGTATGACAAACTCCTCACTGATTGAATTATTTCAAAAAAATAATCTAAAAAAATATTTTTTTCAGCGGGGAATCAAGGTTTCAAGCATGGGATCTGTGCTGATTCTCTAAGCAACTCAATTACCTCAGCAGGCCATATCGCCTATATCAGAACTCGACAACTCCTGCAAACAGAACTGAGAATAAAAACCTCGAAGAACTTATCTACTACCAATTTTCTATTATAAAAAAACCATCAAAAAAATAAAAACCTTGTCTTTGCGATATTCCACTTTCATACGCGCTTCTGCTGACAAGGCGGACATCAGCGTTCCATTTCCAGAACAGAGAACGACGGATTGTCTGTAATTTGTTTGAATACATTAGTTTACCAATCTGAAAGAAATAAAGATTGAAAAACAAAGAATCAATTCGAAATAATTTCAAGAAGGCAGCTACGAAAGTTAGGTCAGCACATTTTTTGAAAAATTCGGCCTTGTTTTGCATTTGTTGAACTCGACCTCCATGGTAATGGCCTAACTTCACAAAAACTAACGTCCTAACTTTCATTCTCTGCCTTTGTAAAGTTCGGCCTTCATGATGATTGCCTTTCTTTTTGAAAATCTGAAGTTCGTCAACTTTTTTGACGACAAAACTTCGACATTGTTTGGCTGGGAAACCGACCTTTTTTCAGAGAGAGGATTGGGAGAATTTTCCATGTTGGTTTTTACTGGAGCTAAGAAGAATTTTCAGTTGATCAATTGATTGCCTATGCGATATTTTCTTTTCAAAAAAAAAGATCTTTTTTTTATCGTAGTTCAGGTCTCCGGGACACAGAAAACGACATATTTAGATCTTAGAAAGAAATAAACTTTTTTCTTGAACTCATTAAAACTGCTCCTAAAACGAATTTTACTATTTCTGTGCAACGTCGGGCTAGAGTAAATTGCGTTTTGATCATTTTTGGTCCTGTGATGAACACGCCATCCTTTAGTTTTATTCCAGAATTGCTAGTACTTTTTACAGTTTCATTTGTGTCAAAAACCTCAAAACAACCTTAAAAAAGGCTCTATAAGTAAATTTCTTGTTTCAAAAAATTAAATTTCAGTGACCAGAAGGTCTCGGAAGGCCTTATCCTTCTATACTACAGCGCCTCGGACGCAATCTGTGCGGAAAAAGTGACGCGCGTCGGTCAGCGGCTGAGTGGTCTAGTGGTATGATTCTCGCTTAGGGTGCGAGAGGTCCCGGGATCAATCCCCGGCTCAGCCCTCACTTTTTTGCATTTTTTTTTTGAACTGTTCGAAGTTCAAAAAAATCAAGAATAATGAGAAATTCTTAAAATTAGGGTTTTGATTAATCTCGAAATGTTAATCTCACATGATTATAACTGAGGCTGATATGTTGAAAATTGTAGATTACTCGTTTCAATTTGAAGAAAAGTAGAAAAATTGTTGAAAATTGTAGTTAAATGAATCTGACTATGGAGGAAGTTCTTCTGGAAATCTTATCCAATAGGTCTTTTTTTCTTAAAGCCTACAAACCTTTTCTCGTCGCTGTTATCGGTTCCTCCCTGGACAAGTGCGATCGTCGTTGAATTGTCCTTGTCACGAATTGCATGAGTTGGCATTTTGCCAGTGAACATCTGAATGAATAAATTTTAATTTTAATTCAAAATCAGAATATTTACTTGTCGGACAACGTCTCGGAACTGTTGAGACATCCCGCAGTAGATGGCGAATCGGAACGGATATGATACGACGATGAGGACGTTTCTAGAACTTTTGATCTTTATCAAACGAAAAGTTCTCCAGAAAACATAACTCGGGCTCACTTCTTTTCACTTCAATTTCAATATTTTTTTAAAAGGCTTCAAAAAGTATCTTTTTGGTCAACTACAACCTCATTCAACTACCTCCAAAGAAACTTGAAATGGATACCTTATAATGAGAAGAACGTTGAGCAGCTGATAGTTGATAGTCTTCAGTCTCAAAGATACCGAAATAACATGAACCCCAAAAATAATAGCCGCAGGGATTTCAGTGATCAGAAACAGTAGAATAACAACTACGAGCATCCTAGTATTCTGCAAAAAATCCGAAAAATAAATTGATTTCTAGATTTTCGGCACCTGCTTCAATCCATGAGCTCTCCTCGGCTCACTGACACTTTCCCTCTGCTTGAATAACCTCGAAAGACGATTCTCGTTTTCCATCGACGGCATTTCAGACATTTTCCGTTTCGTCGATCTTAAAACTTTTCTGTTATTTTTTCTTTTCAAAATGGGAAATGAAACCGGAAGTTTTCCAGTCTGTTAGAAGGATACTTTGATAAAAGATGAGCATGACGTTTGTCGGCAAGTCTGATGGCTCGGACAAGTTTCCAGGTGAAGATCACGAGAAGGACGCATGGAATGAAGTGAACCAGGATAGTTTGGGCGGAAAATGTCAGATGGTAATAAATATCGTCGCCTAGGGCTTGAACCAGCGGTGTCTTCATTCGATAGCAGACTCGAAGGGTTCCTGGAAATATTTAAAGGATTTTATTTTCGAAGGTTCCATTTTGACATATTTCTTGAGATCCGTAACTAGAAGACAAGCTCGAAATTTTCATTGAAATAATTTTGCTCTGGGCTTTTTTTAAACATGATTCAAACCAGTCTCCAACTAGTTATTTTTTCAAAACCATGTTTGAAAAACTTTCAATATTTTTCTTTTCCAGGACTTCGAACAAACGCAACTGTTTCTGCTCATGTCGAAGACGGCGTGAGATTCATGTTTCGCCGCAAACAAATCCGGAAGATACATGCTCGCTGATATCAGACAGATCGCCGAAATCACCTGAAATTCTCTCATCTTCCGATTTTTCCCATAATCCTTCCTGCCACTTCCTTGATGGAGATTATGTTTACCTACATTTTTGAATAGAAAGGTCATGTGTTTTTTGAATGTCAAAAAACTCGGAGATTATCTCAACTAAAATAAAACACGGAAAAAAGTGGAGAAAATGTATTTTTTCTCCTGAGAAATGTTTGTTATCCAGGTAATCTGTGAACATTTTTCTCCCAAAAAGCAGAGTAATCCTTCCTTTTCTCTCTCTCGAAAAAAGCAGGAATATATCCACCTGCTTGAATTGTGCACAACCGACTCAGGACACAAAATATTATTACCTACACCTTTCAATATGTTTGAAGTCAGGTGCTTTCAAAGGTTAAAAAATCTGAGATTATCTGACCTAAAAACAAGGACACAAGTCAAGCAAAGGTCTGTTATTCTGGTAATCCTTGAATGTTTTTTTTTTCTTCAAAAAGCAGATTATTCCTTCCTTTCCTCAAAAATTGCACAAATATATTCACCTGCTTGCTCCTATGAATTGTGCAGAACCGACGAACCAGCGTCGGAACACAAATGTACACGTATCTTTGAATAGCCAGATAAACTGTGAGCCAAATCGCCGTCATATGAAAGATGGACGGGAAAAAGGTTGCCATATATGGTATAACTGTACACCAAAAAGGTGGCAACCCGTATTGTAAATCGACTTTGTAGCCTAAAGTCCAGCTTTTATTGAATGAAAAAGGAAAGTTTTCCCACCTGACAAAGTGTAATAATAGGTAAACCAAGGCATACAGGATAACCCGGTCAGAAGTTCAGAAACGGCCATGGCCAAGAGAACATAGTTTGTCGGTGTTCTCAGGTACTTGTGTGATAAAACCACGACGATGAAGGAATTTGTGGCCAAAGTTAAGGTCACGATGAAAGGCATGACGTAGCCGTACATTGGAACTGCCCAATCGACGGGAACCTGAAAATTGAAATTTCTTTTGGATCTGATATTTACTGATCAAAATAAAACTTATCCAAACCTCACTCCTTCGAACAAAATTCTCTAACTAGGAAGAAATCTTCAGGTTGTTAAAGAGGTGAAAAAGGCACTTTTTATTGCAATTTTTTCTTCAAATAAGACGTTTCCGATTAAAAATGAAATGAAATTTGAAGATTTTACGAGAATCTTTTCTTAAGAAATCTCTTTTCAAACGTCAGAAGGCCCAATTTTACTACGAAAAAACCATCTTATAACATATTCTGTGTACCACGACTTGGAATTTCGCCGAACGACATTCCGCTTTTTTGCTACGTGCTCGGCCGCGCCTTCAATTTTTTATTTTATTCCAGAACTTGACCAACACGCGTTCATAGTAGAACAGCCCATCTATCAGATATGAGAACCGATTCAAAGCGAGACCGAGGCTCGCAAAGACGCTTCGCGACGCAGCGAAACAGCGTAATGTCGTTGGGTGAAATTTCAAGTCTTATCACACAGATTATATTTCCACTCAATTTTAAAATTTTCAGTAGAAATTATTATATCTCGAGCTGGTGGTGAACGAAGTTTGAAAATTTTCTAATTTCTCAACTCTCCTCTCAACGGACATCACAGTGCTTGTTGTTCTCAAACTCCCTATTTTCTTCTCCTTCAACGCCCTCGCTCACAATTTTGAATGACCTTAATAACCCTTTCCACTCGAGTACTCTGCAAAACTAAGCTTATCAAATGGCGTTGAGGAACTCGCTGAGCAAGAACTCGCAACGAAACCACTTACGTCTTGAAATGGCACAACGGAAAGAAAAAATAACCTGAAGCGCTATGAACATCGGCTTGCAGGAGCGATTGTAGTAACAGGCCGGATGTTGCGCAATCATCGGTAAAGTCGTCATTTTCTTCCTTCCTCTACTTATTTATGAAGCCAGATGTTGTGAAATATGATTTGCATGAAACCGAAAAGGTTGCCTGAAAATAGAGCTTTCTCAAAGTTCATTCTTTCACAAGATCAAAATTCAACGATGTCGGGAGAAGAAGCAGATCAAATTGACAAAAAGAAACATTTTCCTGGAGGAAGTAAAACAATTTTGATGCTATGAGTATCTCTTAGAAAGCCGTTGTTGTTCCGAAAAAAGTCCCGAGCACATCTTAATATTGAGGACTCGAAAAAAATACAGTTACAAGAGTAATCTTTGAAAAAGATAAAACAAACGGTAACAAATTATTTTGAAAGACTGAAAAAAGGCAAAATAAAAAAAATGAATTTTGATTTTAGCAAAATTATCCAAAAAAACTGAAGCGGAATTCTGAGTTTCCTCGGAAAAAAATGAGATTTGGCGCAATTTTTTTCCTCAAAGTTATCGCTGATACAATTTACGCAAAAAAAGAAAAGTACAAAAAAAAAGGGGAAAAACTACAAACTTTTCCTGCAGCTTTCTGGTTTCTTGAAGCGGGGCAAAAAAAATGAGGAGAAGTTTCGGGATATCTTTTTTCATATTTTTTGGCAGAAAGCTCAAAATTAAAAACTAAAGGAAGGATATGATTTCAATCTTAAAAATCTGCACCACACGAAAAAGAGCTTTTTCGATTTTTGCGCTAATTATTCTGATTCCTAAATCTCAAAGTTCTGCGAAACCACATTTCACAACTCATTTTTTATTCCAAAAATTGGTATTTCGAAGCACCACTCAACTTATGCAAAAGACGTGAAGCGATCTTGCGTCTAGTGCAATTCATATGCCTCTTTTGCATTAGATTTGTAAACAATCCTCCTTTTTTGGGGCATAACTAGACGGTCAACAAGGTTAGACGAGCGTTGAAATGATCAGAAGGCGGGGCACTCAAAAAAAGATGTGTTTTTAACGGATGCATTAACGGCGCCGTCGTTGGAGTCATCGAGTCTCCGGTTTCGGCTCGAGTTAATATGATTAAATGAAGCAAAAAGATCAGTGATTAATATCGAATCACTGAAAAACGAGTCAAACTGACAGGAAATAACGTTTTTAGTAGACGAGAATATAGTTGTAAATAAAAACTCTCCGTTCCGACTTTTTTTTTTAAAGTTATGGCGCTTTAAAATCAGCGAAATTTTTTTCCTGTATTTTTTTTATAGTGAGAGTCAGAGTTCCATAACCTTCCTGTACAAGTTCTGAACCATGGAAAATTTTCTCATGGTTTGAAATCATTGAAATTCATACAAAAACCACCTAAAATTTCATCTTTTCTCACCAACAATACATGAAAAAAAAAGTGATGACGGTCTTTTAAAACTTCTTAAAATTTGGAGGAAGAGAATTTAATTTTTTTGCTATATGGCCGAAAAAAATCTCTAAACTCTATCAATTTCAATTGAAAAAACCTTCAAAGACACCTTTTTATCTTCAAAAAGTCTTCTGTCATGTGACTTTCGAAAAGTCCTTCTCAAAAAAATAAGATGATTTGAAATTTAAATATCCATGTCCGTCTTCTAGTCCATAAGAGAGTGTTTCCGAAAAAAATTCCCATGGAATTACCCAAACACGTGACTTTGCTCGGTATGATTCTGAACTAATTTCCTCTCTGGAAAAAAAAAGCAAAAATGGAAAAAGAATATGAATTCGGAGAAGGGAAATGTTGTTATAAAATCAGAAAAAGGCAATAGTTTGAATAGAAACGGAAAAAGTTATCTATAAAAATCGAAGGGATAAATTTTTGAAGTAAAATTGTGAAAATAAGACCTTTTTGAGAAAACAGACTTTTGAAGCATTAAACCAAAAACCTAGGGTTGAACAAGTTTTCGTAGCAAAAAGTTCATTTTTGAAGCTGAAGGGGGTTCGACAAAAAAAAAACGAAGAAAAGATTTTCTACGGACTATATAAAATAATTAGAAAAGTCCATGCTCTAACTGAAAATTGGTTTTTTTTTTTCACGCATCCTTTAATTAATTCAGTGATTATCAAAAAAGTGAGTTTCTGAAATAAAACTTCACAGAATCCGTCCTGAAAATTTCGAAAAACATTTAGAAGTAAGCTTTAGATGAAAGCTGAGCAGACTAAAATCACTCGAACCAACTGAACGCGGAATTTCATCTTATAAAGCATTCGAGAGATAGGAAGTCCGAAAATTCAACGGAACGTGTTGAGTCATGTTATCCTGGATGTGTGCCGGAAATTGAAACCAGGCGGATTAAAGGGCAAAAAACTCTTTTCACCACCCAGAAGTGCGCATAATCGAAAAATGCTTTGTATAGTGTTTTTTTTCAAGTTTTCTGAAGCGAAGGATGAAAAAGAATTTGGATCCGGCAGATTTTTGAAATCTATCCTTTTTTTTTGGTCGCGCAACTCGGCAAACACTTGTCGGTAAACTCAAGCGTTCTCAATTGAAAAGTTCCTATTTTAATCTGAAAAGCTCAATGAGAGTTCGGAACACGAATCCAACAGAATTCGATGATTTTCACCTGCATTTTGTGCCAAAATTATATTTTTCTCTGCTCGGATCCAAAGTCTGTCTGGCATTCAGAATATCCTTTTTTGTTATTGGAACTCGCTCGGTGGGTCACGAAAATATATTTGGACTTGACTCGAATGCCAGAGAATAATTGAAAAAGGCAGAATGAATTTAAATTTTGACTGCTGGAAAAGCTTTAAGAGACATGAAAAATGGAAAGTGAACTCAAAAAAGGTATCAAGTTCGAAAAAAAAAAACTGAAAACCTCAATTTTCACAGAAACTCATATAAAAAAGGATTTTTTTGATGTTATTTTTGTGTACCATCCGCACCAGTCTTCTGAAAAAACTTCAAAAAATCAGTGAAACGGGAAAATCATATAAACTACTGCTGAACAAACATAGAAGTTCCAGAAAATCTTCACGTGTCCCTGAAAGTTCTTCGTTGAGAGAGATATCATCTTTTTTTTCAAAACTCGAGATGAATACTGAAACAGCAAAGTCGCCTACGCTACTATCAAACCAATGAATAGTCATTCCGAACTCAATGACGCTCTTCTTTCTTTCTTGCCCTAAATGTCCTCGTTAACAATCTTTATTTGACTTTTTTGCTGTCTTTCACTTCTTTTTCTTCCACAAAAAGTCCTTTGGGAGCTTTCAGAGAGCCCCTAATGAATTAGTCAACATCGAGTTCGTCATCTTTGGGCTTGAAAAAGCAACCGACGACGGTGTTTTTTTCGTTAGCCTTTCTATCGCGTTTTCAAGTGTTTTTTTCTTTTTTTCAATAGTTCTTGAGGAATGAAGAATTTGGTTTGGAAGTGTTTTTGTTTGAGAGTGGATATCAAGAATCGATATTTTGAGAGGAAAAAGTTGAAAAAGGCTGGAAGAAGTTGAAAATCCCTCCAGTTAGCATGGTTAAGAAACATTTAAAGCAGAGGGAACTTTTGGGAAGGGTTCAAGAACATAATTGTGACAGTTTGAAAAAAGGAAAAACACTGAAAACTGAGAAAAAACAGTGAAAAAAATTCGGAATACCATCTATGCCTTATGAAAAAAACTGTAAGAGGTGAAGCTGAGAAAAAAAAATCTACAGTAGTGAGCTTCGAAAAGCCTATTCCTGATCTAAAGAAAAAAATATTTAGGTGACTGGGAAAATTTTCAGGTTTATGAATCAAATCTTCACAAATTTATTGTAAATTTTTCAAAAAAAGCCTTGTTCAAAAACCAAAAAAACTCAAAACGCGATAATTTTTTTGCAGTGAGCCTTCAAAATAACAGCTCTGCAAATTTAGCCGAAAAAAGGCAATGCATAAATTGACTGCAAAAATTTGGATGCGGAAGAGTTATGAATTATATTACGTCGAAAATTGAAAGGACAGACATACTGAAAAGAGACATTTTGATCTTCTATCTTTTTTTTTCTGAACCACAACACGCGGTGAAGATTAAAGTAACCACTTTGCATTTGGGAGGAACTTTGTGGAAAGTGAGAGGGTCAGGTGAAAACTTCGATTTCAGAGGTAGGCGGTACAGGTTACTTTTTTCTTCAACTTCCGCCACACAAATGGGCTTTTTTCATGGGTTTTGACGTAATATCTCCTCATCAGCATGCTTGAGCAATGAAGCGGAAACTAAAGAGTTTTTTGAAATTGTAAGAGAAGAAATAGTAGTATCGTGAGTTGGAAGTTCTTATGAGCAATTAGACCGTGAAGGCGCTGACGACAAAAGTTTGAGTCAGGTTTTCTTAGAAAAGGAAGATTCTGCAAGTGAACGATCATTCGAATTCTCAGTGGTCAAGCTTGGGTCTGGTGAAAAAGAAAAAAAAGAAGTTATTGAAGCTTGTAGATGATAAAACGTTTGAAAAAAGTCCGGATTCAAAAGTCCGGAGACAAAAAATGATTTTGAGCTGCAATTAGAGGGAAGTGACAGGCAGGAAAATTGTCGAGGTCAAACTTCAAGTCAAGGTTGAACTTAGACTTTTTCTTCACCCAATTCCGATTCCAAAATAAAAGAGTTAAAATAATATGTTCTGGAAAAAACTATAAAAAGAACGAGCTTTTTGGCTCTACCGCTGTGAAAAATGAAAAAAAAAACTTGAAAAAGTTAAAGAAACAGCAATGTTCGTTTATGTTTGAAGATTTAAAAAAAAACCGAAAGTTCAAAAAAATCAAAGTTCAATACAATAATGTAATCTTGAAAGAAGAAAAAAATTAAAAAAAACCTTATTTAGCTAATTTTCAAGAATAATGAGCATCCTGCAAAAGCCTTTGTCAATTCATTTTATTTTAAAGAACAGTTCTCAGAGTTCTCGGCTACAAATACAAAATTGAAAGCGAAACTTTATTCTCAATCCCACGATTTATAGCCAAAAGATGTATCTAGCTACAAAAGAAACTATATTTTCTGCCTTAGATATACAATCTCGGCATGAACAACGACCCTTGCAAATATTATTGCGTTGGAGTGCGAACACTTTGCAGTTTGAGAACGTAAGCTCATAATGAATATTTATTGTCCGCAAGGTTCCTTTTTTCTTGCAAGAGCACAGAATTATTCAAAGGTCTCATTCAGAAAGTTTCTTGATCGTCTCGAGGAATAGGAACGTGGAGATAAGAATAGAAGGAGAAAGGAAAATAATTTTGCCTTTCCTGAGATGTTTTCAAGGCTCAAAAGCAGTCATTTAGTGTATTTCGAAAAAAATTTAGAGAAAGGTAGGTGACAAAAACAAAAAAATTAAGATAAAGAGAAGTTCTTTTTTTACTAATAATAGGGTTAATTTTTGTACAAGAGCAAGTTACAAACTTGAAAAAAATTGAGAAATTTGATAAATCCACATCAATCTCAACTACTTTCAGGTGATTCTCTCAGGACCGCGCAGAGTTCAAAAAAATCTTGAAGGGCTTAGGAAATATCATCTGAAAGAAGAGATGCAGACGCCTTTTTGATTTTTGTGGCCGAAGCAAACCATGAAGGAACTGTAGGAGAAATACGTTTTTTTTTTCATTTGAAATAAATACGAAAAAGAGTTTCCTCTGTACTGAGGAAACAAAATGACGAGAGAACAAAGGCAATTTTTTCCAAATTTCAATAATTTGTATGCCATTGTTTGTTTTGTAAAAAGGCTGTCTAGACACGAATTCTCAAGAAACAGCGGGTTGAAATTGAAAAATGGTATTTCCTCTATCTACGAAAAGATTATTCTTACAAAATCTGATAGAAAAATGATTTCCCTAAAAGGAAAGCATTTTTAGGCCTCACTAGGGAACGTTTTTTACCCCCCGGTTGAACTTTTGCTGAAACTTTGCCTAATTGTACTTTAGGACCCCCTGATTGCAGATCAAGAAAAAAATTTCTCGCAATTGATCTTGTTTCCGAGTTATGGAGCTTCAAAGTCCGCCAAATACGCAAATTAGGCCAAAAAAGCGCTATTTCGGGCTTTTGTAGCTCCATAGCTCGAAAACGAGATCTATTGCGAGAAATTTTCTTTCTGTTCTGGAATCAGGGGGTCCTAAAGTACACTTCAGCAAAGTTTCAGCAAAAGTTCAACCGGGGGGTAAAAAACGTTCCCTGGTCGGTTTAACTTATGATGAAATTTGATTGGGTTTTTTAAGGGTTTCTCAGTACAGAACAAGGAAAATTTTTTCATAAAAGGTTTTTATTCGAATAATGCACCTTTAATATTGCAAACTATCCAAATAATGACGTTTTTCGATAGGTTTGAAGCTTACTAACTTGTAAAAATATCTATTGCTAGAAATTCGTTTCTTTTCTAGAATCAAAAGGTCCTAAAGTAAATTTCAGCCCATTTTATTCAAAAGTTCAACCAGGAGCCGAAAAAACTTCCTTGTTATAAAATCACCCAAAAATGGTTCATCAAAGTTTTGAAGCTGTTTATTGAACTTTATGCTCCCGAAAAAACACATAAACGAGGAATAGCGAACGTGCGAATGCTGAAGACACGGGGATTGAAGTTTATTTGAGCTGGGACGACACCTAAGTAGAAAAGAAGAGGGAGCACTTTATGAAGACGAAAATTGAGGCAGACGCGCGTCGCGCGGCTTTTCCTTGCGCGGGCGGACCCACCGATGGAAACTTTGCAATCCCAAAATAATAACAAAGTTGCGTCCAATAAACTTTCTCCCGTAATTGGAAGCCTTCTGACGTCTTCATGATCTTTTCATTTTCTTTTTTCGAGAAGGATCCTTGAAAAAAATAGTTGATTCCGGTGGAGCGATAGAGCGAAAAAGGGCTAGAAAAGTCCCTAGAAGGAAGAAGTTTTTTGGTGGCGCTTTGAGATTTCGAAAAAATGTTTCAGAAAGTGCTGTAAGGTCTTACGATTTCAAAAGAGATTTTTTTCTTCTTTTTGATATTTTAAACAAGCTTTTTGAACAAACCCTTTGTTTTCTCCCTCGAGTTCATAAATTTGATAAATCGACAAAAAAATTTGAAAAAAACTAAGAAATTTTATGACCTGCTGACGTAGAATGACATTCCTGCAAGTTTCATCTAATTTTCCTTTTCTAATAGATACAATTTTTTCAGAAATGATCACAAGAAAAAAGTTAGGAGTTTTCCTTTTCGTTCCAAAGGCCTTTAAAAAACAAAAACCTCAGCCAACTCAGACCTATTTTTGCCTCAACAATATCGTGACCACCAACAAAAAACAGAGAAAAGACCATTGTTCACCGAGAACTTTGAGAAAAAAGACGAGTTAAGCCATTTCTAAGCCATTTTTGGGGCAAAGGAAAGTATAGTTTCAGTTTGAATAGAGGCCATACTTTGAACGGAAAATGAAGAGACAAGTGCATCGAGGCGAATCGAGCATTTTCGAGGGCTAATTTTTGATGTATAACTTATGCAACTTCCGAGATATTAACAGTCTCTGGAGATACAGGCGGAAAGATGAAAAGAGTTTTTTCAAAGAAGAAATAGTAATAAAATTTTTTTCAGAAAAATTGAGTGGCACAAATTGTAAACAATGAGTTTCGGTAAGTTTTTCTATCAAAAAACTTGAAAAACCAGCTTTTCAACGTTTGGAATTGATAAACTTACTAGAAAAAAAGGAGTTTTGTCGACCAAAATCTTCTCTGGCTGGTAAAAATGTTGAAATTTGCCCCTTTTATACTCTTATGCAACAGGAATGCCATAGATGGAAAGGTAATGTAACTACGAATAGAATTTTGCTATTGTCGTGAGTAAAAGTAAATTCTTTAGCCTCTTGCAAACGCCTCTATTGCAGGTGAATGAAGCAATTTCCTCTTTCTTTATCTAAAAATGGATAACATACGAACGATCTTCTCAACTGAAAGTTAGAGTTAGATTTTTATTCGACGCCAGAGCCGTTGGCAGTCAGGCATAAATCACTTCCTGAAATTGACTTTCACTGCCTTCAATTTCATTCCCCCCAATTTCAATCGGAATCAAAGAAAAAAGAAGATCTATGAAAGCTGGGGCCAATTTTTAGAAATTGTGTGGTCTAGGAAGATAAATTGGCCCTTTGAAACTGCGAAGATTCCTTGAAAAATCTAAGAAAAATTTAGAATTCCAGTTGAGCTGGAAAAATGAAAATTGACACTCGATTACTTTAAAAGCTTGAACTTTAACTTTCGATGGATAGAAATTGTCTTTTTAACTTTAATGCTTTCAAAACTTCAGAACTCAGATAGATTCAAAAAAATTGTTGCAGAAAAACCAAAAATATTTATTTCATTTTCTTTGAAATAGAATCTGGATGTTGATATCAAAATAAAAAAAGATTGAATAAAGTCAAGAAGACCAAAGGTTCCAATAAAACTGCGTAACTTCAATAAAAATAGCACGAGATCAAAAAGACCAAAATAGCTCTTTTTGTAAATACTCCATTCACCAATTTTTTGGTTAGAATCCTTTCCGAAAGTTATAAAGCCATAAGAAATAATTTATTCGGAAGGAGAAGGTCAACTACAAAAAAAACCATTTTTCAAAAATTTAAAAAAGTATCGGCTCTAACAATTAAAATCCAAGCGATTTCGGATTTTTTGGAAATTTGGATCTCTCGAAGTCACTCGAAAAACTTCTAAACCAAGTTTTTATTTCCAAAAAAAGCGAAAAGCAAGGAACATGGCACTACGAACAGAAATCTCTTCATTGGATTCTCCGGAAGTTTATTGAATAAAGTGTGGAGGATCCCGCCTGGAGTAATTCTCTGGAGAGTGACGTCGTTTCAAAAAAAAAAGTCAAAACATACAAAAATCTCCTTTTCACCAGAATATCCAAAACCAGAGAAAAAAATCCGACTTTTTCAGTTCTGCGACTTTCCTTGGAAACATTTCATCCCTAGTTCATTCCAAGGAATGTTCTGAGAAAAGATTGAAATCGATTCATCAGGGTCCCACTCTGTTCGAAAATCGATTAAAAAAAACAGAATAGTCAATGAATGTAGGAGTTCTGCCTTTTATATCTTAAGAAATTTTGTATGTTCATACCTCAAGATAGGTTGGCAGTAGAATATATGTAGTATGATCAATGGGACGTCACGAGCTCAATATTTTTTGTTTTGATTCACGTTAGACCATTTTTCATTTTTATTGCTACTAAATTTCGTTTTTGAACCTTCTACACTGTTTTTCAAACCACCAAGAAGAAAAATAGAAAAAAAAAATCATTCTACTAATCTGATAAAAACTTTTCAGAACTTATTGAAGGAATCAATGTACTAGACGGATTTTGAAGTCTAATCTGGCGAAATTCGTATTTTCAAGAAAGAAAGGCTCAAAGCCTGCAGATACGCCTAATTTAATGAATTAAAATTTTTCTTCGATTTTAAGGATATGTGTTCTTGAAAACTAGGAAATCTTGCAGGTTGCGATTTTTGGAAACTTTTTCTCTAAGCCAAAAGTCCTTTAAACAAACTTCAACAAAGACCTTATTATGAATTGAAATAAATCACCTTGTAAGATATAGAAGAATGGATAGGGTGAAACAGTTTGCAGTCAAATAAAAGATCATTTCTGAAGTGTGGATAGAACAAAACAGCAAGAAAGAATAACCTCTGAAAAAAGCTATCCGCCTCGAAACCTTCGTGAATTTTGTTTATATTATTTTAAACACTCCAGCAAGAATTGCGAGACACATTATAGACTATTTTTCCTCAGTTGAAACGTCTTAAAAATGTCGACGACGACTCAAAGCGTCGCGGTTAGAATTTAAGCGACTTTCTCTTATTCTTCTGAATGCAGCCATGCGTAAGTAGTTTTTTGTCGGGAGCACTGAAACCTTTAGAAGTGCTTTGCTTCCAAAATAACCACAGATCTTTGAGTCATTCTTTGAGAAATGACAGATTTTGGAATTAAAAGAATACAGAAAGCCAGACTATCTGATGAGAATAAGGATCAAATATAAAAAAATAGTATAACTTACCTTAAAAGTCATTAAAAAATCTACTTCTGTGATAAAAAAAATTTCAACATGCAAGAAGATTATCATGCAAGGGGGAACCTTGAAAAGCTTCCGGCTTAGTTTCTTATTAGGAAAATGGACATAAGATGATAAGTTCAACTATTTTTCTGCAGATGTAAGAGTTCTTTTTGCAAATTTGCAAGGTTTTACAAGATTAAAATTATCAATGGAGATGTTAGAAATGTCAAATCGAAGATCATTTGGTCCACCCACTGAAAAAAGATCATGGAGCGTGAGGATCAGATAAACAGTCATGAAAAAGTTGGCTTAAAGCTCGAAAGGGTAAAATTTTAAAATGTAAAAAAATCATTTTTGATACAAACCAGTCGGATAAAAAGAATAAAACGGCGCCTGAAGGCTCTCAGAGGAAAATTTCGAGAAAGGTCAAGGAAATCTCGGCTCACTCGAATAATCTATAAAAGTCGACCGGAACCGAGGCAGGAAAGCTAGCTGACGGAGTTTGGACGAAGTGAGACGGAAGGATGAAGGGCTACGCCCCGACGGCGTGTCTGATTCGCCTTGAGGGCAAACGAAACCAATCATCATCTGTGACATTCACTGATGCAGCCACTTAGGTGCAGACGCTACCGTCGTGGCCAAAAGCTCGAAGGATCGTCCTCGTCGGCTCTATTAGCTTTTGCCGCCACTTCCGGCATCCCATCAAAGAAAATTAGTTGGAAGTGTCAAAACTTTAAGGAGTTTGAATACGAAATAATTGATGATCATCCTGTGATATTTTAAGAAGAAGCAGTGGAAAAATAGCTAACTCAAGAGGTGCACCCGACCCCAAACGACTTGCGCTCTGGTTTTTCATGATTCTCATTATTGTTGTCCCTGTGAAACAGATCAATATAGAAACGTTAAAATCAATTATCTCGAAGTCTGATCTATTACAACTGACCACAAGCGGGCAAATTTGCAAACCCGGCAAAAAAAAGCTGATAAAAATCGAGTGCGACTTGAGGGTAAATTTAATTAGGTTCTAGCTCTACTTCCGGTCTCACATTGGAGAAAGCTAGTGTGAGATTCTAGAGTATTTTTACTTTCGTTATTGAATTTCAAAATACTGTGGTCTCTCTTGAAATGGCTACGATTAGGAAAAATAATTTGAGGGACTTGCTGTAGTAAATTTAGAAAATTTTCCTTTTTCATTGTCTTCCGGTGATTATTTTACAATGAGTAATAAAGTCCACGCGTCTTCAGAAATTTTTAACAGATAAGCTTCCAAAAAATAAATGATAGAACATTTTTTCGAATTTTTCAAATTTGTCTTTTTGTATTTTAAATGAAGGATGCAGAGCGACAAGAAGCTTAACAATACCCATGAATTTTTATATTTTCTCACAATCGGCAAAATTTCAGCTTGTTCAAAAAAAATTCATAGCGTTCTCATCAAGCGTAAAGAGACACCATCAACAAAATGAAAAAAGGCAGTAAATACGATTCAGAAAAAGAAGGAAGTATTCATCTCTATAAATGAGATGAGATCTTTTTTTCTTCTTTAATACAAATCTCAGTGTCAAATGTTGAAGAGCTTTGCAGGGCATCACTATTTTATATGGATAAGAGAGGGCGAGAAATTGGGATTCGGATTAGAGAATAACTATTTAAGAATAATGATGGTCAAACCATGAAAAGGAGAAATTTCCTTCAATCGAGAGCTTCAAATTTCGGGACTTCGATTTTCAACTAACATGTTCCTCGACATGAAAATACTTTTTTGTCACATCGGAAATAGCACCGGAAGCTTAAAAGCCAAACTTTTTATTCTCGAACAGTAGTATACAAAAGGTTGACGCTGGCGCACCTCTTTTGCCCAAATGCGATTTTGCAGATTTTCAAAATCAGGATGGAGTACATAGAGTACTGTCGTCAGAAACTTTTTCTCCGTTCAAATTACCCCCAACCCAAAACGACCAAAACGCCAGACAAATTTTGGTCATTTTTCAAAAATGACACATTTTGGAAAAATTAAGTATGATTTTCAATGAAAAAATGTTTTTAAAATGTTGAAAATCTGCGAAATCGCTTTTGGGCAAAAAAGGTGCGCCAGCGTCAACTTTTTGTATACTACTTCGAACCATGAGTAATCTGCTTTTTTGAAAATTTTGAGGGAGTGTACGAAGCTTTCCAAAATGTTTATTACAGAAAACTGATCTTTCAATCTTTGTGCAATTCAAGAGAACACTTGATGGTCTTCACTCTTGGTCAATCCACTGAATAGACGTTGATATCCACTTCTTTTTTTCCTCCTACTCCGGAAAAGACAACAAAATTAGGGAAGCCCTCTCAAGTGTCCAGTCCAGACAGACACCTTCTTCTTGTTATTTCAGTCTTTTTTTCGTGTTCATCGGCCAATCTTTTAAAGTAAGTGACAGAAGAGCACACTAATGACACCGGGTGTATTGAGATAAACAACAGGAAAAAAAGTTTGCGAAAAAGGTTTCGACGGCGAACAGAAACCGAAACCAAATCAAATCTGGAGCCATTCCGAGGGCGTTTTGCGTCTTTAGAAACGGCTGGCAAAGGAAACGAAGCTTGAAACTGGGAGAAGTTGAGCATGAACGTTGAGAAAGTACAAAGATCTTCTAGGAATTTCATTAATCGGCTTAGGCTTTGTGAGCACAATGGTTTGCATTCAGTTGAACTGAGAGCAGTAGAAAATTGAAAGGAAGGAATCAAAAAGAAGTTTCTTTTTGGGATTTCTGAGAAAAAGAAGCCGTTCAAAAAGACACAATGTATAATATCCTTTGTTTAAGTTTTGATGACGTGAAACTTCAAGAGCTTGCAATAAAATTGAAAGAAGGCGCAATTTAAGTTTTTGGTCTCTTTGCGGATACCAATCTGAACTAGTAAGAAATTTTTCTGTTTTTGAATCAGGGTGTTCTAGAACAATCCTAGCGAAATAAACTGTGTGTTCTTCTGGTTCCTTCTGATTTCCGAAGGCGATGTTTGTTTTTCGGAAACTAAAACTTTCCAGAGGTCAGAATAAAGAAAAAATGAAGCAAACTTGTAAATAGCTACGTCTCGAAAACGCCGCTTAGTTTTCATTCAAATTGAAAAATTTCAACCTTTGAAATAGAAACTGAATGAATTTGACATAAAAATATGTTCAAGCTTGTATGGAATTCGCGATGTATGCATTTCAAAAATCGATAAGCGTTTTCCGAAAACCTCAAAAGAAAAACAAGTCCAAATACAAGGTTTGATGGCATTTGAAGTTAAAGGATAATCATGGATCATCTCATAAGTCAGTTCAAAAAATATATCTTGAATGAGAAGTAACTTCACAAAACAAAAAAGGACTTCGTGACACTCGGAATGACTTCAGTTTCTACTGCTTGGAAGCGATAAAAACTGAAACTCGAAGCGTGCACTTAGCCATCCGCCTCGTCAAAATCTTGGACTTGCGCTAATGGTTTCCGATGCAGAAGGGCAAAAGTCGTTTTGGGTTGGGGGTAATTTGAACGGAGAAAAAGTTTCGGACGACAGTACTCTATGTGCTCGATCCTGATGGAACTTTAGGATTCATCTTTCAGAACTCGAAAAAAATTTACTAATACTTTTTAACATGTCATGGTAGCTTCCTCTAAACTATTGGGTATTCATCTGAAAATAATGAAAATAATGGGCTAGAAATAATTTGAGTTTGAGAATTCTTAGTTTTTTCAATTTATCGAGCATTTAAAATCTTTCGAGAATACTTTAGTTCCCAAAGATCGTCATGAAAAGTTCGATTTCAGGGACGAAAACTACATAATTTCCCACAAAGGTGATATATATCAAAATCGATTCAGTTCTCTGAGTTTGAAAAGCATACTTTTTTGTCCTGATGTGAAACTTCCGACTAAACGTCTTCCAAGGAGACATACCACTTTGTTAAGTCCAATTAGTACCACAAAAAGTACCGAAAAACCCCTGACTAAGTACCAAAGGAAAAATTGAGTGCGGGTGAGCCTTGAATCCTAACAGAATGAAACTTTTGAAGATTTGTGCGACAAAGACATTTTATAAAAGAAAAAAATTTTTAGAGTGCTAAGTTCGACCAATAAAAAAAAAACACTAGCCGGATACTCACGACGTAAAGTCTTCAGTTTTTCAAAACTGACCACTAAAACAAACCTGATTCCATCTTGCAACTGGGAAGAAACTAGAAAAATCGGTTTGGCCAACAAGAAAGCTAAATGAGAAGAGAAAAAGGAGGATTCTGCAGCGAGAACACTCTTGCGAAAGTTTCGCCCATTCCAATTTTTCAAAAAGTTCAACCCAGATTCCAGTGACTTTAGAAAGGAAAAAATTAGTTCATTCTTGAATTTTTGAGAAAAAACCCATATTTCGGGATAATTAAAAAGACACTGAGAATGCATGAAAAGTGTCGATCCGGAGGCACGCTGCAATTAAAAAAGAAGGAAGACGAAAACTAACTCTTTTATTTGATCTGAGATATTCGAGATGTAGATGGAGAGGGTGTTAGCCATGAAGTTAACGTTTGACCGGAAATAAATGTAATTTTTGCAAGAAGCAATTGAAAATCAGATAAAATGGAAGAATATTGACAACCTAAAAAAAAGAAAAAAATAATGAAAACCAATAAAGAAGTGTTTTAAGGGACCAGATTTTGTTCAACTAAAGACGCTGCTACTCAAAAAATAACGGAATGTCAGTTCAATAGAAAAAACTTAAGCCTATATTTTCTTTGTTTTTTGTCGCTCCTGGAACGGCTCAGTTGTTTCAAAAAGTACCGACTTGAAAAGAATTGAGCCGGAGTCCGTTAGAATAATTGTGAGAGACTGCAAGAAGTCGGTTCAACAGCTTCATTTACCGTTAGCCAAAACTGAGAAAACTTTTAAGTTGTTTGAATTTTTTTATTTATGCAGACTTTTCAGCTGATCGACTTGAAATATTTCTTGGAGCTTTATCGTGGCAGGCGACCTATGAAAATCGACAAAAACTGCGATGTCATTTTCCGAGTCATTCCGTGTGCGACCACGTAGTTTTGAAATCCGAGCTCATTTCATTTTTTTTTCTCTGTTTTACTCTGAACAGCAATTTTTTCAATTGCAACCGAAAAATAGCGGCTTGCGCCCCGCGCTAATTTTTAAGCAATGACAACAACCTCTGGCACTATGGTCTCTCAAATGTTTTTTTGTAAGTTCATCGTAAGAATGAAAGGAAACATATTAGTTTCTCAAAACATATTGCAAAAAAAAAAAACAAACGCCTTTTTCGGAAAAAAAGTCTAACAGCGGAAAAAAAGCCGTTCTCCTTTTTAAAAGACAAAAGAATCTTCACGTCAACATCGTTAGCGTTTTTTGGAAGACAGAATTGCCGTTGTTGGTGAGCAGTGACTCCAAAAACGTTAATTGAACAAAGCTTGTTTGCAATGATTAAAGGAAAGCGCGATCTTTGGGATTCGAAAGTTGAATGTCGTTGTCTTGAAATTCTAAACGGAATGAGGAAATTTTTGTCAGTTTTTGGCCATTATAGCTTTTGAAGACTATCTGAGTTTGTTTGTTCTCTTTGATTAATCAAAAACTAGGAGAATTCTCGAAATTGAACCAAAATTGGAAGCGTTGTATAAATTGAATTCAAAGTTTAAAAAAATGCGAACTTCAGCAAGAAAAAAATATTTTCAGACAAAAATCACTTTTTTTGACACAAAAATAACAATAACTGAGCCTGAAAAAAACAAGAAAAATAAGTATCAAAAAGAATATGAAAAACCTGGAGGGAAAGCCAAAACAGAGATATTACTGATCACAGATTTCAAAATGTAGTTCCTTCCCAAACTTGTTTGGTTCGGATTCATGAAAAATTCTTAAATTGCTTTAAATAGACATATTATTGAGCTCTCAGAGGTTTGTACTCATTTTTTTCTTGAAATGTTCAGATTTGGAGGATCATAGTTCCTTAGCAAAACCGCTTATATAAACATAGGGAAAAAAACATGTTTCTGGAAGATTTTTTTCTGTGATTTTGAGCTCTGAAAAAGGTTGTTAGAATAATTACAAAAAAATTTAATGTTTGTTCTGGTTGTTCTTTAAAAATGTTTTCTTTGATAGTGAAAAAGGTGTATTTTTTTATCACAATGAGCAGAGAAGAAATGAACAAAATTTTTTTCGAAAAAAAGTATGAAAAATTCTGAAAACTTCAACGCAACATGAAAAAGAAGAAATATTCTTTAGAGTGAAATAAAAATTTCGTATCGCTTTTAGTGCCTCGAAAAAAATTGAAAGAAGCTGCGACCGTGATTATTTCTTGCCTCCAACGCCTCGTGTAATTAATGAACACAAACTTCAGGCCTCGCACAACGTGTAATTTGACAAAAAAAATGCGCCTCTCACAATTTCATGACTACTGCCAATTTTTTCAGCTCTCAATTTTTCATAGAAGAAAATGAGAAAAAAACGTTATTTTATTTACAAAGTCCATGGAATCGCTGCAGAAAAAGACTCAGAAAAACATGAAGGAATGACCTTCCTAAAATAAAAGGGTAGCTTTGAATCCGAACTTTGCAAGAGGCGCGATGATTTGTCCGTGTTGCAGTCCACTGTGTCGGATGGAACGCGTGAATTCGGATTAGTCAAGGGCAAAGCCCACTGCTTTTTCAGCTCTGGGTTGTTTTTAAACATTCAAATATTCATTTCAAAATTTGCATGTCGGAATTATTATCACTATTATCTTCATTATCTCCTTTCTACCTCCCCGGTGGTCTTCACTCTTGCTCGATATTTAATCCGATGCTCGTCAGTCCTGGAAAAGCTGGGCGCCATACTGTTCCTTCATGGGGAAGCAGCTGATCTTCGGAACATTGAAAACTTGTCTACCACTATTCCAAACAGGGCGAGATGTACTAAGCGTCGTTCTTGGTCAGCGACTGTATGGCTGAACCAGGAAAACTTTTTCAGGGCGAGATGGTATACACCCCGTTCTTAATCAACGACATCCTCGCGAAACGACAACAACTCTTCAATAACTGAATGAATCAGCAAAAAATCCTCTTCGAAGACTTAAATTTGAAACGGTTTTGAAACTTTCCACGATAAGGAAAAGCTGTTCTCTGAAAAAGAATTGATCATGGTAGAAAAAAAAATTTTTCAGACCGAAATGAATCCAACTGCTTCCAAACAAACAAGATGACTAATAGGCTCTAGAAAATTCGAATCATAGCAACAGTGTGAGGGAAATCGTATCGAGACCAAGAACACAAATATGATAGAAGCATTTCTCGTGTATAAACGAATCAAGTAGAAATGGTTCAAAGTGCTTCCGAACAAACAAGATGACAAATAACGTTTATCAAATTAGAACTTTACATACAATAGGAAATCAAATGGTTTTGAAAGCTTTTCAAGTATATAAACGAATGGTGGGGATAGGAATTCATTCGCCCAGTGCTGTTTTTCAATTTTCGCGTTTGCTTTTCTTGTATTGAACTATTGAACCGTTCGTTTCGTTCATGTTCTAAAAGTTTTCTTTTTTTCAGTCATGCTCCGAGCTAAAGATATTTTCGACTTGTGTCTGGCGTTTGCTTTGGGTTTTCTGTATTCCGACTATGCGCCGTTCTTACTGGATCTTGGTAATTTTGAAATTACGTGAAGATTTTTTTTGGAGCTGAGAAAATTTTGAACAATGATAAAACGACTTTTCCGTCAGTCTTAAAAATAATTCGTTCTGCTGTCCTCACATGAAGTGTTTCAGGAATCATTGCTTCTGTTTGCTATTACTTGTTCTTTGTGGAGCCAGTCCCTCGCCGGAACGTCTCCTCCGCCAACCGCGTGGAAGTTTGTGGATGCGAGGACTTCGAGGTCACGGACAACGAGCATTCGTGCTCCGGATGCCTGCAGTGCCAGCGCCCCGGCCATCATTGAAACTTTGCGTTTTCAACTCATTTTTAAGTAAATAATGATTTCTCAATAAAAATGAGTTCGCAAAAAAAAAGAGCAGGAATTTTTCATTCTAATTTTCATATTCTGTACCATGTATATTTATTATTGAACATGGAACGAATGAGATCAGAGAGAGATCCTATCAGAAAAACAGGTCTGATCAAATGAAAATAACTGCGTATTTTCCGCTTCTTGGAGACTTCAACTCGGAAGTGGTCTTATCTTGCAGTAAGGAATTCTATTTAAGGGTCACTTCCTGTAGTTTTTTGAGGATTCCGATAGAAAACACGTTTTGAAAATAAAAGTAAAGACTCCGAACTTCGAAAGAGAGACGATGATTTGTCCGTGTTCCTGTCCATTGGGTCTGGTGGAAAAAGTGAGAAACGGTTCGGATCAGTCAAGAACAGAGCTCAATGATTTTTTCAGCCCTGAGTTGTTTTTCTACTTTCAAAGCTTCAGTTCTGAAATAGTATGTCGAGATTATTATCCCTGTTCTCTTAATTATCTCCTTTTTACTTCTTCAGTAGTCTTCACCTCCATTCTTGCATGCTCGTCAGCCCTGGAAAAGCTGGGCGCCGTACTGTTCCTTCATGGAGAAGCAGCTGATCTTCGGAACATTGAAAACTTGTCTACCACTATCCCAAACAGGGCGAGATGTACTAAGCGCCGTTCTTGGTCAGCGACTGTACGGCTGAACCAGGAAAACTTTTTTTCATTTTTTGTGATGCAGAAAAAAATCTTCCATGAAGAGAAGAAAGTGACTTGTAAAGCTCAAATCCAAGGGTTCCGCCGAACGTCTTGAGGACGAGTCAGTTTATGTCCGCTGGACATCTCAGCTCCCGTCGAAAATAGCGTGTTTAATAATGAATTATGAAATAAATCGACTAATCATTTTTTAAATCGTTGATTCAAATGTAACCCACTGCGCGGTGAAGAAGAAGTTTTCAAGCGATATTGTACTACTTTTTAGCAATTTTCATGTTAAAAATGTATTCGATCAAGTTTTAAAAATGGCATAACGGTCGTCCTAGTTCTTCTGCGCATATTTAATTTCCACTTTCAGTCGTTTTTTGAGTTTTTCTTTCGAATTCAAAATGAATGCGATTTTAAGAATGACCGCTGCGGGCATCGAACTCGTGATCCCAAAACTGTATGCAGGCGCGCATGCGCTGCCCTAAGTACATCCCCCAAATTTGAGAAACTTTCGCGCTATACAGCACTTCGCATCATAATACAGCATTTATCATTTATCTAGTTCAATAAATGTTTTTAAGATTGGGCGAAGGCCCGTATTAGGAAGTCGGGACGAGAAAAATGGAGAAGTTTCACTTTACGAGGGTCCAACGGGATCTGGTCTCGAGAATTTTTAGTCATTTCGAGACGAGATCGAGGACTGGAGCAACTCTGCAATCTATCTTTTATCGTCCTTTTTCATTTATCATGGAAATCTTTACGTGTAGTTGATTCCCGGCTGGCTTGAGACTTCGAAAAAGGGTCTTTCACGATATAAAACAAGACAGTGTGTGGTCGCTGGAGAGCGCAGAGAGACCGGGCGCCCGTGTACCAAGCTCGCCTATAATCTGGTATATCAAAGTTTCCGACAATTTATTTTGAACAAAGTCGCATTTTTCACAAAACTCACCGAAAAATGACAACTTTTGAAGCCCTAATAAAATTTCAAAAGTGTCGTTTGCTTTGAGGTGAAAGGCATCAAATATAAACTGGGACTTGTTTGAATGAATTACTCTGAGACTTTTAGTCGTAAGCCCTCAAAAAGCGGAATTTTGAGCAGGTTGAGGGTTCCAAGGCCTGCACCTGGTGTATCAAGTAATATTCAGGCCAACTTACACAATAAATACAACCAAAAAGTAAAATTACTTGCCTTAAAGGTAGCACCTTATTCATCTTACTTTCTGATTGAAAACTATACCTGTCCACTGTTTTCAGGAAAACAATTGGACCTTGTATTTCTATATGAGCAACAGGGACAGAAGGAAAAAAATGGTGAATTTGATTCTCACATCGAAGAATTATTCTATGTTTCTGGTCCAGACTTCAATAGAATTAAGAAACTTTCAAAGTTTGGTGACAGTATTACTCCTTCGAAAGAGTTTTAATAAGCTACGAGCGTTCGGAGATGAGTTCCTACCTTGTCGAGAGCAGCTGGTCAACAAAAACTATCGAAGGTCTGTTTGGGCTTTGTTGGAAAATATTCAGAAAAAGATACATGAAAATTTTCTAGCCATTGACCATCGTACGTATGAAAAAAACGTTTAGTTCCCCGAGATTCGCACGAAATGCCAAGTGCGATGACTGTATTATCGCAACGAACTTAGTCATCCGTCTGACATTCCGGCGGGCCGAGAAATCCCCGCCCACAGCTCCACAGTCCTCCGGGCAAAACAGATCCCAGCCGTAAAACCACGCGGCCTTTCTAAAAAAACAGAGATTCAAAGGCTCAGTCCACGCACGCCTCCTTTTTTTGTTCCTTTACTGTTTCAGCGTCTCTCCGGCGCTAGACAAAAAGGATCTCTGGAAACGAACCGGGTGGCAAAAAATGTTCCTTCTACAGGCAGCACAGCTTCAAAAGCTTTTTTCCGCCCACGCCGCTGCATTTTTTTTTTTCGCGAGTCCTTTCCTCCCCGCCTCCATTGTGACCGCTGGTTACGATCGAACGTCACCTTCATTTTATCCCAACTGAACCCTTTTCGAATTCTTTCCTCTTTCTCCTTTTTTTCCCGGCGCGGAAATGAATATGATTGATTTCAAAAAGCCCTGACTTTCCAATATTCGTTCAGTTGCTCTCTTTCTTTCCATCGTAAACTTTTCGTTTTCGTTGTTTTTTTCCTCAATCCCATTCCTCTAATAGTAATCAAAACAATATCCCGAGACAAGGTTCATTCCAATAACACGATTCATGTTTTGAGCATGTTGATCTTCACACTTCTTGATTTTTCTTTTCTTTCTTTGTTGCAAATTGCTTTTTTTTCAGATATCATGGATCAAATGATTTCTGGCTGGAAGGGCGTCGTTGAAGTTGCTCCGAACCTGTGGGAAGACGAGATCACCGTCAAGGAGGAGATAATTGAAGGTACGTTCAGAAATTTTTTCGATGAAGTTGAAAATTGAAGTTATTTTAAAATAATGGCAAGATGGTATCGATACAATGAGTCTAAACTAAAGAGTTTAACTCGATATAATGAGGGGTGGAGTCTAAACTTCAAAAAATCATTTCTTCTTTCATGGCTTCAACAAAGTATTCGAGTTTATTGATTCTCATACAAATCGAATAAAACAGTCCAAAGAATGCAAGAAAAGGCGACAAACTCTTTCCGCACTTCCATCAATTTGTGACCACGCTTTTCTTCCTCCGCATAAACCAAAACTGTTTTTCTTCCGACTTTCACAGCCTTTTGTCTACTTTGCATCCCCTTCTCGCTTTTTGAGGGAACAACACATTTCGTCGTGCTTATTTTGGTGGGAAACTTTTTCGGAAACAAAAGAAACAGGTTGAACTTTTGAGCTCACAAAATTTTAATTATTGGTTGAAAATTTGTAAGGCGAAAGTGTTATAAAGAAGGCAGAAAATTTTTGACATTTTCCGAAAACTGGAACCTTCGGCGAAATTTCAAATAATTTCAAATATTTAAAACCAGCTACTATCGTTTTGAACAAGCCCTTCTAAAAATTCTCTTGGAGAATACTTTTTTTCAATTCCTCTCACAACTGTAGATTATATGAATGATTTCCGCAAAACTTGGATTTTTCAGATCCCGATCCTGCTGTTCAAGCTTGCCGGGACCAGAGCGAGTTTTATCGTCTGGAAAAGGTTATTTTTTCTACTTGAAATATTTATAATATATTTAGCACGAAACTAAAAAGTTTGTGCTTTATTATGTGGGATCTTTAAAAAGTCCAAAAAATAAGAACTTGAAAACTGAAACTAATGGCGAGAAAAGCCCAAAAAAATCTAAATTCTCATTTCTCCTTTTCAAATGGGTAAACAAGAATAAAACACCTTCAAAAATTTTCAAAAAAATGACCTTTTGCAGTTTCTGATTGCGCAATTCGTGATTTTCGCAGCTAGCCGCAATTTCTGGAGACGGTCTGTTCCCTACGGGATTGACCACCTGATCTGCCTCCAGATCGCTCTCGATGGCATGACCGAAGGCCTGAAGAAAGCCGCTTTGAGGCATTTCCTCGAGCGTTGCGAATTGGTATCTTTTTATTTATTTCGTTAAATTGTCCACTCCAAAAACTTTACACTTAACTCCAATAAAAAAATCGACGAAACGATTTTAAATTCTTGGTTTTATCTGTACTTTGGCTCCAGGAATGATTGCAGAAGAAATCAATTTGATTTTTTTCTCGATGATGTCTTATCTTTGAACTTGTGATAAAGAAATACTTGTGGATTGGAAAAATTTTGAAAACGAAAAAAAATGAGAAGATTCAAGCTTGGCTTCTTTCTTCAGAAGAAGTGGAGAATTCAAAAAAATTTTTCCTGGTCTTTTTTCCCACGACAGTACAATCTTTCCTCAAGTAATCAAGAGCTTGCGGATACTTTAATTCGTAATCAGAACCTATCGAGATTCCTTTTCCACATTGAAGTGGTAAGAAACTACAAACTGCACTTTTTCTCGGTGGAGCACACTTTAATTCATCTTTTTGGGCTTTCATAAATGTCTGAAATATTTCTGAAACCTCGACAAAATCAAAAAACTGTTTTTCCAGAACATCAAGCCCATGTACGATGAATACATGGCTCTCGGGAGGAAATTGTGGCCATCTTCACCTGTTAAGCTTTATCAACAGGTTGGCTTGATCATTTTTTTGATGCAATTTAAGCTTTTTTTTTTGATATTTCAGCCAGTTATTTCTATAGTTCGACCGAGAAGATCATTTCACTTTGTGATTAGGAATTTCCTAAAAAATGGCGAGAAAACTTTTATTGTTCCATATGAAAATACTGAAAGTCTCAACTTGCACAACTTCCTAATTTTTGAGAAAAGACACCTCAAAACTTGAGAAAACGCTCAAAATCCATCAAAATGGACATTTTTGTGATTCAGAACCCTTTTTTCCTTAGAAAACAAAAAGATGAGGAGGTTGAGACCCTCAGAATCTTTTTCTGGTTCCTCAAGGAGTTTTCTGGCCAAAGAATTTCCTGCCACAGAAAATTCCTGACACCAAAAAAATGACCTTCTTGAAAATCTCATAATTTTCCAAACCTCATGTTGTTTGAAATCTTTCTCAATGAATCATACAATCTCAAATTTTTTCAGGTGCTGTATACATTGCCCCCGATCTAACTCTCTTCTTTCTCGGGTCAATTTTTTACGGGTGCCTTTTTTCAACAAAGTTTTTTTACGTATTTGTTAATTTTATAAACTGTTTGTGAATAAAAGTTTCAATTTGCATCAATGACGAGAAATAGAGCCGATTCATTTTTCCCATTAGAAGAAGAAGCTGTAAGAGGAAAAATGCCATAATGCCTTTTTTCATTCTCGAAAAAAGTAAGAGTTTCTGAAACCAATGGAATAAAAAGAATCAGTGAAAATGAACGTTTCTAAGTCTGATTCTGAGGCGCGGAAAGGAAGAATACGGTAGGTCAAAAATGACGGCGGAAGTTCTAGAAAGGCGGCGAATGGCGCCAAATACCTCGTCCCATGTCGTCGCGGCGGACATTCCGTCGATTTATCATCACGTTCTTCTTGCTCTGTTTCTACAACGTTTTTCTCGCTGTTCCAACTTGATTCTTCTTTTGTTATTCAACCGTTTCTTTAAAAAAATTCTGTAACTTTTTGTCATGCCATTCAAATCAAAGTCTCAACTGCGTTCAAAATCATCAGGTGCTTCCCGAGATAGATTTTCTTTTTAATTTTTTTCGAAAATCTCCATTTTTTTGGCAGCGAAATTTTTTTAAAGATTTTCCCTGATTGTTCGGGTAAATTCTCTCTGCATAGCGAGTTGTAGGAAACGTTAGAATTAATAAAATGTTAATAAATTAGGTTTTGTGAGGTTCTAATTGATGACTTGAAATACGGGATATCGGAAAAAAATTGGATTATTTTCTATCAAATATTCGATAACCACATTTTTAATAGTTTTTGCTTGTTCAGAGACCGCAGTTTAACGTTCTCCAAATCTTTGCCCTTCGATCGAATACGCCTTACTTGCCAACGCCGTCTAACATGACAGATTCCTTCAACTCCCACAGCCAGGAAAAATGTGATTGGATCGAGACCGGCTTCAACGTCTGCTCCGGTAAAATTCCATTTAATTTTCCATTTTTTGAATTCTCGAACTTTTCAAAACAGTCCCGATAAAAAATAACCAGTTGTTTCATTTACAAAAAATCAATAATCAATACAATTTTTTTGATGTTTTGCTCGTTTAGGTGCAGCAGTGCAACGTTCTTGGAGTTCCTTTCACCCGATCAATAACGCCTTCATTTCCAACGTCGTCAGACATGATCGTTGATGTTGACTCCGGCTACGACGAAAATATGCCCCAAGCCAGCCCAGCCTCAAACTTTTTTTCGGTAAGGTTCAATTTTTTTTTTCTCGGAACGTCAAAAAATTTACAATTCTTTGATCGAAAAGTTGATTCAGCTGATAAAGTAAAGCGCTCTAACTGAAAAAAATTGATGAATATTTGCGATTTTTTTATACCAGCTGAAAAAAATTGAAGTTCATAAGAGTGTGAGATTTTTTTTTTCAAATGATGGCTTGAGCCTCGATAATGAATAAGTAGCCATCTTTCCTACAAAAAATCAAAATAACTTCCCTCTTCATAGTTTTGCTCTTTCAGGCGTCAAAGTACAACATCTTTGGAAATTCCAAGGTCGAATCGATAACGCCCGAATCTCAAAAAACGTCACAGATGATCGGTGAGGCTGACTCCGGCTGCGATGAAAACATGACCCAGTACAATTCCGCCTCGACTTTTGTTTCGGTAATTTTCAATGTTTATCCTTGAAAAAAATGGACAAAGCTGATCTCGCATTGAAAAATTGAACTGAAACAGTGAAGCAGTTTATCTAAAAACGTTATAATTTTTTTGATTGTTTAGCCCTATTATCCTCCACAGGGCAAAAAATGGTTGATTTACGATAAAAAGTTTTTGGATGAAATAGTCCAAAGGCATTGAATGATGATTTGATAAGGAATGATCGATAATGTGATCTACAAAAATCGATAGTTATTTTGTCATCACAGTTTTCTCCCTCAGGCGCCGCAGTTCAACACTTTTGGATCTCTCAGCGACAAGACCGCGGTTACAGATCATTTGAACAACGTGCGAATTCTCGAGTGTAGTTTCCGTAACATGTCGGCTCCCACGGCTAATTCGGTAAGAACTGAACTTCTACTAACTGACCTAAAAAATAGGGACACTTTTCTGCACATAGAATTTTCAAACGCACTATCAGAATTTTTTTTTCAATGTTTGGTTTAACAGGAATACAAGAAGAAAACGAAGGTCCGCTTCGAGGAAAACGTCGAAGTCATCCCAAGCGTCAAGAAATATCGCAACAAGGGGGCGCGTTTAAATTCACGTGAGTCGTTTTGAATTTTTCTGCTTTTTTTTGAGTGAGCTCTGACAGAATAAGCGCACTCTTATTTGAAACATTTATATATACCAAAACGCTTCAAATCAGAAGAATACGTTTACAGGAAAGACATCGGAAACTGCGGCCATCACGAAGCCACGCTTGGCAAAGAAGGCAAAAGCTCCACCAAAGAAGGAAAAATCGACCCAGAAAACCAAACTTCCACCAAAAACTTTCGGACGTGGCATCTTGAGAAACGCTTCTTCGGCCCCCAATAACCAATTTTGATTTAGTTAGCTTTCATTTGTTATAACGAAACAGTTAAACTCACAAAAACTGTAAATACCGAACTACACTGTCAAGCAATTTCTATTATTTGTTTACCCCAACAGCGACTTGTTTATATTGTTTTAGAAGTATACGAAAAGTTTTATCAAACGTCCACCATTAATAAAACTTCCCACGAAAAATATTCTTGTGACATATTCAAATCGAAATTTGAAAAAAGAAAGATCGAAAAAAAGCAAAACCTACTAGTTAACTTTTCTCAAAGGCTTTTACAAAGCTCGCAAACTTATGAAATTTAAAGTATGTGGAAAAAACTGCTGGCTTGGCGGATACAGACCTTGAAAATTGAAGATTTACGTGATATTTTTGAAAATAAAATCAAAAATATAAGGCTCCGATCGAGATGATCAACTACCTTATAAAATTTCTCTTAGTATAACGCGTTCAAATTTTAAGAGCCTGGTGAGCCCTCCAGTAGAAAAAGCGGGTAAATTTTCGAGTCTCATATTTGTTGAAGGTTGCGTTTAAATGATGCCCAATCATAAAACTTCCCATTTTCAGAAAAATCCTTAAAATTTTGAGGAGAAAAGATACCAAAAATTCCCTCAAAAAATGTATTCCAACACACTCGAAGGTGAAGTCAGAGATTTTTCTGTTTTTAGAAATTTTGATGACAGAAAACGGCTTTGTTAAAAAGTGTAAAAACAAAGTTGATGAGTGCAAAAACATCGATGCACACTCGCACGGGTTTCTTCTGAACATTACAAGCTTTTCAATCGAATCATTCATTTTGTTGTTCAAGTAATAGATGTAATCGACTGAACAAGAACTTTAAGAACTATACCGAACAACCGCCTTCGGCGAAGAAGAAGTTTTAACGTCGTTCGAAATTCTTTTCCATTTGACTAATTCGGAACTGATGATAACATGCAAATGACACATTTTTCCAATGAATTTTCTCAGAACCCTTGCGAAATGTCTTTTCCTCGTTAAAAAGAAATGTCACACATGTAAACTATTTGAGTGAAACTACATTTCAATCTTATTTATGGATTAAACAGCAAATTGATAGATGACTTTGGGATGATTTTATTTATAACAAACGCTAAAAAAAGAATAGGGGCGCGGGACAAAAGTTACAGTAGGCCAAGAGTGTCCGCAGGACCTCCGGAGAGGCAGCGAATGGCGCCAAATCTTCGCCTCAGCTTGGCTATCTACAGCTGTTCTAACTTGTCATAACTATTTTCCGTTTTCTACTCTACAACATTAAAAACAACGTTGTTCACTAAGCGAAAAAAACATTTACAAAAACAGTATGTAAGAATTTGAAAAAAACATCAAAACTAAAAAAAGTCGCATCTGGTCCTGTATCGCGCTTTGCGGAAGTTGCAAGTCAAAAAAATAAGAAAAAAACAAAAACAAAAATGAAATGATTTTTATTTTTTTCCTTTTTTTCAACTCTTGCTGATCAACAGCTTTCCAACCTTTGAAAAATACTTTCTTGCGCAAAAAAACGCTTCAAAAACCGAAGCCCTCTCAAAAAAAGCCTTTGAGAGTTTCAAAGTCCCCAGTAATTCAGGATTTGATATCATCGACGGAGTGTCTTGTTTTTTTCATTGTCACATAGTCACTCAATGAAATTATTTGTGTTTTGATCAGAAATAAGAGCTCTAAGCGAAGTTAGGATCATTTGAAATCGCATAATAAAAACCGCAATAACTTTCTGAGCAACCTAATATTTGGAACCGTAACCCGCGCCGGCGACAAACTCTTCGATTTTGCCATGATTCAGCAGTTTCTTCATCTCACTCTGACGACTGAAGGAATTAAAATTGAAACTGAAATTGATGCGAAGTTAGGATGTATACCAGTGTGATGTTTGGCTCGTTGGATGTGCTCGGCTAGGTCTCCGATTTTTGATTGGTTGCGAAGGTCTATGCTTCTTTGTTCGTTCATCAATTGCGTGTACCGAGAGATGCCCAGAGGCCGTATGCAATAAACTTTCGCCGGCGAACGTTCGCCTTGGAAAATGCTCTCATTTTCTAAGAAAATGATGACGTCTTTTTGGTGCAATGAGTTTTTTTTTTCGGTGTTTTTTGATTTTATTCTCATATTCCGTCTTGATTATTGCTGATTATGATATAACTTCACTCAGTGTGATAGTCCGTCAACAAAAATGCCAACGCAACTTTTTGAGTCATTCCCTCTTACTGTAGCCGGGTTACGGTAGGCGGGTAGGCACCCGCGTATCTAAGGACAAACGTCGACTATTCCGATTTTTTCATATCGCCAGGGAACTTTCCGCCGAATATCTTTCCGACTTTTTTCCCTTATATTTTTCGGTTTATAAGACATTCTTTTTACATTTTTTTTCCTATTTCGTTGTTTTAATCATGAATAACTTGCCTACTTCATATAGGAAGATTGAAAACGAAGAGTTTATCGAGAAAAAAAGTCGGGAAAAAATTCGGCGGAAAGGTGGCCGTCAGAAAGTTCTCTAGCGATATGAAAAAATCGGAAAAGTCGCCGTTTGAATTTTCGCTGGTATTTTTTTCGTACCACCAATTTTTTGCGTATTTCAGTCAGCTTCAAAGTTTTTTGTCACTTAACAAGCTTTTTTTTGCCTCGCCAGACTTCAATTTTCATTTTCAAATTGGGAACAAGTTGCTGCAGAACATACTCGAGGTACTAGGGTTTCAAAAAAATAATTTTTTTGCGAGTTTTTTTAAACATTTTTTTATAGTAAATATTCTTGTAAAATTAAGGGATAAAAAAATTTTTAGTAGTAAAGAATTGAGTAGGAAAAAAATCAGAAAAAAGCAATCAGTTGGAAAAAAATCCTATTTTAAAATGAACAGTTAAATGATCAATGAATCAGGAATGAGCTAATCTGAAAAAAAGGGGAATAGAAAAAAATGGAGATGGTCGAGTCTGTTTTCAGGGCGCAAAAGGAAAAAAATTACGATAGGTCAAGTGACCGCGAGACCTCCGGGAAGGCGGCAAATGGCGCCAAATACCTCGCTCCACGCCATCGCGGCGGAGTGTTCGTCGATTTATCATCACGTTCTTTTTTCTGTGATACACGTACAATCTGTTCAGATTTTGAACGCCAAGCAGTTAGCTCCGCTCCTGCTGGAACAGTACCTTTTTCGCGTCGATTTTTTTCATCGCGCGTGACAATGATCCTTGAATAGTGCTATTTTTCGGATCTTATTACCTGTAAGATCCAAAAAAGGTGTTCGTATTGAAGGATAATCGTCGCGCGACATATTAATCGGCGCAAAAAGGTGCTGTGTTAACTGGGGCGGTGTTAACTGCTTCACATTCAAAATATAAACAGACTATAGAGCCGTTTTTATTTTTAGTGTTTTTTCACCGTTTACTTGAAATTTTGAAATCTCTCTCGCTCGCGAATTCGCTTCAAAATTTTCTCCCCTTCGCTTGTTATAGAAATGTTGAAACAACTCGAAAGACATATTTTTTTTTCTTCTTGAACCTTTGCGAATTTTCCCTTTTTCTCGAAAAAAAAATTTTCGACACTAAAAATTAATCGACTAAAAAAGCATTTTCAATTGCATTTTAGAAATGCAAAATGATAAGTGTGACTTTTGGACTATCTTTATTTCAAAAAATGAAAATTCAAATTTCGGGCATATGAACGGTGCGGTAGGTCAAAAGTGTCCGCGGGACCTCCAGAGAGGCGGCAAAAGGCGCCAAATCCTTCGCTCCACGTCATCGCGGCGGACTGTTTGTCGATATATCATCACCCTTTTTTTACTGATACACTCAAAGTTTTTCTATTTTCATTCTTTTCTCCATCGTTTATTTGAAGTTTCGAAAACTCTTCTGATCGCAATGTCGCTTCTAAGCTCTTTTCCCTTTGACTGATTAAGAACTAATGATAACGTTCAAATGACACATGTTTCCAATATTGTTTTAAACGCTAAAAAAACATGGGCGCGGGACAAAAGTTACGGTAGGTCAAAAGTGTCCGCGGGACCTCCAGAAAGGCGGCGAATGGCGCCAAATCTTCGCCTCACGCTGTCGCGGCGGACAGTCCGTCGATTTATCATCATCCCCTTTCGCTCTGATGCACGCGGATCCTTCCTTTTTTTCGACTCTATCTTTTGTAAAACGTTTGATCGCAAATTTGCTTTGAAATTCTTTTTCCTTTGAACAACTCAAAGTTATTTTATTCTAAATCATGGAGTCTATTTGTTTCTTATAGTACCCTTTCTGTGTCTGTAGATCAATTTTTGGCAGGATGATCCCGAAAACGCTGCTTGTCTCTGAACAGTTTTCACCTATGCTTCTCCTTTCGTGTTGTTTTTCTATGTACGGGATACTTCGAGATTCCATACATTTAACAAAATTTCAATTTTTCGGAAATGCAAGAAAGGAATTTTTCAGCTCTCCCAAGTTATCAACATAACGATGGCGTTGGAAGAACCAAATTCTGTCAACCAACTAATACCTGCCACTGCTTCCACCTGTCCCGCTTTCGCGAGATCGCCCACCGACCAGTCCCCAGTTCCAAAGAACTCAGGTTAGAGTCCAATACAATAAGAGCATGAAAATTTTATCCAAAAACTGTTGACGAAAAGAAAGAAAAATTTTCAGTTAGAAAAAAATTCTCTGACTATACGGAAATTCATCTCAAGTATCATTAAATAGAGAAAAAAGATTTTTGAAACGTTGAAGTTTTTGCTTCAATCGTGTCTCTTTTCTGAATAGCTTATGCATATACTTTACATTTGAAATTTTTTTAAAATACGTAATAAATTCAAGAAATAAATTCAAGAGAAGTACTAATGAACTCGGGAAATTCTCGAAAAAAACATTTATTTTATACTCTTTTCTCATTATGTGAACTTTAAAAATAAATTCTAAAAAAATCTTTTTTTGAGTTTTGTTGAAAAAGTTTTGATTTTTTTCCATTTCAATTCGCCGTGAATGAACTTTAAATTCAAAAATAACAAACTTTCAGCCCGTAAGCCACGTAAACTCCACCGCCAACACCCTCTGAGAACCCTTTGGATGGATAACGTGCCTGCCAAATGGCAATCGAAGTATATCTTTTCGATATTTAAGGTCTGTTTTCCCAAACTCAGTCCTTTAGAAACCAATTATCTTACAGAAGAAGGGAATTTCCCCTAAGACGATTATGCGGTCAGCAGAGCTCGAAGCCGGAGTATGATCGACATTAACTTTGGGCCAAATTCACTCATCGAGAATTTTTCAGCCTCCAACGCGCCGCATCGAGTTTCGGACATTTGCAGACGCCCGACGCGCCCTGTCGTTCAATGGTAAATCTGCTGAAAGCCAACCGGAGTACATTTTTTTGATCTAACCTCCGCTTTCGACAGTTTTTCAAGAAAAGAAAAAGGTTGGGCCGAAAAATTTATGATTCCTTGGAATAATAAGAAATACTTCATTCAAATATTTTTTTCAGTTCAGCTTCTGACGGGATGGTTTTTGAAATTCTGAACAGAAAGTTTTAACAATATAAAGCCGATAAAAAAAGAGATTTTTTTTAGTTTTTAGATAACTTTTCAAGGACTCCCTGGTCAGATAATTTTTTTATATTTTTGATTAATAAATACTTTCTAGAACCGATTATCGTGGATGTCATCGAAAAGCACAATTCGAACAGAACCCTTTGGTTAAAAGGCGTTCCCTTCGACTGGGATCCAAATATGATTAATTGTGTCTTCAACGTAAGTTTTCCTTATCCCATTTTTTTGAAAACTCACTTTTTTACAGAGAGCTGGCTTCCTACTTGTTACACTTGCCACTGTGGCGTCTAAAACTCAGGTGAAATTGGCAAAATTTCCAAACCCTCCAAAACGAAAGTTTTTCAGACAAGGATGTACGGCATCGAATTTGAAACGTTCAAGGATGCCCAGTTGGCTCTGTCTGAGATGAACGGGAGGATCTACCCGTACGGCGACTCGGAAATATTCATAAAGCTCAGTATCCCATACGATGCATCGCCTACGAAGTTTGCAGGTTCGGATCTGAAAACATTGGCAAAATGAAAATAATTTCAAAGTTCTGGGGGGAAGGGTTTATTTTTCATATGAAATTCAATCAGAAAAAAAGTGTATAATTCTAACTTTCACGAGATCTCAACTAATTCATCATATTCACGTTCTTTCGAAGTTATTTTTGTAAAAGCAAATAAAGAATTGGACGATCTCTTAATTTTTTCTAAAAAAAAACTGTTCCCCTCTTGTCAGTGAAAAAAAAAGTGAGGAATGTACTAGTATGAATTGAACGAACCTAGAACGCCGTGGCGGATTTCAAGGATTAAATAGCCCCCAAATCGGTTTTTTTATATGAATTGATGAAAGCGTAAATATTTAGGAGGAAGGCTTACGGACACCGTAAGTAGGCAGGACGCCCTGAGAACGCTTTGGATACGGAACCTGCCACCCGGCTGGAGTATCACCAAAATCAGTTCCTATCTCGAAGTGAGTCCTCCTCATACCATTTCTTTGAAAACCCACTCGATTTTTTCAGGGAGAAGGCTTCAAACTCGTTAGTGTAATCCAGCCGAACTACGAAGGCAGGGTGAGATTAACAATACTTTTCGCCTAATGTTAAATATCACTGACTTTACAGAACGTTAATTTCTGCGTTGAAGTTGAAACTCACGAAGAAGCTAAGAAAGCTGTGGCGATTCTCAACGAAACGCCCGTTCCAAATGAAGAATCGGAGGTGCTTTTCGACACTTGCCTCGCTTTTGACTGTCCCGGGTTGGTTTGCTCTGAAAATGCTTATTAAAATTTGCGTCAGGTTCGCGTACACTCTGGTGATAATGAACCTTCCTGACGACTGCAGTGTTCTGGACGTCTTCGATGTTGGTTGAACTTTCTAACAAGTTTCCTATCTTCGTAAAATACACGGAAACAGATATGATGAATTTTTAGAAGAATTTTATAACTGAGGAAAAAAGACTGAACACAGTGAAAAAATTATAATAAAATTGGGTATTAAAACTTGGATTTCTTTTTTTGGATTGTTAGCCTCTAGTTTTTTGTTGAGACTGCATGATCTTGAAAATGTTCCAGGCCTTCAAAAAGTACCCGTCATTCCTTGGAGCGGACGTCGAACGAGACTCTAAAGGGTACCCCAATGGCAGGGCTTGGATTGAGTATGGCGATGTGCAGGACTGGCGTTCGGCCTACGTGAGTTAGATCTTCTTATACTAAGTTTCGACATTTCCGAAAGTTATAGGATTCTTTTATGATTCAGAAAAAAATAATGACTTTTTTTTGTATTTCATTCAATGAAAAGTTCAGATGGTTTTCAACCACTTGAGGATCAGCGAGTTCGTCTACTTGCACTTGCGCATGGACGTGAAATATGCCGCGCACGACCGGAAAAAGTCGCTCGTAAGTTTATAATTCAAAATACACTGAAAAACTTTCGATTCGAGAAAGGAAAATTATTCGCGGTCAACTATTCTTCCCTTTCTCCATCTTAGAATCTCCTCCAATAAATATAATCGAAATCCTTTCTTTTCCCAAAGTCTTGCTCGTTCAGACTCCAAGTCCCGAACAACTCACGCATTTCGAGCGCAAGTCGATAACTCCTGCTCCAATTGAACACGAGATCCGCAAAGACCGGGCGACTTACACTCCCACTTCGCAATACCCATTGGTGAGCATCAAAAAGTTCATCCAAAAAACCTCATCAAAGAATATTTTAGTTTGAACACTCAAGAATCTTCTGGCACGAGCTGTTTCAAAAAATCATGATCGTGAAACAAAAAATATATTACTTACTTAGATGGTCCATCTTAGCTTTTGACCTTTTATTGCCTTTTAGTGCCTTTTATTGATCGAAGCGTGGACCACACGTTTTCCAGGAGGTCTTATGCAATCGGTCATCCAGTTTTGTCGTCCTGGTTGACTGGTATTCTTGCGAAAAAGTTCCATCCGTGGTGTTGAACGTGTTATAGCATAATTTTGGTCTGATTATCCTTTTTGCCTTGCCAGGGCTAAAAAAAGACCGCCCATTCTGTTAGCAGAAGCAAGCCGAACTGCGTGACCGGTGTACCGTTAGCCGCCATAAATGGCGTTGCCTCCCCATCACCGCGTAGAGGTGGTACTTGAAGGGGAAAAATATATTATTTTGAGAAATTTTGAACCATGGATGAAAGATACCTTCTACCAAAATCAGCTATATATTTTCATCTTCACAGTTTTCTTTCAGACGCCGCTCGAAAATGATCCTCAACGTCTTGACTCAACTCCGCCCAATCAGGCCAATGCTGAAAATCGGATGTCGGACGACCCCACGGCACAATCCTCTACAGTAATAATCAAAAATTTTCTCCCGAAAAAAAGCTTGTTTGTCTGAAAAATTGATCAAAAATCTCCTAGAGCGATCCGTGTTTCAAAAAAATCATAAAAAAAGTTAGTTCATTTCTGAAATCGAAAATTCAAATTTTTTGAAAGGTTTTTATTGATGAATGAAAGATATCTATTCAAAATGAATCGACTATCCTCATCTTTACGGTTTTGTTTTTTCAGACGTCGCAAGGGATCAATCCTGAACAGCATGTCCATAACTCGGCTTCTCCCATTAGAGTCTATCCAGTGGAATGGATGACGGAACACCCGTGGCCAAAACTCCTTTCAGTAAGAATCTAGTTTCACCTGGAAAAACGGCTTTGAAAACGTTTCTTGTTTAAAAACTGATCAAGATCTACTGGAGCAGTTCGTGTTTCAAAAATTATAAAAACTGAGTGCATTTTTGGAATTGCGCAGAAAAAAAAATTTTGCGGATGGATGTTACAGTTTTGTCTGAAAAAAAAAACAAAAAAAGGGGGTTTCAGTCACAACTATCTTGTAAGGAATTCAATCTTTCTGAAACTTGCTGGAGTCTTGATGATTGCTATTTTCACCACTCTGTTAGAGTTTCGTTTCACATAGCTAGCCGTGAATCAGCTATGTTTTCACTTTCAAAGTTCATTCTTTTAGACTCAACACGGATTCGCACCTGCTCTCGAACGCTCTTTCAACAGCTGGCTGCAATTTTGTCAGGCAGAGTCTGAGAAGCGGATGAAAGGCAGATCAAGACCTCAAATCACATTGGTGAGAATCGTTTCTCCCAAAAAAACATTTTCAAAAAGGTTGAATTGTTTAAAATTAATCAGACTATTCCTGGAGCAATCTTTGATTCAATTAGTATGTTAGTTTGATTATTTTTTCATTCTTTCGATGTTTCAGGCTATTCCCATAGAGGAACCCGAATCGCCCAACGAATATTTTGACTTTCCTGGTCCCTTAAATCAGAGCACACCAATCAAACGGACAACAGACCCTTCAACTGCTCAACACAAAGAAGTGAGAATCGTTTAAACATAATAAAAGCCTGGACTAAGTTTTTTTTTCAAATCTTTTTCTGATACACGTTAACACTTGAAGGGTTTGCTAAACGGGAAGAACTCCACTGAACTTGTTGAATAGAGCATTTTTTTTTTCTGAACAGTTCTGATTGACGGATGGAAGATATCTTCACGTAGAAAAAAACTATTTTTTTCTCTTCAATATTCTGCTTTTTTTCAGATCCCCGCATTTTATTCCGTGGAAAAATCGAAGTTTTCACTTAAAAAAGCAATGTTGAAAAAAACTTGTTTTGCTAAAAATAGACAATAATAGACAATAATAATGAAAAATCTTCAAGATAAAAATTTTACAAAAAAACAAATACTCTCCTTTTTCATATTTCTGACGTTACAGGATCCCCAGCCCAGTATTTTTTTAAAGTCCGTGCTCCTCGAAACCGAAATGCCACCGTTTTCCGACTCATTGTGTCTAATCTCCCTGTTGCGATCACCAAAGATGCTCTGTATGCGGTGAGTGAAATCTTTTTTCTGCATTTATATAAGATTTTAAAATTTCTCTTCGCGAGGTGTCAAACAATCAAACTTTGTTACAGTTTTCGTAATGAAGGAACTCGAAAACTATTTTTTCTCGTCAAATAGATCTCTTTCATCATTTTCTACATTGCTTTTCGAAGCAGTCTGCTTCGAAAAGCGGTGTAAAAAAGAATTTTGAAAGAATTGTCCTCAAAAAGCATAATTTTGATATTACAGACGTTCATTGAATACCCTTCGTCCTGTGGTCTGAGCATTGAATTGAGCACGGACGGAGTTTCAAAGACAGCCGTCGTTACCTTTGGAGATAGAAGCGAGTGTGAAGTGGCCTACGTAAGTTTGATAAACTGTCCTAACACTTAAGGCAATCAAAAAGCTAGAAAATCTTCTCAATTCGAACATATAATAAAGGAATGTTGTTTAATGAAGAATTCAGATGGTGAACCGGAACGCGGTACTCTGCTCGCGGAAACTGGGAATCCACTTCGATGCGGATCCAGTTGGAACTGAATCGAACAAAGCTTTGGTGAGTTTTGAATATTTGAATTCTCATTTCACTCGGTTACAAGAGACATGAAACACACTAAAAGGCACATAGCTTTAATGAGATTCGATAAGAGGGGGGTTTCATAGACCCTAACGAGCAAATTTCAGCATCACAAAAATTTAAAAAAAAAACTCAAAAGGTTCATCAACAGTTTGAAAAAAAAAATAGATGCGAAAGAAAAATTTTGCAGGAAGGCTTCAAACCTTGGCCATAGGCTCCACAAGCGCATTTTTTTCTGAAGATCATTACTTTTTTTCCATTTTTCCTCTTTTCCAGATCCCCGTGGCCGATAGAAGTCCCGAGACCAGCTTGGTTCCTCTCGACCCTCACCTTCGTGATTATCAGCCGGAAAACGATGCTGCTCCACTTTTTAATCCGGTGAGAATCACACAGAAAAGTCTAGTTGAATGTGTTTATCTGTTCGCAAAAAGATACGAATCTTCAGAGATTCATTTTTTTTGAAATATTCCATAAAGCCGCTGTTCAATTCCAATTAAAAAAAATTGACTGTTGCTCTAGATCAACTTCGTTTTCCATTTTGCTCGCATGAATAGCCTCAAATCATCAGCTTTCAAATTTCTCAATGAAATTCCTGAATTTTTAAACTTTAAAGTTTTCTCAGTTGCCGAGGAAAACTCTCCACCAGCGGATCTTTTGTCCAAAAAATGAGCAGTTTTAATTTTAGAGGCTTTCCGGATCAGATCAAAGTTGTTCTAGCAAAATTTCACAAAGTTCGCAACCGCGAGCAATTTTACTAAGGACTTGTTCTAGTTCTTTTTCCTATTCAAGATCATGAAAAAAAGAAAAACTGAGAAAATCAATCAATCAACTTCGAATTTTCTCAGATGCGAGCATTTCACGCGCCTCACACGGTGAAGGATCTGTTCGTTGTGCCACCGTACTTCTTCTCTTATGGAGTGGCCTGCATGCCGAAACTCCCGGAACCGTGCAGCCAAGAAGGCAAAGAAGAAGTCAACAAGGTATAGTCAATCCATCCTGACTTGAAAAGCAAGGGAGGCGGAGAAGTCGGCGGGACGCGTACGCGGTTTTTGGCACAATTTGGAGTCAAGCGCCACCGACTTTTCACAAAGCTCGGTCACCGCTCTTTTTGTATCTGTTCGGCTATTTTTTGATGTAAACATGTAGAATTCGATAAACAGTTTGAAAAAAAAAACAAAAAACCGACCTCACCAAAGAGTCGCCGGCGGTTGACTTTGACCCTACTTCAACCTTGAGCTTTATGAATCTGACTGAGATTCATTTTTTCCTAATTGAGTCTAAATACTCAATGGTAACCTCATTTACCTTATACTTATTGAGTCAAGAAAATAGGGATATTTTTTCGAACCCAATGATTTCTTAATATATTTCTAATTATTCGCTGTTTTTTTTCAGAAAAAAAAAGTGGACGTGAAAGTCAACTTCGACGATAATGTTGCAGTCATCCCTGATGTCAAAAAGCCACGAAAGGTGCCGGCTCGTAAGAAGACAAGTGAGTTTTATCCGCTATGAAGCTTATTTGCAGCAAAAAAAGTTGCGGAAGTTTAGCAAATTGAATATTTTCAAAAACGAACGTTTGTTTTTATCTGGGAAAAGCTGGGAACCGTGTAATGAGAAAAGTTTGATTATTCTCCCTATCTGAACATTTTTTTTCCGCTAGTTTTAATTAACGTTAGCTTTTATATCTTTTGTACGACCTGACATAATTGTGATTTATTTTTTAGAATAAGTCCCTGGACAAAATGGGGGCCAATTACAGGCATAGAAACAATTTAAAGTCAAATAAATGGTTTTGTATCGTAAATACATTCTTACAGTTACCACGCCATTGAAGAGAAACGTTCCAAGGAAAGCTCAGGCGACGCCGAAAAAAGCTCAAGCGACGCCGAAGAAAGCTCAAGCGACGCCGAAGAAAGCTCAAGCGACGCCGAAGAAAGCTCAAGCGACGCCGAAGAGAGATCAAGCAGCTCCGAAGAAGAAAAAAGTCGCCACGGTCAGAAAAACGCCGACGAAGAAAGCTCAAGCGACGCCGAAGAAAGCTCAAGCGACGCCGAAGAAAGCTCAAGCGACGCCGAAGAGAGATCAAGCGACGCCGAAGAGAGATCAAGCAGCTCCGAAGAAGGGAAAAGTCGTCACAGTCAGAAAAACGCCGACGAAGAAACGAGAGGACAGAAAAACGGTGATGAAAGAAAAAGTGGTCGCTGAGGAGGAGCCTCTTCCTGCACAACTACGACGTTCGAGTCGACATCCCGCGAAAAATATCAATTATAAAGAGTGATTCATTAATTTAAATAGTATTTTTCCAGTCTTCATATAAGTATACAGAAGACTTTTTGCAGTTCGCCAATTTTATAATATTCATTTAGGTTTTTTTTAGTTTTAATAGATTTCTAAGAAACCCAGTAGTAGTTTTTATTAGTTCATCCCCATACCCCGACATTCCTTCGTTTTTTTTGAGCCACGCATACCCCCGTGACGCTTTTTTAACACTCTTTTCTACGGTTTTTTTTATAACAATGTTACGACCCACTCGTGTGATCTGTTTTACCTTTTGTTCACGATTTTTTGCATATAATCAAATGAAACGTTGAGTTTCACCGAACATCCAATCAACACAAGTAACAAGATTTTCTGTTAGTTCACACAAAAATGTTTCTGCAAACTTTATTTAACAGGAAATGAAAAAATAAGGGTTTCTAAGAAGACTTTATGGAACTTTAAATGGAATAAGTGGTTAGAAATTTTCGTAGTGCAAATATCAGATTGTCCCATTATTCTTGTCCGAAAATTTCAACATTTTCAATTTTTTTTCAATTTTATTGAAAAACAAGTCTAATCAACAATATAAGCACCACAGTTATCCACGACAGTGGCGCATCGATTGGGCAGGTCGCCGATGCCTTTCGCCCAGAACTCCGCGGGCTGCGACTCGAAGAAGTCCGCGATGTCGGAGGTGAGGTGGTCGTAGTCGGTGAATTTTCTTCCCGCCAAATAGGGCTTCATCAGGCGGAAAAAATGGTAGTCGGAGAGGGCGACGTCTCCCAGCCAAGCGTCGTCAACTTCTGCTAGGTCTCCTTCGCCACGTGGGGGCGCGCGCTGTTGTGCAGAAGGTGGACCGAGGCTCGTCGGGGACGCTTTTCCCGGATGGCGGCGGCTAGTTTCTCGAGCTGACCGGTGTAGACGAAGACGGTGACTGTTCTGTCTTGCGGGAGCAGCTTGAAGTGCAGCAGCTTTCGGCGACCCACCAGCAGCAGAGAATGATCTTCAGCGAGAGCAGGTCGGCTTTCGGCGTTGTCGGCGGCTCTTCTTCGCGCGTGATCCAGACGGTACGGCGGGCGTCGTTGCCTTAGAGAATCCAGGTCTCATCCCAAGTGACCAGGTCCTCGAGAAATTCTTTGCGAGGCGGACGAAGGAGGAGGGACTGGCGGACGGTCACGCGGCTCTGCTTTTTGGCGTCTGTCAGGCGGTGGCGGATCCAATGGGCCAGAACTTTGTGGTGGCCGAGTAAGTTGAGGCGATCGTGGATGGTGGACTTGCTGCAGACGAGCGTCGTCGCCAGTTCGCGGGTGGTGGCTTCCAGCTTCTCCTTGATATAGCGACGGATTTCGTCATCATCCACTGTAAAATGCCTCCCGCTGGGCTCCCTGCTCTCGAGGCTCGTGTCGCCACTCCCGAAACGATTGAACCAGAGCCTGACTGAACGTTGGGACACTACATCCTTCTTGCACGCACTGCAGATGTTAACGACCGTGGTGCCCGTGTCGTTGCTCAGGAGCAGCTTGTAGTACACGAACGTACGAATTCGACCTTGGTCCATCTTAGCTTGTACTGGTAGCTAGACGCGGCGACTTCGCCTTAAATACCCCTAGCATGAAACTCTGAACAACCTTCCAGAAGGTTCTTACACTTGCCTGATATTATAACACTTCTAAGGAAAATTATAGAACATTAAAAAAATTCTCAGACAAGAATTATTGGAAAACCTGATTTTGAGTTGTTTAGAAAAATCTTGCGCTTTTTTTTATTCTCCCTCGAAAAAGATTTTTTTGAACTAGGATTCCAACTGACCTGGTCAAGTTATATATCATTTTGAAGCGCGTGGCATGTTTCATTATTCAAGTTTATTCGTTTCATTTGAAACCGAATCGTATAAACTATATATAGTTTTTTTGAAAAAAGTGTTTAAACACCTATACGGGCTTTTTAGTTCCACTCTCAACTAGGCTTCCAAGCGTTTAAATCTATTAAGACTCTACCTATTTGTTTGGCTGAGTAAATTTTTTCAAAATGCAATATGGTTGATGTTGCAAGAATGTTTGGCTATGAATATAAGCACGGCAACTTAAGACGGTCACTTTTGAGCTATGTTTCTACTGGGCGGTACCAAATCGTTCTGGTACCTGCAACTTCGCGAAAAATTTCTTATTGTTGCCTGAGAGAATGTACAGATGATGGTAAAAAAGTTCCTGACCAAAAAAATTTTTTCAGTGATCAGAAAAGCTCAGTCAATGTTGACCTCACAAATACATATATCTAAAATCATGACGCCGTGTCTTTCCTTTCGTCTTATTAAAAGGCAAATGCGACCTAAATTTTTTTATTAAAAATAGGATTTTTCGAATAGCGGTGAAAAAGAAATACGTCTCAAAACAATTTTTTTATGTCTATTATTACTGGATTGTCCAAAGCGCCGCTTTGGATAGTTCTTTGAACTCAACCTATCAAATACTGACGATTGAGCACGTTCCTGGCTATCTACAGATGTTAAGTTTTTTTATACCTATTTTCGGTTCTCTACTCTAAAAAAACGTTGTTTACTAAGCAAAAAAATTTTACGAAACAGTGTGTAAAAAAATTTAAAAAAACATAGAAACTAAAAAAAGTCACATCTGGTCCTGTATCGCGCTATGCGGAAGTTGCAAGTAAAAACAAACAAAACAAGAAAAATGAGTTTATTTTATTTTTCCTTTTTTTCCACTCTTGTTGATCAACAGCTTTCCAATCTTTGAAAATACTTTCTCGCGCAAAAATGCTTCAAAACCGAAACCCTCTCAAAAAAGCTTTTGAGAGTTTCAAAGTCCCCAGTAATTCAGGATTTGATATCATCGACGGAGTGTCTTGTTTTTTTTCATTGTCACATAGTCACTTAATAAAATAATTTTTGTTTTGATCAGAAATAAGAGCTCTAAGCGAAGTTAGGATCATTTGAAATCGCATAATAAAAACCGCGATAACTTTCTGAGCAACCTGTTACAGTAGAAATACTATCTCTCTCCGTTCTATTGTATTCATGTGTGAACGATGCTCTCGGCGTGTAATTGCTCCGGCAGACACGCCTGTATCTCACTTGGTTCCCTTGCACGCGTCTTGGCCACACGCGTGTGAGGCTCACGAATAAAGACTTCATGACAGTCTGCCTTCAACACGTCTAAAGCTTACACCGAAGAGCCGGTGACCCTTCCGGTGTAACAAACCTAATATTTGGAACCGTAACCCGCGCCGAGGACAAACTCTTCGATTTTGCCATGATTCAGCAGTTTTTTCATCTCACTCTGACGACTGAAGAAATTAAAATTGAAATTGAAATTGATGCGAAGTTAGGATGTATACCAGTGTGATGTTTGGCTCGTTGGATGTGCTCGGCTAGGTCTCCGATTTTTGATTGGTTGCGAAGGTCTATGCTTCTTTGTTCGTTCATCAATTGCATGTACCGAGAGATGCACAGAGGCCGTTTGCAATAAACTTTCGCCGGCGAACGTTCGCCTTGGAAAATGCTTTCATTTGCTAAGAAAATGATGACGTCTTTTTGGTGCAATGAGTTTTTTTTTCGGTGTTTTTTGATTTTATTTTCATATTCCGTCTTGATTATTGCTGATTATGATATAACTTCACTCAGGGTGATAGTCCGTCATCAAAAATGCCGACGCAACTTTTTGAGTCATTCCCTCTTACTGTAGCCGGGTTACGGTAGGCGGGTAGGCACCCGCGTATCTAAGGACAAACGTCGACTATTCCGATTTTTTCATATCGCCAGGGAACATTCCGCCGAATATCTTTCCGACTTTTTTTCCCTTATATTTTTTTCGGTTTATAAGACATTTTTTTTACATTTTTCCTATTTCGTTGTTTTAATCATGAATAACTTTCCTACTTCATATAGGAAGATTGAAAACGAAAGTTTATCGAGAAAAAAAGTCGGGAAAAAATTCGGCGGAAAGGTGGCCGTCAGAAAGTTCTCTAGCGATATGAAAAAATCGGAAAAGTCGCCGTTTGAATTTTCGCTGGTATTTTTTTCATACCACCAATTTTTTGCGTATTTCAGTCAGCTTCAAAGTTTTTTGTCACTTAACAAGCTTTTTTTTGCCTCGCCAGACTTCAATTTTCATTTTCAAATTGGGAACAAGTTGCTGCAGAACATACTCGAGGTACTAGGGTTTCAAAAATAATTTTTGCGAGTTTTTAAACATTTTTTATAGTAAATATTCTTGTAAAATTAAGGGATAAAAAAATTTTAGTAGTAAAGAATTGAGTAGGAAAAATCAGAAAAAGCAATCAGTTGGAAAAATCCTATTTTAAAATGAACAGTTAAATGATCAATGAATCAGGAATGAGCTAATCTGAAAAAAGGGGAATAGAAAAAAATGGAGATGGTCGAGTCTGTTTTCAGGGCGCAAAAGGAAAAATTACGATAGGTCAAGTGACCGCGAGACCTCCGGGAAGGCGGCAAATGGCGCCAAATACCTCGCTCCACGCCATCGCGGCGGAGTGTTCGTCGATTTATCATCACGTTCTTTTTTCTGTGATACACGTACAATCTGTTCAGATTTTGAACGCCAAGCAGTTAGCTCCGCTCCTGCTGGAACAGTACCTTTTCGCGTCGATTTTTCATCGCGCGTGACAATGATCCTTGAATAGTGCTATTTTTCGGATCTTATTACCTGTAAGATCCAAAAAAGGTGTTCGTATTGAAGGATAATCGTCGCGCGACATATTAATCGGCGCAAAAAGGTGCTGTGTTAATTGGGGCGGTGTTAACTGCTTCACATTCAAAATATAAACAGACTATAGAGCCGTTTTTATTTTTAGTGTTTTTTTCACCGTTTACTTGAAATTTTGAAATCTCTCTCGCTCGCGAATTCGCTTCAAAAATTTTTCTCCCCTTCGCTTGTTATAGAAATTGTTGAAACAACTCGAAAGACATATCACTAAAAAGACACTAAAAAAATTAATCGACTAAAAAGCATTTTCAATTGCATTTTAGAAATGCAAAATGATAAGTGTGACTTTTTGGACTATCTTTATTTCAAAAAAATGAAAAATTCAAATTTCGGGCATATGAACGGTGCGGTAGGTCAAAAAGTGTCCGCGGGACCTCCAGAGAGGCGGCAAAAGGCGCCAAATCCTTCGCTCCACGTCATCGCGGCGGACTGTTTGTCGATATATCATCACCCTTTTTTTACTGATACACTCAAAGTTTTTCTATTTTCATTCTTTTCTCCATCGTTTATTTGAAGTTTCGAAAACTCTTCTGATCGCAATGTCGCTTCTAAGCTCTTTTCCCTTTGACTGATTAAGAACTAATGATAATGTTCAAATGATAAATTTTTCCAATGTTATTTCTCAGAACCCTTGCGAAATGTCTTTTCCTCGGTAAAAAGAAATGTCACACTTGAAAACTATTTGAGTGAAACTACATTTCAATCTCATTTTTGGGTTAAACAGCAAAACGATAGGTGACTTTGGGATGTTTTTTTTATAACAAACGCTAAAAAAAATAGGGGCGCGAGACAAAAGTTACGGTAGGTCAAAAGTGTCCGCGGGACCTCCAGAAAGGCGGCGAATGGCGCCAAATCTTCGCCTCACGCTATCGCGGCGGACAGTCCGTCGATTTATCATCATCCCCTTTCGCTCTGATGCACGCGGATCCTTCCTTTTTTTCGACTCTATCTTTTGTAAAACGTTTGATCGCAAATTTGCTTTGAAATTCTTTTTCCTTTGAACAACTCAAAGTTATTTTATTCTAAATCATGGAGTCTATTTGTTTCTTATAGTACCCTTTCTGTGTTTGTAGATCAATATTTGGCAGGATGATCCCGAAAACGCTGCTTGTCTCTGAACAGTTTTCACCTATGTAGAAATGTTGAAACTACTCGAAAGACATATTTTTTTTTTCTTCTTGAACCTTTGCGAATTTTCCCTTTTTCTCGAAAAAAAAATTTTCGACACTGAAAATTAATCGACTAAAAAAGCATTTTCAATTGCATTTTAGAAATGCAAAATGATAAGTGTGACTTTTGGACTATCTTTATTTCAAAAAATGAAAATTCAAATTTCGGGCATATGAACGGTGCGGTAGGTCAAAAGTGTCCGCGGGACCTCCAGAGAGGCGGCAAAAGGCGCCAAATCCTTCGCTCCACGTCATCGCGGCGGACTATTTGTCGTTATATCATCACCCTTTTTTTTTACTGATATACTCAAAGTTCTTCTATTTTTATTCTTTTCTCCATCGTTTATTCGAAATTTCGAAAACTCTTCTGATCGCAATGTCGCTTCTAAGCTCTTTTCCCTTTGACTGATTAAGAACTAATGATAACGTTCAAATGACACATGTTTCCAATATTGTTTTAAACGCTAAAAAACATGGGCGCGGGACAAAAAGTTACGGTAGGTCAAAAGTGTCCGCGGGACCTCCAGAAAGGCGGCGAATGGCGCCAAATCTTCGCCTCACGCTGTCGCGGCGGACAGTCCGTCGATTTATCATCATCCCCTTTTCGCTCTGATGCACGCGGATCCTTCCTTTTTTTCGACTCTATCTTTTTGTAAAACGTTTGATCGCAAATTTGCTTTTGAAATTTTTCCTTTGAACAACTCAAAGTTATTTTTATTCTAAATCATGGAGTCTATTTTGTTTCTTATAGTACCCTTTTCTGTGTCTGTAGATCAATTTTTGGCAGGATGATCCCGAAAACGCTGCTTGTCTCTGAACAGTTTTCACCTATGCTTCTCCTTTCCGTGTTGTTTTTCTATGTACGGGATACTTCGAGATTCCATACATTTAACAAAATTTCAATTTTTCGGAAATGCAAGAAAGGAATTTTTCAGCTCTCCCAAGTTATCAACATAACGATGGCGTTGGAAGAACCAAATTCTGTCAACCAACTAATACCTGCCACTGCTTCCAACTGTCCCGCTTTCGCGAGATCGCCCACCGACCAGTCACCAGTTTCAAAGAACTCAGGTTAGAGTCCAATACAATAAGAGGATACAAATTTTATGCAAAAACTGTTGACGAAAAGAAAGAAAAATTTTCAGTTAGAAAAAAATTCTCTGACTATACGGAAATTCATCTCAAGTATCATTTAATAGAGAAAAAAGATTTTTGAAACGTTGAAGTTTTCGCTTCAATCGTTTCTTACTTTTTCCTCATTATGTAAACTTTGAATATAAATCCTAAAATAATGGTTTTTCTTTATTGAGTTTTGTTGAAAATTTTTGATTTTTTTCCATTTCAATTCGCCGTGAATGAACTTTAAATTCAAAATAACAAACTTTCAGCCCCTAAGCCACCTAAACTCCTGCCCCAACACCCACTGAGAACCTTGTGGATGAATAACGTGCCTGCCAAATGGCAATCGAAGTATATCTTTTCGATCTTCGGGGTCTGTTTTCCCAAACTCAGTCCTTTAGAAACCAATTATCTTACAGAAGAAAGGAATTTCCCCTAAGACGATTATGCGGTCAGCAGAGCTCGAAGCCGGAGTATGATCGACATTAACTTTGGGCCAAATTCACTCATCGAGAATTTTTCAGCCTCCAACGCGCCGCATCGAGTTTCGGACATTTGCAGACGCCCGACGCGCCCTGTCGTTCAATGGTAAATCTGCTGAAAGCCAACCGGAGTACATTTTTGATCTAACCTCCGCTTTCGACAGTTTTTCAAGAAAAGAAAAAGGTTGGGCCGAAAAATTTATGATTCCTTTGAATAATACGAAATACTTCATTTAAATATTTTTTTCAGTTTAGCATCTGACGTAATGGTCTTGAAACTCTGATCAAAACGTTTCAAACTTGACCTCGAAGCCGATTGAAAAAAGAAAAAAAAAAGATTTTTCAGTTTTAGATAACTTTTTAAGGACTCCCTTGTCAGATAATTTTCATTTTTTGATTAATGATTACTTTCTAGAACCGATTATCGCGGATGTCATCGAAATGCAAAATTCGATCAGAACCCTTTGGTTAAAAGGCGTTCCCTTCGACTGGGATCCAAATATGATCAATATCGTCTTCAACGTGAGTTTTCCTTATCCCATTTTTTTGAAAACTCATTTTTTTTTCAGAGAGCTGGCTTCTTACTCGTTACAATTTCCATTATGAGGTCAAAAGCTCAGGTGAAATTGGCAAAATTTCCAAACCCTCCAAAACAATATTTTTTCAGACAAGGATGTACGGCATCGAATTTGAAACGTTCGAGGATGCCCAACTCGCTCTGTCTGAGATGAACGGGAAGATCTACCCATACGACGACTCGGAAATATTGATAAAGCTCAGTAACCCATACGATGCAACGCCTACGAAGTTTGCAGGTTCGGATCTGAAAACATTGACAAAATGAAAAAAATTTCAAAGTTCTGGGGGGAAGGGTCTATTTTTCATATTAAATTCAATCTTGCTTACTTACTTTGATACTTTGATGGTCCATCTTCGCTGATGTTCTCAGCGTGGACCACACGTTCTCCAGGCGGCTCGGTCTTGCGCGACGGTCATCCAGTGGCGACCTGGCTGACTGATGTTCTTGGGGAAGTAGTCCGTCCATCTGGTCGGTGGGCGCTCGATGTTTCTCGGAATCCAGTGTGTTAATCTCGTGGACCAGCGATCGTCTTGTCTGCGGATGACGTGGCCGCCCCAATGATGTTTCCCGCGCTGTATGTTCTCTTCTAGATCTCGGATTTGGGATCGTTGCCGGAAGTCTGTGCTCCGCTGTTCTTTTTTCCACTGCTCGAAGCGATTGGTGCCGGAGAGCACGTTCCAGTGGGCGGTAGGAAGTTCGTAGGGCGGTTGCATTGTTCTTCGTGTCAGGCCAAACTTCTGTGCCGTAGGAGATAGCAGTGATTATCGACGCTTCGAAGATGTGAGCTCGCAGTTTCGGGTCTTTCAGCTGGCTGGTGACTTCTTTGATGGAGTTGAAGGCGGCCCATCCAGCGCTAGAACGCCTTGGCAAACTGCAAGGATTAAATAGCCCCCAAATCGGTTCGAGATCCTTTAGCATTAATAAAGCATAAAAACTATTATTTTATTCACGCGGGGGAGAGGGGAGAGGGAGGGGGGTAAACGCGTTCTTTTTTTCTTATAGCTTTTTTTATATGAATTGATGAAAGCGTAAATATTTAGGAGGGAGGCTTACGGACACCGTAAGTAGGCAGGACGCCCTGAGAACGCTTTGGATACGGAACCTGCCACCCGGCTGGAGTATCACCAAAATCAGTTCCTATCTCGAAGTGAGTCCTCCTCATACCATTTCTTTGAAAACCCACTCGATTTTTTCAGGGAGAAGGTTTCAAACTCGTTAGTGTAATCCAGCCGAACTACGAAAAACAGGGTAAGATTAACAATATGTTTCGCCTAATATTTTAAAACACTGAATTTTCAGAAAGTTATTTTCTGCGTTGAAGTTGAAACTCACGAAGAAGCTAAGAAAGCTGTGGCGCATCTCAACGAAACGCCCGTTCCAAATGAAGAATCGGAGGTGCTTTTCGACACTTGCCTCGCTTTTGACTGTCCCGGGTTGGTTTGCTCTGAAAATGCTCATCAAAATTTTCGTCAGGTTCGCGTACATTCTGGTGATAATAAACCTTCCTGACGACTGCAATGTTCCGGACGTCGCCAAAGTCAGTTGAACTTTTTTTCAAGGTCCCTAACTTGGGAAAACTCTCCGAAACCGATATAAATAACTTTTAGAACAAATTCATAACTGAGGCTGAACACAGTGAAAAAATTATAATAAAATTGGGTATTAAAACTTGGATTTCTTTTTTTGGATTTTTAACTCTCTTTTTTTGTTGAGACTGCATGATCTCGGAAATGTTCCAGGCCTTCAAAAAGTACCCGTCATTCGTTGGAGTTGTCGTCGATCGAGACTCTAATGGGAACCTCAATGGCAGGGCTTGGCTTGAATTTGGCGATTTGAAGGACTGGCATTCGGCCCACGTGAGTTAGATCTTCTTATACTAAGTTTCGACATTTCCGAAAGTTATAGGATTCTTTTATGATTTATGAAAAAATGACTTTTTTTAAATTTTTATTGAATGAAGAGTTCAGATGGAGTTCAGCCACTTGAGGATCCGCGAGTTCGTCCGCTTGCAATTGCGCATGGACGTGAAATATGCCGCGCACGACCAAAGAAAGTCGCTCGTAAGTTTATAATTCAAAATATATTGAAAAACTTTCGATTCGAGAAAGGAAAATTATTCGCGGTCAACTATTCTTCCCTCTCTCCATCTTAGGATCTCCTCCAATAAATATAATCGAAATCCTTTCTTTTCCCAAAGTCTTGCTCGTTCAGACCCCAAGTCCCGAACAACTCACGCATTTCGAGCGCAAGTCGATAACTCCTGCTCCAATTGAACACGAGATCCGCAAAGACCGGGCGACTTACACTCCCACTTCGCAATACCCATTGGTGAGCATCAAAAGTTCATCCAAAAAGCCTCATCAAATAATATTTTAGTTTGAACACTTAAGAATCTTCTGGCACGACCAGTTTCAAAAAATCATGATTTCGAAACAAAAAAATAGATTATTTTGAGAAGTTTTGAACGATGGATGAAGGAAATCTTCTACCAAAATCAAATATATATTCTCATCTTTACAGTTTTCTTACAGACGCCGCTCGTAAATGATCCTCAACGTCATGACTCAACTCCGCCCAATCAGGCCAATGCTGAAGATCGGATGTCGGACGACCCGTGGCCGCAACTCCTTTCAGTAAGAATCAAGTTTCACCTGAAAAAACCGTTTTAAAAAGTTTCTTGTTTGAAAACTGATCAAGATCTACTGGAGCAGTTCGTGTTTCAAAAGTTATGAAAAATGAGTGCATTTTTGGAATTGCGCAGAAAAAAAAATTTTGCGGATGGATGTTACAGTTTTGTCTGGAAAAAAAAACAAAAAAAGTGGGTTTCAGTCACAACTATCTTGTAAGGAATTCAATCTTTCTGAAACTTGCTGAAGTTTTGATGATTGTTATTTTTACCACTCTGTTAGAGTTTCGATTGACAGAGAGAGAGAAAACGAAGATACACAAACTTTCAGGAAGGCTTAATTCCTTACAAGAAAATTGTGACCAAAGTCGCGTACTTTTTGTAAATTTTCTGATGGTACTATGTGTTTAACCAAATTGAAATAATTATGACCGATTAACGGCGGGTTTAGGGCCCAAAAGGGCGTGGCTTGTCTTTGGTCTCCGCCAAGCAGGCATAGTCTCTTTTCTTATCGTGCCAGGACCCTATCTTCAATTGCTCAAACCAGCCTTATATCAGCTATATTCTCACTTTTATAGTTCGTTCTTTAAGACGCCATACCGAATCGACCCTGCTCTCGAACGCTCAGTCACCAGCTGGTTGCAAGCTTGTCAGGCAGAGTCTGAGAGGCGGATGGAAGGCAGATCAAGACCTCAAATCACATTGGTGAGAATAGTTTCTCGCGAAAAAACAGTTTCAAAAATATTGAATTGTTTAAAATTAATCAGACTATTTCTGGAGCAATCCATGATTCATCTAGTATGTTAAATTGATTATTTTTTCATTCTTTCGATGTTTCAGGCTCTTCCCACAACGGAACCCAAATCGCCCAACGAATCTTCGGTCTTTCCTGGTCCCTTAAATCAGAGCACACCAATCAAACGGACAACAGACCCCTCAACTGCTCAACACAATGAAGTGAGAATCGTTTAAATATGAAAAAGCCTGGATTATGTTTTTTTTTTTTCTTATTTCTGTCTGATGCACGTTAACACTTGGAGGGTTCGCTAAACGGGAAGAACTCCACTGAACTTGTTGAATAGAGCATTTTTTTTTTCTGAACAGTTCTGATTGACGGATGGAAGATATCTTCACGTAGAAAAACTATTTTTCTCTTCAATATTCTGCTTTTTCAGATCCCCGCATTTTATTCCGTGAAAAATCGAAGTTTTCACTTAAAAAGCAATGTTGAAAAAAACTTGTTTTGCTAAAAAAATAGACAATAATAGACAATAATAATGAAAATCTTCAAGATAAAAATTTTACGAAAAAAAATATTCTTTTTCATATTTCTGACGTTACAGGATCCCCAGCCCAGTATTTCTGAAGTCCGTGCTCCTCAGAACCGAAATTCCACCGTTTTCCGACTCATTGTGTCTAATCTCCCTGTTGAGATCACCGAAGATGCTCTGTGTGCGGTGAGTGAAATCTTTTTCTGCATTTATATAAGATTTTCAAATTTCACTTCACGAAGAGTCATTTGAAGTAATCAAACTTTGTTAAAGTTTTCGTATTAATGGAACTCGAAAACTATTTTTTTTTTCGTCAATTAGATCTCTTTCATCATTTTCTACAATGCTTTTCGAAGCAGTCTGGAGCTTTAAGTTTACAAGAAACAGAGAAGCAATCAAAGTGGACTAATTTCTTCACGCTGCAGCCTTACTTTCATTGAAAAGTTTCTCTCATCATAAACATCATTTTGGTTCTATCAACCAACTAAGTGAAAAATCGATTTTTTTTTTCTTTCGGGCGTTTAGAATTTTGAAAGAATTGTTCTCGAAAAGCATAGTTTTTGATGTTTCAGACGTTCACTGAATACCCTTCGTTCTGTGGTCTGAGCATCGAATTGAGCCCGGATGGAGTTTCAAATACAGCCATCGTTACCTTTGGAGATAGAAACGAGTGTGAAGTGGCCTACGTAAGTTTGATAAACTGTCCTAACAATTAAGGCAATCAAAAAAAGCTAGAAAAATCTTCTCAATTCGAACATATAATAAAGGAATGTTGTTCAATGAAGAATTCAGATGGTGAACCGGAACGCGGTACTCTGCTCGCGGAAACTGGGAATCCACTTCGATGCGGTTCCTGTTGGAACTGAATCGAACAAAGCTTTGGTGAGTTTCGAATATTTTAATTCTCATTTCACTCGGTTACAAGAGACATGAAACACACTAAAAGGCACATAGCTTTAGCGAGTTTCGATGAGAGGGGGTTTCATAGACCCTAACGAGCAAATTTCAGCACCACACAGATTTAAAAAAAAACTCAAAAGGTTCATCAACGTTTTGAAAAAAAATAGATACAAAAGAAAAATTCTGCAGAAAGGCTTCAAACCTTGGCCATAGGCTCCACAAGCGCACTTTTTTCTGAAGATCATTACTTTTTTTCCATTTTTCCTCTTTTCCAGATCCCCGTGGCCGATAGAAGTCCCGAGACCAGCTTGGTTCCTCTCGACCCTCACCTTCGTGATTATCAGCCGGAAAACGATGCTGCTCCACTTTATAATCCGGTGAGAATCAACACTTTCATACAGAAAAACGTAGTTGTATGTGTTTATCTGATCGTAAAGGTATACGAATCTTCAGAGACAATCGGTCAATCTATTTCTGACTTTTTTATCTAAAGCTATAAAAAGGGTTCCATAAAGCCGCTGTTCAATTCCAATAAGAAAAATTAGCTGTTGCTCTAGATCAACTTCGTTTTCCATTTTGCTCGCATGAATAGCCTCAAATAATTCAGCTTTTAAATCCCGAATGAATTTCTGAAATTTTAGACTTTGAAGTTTTCTCAGTTGCCGAGGAAAACTCTCCACCAGCGGATCTTTTGTCCAAAAAATGAGCACTTTTAATTTTAGAGGCTTTTCTTTTTCTGATACACGTTAACACTTGAAGGGTTTGCTAAACGGGAAGAACTCCACTGAACTTGTTTAATAGTGTAAATTTTTCTGAACAGTTCTGATTGACGGATGGAAGATATCTTCACGTAGAAAAAAACTATTGTTCTCTTCAATATTCTGCTTTTTCCAGATCCCCCGCATTTTATTCCGTGGAAAAATCGAAGCTTTTTACTTAAAAAAAGCAATGTTGAAAAAAACTTATTTGCTAATAAATAGACAAAAAAAATCTTCAAGATAAAAAAATTTTACGAAAAAAATATTTTTTTTTATATTTCTGACGTTACAGGATCCCCAGCCCAGTATTTCTGAAGTCCGTGCTCCTCAGAACCGAAATTCCACCGTTTTTCCGACTCATTGTGTCTAATCTCCCTGTTGAGATCACCGAAGATGCTCTGTGTGCGGTGAGTGAAATCTTTTTCTGCATTTATATAAGATTTTTCAAATTTCACTTCACGAAGAGTCATTTGAAGTAATCAAACTTTGTTAAAGTTTTTCGTATTAATGGAACTCGAAAAAACTATCGTCAATTAGATCTCTTTCATCATTTTCTACAATGCTTTTCGAAGCAGTCTGGAGCTTTAAGTTTACAAGAAACAGAGAAGCAATCAAAGTGGACTAATTTCTTCACGCTGCAGCCTTACTTTCATTGAAAAGTTTCTCTCATCATAAACATCATTTTGGTTCTATCAACCAACTAAGTGAAAAAAATCGATCTTTCGGGCGTTTAGAATTTTGAAAGAATTGTTCTCGAAAAAGCATAGTTTTTTTGATGTTTCAGACGTTCACTGAATACCCTTCGTTCTGTGGTCTGAGCATCGAATTGAGCCCGGATGGAGTTTCAAATACAGCCATCGTTACCTTTGGAGATAGAAACGAGTGTGAAGTGGCCTACGTAAGTTTGATAAACTGTCCTAACAATTAAGGCAATCAAAAAGCTAGAAAATCTTCTCAATTCGAACATATAATAAAGGAATGTTGTTCAATGAAGAATTCAGATGGTGAACCGGAACGCGGTACTCTGCTCGCGGAAACTGGGAATCCACTTCGATGCGGTTCCTGTTGGAACTGAATCGAACAAAGCTTTGGTGAGTTTCGAATATTTGAATTCTCATTTCACTCGGTTACAAGAGACATGAAACACACTAAAAGGCACATAGCTTTAGCGAGTTTCGATGAGAGGGGGTTTCATAGACCCTAACGAGCAAATTTCAGCACCACACAGATTTAAAAAAAAACTCAAAAGGTTCATCAACGTTTTGAAAAAAAATAGATGCAAAAAAAAAATTCTGCAGAAAGGCTTCAAACCTTGGCCATAGGCTCCACAAGCGCACTTTTTTCTGAAGATCATTACTTTTTTTCCATTTTTCCTCTTTTCCAGATCCCCGTGGCCGATAGAAGTCCCTGAGACCAGCTTGGTTCCTCTCGACCCTCACCTTCGTGATTATCAGCCGGAAAAAACGATGCTGCTCCACTTTTATAATCCGGTGAGAATCAACACTAGACAGAAAAACCTAGTTGTATGTGTTTATCTGATCGTAAAGGTATACGAATCTTCAGAGACAATCGGTCAATCTATTTCTGACTATCTAAAGCTATAAAAAAGGGTTCCATAAAGCCGCTGTTCAATTCCAATAAGAAAAATTAGCTGTTGCTCTAGATCAACTTCGTTTTCCATTTTGCTCGCATGAATAGCCTCAAATAATTCAGCTTTTAAATCCCGAATGAATTTCTGAAATTTTAGACTTTGAAGTTTTCTCAGTTGCCGAGGAAAACTCTCCACCAGCGGATCTTTTGTCCAAAAAATGAGCAGTTTTAATTTTAGAGGCTTTCCGGATCAGATCAAAGTTGTTCTAGCAAAATTTCACAAAGTTCGCAACCGCGAACAATTTTACTTAGGACTTGTTTTAGTTCTTTTTCCTATTCAAGATCATGAAAAAAAGAAAAACTGAGAAAATCAATCAATCAACTTCGAATTTTCTCAGATGCGAGCATTTCACGCGCCTCTCACAATGAAGCATCAGTTCCTTGTGCCCCCGTACTTCTTCTCTTATGGAGTGGCCTGCTTGCCGAAACTCCCGGAACCGTGCAGCCAAGAAGGCAAAGAAGAAGTCAACAAGGTATAGTCAATCCATCCTGACTTGAAAAGCAAGGGAGGCGGAGAAGTCGGCGGGACGCGTACGCGGTTTTTGGCACAATTTGAGTCAAGCGCCACCGACTTTTCACAAAGCTCGGTCACCGCTCTTTTTGTATCTGTTCGGCTATTTTTTTTGATGTAAACATGTAAAATTCGATGAATAGTTAAAAGAAATAAAAAAAAGAGCTCGCCAGAGAGTCGCCGGCGGTTGACTTTGAATCGGGCCAAGAACCGCGTACGCTCACGCTATGCGCCCCGCCCCCTGCCCCTGCCTCCCTCGCTTTTTAAGTCGGAAAAAAAGTAAACTATATTTTTTTGAGTGTTTTTTTGTTTTTTTCCTGGGAAACTTGAAAGATATTTTTGTCTTCTAGAAAAAAAGAAGCGGATACCGCGAAAACCCTGAGAAACCTTTTTTTTTTTTTTCCTCTAACTCATTCCTTCTTTATTTCATTGCTGGTTTTTTTTTTATCAAAGAGAGCCAATTAAAAAAAAACCTTCACGATTTTACGAAATTAATCAACACTGTGAATACAAAACTTGCATATGATAAAGAAATATATCCTTTGACCCTACTTCAACCTTTGAGCTTTTATGAATCGGGTCAAGCTTTTAGTTTTTTTCCTTATTAAGTTCAAATAACTCAATGGTAACCTTATTTACCTTTTACTTATTGAGTCAAGAAAAATAGTTTTTTTTTTTCGATCACAATAATTTCTTAAAAATATTTCAAATTATTCGCTGTTTTTTTAGAAGAAAAAAGTGAACAAGAAAGTCAACTTCGACGACAATGTTGTAGTCATCCCTGATGTCAAAAAGCCACGAAAGGTGCCGGCTCGTAAGAAGACAAGTGAGTTTTATCCGCTATGAAGCTTATTTGCAGCAAAAAAAGTTGCGAAAGTTTAGTAAAATGAAAAAAAATCTTTTGTACGACCTGACATAATTGTGATTTCTTTTTTAGAATAAGCTCCTGGACAAAATGGGGGCCAATTTCAGGCATAGAAACAATTTAAAGTCGAATAAATAGTTCTGTATCGTAAATACATTCTTACAGTTACCACGCCATTGAAGAGAAACGTTCCAAGGAAAGCTCAAGCGACGCCGAAGAAACCCGCGAAAAATTGCCGAAAGAAAGCTCAAGCGACGCCGAAGAAAGCTCAAGCAGCTCCGAAGAAGGGAAAAGCCGCCACAGACAGAAAAACGGCGACAAAGAAACGAGAGGACAGAACAACGGTGATGAAAGAAAAAGTGGTCGCTGAGGAGGAGCCTCTTCCTGCACAACCCCGACGTTCGAGTCGACATTCCGCGAAAAATTCCAAATAGGAACAGTAATTCAATAGTTTAAATAGTTTTATTTTTTCGTATAACTACACAGAAGACTTTTTGCAATTAGCCATTTTTTTCATATTCACAGTTTTAAATAGATTCTCAAAAAACTCAGAGTAGGAGTTTTCTTTTATTTATCCCCATTTCCTTTCATTGGCTTTATCCCCACATTCCTTCGTTATTTTTTGTGCCCCGGATACCCCGTGACGCTTTTTTCTACGGTTTTTTTATAACAATGTTTCAACCCACTCGTGTGATCTGTTTTACCTTTTTGTTCACGATTTTTTTGCATATAATCAAATGAAACGTTGAGTTTCACCGAACATCCAATCAACACAAGTAACAAGATTTTCTGCTAGTTCACAAAAAAATGTTTCTGCGAACTTCTTATTTAACAGAAAATGTAAAAAAATAATGGTTTCTAGGAAGACTTTATGAAACTTCAAATGGAATAAGTGGTTAGAAATTTTCGTAGTGCAAATATCAGGTTGTTTAGAAAGTTCTTGCAGTTTTTGGTACTCTCACGAAAAAAGATTTTTCAAACTAGGATTCCGACTGACCTGGTCAAGTTTTATATCCTTTTGAAACGCGTGGCATTTTTCATTTTTCTAGTGTAATTGTTTCATGTTTCATTATTATCTCATTTCTACCACCAATTGGTCGGTCTTCATTTCCGCTCTCGTCCGAGATTCGATCCGACGCCCGCCAGCCCTGTACAAGCTGGGCGCCGTACTGTTCCTACATGGAGAAGCAGTGATCGTCGGAAACGTTCGAAAATCGTCTACTACTAGCACAAGAGAGGCGAGATGATCTACGCGCCGTCTACGCTTGATCAAGGACATTATCGCGAACCGACAAACAACTCTTCAATTATTCCATGATTCAGCAGATTACCTACTCTGAAGACTGAATAAAAGTTTCAAAGTTTCAAATTGTTTCATTGAAAACTGAATTGTGTGAACTGTATATAATTTTGAATTTTGTGAAAAAGGGGAAAAAGCGATTATACTGGCTTTTTAGTTCCGCTCCCAACTAGCACCTTTTTCAAAATGCAATATTGTCGATGTTCGAAGAAAGTTTGGCTATGAATATAAGCTCGGCAACTCAAGACAGTCATTTTCGAGCTTTGTTTCTACTGGGCGGTACCAAAACGTCCTGGCACCTGCAACTTCGCGAAAAACTTCTTATTGTTGCCTGAGAAAATGCACAGATGATGGTAAAAAAGTTCCTGACCAGAAAACTTTTTTCAGTGATCAGAAAAGCTCAGTCAATGTTGACCTCACAAATACATATATCTAAAATCATGACGCCGTGTCTTTCCTTTCGTCTTATTAAAAGGCAAATGCGACCTAAATTTTGCAGAAAAATTTTAGAAGCATTTGTCTTTATTGTGGCTTTTCTTTCAATATTTCTCGACATTGATTGTTTTTTTCTTTGAATCGATTACTTATAAAATATTTCCTTTAAACTTCAAGTAATCAGAAATGCAGTTCACATAATACCCAACCAGATAGCTTTATCAAAAATACAGCCAAGGAATGGAAAAATAAAAAAATATATATTCGAAAAAGATGAAATTAATATATTAATAACCGAAGACCAAATAAAATTGAAGTAGAAAAAATATTACAAAAAATTTGACAAAAAAAGGCCCGATATTCCACAAAAAATTTACAAACGACCATGTAGAAAAAAAAGGAGTTGAAACTGGAAGACCATGAAAAAGAAGTTTTGGAGGAGATCCTTGAAAATCAACTGCAAAAGACGGAAAGCGGATCAAAAAGTCCACTTGGCTTCTTCCAGCTTCTTCTCAAACATGTCCTTCGTCATCCGAGGGACCGCCACTACAGAAGACCATCTGTAAACAGTTTGGTCATGAAAAAATACTTCGATTCAAAAAACCTGCTGCTCTCCAAATCGTCGAAAATGTCTTCGTTGTACATGAGAAGGGCTTTATTTGCCAGAGCGACGTTTTTGCTTTCAACTGGAAAAATAAATGTTCTTGCGAGCAAATTTGAAAATTGATGAGTAAGTTTTAAAAAATTGGAACTCACGGCAAAGTGAAAGTCGGATCACGTCGTCGATATTCTCGTCCCCAGGAATTTTCGCCGTTGGGTCCACGGGAGGAGGTGGGGCTGGAATCGAGAAGTGGTCACCATACTTCGAGCTCGACTTTCTGGCGCTTTCCTGTTAAATGACGATACGATATAAACATTTCGAAACTGGGAAAAATTGGATTTGACGAGAGCTGATCAATATTTATAACGTTGGATTATTGCGTTTGCATTGAACTCGTTTTAAAAATTCTCAATATGTTCAAGATTTTTCAAGGCTATATAATTTATTCACCGCTGATTTCAATACTTATAAACGTCAAAAGGTCTTCGTACAAAGAAGTGGAACAGAAATAAGAAGAAAAATATTTTGCGGAGGTTTTTTTGGTTTTATCAAGGTTTATTCAAATTTGATCAAAGTAATTTATTTAGCCTCTTTCGAAAAAATTTTCCTCTCAGGATTATATTGTATTTACCCGGTTTGAGCAAAGCGTTTAGCTACTTAGAATATCGCAAAACTAGCGAAAAAGAGGCCCTTCCAGTACTTTGTATCAGGTTCGCGGTGAATCGAGTACATAATTTTTTTTCAATGCTTGTTTAAATTTTTTTCTATCGATGTTCTGATAGAACCTTCCTTTTTTCACTACTTTGCAAATTTGGCTCCCAAGCTAAAAAAAAATGCTACTTTCATTTTTATTTTCAGTACAATAAAAAAATTCGAAAAATTGCTGATAACTGTCAAGTTATTCAAGGGATAACGCAAAGCCATTTTAGAAAGTCTCTGATAACCAAGAAACTATTTGATACGTTCTTCCAAAAAAAAATTCCTTACCGAACCAAGTGAAGGGACCGACGTGTATCGACTCCGATCATCATAACTGCTGTAACCGGCGTATCCGGAAGCCACCGGTTGCTGATAAACCGGAGGAGGCGGCATCATTGTCATTGCGTAGTTTGGGTCTATCTGGCTCATTTGTGACATCTGAACAAAAATGATGTATAATTTTTGCATTTAAAAAATAATTTTTGCATTTATTTTAAATATCTCTTTTGAGAATAATTTGACTTCAGGCTTCAGTAAACCAGAGTGTCTTAAAATTTTAGCTTTGTGCGGTGTCTGAAAAAACAGAAAAACAGAAATTTCGAATATTCTGGTATAAAATATCCAAAACACGCATCTTCCTTCGTATTGAGAAGAGAAATGTATTGACAAAAATCCAAAGAAACCGATTTTTCAGCTTCAAAGCCCACCAATTCATTTCGAGCAGCCCTTTCTCGGTGTTGACTCAAACGAAGCGTCATGATTTTTGAGCGGACCTTGACTCGGTTCATCTCCACCTGAAAACTCTGTTATTATGTTTAGTATCGTCTTTTTTTTCGTGAAATATTGTTATTCTCTAATAGTGAAAAAACTTTTATTTCACCTTGTGTTCAAAATCAAAAAGCTCACCAACGCCTGTTGCTGATCGGTCTCATCACCGAATCTTATGTAGCCGCTGCCTTTGGAATCGCCGTTCGAGTGACGGAAGATTTTAGCACCTCGACAAGAGTGATACTTGTCAAACACCTAAAGAACACCTCCGTTATTGTGGGAAAAAGTTTATGTTTTTGTGCGCTTTTTATTGAATAAGGCCAGAAGGTGGATCTACAATGTGTGTAAATGTTAAGTTCAACGACATAGTATGAAACTTGAAACTATATAATTTTTATGAAAAAACTCAGGGTGGAGTTCTTTAAAACAATTTAGAGTATTCTGAAGCATCGCAAACAAGGAAAGTAATTTTGCTTTGGGACTTTCTAAAAATTACTCAAAAAACTCCTCGATGAACCAGATCAAAATAGCTCCAACCGGCACAACTCCTCAGTTTTTCAGAAAAGTAGCCTCAAAGTTGATGATAGCCCCCCAAAGCCATTTAAATGAGATTTTTTGAGCTTTGACCCTTTTTTTCTCAAAAATTAAAAAACCGTGCAGGTTGAGGATTTAAGAATCTTGCTCTGGTACATCAAAGAGCGTTCTGGCGAATTTAAAGCAAACTTTCAGTGGAAAAGTAAAACGATTTTTCTTGTCCGAATATATCAAGTTGGCAAGTTTTTCTTCCATTTAAATCAGATAAATGAAACTTTTAAAAACAAAAAAGCAAACTTCCACTTACTCTGTACAAATCTGCCTCGGTGAAGTCGAAAGGAAGGTTAGAAACCGATAAACTGTATTCACTAAAAATAAGTTTTCTTTGTAAGAATTTTTTAGAGAAAACTAACTGGGCACTGTCATTTGCAAAACAGAGGTTGAACCGAAGTCTCGCCCTCTCACCAGGAATTTTATTTCCGTTGAGCTCGAATAAAGCGTTACGCGCGTCCTCAAAACTAGCAAATTCGATGAAGCAATAAGGCTGGGGCTGAAAAATTAACATTGCGTAAAATTGAACAAAGTCTATTTTTAATCTTACCTCTCCTTTCAGCTCCACACGCTTGACTCTGAATGGTCTGTAGCCGTTTTCCTGAAAATAGACGTTTTTAAAAAAGAGAATATGTCAGAAAGAACAAACCACGAAGACGGATTCAAGCTTGTCGGCATCCCAGGTTGCGGGAACGTCGCCGATCCAGAGAGTTCTTTGCGCATTCTGCGATTTGGCCATCATTTGTTGGAGCAGCATCTTTTCTGAAACAGCTAGTTTATTTTTGGAGACGCTAAAGATCAAGGGCGGTGAAAAAGGGCATAGAAATGAAGAAATAAGAATACTCGAATATTGTGAGGCTGACTGAAAGCGTATAACGATGCTGAAAGGAAGCAAAAGTTCAGATGGCACAACCAAGTTATCTTGAAAAAAAAAATAATACAATCGTTCACGGGGCGGCAATCAAAAAGCTAAGAATCATTTCGAAAAGAAGTTTGTATAACATTTGTAAAATTCATTTCCTAAAAAATTGGAGAGGCTCTTTAAATCTTTGAGAATCAAACCAAAAAGGAATCTATGACGCCCCTTGCGCCCTAGTCGAGTTTTGACACTTCGAAGACGCCCAAAACGTCCATTTCTCACATTTTTACAGCAATTATCATGTTTAAAACTTGAAGGGCTATAACTTGGCTCAGAGTCAAGAAGCATGAAAAAATATTTTTGGTCCGAATTACTATGGTCTGAAATAATTTCAACTGTTTGAGCGGCACAAAAAAATATTTTTGGTTGTGGCTGAAGAAGATTTTTCCCAAACACCGTTTTATGTTTGATAAGGCTTCTTTCAAGGAGATGTTAACCAGCTCAAATTATTTTTTTGTTGGTCTCAGAATTTATCGTCTATTATCCAAAAAAATAAACTGAATATAAAAAGAAAAACTTTTTTTTATTTTAACCATGTATTTGTTGAATATTATCCATTTTAAAAACTGTGAAAAAAATAGTTGACCGTTTCTAATTGATCATGTTAAAAAAATAAATGGAAAAAAATTTTTTTACTCAAAAAAACTTGATTTGTAAGAAAAAAATTTTTATTATCGCTTTATTTTAAAAAAAGTCAGCTAACATATAAATAAACTTCTTTTTTTATACTGATTATCGCAGAAAAACAAAAAAATTTCACGTTACAAGTTGTTTTAAAATATACAAGTTTCAAAAAAACATTTTATCGAAAGATTTGCTCATAACTATGAAAACAAGAAAAACGAGAAACTGTACAAAAAGTCTTTTTTTAGAAGAATAAGACCGATTTCCACACACGAGGAAAATGAGTCGGTTAAAGTGATGGATTCTAGATTAAAATACAAAACGTGGGAAAGTTTCTTAACAACGATATGGGAGCCTCGCGTCTCTACGCCCATTTACTGCCGAAAACCGCGCGCCAATTGCATTTTCCGAAAATTTGCAGAAATTCCTCCCGGGCCTCTGTTATTTTGATAGGTTTTTTTATAAAGAGAAGAGAAACTTTTGAAGTTGAAGAGTTTTGTTAATGAATCAAGATCATTCGGAACTAATGGAAAAAAATTTCAGGGAAGTTCCTCGAAAGCAAGTAACTGAAAAGTAACTTCATTTTTCAAAAAGTAGCGCCAATTTTCAAATAATATTAATTTGAATGTCTTAAGAAAAAAATTTGAAAAAAACTTTGAAACTTAGAAAGTTTTTTTAAAAAGTAAACAGGGAGGAGAGAATACTTGTGGAAAAAAATTGCAGAGTGATGATAAGAAAAAAACTGTTTAGAAGGCGTTGGATAATGTTCAAATTGAACTTCTTCTATGAGAAAAAAATAAATCTTAGCTAACTTCACAACTTGAAACTTCTTAAATTCTGGAAAAAAATAAAGTCAGTATAAAAATCTGAACAAAGATTTTTTTGTGAAAAGTTCAAGAAGGGAATGAAAAAAACAAAAAAATTATGTTCTATTTTTCCTTCTCGTAAATACAATTTCAATCGCTGAAAATGAATATAATTCCCATCAAAACCGAAAAAATAGTTTCACGTCAGCCAAAAAAGAATTCTAAACGCAATAAAAGTGTTTATCTTTTTCTTGCAGAAAAAAAAGAATTTTTCTCATTTTTTCATTTTTTCCTGCTGCCTTTGTGTTCTATATAAACTCATGAAAAATACATGATTTGCAGTTACCGAGGCAACGATAATCTTCATTCATTGTGCCCAAAGTTTGTTCTCATTTAGTTATTTCCCACGTTTCGAGATGTCCAGACTCCTGGCTCGTAAAATGTGAGTTGTTTCAATATTTTTTACAAATTGATTAGGCCTATTCAAGAAAATATTTATTTGCTATGGAAATCTTCATTTTAGTTTTTTTTTAAGGCAGTATCTGATAACATTTGTGAGATTCAGCTGCAGCAGTACGATGAAATACAAAAATATACACGTTTGAAACCAAATTCTATTTCAAATATCCTCAGATTAAAGCAATCGAAAGGTTCAAAGAGATCGAAAAATGGAAGAAAATGTTGCTATCACCGTAGTAGAGCACAAAGAACACTGGGATGAGAATGAATATTCTACAAAATTCAAATAATTGAGGTAAAAGAGAAGAAAAAAGCAAATGTGACGACGGCGATGTAGATCGACCACCATCCAAAAAGATTCCAAGTACCGAGGGAGAATCTGAAATTTTTTATGTTTCGATCTTCAAGATTTTTGGTGATTTGAAGCATCTGATAAGATTTATAGCAAACTTTTAAATTTTTTCAGAATCACCAGGGCACCGCCCAGAAAAGCATAATTCTACTCAATCTTAAAAACAGGGCTGACAAAAAAATGCTGAAATAATTTTTTGGTAGTGTGAAGACTCTTTTAAATTTTTTTTTCCTTGAAGTGGCGTTTATCATTTTGAGAAGTTAAAAAGAACGCAATTTTTTTCATGACAGTTTTCTGAATTATGCAAATTCACGACCTCATCTTAATTCCACAAAAACCCGTTTTCTCCGCCTATTTTTGTCCAAAAAAAAAATTCAAATTCAGCTTACAAGGCCATGCCGACGGCAAAAGACGCCCAAGCCGTGTAGAACAATGACGGATTTTTCTTGTACCAAAATCGAGTGGTCCGATTCCTGGCCAGCATGTAGGCTCCAGAACATAGCCAGATGAAGTAAGCCAAAAGGCTGAGATTCACAAAAGTCCTGAAAGATGATTTTAAGATGAGACGCTGCGATTTCTCACTCACCAATCAACTTTGGGACTGAACCAGATGGATAAAGGGAGCCGGAAAAACCAAACGGTGAGACAGAAGGCCAAGAACCATAGGAAGGTATCGATTTGAAACTGTAATCAAATATTTACTTGTGATAAAGGGGGCAAGAGAAAGTTTCTATATTGGACAGAAAAATGCTCTCTAGGAGGCTGAAGTTTAGATGGTTTAAAGAATAGTTTAAAATCTGGTCCCTACGCCTCTGAAGCTTGAGAGGTTTTTTGATTTTCGATTTGAAACGTAAAAGACCCCCCCATCCAAAAAGGTTTAGTGACCTTTTTAGTATCAAGCCAGGTACAAACAAAATGTATGATTAGCGTTACTCGTTTTGGATATTTCTGAGAAAAATGGCATTTTTTCTATATTTCGAGGAATAGGAAAGTAAGAAGATAGAGAAAACCTACTTCAACCTGTCTTCGAACTGACTTAGGAACTTTCGGGGGCTTTGTCGAAAAAAACGGTTCTTTCTTTTTTGACCCTTCTTCTTCGCATATCAATTCCAGAGTCCTGAAAACCGTATCAAAATAAATTGGCTTCAAAAAAAAAACTGACTCTGCTATCTTTTGTACATCCGGTGTCCAGGCGTTCTCTGTGCGATGTTTCCATTGAGGTTCCCTGAAAATTTTGAAAATAAAACAAGAATTTCCCAAACATTGCTTGAAATAACTTTGAGAAAAAGAGTGAGGAGTGATTTCCAGAAATGAAGACAATTTTCGAACCTCAGAATGTGCTTTTTCCTAATGGCTCAGGCTTAAGGAGTAGGCTTAAAAGAATGGCTTGAAATTTGAGAAAAAAGTAAGAAAAATTACTTGCGTCAAAGAGAAAGCGCGGGAAGACAAAGAAAAAAGCTTTCAAGAGAAACTTTGCCCAAAAAGGACCAGGAACAAATCCATTCCCCACAATTTACTTCTAAAGCAATCATTAAAAGAACTCACAATTGTAAGATAGCGCCCAGTACTTTTCGCAAAAAAAAACGGCTTGAAATTTGAGATAATTGGCCCTCTCTAGACACGGAAAGAAAGAAAAAAATAATTTGCGTCAAAGAGAAAGCGTGTGGAAAACCGAAAAAAAAGAGTATCGAATAAAATGAAAATTCGAGCTCACAGGAAAGCCCCTTTATTTACCACTCTTGAAGCCTTGCATCTTTTCAGGCTTTTCTCCTATTTTTAGGTCTTGTTTGGTTGCCTTCTTTTTATCAAATTAGCCTTCAATATTTGTATCTTCTCTATTCTTGCGTAGGAGTGCGTGGTGAGCAAACTTTGCAGTTTTTATCTTTAGAAATTGCGGTTTTTATCGTATCAGCTGAATTTGCACTTGTTTCTGTTTAATCTTCCAATTGCAAATCATTAAAAGTTCGAACTTCGAGATGATACATTTTAGAAAATATAACAAACTCTAAGAAGAAAGCTGGAAAATCGACGGAATCTCATCGAAAGTTTTACGGAATTTAAATTTAAAAAAGTACCACAAGATGAGAATCTATTTCTAGGCTTATTTACCTGAAAAAAAAGCAAAACAAAAATAAAGAAGTTGTTTTCGATTTACGCGGCGTCTCTCTTATTAAAGGTCGCCTTGAAAGACACAGCCGAACTCATGCCACCGTAACCTCAGTTGGAGCTTTGCCAACTGCATTGACGGCGGCAGTACGTTTTAATGAACCAGTATGTGTTCATAAAATGAATCACCCTTTTCATTTTCAAAACCATTTTTTCAACATTTTTTTTTGCTAGAAATTTTTTTTTCTGAGTTTTTCTTAGCATTCGAGCGGAACCTCCAAATGACCAGAGATCAGGGTTTGTTATTGCGCATCCCTGTTTCACCTCCGCTTTTTCCTCTTCTCATCTTCCCCTTTTTAAGCCAAGATGTTTGAAACCGCGCTTCTTTGTATAATTTCTTCATTTTTCACCGTGTTCTGCTCATTTTTTTCTACATAATTTGCGCCTTTTCTGCTCATCGTTCCGCGAAATTTATGTATCGTCCATAAGGCGGCGCAAAATTGCATCCGTTTCGTCTAGATTTATTTCTTTTATTTCGACGGTAGCCTATAATCGAAAAGCTCCTTCTGCTCGGCTCGGCCCATCTCATGCATTTTTAACGCCGCGAGGTTTTTTTTCGTGAATCTTCTTGAGAAAGCTATTGTTGTGGAGAAATATCGCTTTGTGTTCTTGGGATTGGTGAGAAGAAGCTGAATATCGGATAGCTCTGGTCTTTTGAGAATTGCTCTGAGAATTAACTTTTAGATCAATATTGGTTGAGTTTGATTGAAATTGATTAATTATCACTCATTTAGGAATATTTTCAATTTTTTTTTCATAGTCAATTTTGAAAAAGCCGTCAATTTTTGATTTTAATGTTTTGTTGGAAGTCTTGTCCTTCTCTTTCAAACTTCCGTGTTGGTTTCAACTTTTTGATTTCCTTTTAAAATTTTTTTTGGAAATGAACTTTACAAATTTTTCAAAAAAAGTATTGTTTATTGGTTTTTTTCTCGAGGTTTTGGTTATACTTGTATTCTTGTCAGCTTGAGTTTTTCTCTCAATTTTTTTCAGAAAGTCGTGAAAAAGTTTTCTAAATTTTTGTTTTTTTCAAATTTTACTTTTTTTCTTTCTCTAAATGTTGAAACTAATTTTTCAGATTCAGTGTTTCCAGAAAAATCTAAGGAACATTATTTCAAGACCCTTCGAAACACTCAAACTTTTTGTCATTTTTTTCAAAAAAATAGCGATTTTTTTGCTTGTTTGTATTATTATAATGGATTTTTGAAAAAAACCCGGAATTTTTCGAAAAAATTTTAGTTTTTTTTGGAGGCTCTTCAACCACAAACTTTCAGTTATTTCATTTAGCAAGATTATCGAAGCTTTATTTTTTTGTCCATCTCATCGATATTTCCTGAAAAAAATGTTCATCTTACAGTTTTGAACTCTTATCATCCGATAACAAATTTCAGACCGGAAACAAAGTGTAAATACTAAAAAAAGATATCAGTTTGTGAACATTTTATCAGACGTAAATATTTGCCTTTCTTTCATTCGTTTCACCGTCAGGAAAATAAAATTTACTTATTTTTCGAGCCAAACGTCTTCTGAACTTAGTATGAAAATTTCAAGTTTTTTAGCTTTTCCCAAACGTAAGTGATAGTTTTTTATTCATTCATTTATTCATTATAAAGTCCGGAAAAAAGAATTTTTTCCAATTTTTGTAGCCAAACGCTTTTCAAATTTATGCGCACATCTAGCAGCCAACTAGGAATTATGTGCATGCAAACCCATTTCATTTGAAGACCGCCACATTTATCTTGCAAAATGCGATTGGTTTCACGCAAGCCTTGCCGCTCGTTTTTCAAGGCAGGCTCTAATTTTGGGCGTGTAGGCAACGATCCTACAATTTCTCTCCCTTTTTCTCATTCATTTTTTGTCGAAAACCACCTGGCGAGCTCCTCCAAGGCTTCTGTTCTGGTAGGATTTTAAAAATTGTCCTCAAAAATCAGAATTTCAGTACAATGTGAGGCAAAATTTAGGACACATTTGAACCTATATCTCAGAGTTTAAAACCGTTGGAAATGAAGGCTTAAAATTTTCTTTGAGGTTTCAGTAAAATATTTGTCCCCTTCTAGTCATAAATGTGAAAGAATTTCTCATTTTCCAAGAATCGAACCAATCCCGATTCTATTGACGCAAAAGTTTTTGAATATTCTAGGGAGCTCCAGTGTGGTCTCTATAGGGGTTAGGAGAATAACCCATAAGGTCCTAGAGCTCAAGTGGTCCCAATATGGTTTTTTAAAAATGTTTGTTCAAAATTGAAAATCGCAAAGACAAACTTGATCAAATCAGTCTCCGTCGACATCTTCAATTCAAATGACGCTATTTTATCAAGTTTTGCCCATGGAAATGTTTCTTCTCACAGAGTTCGTAAAAACGCCGCTATAGAGGCCTTTTTTGCAAGTTTTAGTGGAGGCCAGGATGTTCTTCTAGGAAACTCTTCAAGGAGCCTGAAAATTTGGAAAAGTCTTATTTGCTTCTTCTTGAAAAGCCCTAAAAGACTTCAAATTTTACTAAATTTCAAAACAGATCAGAAATCCGCTACTTGGCTTTTTTCCTTTTCTGAACTTTTCAGTACAATTCAATTTCGAGAAATTTTAAACAACCTAAAAAAAATCGAGATTTTTAAGTCTGCTTATCTTTCATTCCTGTTTCAAAGCACGACTCCTGAAAAAAAAGTCGTATACAAAAGTTCCTGAAACAAGAATCATTGAATTTTTTTTTCTTTTTTCTCTGTGTAATTCGTGTGTGGACTCTTGGGAACGAACCAAGTTTTTCTAACCACCATGTAAAATTCTTTCAATCCAGTGGCTACTATTAAATTTTAATTCCCTCTCTCAGCTTCTTTTTTTGAAACGCCGAGAACATTCCTTCCTTTCAAAACCCTTCTATTGCACTTTGAAGCGTTCCATTATTGAATGAAACGTGGCAAAAAAGATTGTTGGTTTTGACATTTCAGACAGAAATCCATTCATTTCTTGTCCGAGATGTTTCTTGGAATGTTTGCTTCCATCACAGTTCATCCGATTATGTCTTGGCCTGTTTATTCGTGGAAAAAAACTGATAAACAGTGCGTTCCTGGACTATTCTTCTTTTTTTTTCACTAATTTTTCGAGTAAAATGATACTTTGTAAAAAAAAAGTCGATCTTTTCAATTCCACCTGCAGAAAAATTTTCCCAAATAGTCCGGAATGTTTGATCCCAAAAGGAGCCATGATATCACTTCCAGGTATTTTGCTGGTTTTATTAGTCTAATAAGATTCAGAACGACAAGTTCGCATGCAAGTCGGCACTCATTAAATTTCACGAAAACATCATAGCACCTCAAAAAACGTGTCATGAGCAGGAATTTTGCTCACAACGCCTTTCCAGCAGCTCTAAAACCGCCCACTGACTCAGTCTGCCTAATCCCGACTCAATCTCGAATTTGTACTTTTTCCAATTTCTCTTTCCAATTAGTTCACTAAAATATAGCCAGTCTACTCGGCGTTTTGTATTCCGAATAAGCAAAGTCAATTTACCCTAAAGCAGCTCAAGAGTATTTGAAATTTGATGATTGAGCTTGATATCGAGAGAGAAGAGGTGGAGGTGTGTATAGTCCAGATTAAGAGCCTCGAAAAGGTACGAAAACGTTTCTTCTAAATTTTCTTGGGCCAGGTGGTCATTCCGAGTTTCCTGGAATAAGCTCTTACAAGAATAGGTGTTTTCGAAGGATTTTTAAGAGTTTTATGAGATATGAAAAAATATTCTTACAGGTTTTCTGGTTGCATTTATGCCTTCTAGCCTAGTTATGACGCTGAAAAAATCAGCGGTTGGGAGGGTCTCCAGTCAGAGTAAATTGTACTTTGAACTATAGGACAGGAACGTTTTCTTCCAACTCCAAAATCTGGACATTTGTTCTTTCTCCTTCGAACCTGAAGTCTCCGAAAACTGCTCAACCTCTTGAAAAATCTGGGCTGCTTTTAAAATTCTGTTGATTTTAAAATTACTCCAAAAAGGTTCACTGTTTTTAAAAAATGAAAAGTTCCAATTTGAAACTTTTCGTAAGAATCTAAGATTAAGGACTTTTCACCTGTAGGGTATAGACAAGACTTCTCAAAGCTTGAAAAGGTTATTTTGAAATTTCGTTCCGTATACGTATGCAAGAAATGATTTCTGAGATAAATTCCTATGAGGTAAAACTTCACCTGTTGTTCTGATCTGCTCTTAATACCCTATTCTTGTTTCCAGCTTCTCACCATTTTTTAAGCTTGAGTTTATCTTATAAAAGATTTTTCAAAAGGCCTGGATCATAGTAAAATTGGCTCAAAAGTTTTCATTGAGTTTTTTTTACCCAAATAAAAACTTCAGTGAACTTTTTGAATGGCCTATCCAGTACTTTGAACAAAAATGACTGAAATTGCTTTCTCGTTGATAATTTTTTTCTACTTCAAAATCCTAGCTGAGCTTTAGAAGGTCTCAAAGCTAAAAGTCTCAAAAATGAGAATCACAAAAAATGAGTTGCTTCGAGACCTTTTTTTTTATTATTCAGTCAATCAACCCTCTGTTTATTGTCAAAAAATCAGCTTACCCCGAACAAACAGATTCATTAAATTTTGCTTCAAACCAGCGTTGAATGTACTCTTTTCGCTTTACGCCTTCACCCACCAAAAAGAAAAGTTTCTGAAAAATATTCAGGTCGGAACATCGCACCAAAAAGATGTTCTTGACTTTTCTAGCCAACTACAAAATTGGTTGAGAAAATTCGAAGGCGAACTGTATCAGTGACTGATAACAAGCCGTGGCCAATTGTTTTCATTCGCCTTATTGGTACTCCGATCGATCGTTGTACCCTTCGCCCGTCGGCCAAGCACTTGTTTTGCGTGGTGCTGCCCCCGCTGGCTACGCGTCAAAACCTTTTTTTCTTCTTTTTCTTCTCTTTTTCTTTTCCTGCCAACTGTCTTAAGCTTTGAGTACATCTTCTATCTCACTATTTATCTAGCTTGTTCATCATTCGACGTGTTATTTACTTGATTTGCAAAAGATACCAGGAATATTTGAGCTGTACCCCGTTTATCTACAAATTCAATGAAGTTTTTAGACTGTCATAGGGCTGAGAAATCTCATTTTTGAGTGACCGCCAGGAATTTTAGTTACAGCTCCCAGAACTAATATTTCAGATAGAATCCTAACAAGAGAGAAAAATCAAGAAGATTTGCTTTTTTTTCATTTCTGTAATGGATTGAGATTATATCCCCTGTGGATAAGCTTTTTTTCCTCCCTCAAAAAATTTTCTTTTTGGCTCCATTTTATTAAGCAAGTTCAAATTTTTTTTCGCTGTGAAAACATTGGCAACTTTATTTTGATAAAATATGCTTTTCTGAACTTTTTCAAACCTTAACTTTATCATTTTCGTTATCATTTTTCTTGCAGAAAATTACCAATGACCTCTCACCACATTTCATAGATGAATTCGAGCCTCGGTCATTTTTCCTCGAGCAAAACTTGTCAAACAGCAACCTTTTTGTTTGTTGACCTTCATGGGGTTAAACTTTCTGGTTTGTGTCCGCCTAAGCGACTTAACTCTGTGTTATTTTTCTGCAAGAATGACTACACCAATCAAAAATGACAGCAATTGACAAGTGTCATTAAAAAGTTTCCTTTTGTCATCCTTTCTCTTTTCTGGTCGAAATTTTTCCCACCTACGAACTGCTGATTTTCCAAAGTTCCAAAAAAAAAACAGTTTCTCCGCGATATACTTAAAAAGATGCCAATAATTGTTTGATTTTGAACTCTTTTAATGCTGACGTCACACAGCTGGTTTTGCGACATGCTTTCACGCCTTATACGGCAGGCGTTTCGATGAATCAGCGCGTATTTGCCCATGAAACCCAGTCTTTTGTTGATTTCTACTCTTACCTTTGTCATCTAGTTCCACTTACAGAATCAAAAAACCGAGAAAAGTTTTTAATTTGAACTTTTCATCAGAATGAGGATGGAGAAGCTATGATTTTGAACTCAATGGATGAACTTTAAGGTTTCTTGGACCAATATTGTACTTAATCAATTCTGCCTTTGATAGTTTAATTAGGGCGCTAACAAACCTGAAACTCCTTTTTTTGAATTTTTTTCGGGATAAGTACAAATTTTTTTTAGAGTTTTATTGAGAACATAAATTCGAGATCACGAACTCTAGAGCCTACGCGTGAATAACGTTCTTTGTATGAACGTATTTTGAGGCCCAGTTAAAAAAAATTATCTTGTAAATAACATTTGAATAACGCTAGCCGCTCCTGTTCTCACATAAAAACTTTTCATTCCTGTAATCAAGTCAAATTTTTCTATTAAGTGAACATTTTTCGTTCAGATTTCCGAATAAAAAAAGTTCCACTATAGAAACGGTGTGATATTCTGCTCTTTTCAAAAAGTCTATTCTTGACGTTCTCTGTCATAAAAAGAGAACATTGGAATATCCATTTAACATAGGAAGCCTTTCGTGAAACCTGTCAAAAAGAATCAAAACACGCTGAAGACGTCAATTATTTTTGTTCTACTACGTCTGTATAGGAATCAAAAATACATAGATAAAATGGATATGTACTTTTTATGCCCTTTCTAGAAGCCATTGAAAAAATAAAAATGATGAGTTTGATATGTCATGCGCTATGGTTCAACATGGCTGGCGTGTTTTTTGTTCCTTCAAGCAGTATATTGTCCTGCTCAATTAACGTGTTCCTGACGCACGCGGAAGACACTCAGACTCGACGGATAAAAAAAGCTCTCGAGCCACACTCGGCTTCATCGAACCCTTAACGAGTTGTGGCTATTCCGAACGCTTTGTCCCTGAAAAATTTTTTGCCAACCATCGAAGTATTTTCGAATGGAAATGAGCTCGAGAGAGCTTCTTTAGATCTTTTTTTAGTTTTAGCAAGAAACGTTCTCTCAATTACAATAATCTTCCAAAAATTTAACTTTTTCTATTTCAACAGGATTTGAAAGAATCTCTTGGCTATAAAAAGCTCATTTAGTGGCATTTCCAATATTTTTTTCTCTGCTTTTTTTCAGTTTTCAATTTAGAAACTCTCACGCTTAAATTTAAGATTGCAAATTGCTATTTTTTTTCAAAGATTATCTTTTTATTGTTCTCAATCAATTTATTTTTCAGGTTTCACCCCTTGTACATTGATGTAAAGAAACGCAGACGGGACAATATGGCACGTGAGTATTCCATTTTTTTTTTCGGTGGAATAATTCGAAAAAAAAGAACGTGTTTTAAAACGGAGTGAGTTCCAGGGCGTGAACGAAAATTACCGGGTGGGGTGAAGCTGCAAATGCCGAATCCCTTGGAAACGCCAACGATGAATCTCGACGACAGATGCAAGATCAAGTTCGTTATATTCTGTCACAATTTTTTTCTTTTCATCTTTTTACTTTTCATAAAGGCTTTTGATCTTGATTAGGTGAGATTTTTGAAAAAAATCTTTTTGAGTAAGATCTAGGAACTCTCTGCCTCCAAAAAAATTTGAGAAGAGACGCCAATTTTTTTATCTGATTTTGTGCATTTTGACTCTCTCGGGACTCCAGAAAGGGTTCCAAAAAACTTTTTTATTCATTTCGTGCGTAAAGTTAGATTAGAAACAGCCCGAAAGTTTCAATAATCTTATAATATGAAGCTTTGAACACCCTTAAAATAACTATTCAAGAAAAAAACTCCTCTGAAAAAGTTGGCAACTTTTTCATAAGTAGTCTATATTGTTTGCTTTCATCAGGCTGAAGATAACCTTTTTATTTGTAGGCTGACCAATGAGGCAGATGAGATTGACATCTGCGCGACGGATTTGATGGTAATTGAAGAACTCGGCAAAGGCGGGTACGGCATCGTTGAGAAAATGGAACACAAGCAGAGTGGTATCATAATGGCGGTGAAGGTTAGTTTTTGACGGAAAAAAGGATGAATAGGGGAGAAAATACTAGAAAAAAAGAGAAGACTCAGTGGACAAGCTTGAAACTTTCATTTCAAATTATTCTATCATTCTTTGAAGTTTTTTTAAATTTTGAAATATAGTCTTCAAAAAAATTTGAAACTTACTTCATGATTCCGGAACTAGATTTTTTTGGCTTGAAATACAAGAATCTCATTCAAAAACGCTTAGAGAGTGGTTGAGTGAAAAAAACCTTAATCTTGCCACAAACGTTCTTTTTTTACTTTTTAATAAAAAAATTTTTTTCTCATTCTTATCTTTTTTTAAAAAAGTTCCCGATAACTTTTGCAGTCTCAAAGCAATTTTTAAAAAAACCCCAATTTTTCAAAAAGATTCTCAAAAAAATCATTTTTTTCAGTCTCCAGATTCTTTTAAATTTCTAACCGTTTTTCAGAGGATAAAATCATCAATAAACGATCAGTCGCAAAAGCAGATGCTTACTGAACTCGAAGCATGTAAAAGGAGCGATTGCTGCCCTCAGGTTGGTGCTGAACGAATTCCATCAGAATTTTCTAGTCATCTGGAAAAGAATGTGCATCAAGAGTGAGAATCTTGCAAAAATAATCTCACTTGGAAGCAAGGTTTTCATTGAAGCATTTTTCACATAAGACAAATCTCCCAGCATTTTATATCCTTTTTACCAATTCGAACCTATTCTATCTCTTAAGATGGTCCGGTTCTACGGAGCCATGTTCCGAGAAGGCGACGTCTGGATTTGCATGGAAGTAATGGACACTTCTTTGGACAAGTTCTACAAGAAGATCTATCGGATCGGCAGACGTGTCCCAGAACTTTTCATCGCTAAAATGACCCTCTCTGTGGTCGAAGGGCTGAATTTCATGAAGGAACAGATGCATCTCATCCATCGCGACGTCAAACCCTCCAATATTCTTTTGAACCGGCATGGACAGGTCAAGATATGTGACTTTGGAATTTCCGGTCATCTGACGAATAGTTTAGCGAAGGTAGGATATTTTTCTTTTCGATGACAAAAAATAGTGAGTTCAGACTGTTCAAGCCGGCTGTAAACCTTATATGCCTCCCGAGAGGATAGATGGGGAGACAAAGTCGGCCTACGATGTCCGAGCTGACGTTTGGAGCCTGGGCATCACAATCGTTAGTTTCAACCTCTTTTGAAATAATTTGAGGGTGAAAAATTCTCCTCAATTATTGGTAGATTTTTTAGAGTTGACCAAGAGTACTTTATACTGGACAAGGTTTGAAAAGAAAAAATTGAAAATCCTCAGTTTTTGAGTGAACATGGCTGTTAGTTCCAAAAACTTATTCAAATGACGTTTAGAGATTTCATGTGACTTCAAGGAGTTTTTTATGACATTCATTATAATGGATAGAGTGGAGAAAAAACTGCAAAAACTAGCTTATACAACGACCAAAAATAGACAATGTAACTTTTTCATTTTTTGATTTTTCAGGTAGAAATCGCTACCGGTACTCACCCATATTCCACTTGGAAAACTCCGTTCGAGCAATTAAAACAGGTCTTTTTCTTGACTCAAGAGATCCTAAAAATCATTGGAAGTCCAGGTAGTCAAAGAGCCACCACCAAAGCTTCCAAGGGACGGGTTCACGCTGGATTGTCAGTATTTCGTGAAAAGATGGTGAGTCAGCAATTATTATCGGGTTGGTATGGGGCTGATTAGGTTTTCTGGAAAGCCGAAACCTTGTTTTACAAGGAAAAAAAGTTTCTGATTGAAAATCGAAGTTTCTTTGAAAATATGACTTTTCGAATCTCAAGAAAATTTTTCATTTTAACGATTTTCGGGTTTTTGCTCACAAATCTGGTCTGACTTGAGCAAACCAAATTTATTCTTAGAAATGAGTTACTGATTAGCTGCTTGAAATCTTTGCATAGTTTCAAGTCATTTGAGCCACTTTCAAAGAAGTTATGATCAAATAACCACTTTGAAATACCATTATGGCCGGTACTGTATGAAGAAAAAAAGATGGAAAACTGGAAAATTTCAATTTTGGCTGGGAAAAATATTCCAAAAAATTATCAAAGTTGGACTTGGCTTGAAATTTTCCTGATGATAAATAATATCTCAACCTGAAATGCACTATGAAGTTCTAAAAAAAGGCATTCATACGAAAAAAAAGAGCAAAAGAACAAAAAGTTTCAGCAAAAAAGTTCCGTTTGTTATTCAAATTTACCATGAATATTCCATCTTTTTACAGTTTGGAAAAAGACTATAACGAACGGCCAAAGTATCCGGAGCTTCTGGCAATGCCATTTCTTGAAATGGCTCGCAACGACAAATCCTTCATCATGGCGAAGTTCATCAATGATGTTTGTCTGAGATTTTTAGAATCTATTCCAAAATTATCATTTTTTCAGCTGCTGGACGCACCTTCAAATGCCCCTCAGACGTCGACAAAACCACCGTCTTGACCCCCAAAAAAAGTCCAGAAGTAGTCAGAAAACTCGGACTTTGTTGGATTGCATCTGCGTTTCCCCATTAATAAGTTCTAGAAGGATGAAGAGTTCTTAAATTGAGGAAAAACAGTTTTTGGAAGCAAAATTTCATCAATTTTGAAAATTTTAGTTTTCTGAAAAGAAATTTTTAGTTTGATCGATGGGGATATTTTTTTGAGCAATCAATCTAACTTCTTCCCGCAATTTGAAAGATGCGATCCAACAAACAAAAAAAGTATATATGTCTTTCGTTAGAGTATTTTCCTTTTGCTAGTTTTCACGAGTTTTTCTTCCAAATTTCTATTTTTTCCAAAGCATTTAGCTAACAAAGGCAGTGCAAAAATACAAGATTTGAAAAGCCCTCGAGACTCGATTGAAAGTTTTTTGAGCCTTACGGTAGCTTTCATTACAGAACACTGTTCCATCTCTTTTTTTCTCAGTCATGGACAACTCTCAAAAAAACCGAAAAAGCGACCTTCTTCGGAAATTTTTTTAAACTTGGTAAAAGCCAAACAGAAAAATTCTGGAAAAAAATTTTCAATCGAAATTGGGGGCTTTGTCTTTTATTCCGTTCCTTCTGAAAATGTATTTTTTCATTGTATTTGTTCACATTCTGTAGATCTGTTCAATGAAGAGATAATAGAGTTCCACACAAAAATATATTGTTTCTTGTCAGTTAAATACGTTGTTCCTTTCAAAATGGTCTTTAACTAATAGTTTGATTGTAATTTTGTTCAATTTCTCTCAAGATCTGTATAGGTATTTTCATCCTCTCAATCAAAACGTTTTTCAAAGTTGTGGTCTGTTTTATTTTCCTTGACAGCTTTTTCTTCCAAAATGCTCATCCATCCAAATGTGCGCTATAAGATTGAAAATTGGTCTCTTCCCAAAACTTCCTAGTTTATACTTACTAGCTCAACAAAATTCTAATCAGCATCCTGCTCAGAGATCCCACATAAATATGTATAGATATTTTTTTGCTATAATATAACTTTATCTTCATCTTTCTGTAGTTATTTCTCTGTAAGTTTGACAGCCGGCGTCATGAAATAGTTGCGTCTGTGATCTAGTGCCTCAAGTTCGTCCCCTAAAAATTCAGTTTGCCATTCATCTTCTGTATTATTTACATTTTATTGCATATCAAACTATCGAAGCCGTTTCCAAAGTCTGTTTGCCGAGAACTTTAGTCTTTTTCGTCTTTTGATAAACTGTTGAATGAAATATAATTCTTCAAGGCTTTCAAATATTTTTGAGAAACAAGAGATATTGGGCTTTTCACATTTTGAGTGCGTTCACTTTTCCGTATTGCTTTTAAAGTGTTGGCAAATCGGATAGAACAGTACACTCCCAATATTTATTTCTATTTGGGAATGTGAAAGTAGTCGAAGGTGGCTGCTACTCGCTGTCGTCGTTGTGCGATGGTGGCGAGGCCGATTTGGAATTGGAGAGGGCGTTGAGTTGAGTGGGTAGTTTCTGTTTCATCTCCTTTTTACTTTTCGGTGATCTAATCATTTACGTGATCTAGTCAAACTTATTTAAATACTCAACATTCATCTTGTTGAACGATCTTGAAAACGCCTGAAAAAAATCTGCAAAGGGCTCAAAAAGCGCTATTCTGTAGTTTTGAAAGCTGTTCGTGTGTGCTAATCATTTTCTAAAAACTACTTTTTATTTATTTTTTTCCCTTAAAAAGCTTGATGGTATTCTCACACACAAAACAGTGTTTTGGGAAGCAGTTCGGGTTAAGATTCAAGAAGAAGTGGCTCCAAGTGAAACGGAAAAATCCTTTCGAAAAACTTTTACTTGGAGAAAAATAAATTCGAGATTCTCAGCAAATTTAATTCTGTTCTCTGAAGCACGGACGCTGATTTTTCGACTTAAAATTCTAGTTAAATTTTACCCACACAATCACGGCATTTTGACTTCAAAGTTGCAATTAGCTACAAAAACTACATTGCGTATTTTAATCATCAAGAAGCTCCATCGTAAGTTCACACCAAGGTAATAGCAGAAAATCCGGCTGTTTCTATAAAAGTGAAAAAAAAATTTTTCAATAACTGCTCTCTAAGTTTCTCATGGATTCTTCGAACCAAAATAAGGGTTTGTGAAATTGCGCCCAAGCAGACATCCACACATATTAAGAAATCTATGACTCTTCAACAGTTTCAGAGAAAATTCTCCATATTTTTTTCGGAACAAACTTTCTTTCGTTGTGTCTGAATGCAGTGCAACAAATTGTGAACACAAGACGTTTTTGAAAATTTTTTTGAAAATCACGTCGATAAGCGAGCATGAAAAAGCAACGCAAAGACAAAGAGAGAGAAAAAAAAAGCATTCTGCAGTGAACGAGCGAGATAAGCAAAAAAAAATGGTACAGCAATCCAAAAGGATGAAATCTGCAGAATGCTAGGCAAATTACACCAGTATCGTAAGACAAAAAGAACACTCGGTTTTCAGGTGAAATTGAACGGGAATTGCTCAGTTTTGCTCGCGGCCATCGTCATTCCCGCGGTCTTCCTGACCAGCAGCCGGTGCAGGATTGTCATTTTCCTCGCCGACACCGTCGTTTCCCTTGAAAAAAATTAATAGAAATCAAGAGAAAAATAATGGACAGCATTCGAAAAATTTCACAAGAGTCTTTGGGCAGAACATTTTTTGAAAAATCAAGCAAATTTTGTTCTACAAGGCTTCCGAGGCTCTTCGAAAAATTCTGCAGAGATCCTAATCTGCAGCAGATTGAATAGTCTATTTTCCTTCGCCTTTTCAAGCCGAGTAAGGAACTTACGTGAAATTCCATTTTCAAAACCTTTTCAGCAAGACGTTATATTAATTTCAAATTAGAAAAAATCGGAGTGACTTACATGAGTCGACGTCGCCTCCGCAGAAGGATCAGCTCCGCCTGCCGACGGCAGAACGGCCATCGGCAGGTTGGAGTCGTGGCTCGAACCGTGTTCCTTAAACTCAACAGTTAGCTTGAAACGGAAATACAACTATTAGATAGAACTTTACTCAAAAAAATACTGAATTTTTTTGCAAATTCAAATAGGAAATTTAGATTATTTGAGATTAAATACTTTTGAAATGTTCTCATAATGAAAAATGCTTATACAATTTTTTTAAAATGTTATTTTTAAAAAAAGGTCGAATCTCTTTTGAAAAATAGAAAGATACCTCAGCGGCGTTCGAAGTTTCGACGTAGGCCTCGTTCAAAGTCTCATGCTGAGGAGAGCGATTCGGCACCCGGTTCGACTGGTTCAAAAACTCGTCCGATGCACTGCCAATTCCTGAAAACACATTGAAGATTTTTCAAGATTTTGCAATCAACTTTGGTAACTTTTCAGGAGAATGAAACAGAAAAAAATGATTAACTCACCTAAGAATGGAACCAAAGCGTGAGTTGGACGCGGTCCAACCGTTATGTGCTCATGCGCTGCCGCTCCAACTTCATCATTTTCTTGAACGACTGAAACGAAAAAGATCTTAGCTTTCAGATTCACAGAAGAATTGATATGAATATAAGTCAAAAGAGAAAGGATTACCTCGATTCATCATCGGCGGGAAGTAGAGACGTTCAGCCGACGTGAACTCTGTGAAATCAGGCATCGGCTGCGGCTCGTCTGGCGGAACTCGGTGCGCTGAAAAAGTTCTCGATTAGAGCGAAAAAAAAACTTCCAACTGAAAAAAATCTGAAGGAGTTCTAAATCAAACATTGAGAAACTGAAGAAATCCTTCAAACCTGAAAAATTGATAAGAAATTTTCAATTCAAAAATTGACTTCTTTCAGAGCATCTGGTTGAAAGTGAATTCATATGATGCAAGACAGCTTTCTTGTGATTTTAAACAAACTAACTGATGTGGAGATGTTGAGAGAGCGGAACTGGCGACGGCTCAACAACCGGAGCTGCAACAGGTTCCACCAAAGGAGTTGATGAGAAAGAGCGGAGACGCTGGCGGCTCGTAAAATCGATCTGAAAAAAATTTTTTTCAGGTTGAATGAGATTTTTTTCTCGTTCATTAAAAAGTTATAAAACGAACACTCACCCTGATATCGAGCGTCTGAGTGAGCAGTAACGCTTCCCGAGCGGTCGAACGACGAAGAAGTCGTCTCCGATCCTGAGGTGAACGTCGAACCGCTCGAATAAGACGAAGTGAGAAGGGAAGAATTGGTGGACGTAGTGAAACGTGAAGAGCTGCTGAGCAGAGAAGACGATGTGTTGGTAGTCGTACGCATAGTTGACTCTGAATCCAGAATCGGTTTGAAATGATCGGAGCAAAACTGAGAATGAATATTGGAATATCCTACGTCGGCTATTAGGTGAAAGACTTTCCAAGCTCGAAAAGCAAAGCAAGTAACTCACGGGTATCACCCTGCCTGCCGACGCTGGCTACCAGAGGGGCGGGTGAGCGGACGCTGGCGACCAGAGGGGCAGGTGAGCGGACGCTGGCCGAGTTTGGCCAATCTTCTTCGTCAAGCACGTACCGCTGGCGGTTCAGCCAAATGACCCGTGGTGGAGGAAAGGCTGAAAAAAAAATGAACGTTGGAGGAAACAAACTTTCTTTTTCACTTGTGAAGTTTTTGTCTTCAAACAACTCAAAAACACTGGAAAAATAAAATTACCTGGCGCATTTGCGACCACGTTGACCACCCTCACAGCGCCTTCGGGCTCACGGAAGACTTCTTCGGTCTGGACCGATACTTCGTTGCGTTGAAGCGGCATTTGGAGAGATTCTGGAAAAAAACATGGAGTTATTTGCTTCTCCTATTTCATATTAGAATAAAAAAAGGTTTTGAATTTTTACTTCTCATTCTTTGGAAATATGACTGAACTACTGGGAAATTTTTGAGTCTGAACCTGAATATTTTTTTAAGAAAAACTCTCAGTTAAAGTGAAACATTGCTCTAATTTTTGTGCTCAACTTTCGAAAGTCAAAGTTTTTTTACTCACCCTGGCCAGTCGGTGGAACTGGTTCGGTCTGTTTCTCCACGACTTGAGCCTCCGGCCTGCCGACGTCGTCGCCAACATCGGCAGGTGGCGGAAGGTCCGCATCAATGTTCGCAACTGAAATTCAAAAATTTTTTTGATAATTTATCAATAACAATTCAAAAAAATATTTGAAAAAAATTTCTGGGAAAAATCGCGAAATTTTTCCCGGTGCCAACACTTTGAAAAAGAGCTGCCGGTAGAGCATTTTTTTGAATTCATTATCTGTTTATGATTATTGTTTGTCTATCAACATTTACCTCAAGACCAAAAAAATTATTCTTGTCTGGATCTGAAAAATAAAAAAATCATCACAGACCTGCTTCGACTTCAGGAACTGGGTGCTGTCTTCCTGCAGACGCGCGATGTCTTCCCGAAGATCGGCGCTGTCCCGCCGCAGCTCCACCTCGACCTCCACGGTTGACAAGATTTCCATGGCCACCACGTCCACTCCCAGATGCGTTGGCAGCCCCGACAGGCCTGCGGTTAACGCCGGCAGGTGGCCGACCGCCGTCGAGAACTGAATTTAGAGTTTTGCTTACTTCAGCTTCCGTTTCAAAGAGAAATTTTAAAATTTTATTTCAAAATCTCCTGTTTCTAAGTGAACCTGGAAACTTTGAAAAGTTTTCAAGGAAGAACTTCGAGGATCAAAAATCAGCCAGAGGTTCGCTCTCAAACAAGCTATTTTCTTTCTTAGGTCATTTTTTCAAATACTCTCTCAGCACAAACCGTTCTCAGGGTTTCTTGCAGCCGCGAGCCGTTGAGAACGTCTCCTCTGGGCTGGGGCCGCAATCGCGCCCCCTCTAGCGTTCGCAGGCGCGCCTCGACGAGCGTTGGCAGCTGCGCCTCCACGATTGTTCGTAGCGGGGCGATCTGAAAAAAAATCTTTGCCTTTTTTTAAGTTCAAAAATGCTGTTTTTAATTGAAAAACTGAACGAACCTCGCACTTCACGTCCGTGTTGTTGCTGCTCGGCGATTGCGCGCCTTTGTGGGGAATCAACTGAAAAATAGCATTTTTTCGTTTGAGAGTTTTTGAAGTCTCGTCAAGTCTCAGTCTGAGGGTAATAAAAAAAAGCTAACGGTTGCGCAATCGAACGCTCATAGTAGCTTGTTGATGACGTGGCACCTTTTTCGCTGAAAACTTTGAATTATAAGATTTTTGATCAATGATTAACTCACGTTTAGGAGTCATTTTTCTTCACAGCAGAGTCTTGCTAAAAAAAAAACCCATTATATCGCGTAAAATTGAAAGATCGCGAACGAGTATTTATTTTATGGTACAAAGTTAAGGCAGAAAAAATAACTCTGAGTTTCAATTCTAGTCTAAAGTATTCTCAGCGAACGACGAAAAAGGGTTTCCGATTTATCGAGAGAAAAAGCATAGCAAAATTTTAAACGGAAACGAGAAAAATATTTGAATAAGAATCAAAATCAACAAGGAAGAGATTTCGCGGATCCAGAAATATTTAAGATGAAAGGGTTTGAAAAACAAAAAAAAAAGGCAAAATGAACATTTCGTTCTTTTTTGGAGCTTCGAAACTATTTCGGACATTTCCTGATTTTCCAAAGTATAAAGCGGAAAATGCACAAAAAACGAAACTCTTAAAATTTCAGAGTAGAAACTTTTGATTTTGGACTATTCTGTCCCAGAGAAAAACGTGAAGCAAAAAATATTTAAAACTGTGAAACAAACAAAGGAGAAGAACTACTACGTACGATTTGGGAAACAGTCGAAAACAGGGAAAAGATGGAAGACGACCATCCTTCCACACAGAAACGTGACCAGTCCCGGGCAGACCGGAGAGCCCAATTCGAGCAGCCGTTCCCCACCGAGACAGCCAAAATAATGAATGAAATGGAGACACGCCCATTCTGATCACTCTCTCTGCTGACCCGACACGCCCACTACTGATCTTTGCTCGGAGACCAAAAATCGAAGTGACTCGCTCAAGAGCGAATAATGGGATTAGAAACGAGAAAAAAACTATCAAGAAAGTGAGGAGATACTCCAATTTCGAAATGCTTCAAAACAGCCAAAATTACCTAAATTTATTGAAAAACTTTTTCTCGGTTTTTAAATTTTATTCGAGTCCAAGATAAAAAATTAGCTCGGTATGTTTTTTGCAGTAGTCCACTAAATTTCAAAAATATCTTTTCAGAAAAAATAGATTTTGAGAGCTGAGATTCAATTTTGATAAAGTCATTGAAAAAGCTTAGAACAATGCAAAAAAATTGTGTCAAGAAAAAAATACTTCAGAAAAATTAGATGATCGTTTTTCATAAATCAGTATCCCGTTTCGTTTTTCCGATTCATACTTTTTGCAGAAGATTTTTCGAAAAAGAACAGAATCAAAGATCCGAATTAAAAAAACAAATTCTGCTTGGTAACTTGGAAAAAAAGTGGTGCTAGTTAATAACTTGAGGTAATAACAAAAAAATGATTTAAAAACTTGCTGAAGTCTAAAAAAATATTTTTTTAGGTTTTTTTAATCTATTTGAGATGATGGGAATCAGAGATTCGAATTGTAATATTTTGAAAAAGTAGGACTTTCACTTCAAAAATAAAAAAAAAGTGAACCTAAAACCTTTCATACAAAAAAAGACCATCAGCAAATCGAAAAGTAAGTCTAATAATTCAGAGATTTATCTATTCAAGTTTGAAAGCGTTCGACAGTTTGAATTGAACATAAAAAGTAGAAGAAGAAAAAAATGAATGAGAGAAAGAATATTCTCGAATAAAAAGTATTATCTCGCTGCGGATACGCAGACAGCTAGAAAATTAGAGAAAGTTAGAGAGACACTCTTGCCGCAGAGACGCAGACGGCTAGAAAGGCTACAGTTTGCGTATTTCGCAGAAGAAAAATATTAGATTTCAAATAAAGATTTTTTTCGCATTTCATTTTTGTCTTCAAAAATCAGCTTATTGATAATGAAATTTGAAAACAAAACTTCTGAATTTTGTCAAGAGAAAAAGAGTAGACAGAGAGAAAGTGAAAACAAAATTCAAATTATTTTTGACTTATTTCTTTTCGCAACGATTCCAACAAAAAATGAGTTTAGAAACATATCAAAGACCAAAAAATAGCTGAAATAGAATTATAAACATTCAAACTACTTTTAGACTTGCGTTTGGTTTTTTTCTCGCTCGCACATCGCAGTTTGAGGTCATTCTTTCCAGAGGCACGCAGCCGTCTTTGGAGCCGACTGGGTCACGATTTACAGCCATTGTAAATTAGAAGCAGCCAAAAAAGTCAGAGATACGGACTCACTTTTTTGAACAACAAAACAACGATCTTTGGACTTGCAAGAATCGAATGAAGACTACTTTTGGGTTACAGTGACTCTCTTTCAGAAGTTATCTGAAAGTTTCGAGGTCGTTTATTGGAAATTAAGAGGAGATCTGATGAATGAAAGTAGTCGCGTTACTTTCAGGTTAACTGTCAAAAAAGGTTGATGGAATGAGAAAAAAAACTCTGGTTTTTCAGGAATCGAAAAATAGAATCATTTCATTCAAAAATAGGAAAAAAGTAAAAGATATCAGTTTTCGAAACGTCTTCTCCTAAGTTTTCCTGGTTTTTAGAAGGTGATTGAAAAAAAATCACAGGACGTTCAATTCTATTTTGTTATTTTTCCTGTAGACTTTGAGTGTTAGTTAATCAGCTTACTTCGACTGTTTTGCCTTTGAGTGCTGCAAAAATTTTTTTCACTGTACAGATTTCTAATTTTTTTCGAAATATCATAACTATTTGAAGATCTCAAGTGCAATTTTTCAGAATATCGTTTTCATTTGCACTACAAAAACTCGACGGATTCCGCCTTATTCTGGGTTTTTCAAAAATTTTTGTTTTTTTATTTCCGATGGTACTCCTTTTTGCTGGTCTTGTTCGCAGTAATTTTAACAGAAAAATTAATATAGAGAGCGTAATTCTGAATTAAGAAATCTTACAAAGACCAAAACTTAGCTAAAAGAGAATTATAAACGCACAAACTACTTTTAGACTTGCGTTTGGTTTTTTTCTCGCTCGCACATCGCTGTTTGAGGTCATTCTTCCCAGAGGCACGCAGCCGTCTTTGGAGCCGACTGGGTCACGATTTACAGCCATTGTAAATTAGAAGCAGCCAAAAAAGTCAGAGATACGCACTCACTTTTTTGAACAACAAAACAACGATCTTTGGACTTGCAAGAATCGAATGAAGACTACTTTTGGGTTACAGTGACTCTCTTTCAAAAGTTATCTGAAAGTTTCGAGGTCGAATTCTCTGATTTTAGAATTCTCTGATTCTCATTGTAATAAATGACATATCACTTTTTTTTTTTTTGAAATCCGAACTCAGTGTGCAAAAAGTTTTACCTCAAAGAAGCGGGTAATCAGTGACAGTCGGAGAGAACGACGACGTCCAGGCGGTCATCTTCGAGAGCGACTTCCACAAGGAAAAAACGGATATCTTCCTTCTGCTTGAGACTGAAAATCTCGCTATAGAGTTTCTGTAAGGGAGATTCACTAAGTTTGGGCATTTCTCTAGTGGAAAAAAAATTATTAAAACTCACGAGACTTCCGATGCGAACATCCCGAAGTCTTCTCAAGCGCTAGCTATATTTCTTGGCAGAAGCAGCAGAAGAAGAAGCGATTTCGAATGACTGGGCGATTTCTACAGAGATACTGGCAAAACTGATCTCGCCAAATTTTTCTCCTGACCCTGACTCGTGAGGCCACGTGTACCAGGAATAACCTGCAAAAATGAGCGGCTGGGTTAGAGACTGGACAAAATTGAGATGTTCAGACATCATGTCTCTGCGTTTTCCATGCTCTCTAGCTAACCCGGCCACGTATGTTTGCAGGTTGTTTACGTTACACGTGGTCCCTTAAATCCAGGTCAAGAAAAAATCAGGAAGAAGACAGTTATGGCTGTGTCTCTGCAAAATACGCCCAATCATTCAAAATTGCCTCCACATCTTTCTGTATTGAACTTTGGTTGCTGTCATGGAGGAGCCGTTATTTTTTGCTGAGAGAAAATATTCTACTACTTTCCCAAGGACTACAGCTGAAAGACCGAGAAGGAATTGCGCGGTGTTTGCATTGAAAGTCTTGTGAGTTTTTAAAATAGTTTTTTTTCTTCACTAAAGGGTCCGAACAGTGCGAATCTCACTTCCAGAGCCTCTAGAGCGGGATTTTCGTTACAAAAGGCAACACCAAAGAAGGTCTTCAATTTCAAGAAAAGGAAAATATCCGTTATTTCCTTGTTGTCAATTCTGGACAAGGAAGAAGGGATTTCTTACTGGATGTTCATTCCAATTGTCACTGATCAATCGCTTTTTTGAGGTACAACTTTTCGCATACTGAATTCGGGTTTTGGAAAAATAATTAATTTGTCCATTAATGTTCGATGCTGTGGAGTCATCTTCAAAAGAATAGATTCAATATTTCTTGTCATTAATTTCAATTTATTTCTACCCTGGGATGCTTGTTTTATCCCGGTATTGAGTAATATCTCCTTTTTTCATTGGCTTGCGACGCAAAACCGGCAAGAGCCGCCTGAAAACGATTCTTAGGGCTAAACTGCTTCTCATGAGGTTGCACGTCGCTAATTTTTTTACTTTTAAATTTCTTTTTTTAAATTTTTTTAAATTCTGAAAAACTCCATAAAAAAATATTTCCGCCATTCAAAAAAAAAGAGATTTTTGCTTTGAGCTTTGAAAAAAATTTTTCTTTCCTCCAAAAAAATCATATTTTCAGAGGATTTTACGAGATCAATGTAGACGAAAAAGTTTGTAATGATATTTTATAACTTGTTCAAACATTTTATTAAAAAGCTGATGTCCAAGAACATTTTATTGTTTAGAAACCGTTCGTTTCGTGAAGAACTCGAAGAACTTAGTCTTTCACCAAAAGAAGTCTTAAGCTTAATCATACTGTTCAAACGATGAAAAATAAATGTCAAAATGACAAAAAAAACCAAAAAAATTCCTCGCAACTGCTTGATTTTCCTCAGTGAGTTCGAGTTACTCAATCAAGAAAGATCAAAAAACAAATAATATCATCGTCAGTGAAAAAAACACTTTTCGAAATTTCGGAAAAGAAAAAAATTAGTCGATCTGCCTTTTTTTAGAGTAAAAAAATGATTCCAAAAAAGACCATCTTCTGAAAATTTTTCTTAAAATAAAATGTGTTGAGCCTAGCAGCTCTCAAGTTTCAGAAGTGTCAGAGAAAAACAACTTTTCGAATATCTCGAAAACTGAAAAAAATTTCTTTTTAGGAGCCATTGGGTTATGAAAACTTTGAAAATTGGGCTGGACCCGAATTTGCGGACCTCAAAACCTGGGTAAAACCTGAAAAAAAGTTAAATAATTTATGAACAAATAAATCGAGGGATACATTTTTTTATTTCATATTATTTAGATCTCAGAGTCTCCGAAAAAAATCTGGTTTCTTTTACTTTTTTTTTCATTGTTGATTCAGAGAATTCTAAAATCAGAGAATTCGACCTCGAAACTTTCAGATATCTTTTGAAAGAGAGTCACTGTAACCCAAAAGTAGTCTTCATTCGATCCTTGCAAGTCCAAAGATCGTTGTTTTGTTGTTCAAAAAAGTGAGTGCGTATCTCTGACTTTTTTGGCTGCTTCTAATTTACAATGGCTGTAAAACGTGACCCAGTCGGCTCCAAAGACGGCTGCGTGCCTCTGGGAAGAATGACCTCAAACTGCGATGTGCGAGCGAGAACAAAAACCAAACGCAAGTCTAAAAGTAGTTTGTGTGTTTATAATTCTCTTTTAGCTAAGTTTTGGTCTTTGTAAGATTTCTTAATTCAGAATTACGCTCTCTATATTAATTTTCTGTTAAAATTACTGCGAACAAGACCAGCAAAAGGAGTACCATCGGAAATAAAAAACAAGAATTTTGAAAACCCAGAATAAGGCGGAATCCGTCGAGTTTTGTAGTGCAAATGAAAACGATATTCTGAAAAATTGCACTTGAGATCTTCAAATAGTTATGATATTTCGAAAAAATTAGAAATCTTTACAGTGAAGAAATTTTTGCAGCACTCAAAGGCAAAAACAGTCGAAGTAAGCTGATTAACTAACACTCAAAGTCTACAGGAAAAAAATAACAAAATAGAATTGAAACGTCCTGTGATTTTTTTTTTCAATCACCTTCTAAAAACCAGGAAAAGTTAGGAGAAGACGTTTCGAAAACTGATATCTTTCACTTTTTTTCCTATTTTTGAATGAAATGATTCTATTTTTCGATTCCTGAAAAACCAGAGTTTTTTTTCTCATTCCATCAACCTTTTTTGACAGTAAACCTGAAAGTAACGCGACTACTTTCATTCATCAGATCTCCTCTTAATTTCCAATAAACGACCTCGAAACTTTCAGATAACTTCTGAAAGAGAGTCACTGTAACCCAAAAGTAGTCTTCATTCGATTCTTGCAAGTCCAAAGATCGTTGTTTTGTTGTTCAAAAAAGTGAGTCCGTATCTCTGACTTTTTTGGCTGCTTCTAATTTACAATGGCTGTAAATCGTGACCCAGTCGGCTCCAAAGACGGCTGCGTGCCTCTGGAAAGAATGACCTCAAACTGCGATGTGCGAGCGAGAACAAAAACCAAACGCAAGTCTAAAAGTAGTTTGAATGTTTATAATTCTATTTCAGCTATTTTTTTTGGTCTTTGATATGTTTCTAAACTCATTTTTTTGTTGGAATCGTTGCGAAAAAGAAATAAGTCAAAAAAATAATTTGAATTTTGTTTTCACTTTCTCTCTGTCTACTCTTTTTCTCTTGACAAAATTCAGAAGTTTTGTTTTCAAATTTCATTATCAATAAGCTGATTTTGAAGACAAAATGAAATGCGAAAAATCTTTATTTCGAAATCTAATATTTTCTTCTGCGAAATACGCAAACTGTAGCCTTTCTAGCCGTCTGCGTCTCTGCGGCAAGAGTGTCTCTCTAACTTTCTCTAATTTTCTAGCCGTCTGCGTCTCCGCGGCAAGAGTGTCTCTCTAACTTTCTCTAATTTTCTAGCTGTCTGCGTCTCCGCAGCGAGATAATACTTTTTATTCGAGAATATTCTTTCTCTCATTCATTTTTTTTCTTCTTCTACTTTTTTTATGTTCAATTCAAACTGTCGAACGCTTTCAAACTTGAATAGATAAATCTCTGAATTATTAGACTTTACTTTTTCGATTTGCTGATGGTCTTTTTGTATGAAAGGTTTTAGGTTCACTTTTTTTTTTTTTGAAGTGAAAGTCCTACTTTTTCAAAAATATTACAATTCGAATCTCTGGATTCCCATCATCTCAAATAGATTAAAAAACCTAAAAATATTTTTTAGACTTCAGCAAGTTTTAAATCATTTTTTTTGTTATTACCTCAAGTTATTAACTAGCACCACTTTTTTCCAAGTTACCAAGCAGAATTTGTTTTTTAATTCGGATCTTTGATTCTGTTCTTTTCGAAAATCTTCTGCAAAAGTATGAATCGGAAAACGAAACGGGATACTGATTTATGAAAAAAAAAAACGAACCTCTAATTTTCTGAAATTTTTTTTTTCTTGACACAATTTTTTGCATTGTTCTGAGCTTTTTCAATGACTATCAAAAATTGAATCTCAGCTCTCAAAAATCTATTTTTTTCTGAAAAAGATATTTTTGAAATTTAGTGGACTACTGCAAAAAAACATACCGAGCTAATTTTTTTATCTTGGACTCGAATAAAATTTAAAAAAACCGAGAAAAAAAGTTTTTTTTCAATAAATTTTAGGTAATTTTGGCTGTTTTGAAGCATTTCGAAATTGGAGTATCTCCTCACTTTCTTGATAGTTTTTTTCTCGTTTCTAATCCCATTATTCGCTCTTGAGCGAGTCACTTCTGATTTTTCGGTCTCCGAGCAAAGATCAGTAGTGGGCGTGTCGGGTCAGCAGAGAGAGTGATCAGAATGGGCGTGTCTCCATTTCATTCATTATTTTGGCTGTCTCGGTGGGGAACGGCTGCTCGAATTGGGCTCTCCGGTCTGCCCGGGACTGGTCACGTTTCTGTGTGGAAGGATGGTCGTCTTCCATCTTTTTCCCTGTTTTCGACTGTTTCCCAAATCGTACGTAGTAGTTCTTCTCCTTTGTTTGTTTCACAGTTTTAAATATTTTTTGCTTCACGTTTTTCTCTGGGACAGAATAGTCCAAAATCAAAAGTTTCTACTCTGAAATTTTAAGAGTTTCGTTTTTTGTGCATTTTCCGCTTTATACTTTGGAAAAATCAGGAAATGTCCGAAAATAGTTTCGAAGCTCCAAAAAGAACGAAATGTTCATTTTGCCTTTTTGTTTTTTTCAAACCCTTTCATCTTAAATATTTCTGCGTCCGCAAAATCTCTTCCTTGTTGATTTTGATTTCTTATTCAAATATTTTTTTCTCGTTTCCGTTTAAAAATTTTGCTATGCTTTTTTTCTCGATAAATCTGAAACCCTTTTTTTCGTCGTTCGCTGAGAATACTTTTAGACTAGAATTGAAACTCAGAGTTATTTTTTCTGCCTTAACTTTGTACCATAAAATAAATACTCGTTCGCGATCTTTTCAATTTTACGCGATATAATGGGTTTTTTTAGCAAGACTCTGCTGTGAAGAAAAATGACTCCTAAACGTGAGTTAATCATTGATCAAAAATCTTATAATTCAAAGTTTTCAGCGAAAAAGGTGCCACGTCATCAACAAGCTACTATGAGCGTTCGATTGCGCAACCGTTAGCTTTTTTTTATTACCCTCAGACTGAGACTTGACGAGACTTCAAAAACTCTCAAACGAAAAAATGCTATTTTTCAGTTGATTCCCCACAAAGGCGCGCAATCGCCGAGCAGCAACAACAAGGACGTGAAGTGCGAGGTTCGTTCAGTTTTTCAATTAAAAACAGCATTTTTGAACTCAAAAAAAGGCAAAGATTTTTTTTCAGATCGCCCCGCTACGAACAATCGTGGAGGCGCAGCTGCCAACGCTCGTCGAGGCGCGCCTGCGAACGCTAGAGGGGGCGCGATTGCGGCCCCAGCCCAGAGGAGACGTTCTCAACGGCTCGCGGCTGCAAGAAACCCTGAGAACGGTTTGTGCTGAGAGAGTATTTGAAAAAATGACCTAAGAAAGAAAATAGCTTGTTTGAGAGCGAACCTCTGGCTGATTTTTGATCCTCGAAGTTCTTCCTTGAAAAACTTTTCAAAGTTTCCAGGTTCACTTAGAAACAGGAGATTTTTGAAATAAAATTTTAAAATTTCTCTTTGAAACGGAAGCTGAAGTAAGCAAAACTCTAAATTCAGTTCTCGACGGCGGTCGGCCACCTGCCGGCGTTAACCGCAGGCCTGTCGGGGCTGCCAACGCATCTGGGAGTGGACGTGGTGGCCATGGAAATCTTGTCAACCGTGGAGGTCGAGGTGGAGCTGCGGCGGGACAGCGCCGATCTTCGGGAAGACATCGCGCGTCTGCAGGAAGACAGCACCCAGTTCCTGAAGTCGAAGCAGGTTTGTGATGATTTTTATTTTCAGATCCAGACAAGAATAATTTTTTGGTCTTGAGGTAAATGTTGATAGACAAACAATAATCATAAACAGATAATGAATTCAAAAAAATGCTCTACCGGCAGCTCTCTTTTCAAAGTGTTGGCACCGGGAAAAATTTCGCGATTTTCCCAGAAATTTTTTTCAAATATTTTTTTGAATTGTTATTGATAAATTATCAAAAAAATTTTTGAATTTCAGTTGCGAACATTGATGCGGACCTTCCGCCACCTGCCGATGTTGGCGACGACGTCGGCAGGCCGGAGGCTCAAGTCGTGGAGAAACAGACCGAACCAGTTCCACCGACTGGCCAGGGTGAGTAAAAACTTTGACTTTCGAAAGTCGAGCACAAAATTAGAGCAATGTTTCACTTTAACTGAGAGTTTTCTTAAAAAATATTCAGGTTCAGACTCAAAATTTCCCAGTAGTTCAGTCATATTTCCAAAGAATGAGAAGTAAAAAAATTCAAAACCTTTTTTTATTCTAATATGAAATAGGAGAAGCGAATAACTCCATGTTTTTCCAGAATCTCTCCAAATGCCGCTTCAACGCAACGAAGTATCGGTCCAGACCGAAGAAGTCTTCCGTGAGCCCGAAGGCGCTGTGAGGGTGGTCAACGTGGTCGCAAATGCGCCAGGTAATTTTATTTTCCAGTGTTTTGAGTTGTTTGAAGACAAAAACTTCACAAGTGAAAAAGAAAGTTTGTTTCCTCCAACGTTCATTTTTTTTTCAGCCTTTCCTCCACCACGGGTCATTTGGCTGAACCGCCAGCGGTACGTGCTTGACGAAGAAGATTGGCCAAACTCGGCCAGCGTCCGCTCACCTGCCCCTCTGGTCGCCAGCGTCCGCTCACCCGCCCCTCTGGTAGCCAGCGTCGGCAGGCAGGGTGATACCCGTGAGTTACTTGCTTTGCTTTTCGAGCTTGGAAAGTCTTTCACCTAATAGCCGACGTAGGATATTCCAATATTCATTCTCAGTTTTGCTCCGATCATTTCAAACCGATTCTGGATTCAGAGTCAACTATGCGTACGACTACCAACACATCGTCTTCTCTGCTCAGCAGCTCTTCACGTTTCACTACGTCCACCAATTCTTCCCTTCTCACTTCGTCTTATTCGAGCGGTTCGACGTTCACCTCAGGATCGGAGACGACTTCTTCGTCGTTCGACCGCTCGGGAAGCGTTACTGCTCACTCAGACGCTCGATATCAGGGTGAGTGTTCGTTTTATAACTTTTAATGAACGAGAAAAATCTCATTCAACCTGAAAAATTTTTCAGATCGATTTTACGAGCCGCCAGCGTCTCCGCTCTTTCTCATCAACTCCTTTGGTGGAACCTGTTGCAGCTCCGGTTGTTGAGCCGTCGCCAGTTCCGCTCTCTCAACATCTCCACATCAGTTAGTTTGTTTAAAATCACAAGAAAGCTGTCTTGCATCATATGAATTCACTTTCAACCAGATGCTCTGAAAGAAGTCAATTTTGAATTGAAAATTTCTTATCAATTTTCAGGTTTGAAGGATTTCTTCAGTTTCTCAATGTTTGATTTAGAACTCCTTCAGATTTTTTTCAGTTGGAAGTTTTTTTTTCGCTCTAATCGAGAACTTTTTCAGCGCACCGAGTTCCGCCAGACGAGCCGCAGCCGATGCCTGATTTCACAGAGTTCACGTCGGCTGAACGTCTCTACTTCCCGCCGATGATGAATCGAGGTAATCCTTTCTCTTTTGACTTATATTCATATCAATTCTTCTGTGAATCTGAAAGCTAAGATCTTTTTCGTTTCAGTCGTTCAAGAAAATGATGAAGTTGGAGCGGCAGCGCATGAGCACATAACGGTTGGACCGCGTCCAACTCACGCTTTGGTTCCATTCTTAGGTGAGTTAATCATTTTTTTCTGTTTCATTCTCCTGAAAAAGTTACCAAAGTTGATTGCAAAAATCTTGAAAAAAATCTTCAATGTGTTTTTCAGGAATTGGCAGTGCATCGGACGAGTTTTTTTGAACCAGTCGAACCGGGTGCCGAATCGCTCTCCTCAGCATGAGACTTTGAACGAGGCCTACGTCGAAACTTCGAACGCCGCTGAGGTATCTTTCTATTTTCAAAAGAGATTCGACCTTTTTAAAATAACATTTAAAAATTGTATAAGCATTTTTTTTTCATTATGAGAACATTTCAAAAGTATTTAATCTCAAATAATCTAAATTTCCTATTTGAATTTGCAAAAAAATTCAGTATTTTTGAGTAAAGTTCTATCTAATAGTTGTATTTCGTTTCAAGCTAACTGTTGAGTTTAAGGAACACGGTTCGAGCCACGACTCCAACCTGCCGATGGCCGTTCTGCCGTCGGCAGGCGGAGCTGATCCTTCTGCGGAGGCGACGTCGACTCATGTAAGTCACTCCGATTTTTTCTATTTGAATTAATATAACGTCTTGCTGAAAAGGTTTTGAAATGGAATTTCACGTAAGTTCCTTACTCGGCTTGAAAAGGCGAAGGAAAATAGACTATTCAATCTGCTGCAGATTAGGATCTCTGCAGAATTTTTTTCGAAGAGCCTCGGAAGCCTTGTAGAACAAAAATTTGCTTTGATTTTTTTTCAAAAAAATGTTCTGCCCAAAGACTCTTGTGAAATTTTTCGAATGCTGTCCATTATTTTTCTCTTGATTTCTATTAATTTTTTTCAAGGGAAACGACGGTGTCGGCGAGGAAAATGACAATCCTGCACCGGCTGCTGGTCAGGAAGACCGCGGGAATGACGATGGCCGCGAGCAAAACTGAGCAATTCCCGTTCAATTTCACCTGAAAACCGAGTGTTCTTTTTGTCTTACGATACTGGTGTAATTTGCCTAGCATTCTGCAGATTTCATCCTTTTGGATTGCTGTACCATTTTTTTTTGCTTATCTCGCTCGTTCACTGCAGAATGCTTTTTTTTTCTCTCTCTTTGTCTTTGCGTTGCTTTTTCATGCTCGCTTATCGACGTGATTTTCAAAAAAATTTTCAAAAACGTCTTGTGTTCACAATTTGTTGCACTGCATTCAGACACAACGAAAGAAAGTTTGTTCCGAAAAAAATAAGGAAAATTTTGTCAGAAACTGTTGAAGAGTCATAGATTTCTTAATGAGTGTGGATGTCTGCTTGGGCGCAATTTCACAAACCCTTATTTTGGTTCGAAGAATCCATGAGAAACTTAGAGAGCAGTTATTGAAAAATTCTGATATGAAATCAAAAGTTTCGAGATGCCTTGGACCCTTCAGACAAGATTTAAATGACTCTCGGGTCATCAAGACTATTTTCCCGTTCTTAGAAGTTCTTAGAACTGAAAAAGTCGTTCACAAATACTTTTTTTAAAATGCATCTTGAAGATTATCACAATGCAAGCTCAGAAAGGTGCTCTTCGTGAGGAACATATTATGAGTTTTGAAATCGAAAAATCAGCCTTTTTTTGTCTATTAAAAAAAAACGTTTTTGGCTTATAAAGATTCTCGCAGATTATTTTTTATGGGCAACTACGCGAACTCATACTTACGGATCGAGTTTAAACCGTGCTGGTTTAAAGATCTAGGTAAGGGTTGTTGAAAACAGACAATAATATCTGCTAAACGCAATAAGGTACCGAGAAAAAGCTTTTTGAAAATGAACAGTTTAGGCTTGAAAATTATCAAATTTCTACTTTCCTTCTTCTCCTTTTGGCTGGAAAAAAGTTTTTTAGTCTTCATCATAGTCCAATCATTTGAAGAAGTTGTATTGTTTTCAACTATTCTGACTTTGGTCTCTAAACCACTGAAGTTTGCACTATGATCACGAATTTGCGTAATTTCCTGGTCATACGTAGGGAGCGCAAAGCCCCGCCCCTTCACGCCACCAAAATGACGATTTTTTTGTTGCAGAAACGGTTTTGAGACGTTTATACTAACTAAAGTTCTATCTTAAAAATTAACTATTTCTGTAAACTTGTGTAATCGACAACGCTCTACAAGACGGAGTATTTTTGGAACCATGTATTTTTCATAAATAAGCAAAAAAGTATTATTTAACTCGAAAAAAACTGACAAGTTTCACAAAATCGTCGCGTTTCAGAAAAGCAAGTGAGGAACGCTTCTAAATTTTGAGTATGTTATACATTAACACTTTCTTCATTTTTTGAGTGAAAATTTAAAAAAATCTAACGACGTGAAAAAAAAAATCGAAGCTTGTAAAGTGACACCAAACTTTGAAATTGAAATGCGAAAAAATTTCAGCGACATGGAATACTTTTTATTTGATTTGAAAACTAAAAATCTGTCCAAAAATGAAAATTCAAAATGACAATAATTATTGGGACAACGAACCAAATTATATTTGAATTTTTCCAAAACCTCCTTTTTTCGCCTTCCTCGTTGACGCATGAGAGAATAGGATCGCGTCTATATTTTTGATTATGTTATTAAGCGTTCAAAACTCTATCAATGAAAAAATTATGAAAAAAATCTAACGACGCGAAAAAAATAACGGCTTTAAAAACTTCGAAAAAATGGCAATTTTTTTGAAAGTTTGGAAAAATTCGTGCAGGCGCCCGTGTCTGTGTTTGCGTCAAACACACCGATGCGTTCTTTTAAATGTTGCAGGAGCCGTTTTTTTCGAAGTCAATTTGAACTTTTTTTTCCTTTTTTTATTTTGAAATAAAAATTATTTTTTTCATTTTTTTCTTTTTTTCCAAACCAAATGACGATAATTTTTTTCTGATTAGAAAAAATAAGCAAAAAAATTCTTTTCTGACCATTTTTTTCTAAGTAGTTTTTTTCATATTTTATCAAGAATTCTTCTGATAATTATACAAAAGATTCATACCAAAAACATTAAGCTCAGTTCTGACAACCTCTCAGAACAGAAAACCAAGTTGAAAACGGTTCAGAAATGCGAAAAAACATTTCAAAAAGAGAGCGTGCGGCAGCGGGTAAACCGTGAGAATTTGCCTCCAGTTGAACGCCGAGCGCGCTAGTTTTTTGCCATAATTTTTTTCTTAGTGGACCTTTTTTCAAAAACTAAACGGATTATGAAAACTGACAGTCTTCTCTATTGAACAGTGTAAAAAACTTCTTTTTTGAATCGGTTCAAAGAAATGGCTTGCGGTACCGAGTCATACGCATTCAAATGTAAACGCTTCGTAGCATTCCCACGATTAATATGCGCCTTGAGCAAAACATTTTTTTTTTGAATTTCTAACAATACCGTTCTTTTCCAGGTTTGCATTTTTGGACTCTTTCTGTTTTGAAACATTTTTCTCGTATTCAAAACGTTCAACTCAACTATGATGCATCAAACCACATAAATAAAAGTTGCTTGTTCAAACCTTGAATTAAATAAAATAATAATTATCTTTCTTTCTCCTGCTTTAGAACTCTTTGTGGATTCTTCCAATAATTTGAATGATCAATAATTTTTTTGAATGTTACATGAAAACAATTTTTCTTCTTTCCTAAAAAAACCCTCGCGATTGTGAATTTACTGCAGTTTTGTCAGAGTATCTCTTAAACTACCAAATAAAGCTTTTCAAAGTCTAATTCTGAACAACTTTTCAGTTTTTGAGAAATAAAGGCTCAATGCATCAAAAGCCTTTTTTAACGATTTCTGAGGGTTTTCTTCGACTTTGAAGTGTCCTTTTTCGAAAAACAGAAAGATGTGGAGGTTGAGGCTTTCATGATCTTTACCTGGTACATTAAGAAATTTTCTGACCGAATTTCAGAAAACTCTCAACTTAATGGGAAAAAACCTTTCAGGGCAGATAAAACCATCAAAGAGAAAGAGTTCGAGAAAAATTGAAGTTAAAGCATTTTTTACAAGAAGTTCAATTAAAATTCGAAAAAAACTTGAGCAAAACGAGCTTCAGCAAATCTTCTTGTATGCTTGAGAAAAAAAAAGTCGACAGTCCGGTGCGTCAAAATTTGATGAAGGTTAAAAAAGAAGTTATTGAAATTTTCCTGTTTGGAGATCAGTCGAAATGAAACTCTTTTCGTTTCAATGATATGGCGGTTTTTGCAGAGTTGCCAAGTTGGTCATTTTCAGGCCAAATTTGGGTTCAAAATGAGATTTCGAAACGATTGTCATCCTGAAATTATCTCATGCTGCGATAAATATCAATAATACATCTATTTGTGAAATGGAAACAAAGTTTGGGATGGATCTATCAAGAATGAGCCGTCAGGCGTCATGGACTTCACCCATTTGGCAGCCGCAAAACCACGATTGCGCGCCTCCGGGGCGATTTTTCGAGATGATGGTCCACCTAGGATTTCTTCAAACTGGTAGCAGCTTGTAGAGCTTTTCAAAAGGTATCTTTTGAGGAGTCTTCAGAAAAAGGGCCATTTTTATTAATATTTTCTACAAAGCTTTTCTTGTTATAAGTAATCTTATCTTCGAAGCAAAACTTCCTTTTCTTGAATCAAAACTAATTGATAAATCGTAAGATCAAAAAACGGCACTTGGAATGGTTCAAAGTACTGCGGTTGATACGGATATTTATTTTCTTCTTTCCATCATATTTCATGATTTTTCGAACACGCCTCCGCTCTCATGATTCAATTCTTTTGTTGACGAAACGATGGGAATTTCATACATCGACTACTATATAAAAACCTTACGATACAGTTGGGAAATATTCTGGAATTTCTTATCTTTTCGAGCAATGATGTTCAAGGTGAGGCAACTTTTCCAATTCCGCTCAATTATTTTTTCTCAGCTCCTTCTTCTTGTCATGATAACTATGACAGCTTGTGATGCTTGTGCGATTTTTTGTGCTCAAAAAAACGAACGCTGCGGTTTATTCGGGCCCTACTGTGACACTGGCCTAATTTGCACAATGTCGGTGAGTTCTGAAAAATACATTTTGTGAGACTTTAATAGGGTTTTTAGTTCGACAATGGCTTCAGAAGAACTTGCTTGTGAATTGAAGCTGGACAAGATTCTCCTTTTTTTTGGAGAGAAATAAAGGTTTTCATCATGCATTTTTTGTGTTTGTTAAAAAAAATGATGCTTTTCAGAGTTTTGAGCCAATAAATTGATTCAGAATGGCGAAATGTTTTTAAAGAAGCTTACCTTGTCCCAACCTGAGTTGAGAATTTATGATTGAAAAAAATCGATCTGAGAAATTATGACAGGAAACTTTGCTGGTCCAACAGTCTTCTGAAGTGAACTCCTTAATTGAAAAAAAGGTTACAAAAAAATGATAATTCTAGAAATGAAAAAACACCGGCATAATGAACTGAATGTGAAGAAAAATCGAAATATGGATCTTTTCCATGTTTCTTATATTAGGTTGGTGAATATTCCTAGATAGTTTTTTCTTTCCTTCCATTCTCATTTTTCCTGAAAAAAACGGCTAACATCATTTGAGGTATATTTCATCTGCCTTCACAGCTTCCTGCCTCTGTCCACGGAGAAATTTTCTTGTTGACAATTGTACATATAATATTGGCTACTACCGTGTCTCTCTTCGAATGTGCAAAAATTAAAGCTCTGTGCCTTCATTGAGGAGTGCAGGGAATAGAAATCCAACACGACCAGCTTATTCACAAAACTTTCAACGAAAAAAAGGCCGTTGCCAGAGAAATCTATTTTTCAATACCTGGATAACCAGAGTTTTTTTTCTCAAAAATCTTTTTCTCAAAAAATCAAAAACCCTTCTCTGACAGTAAACCCAAGGATAACAAAACTTCTCTCGTTCATCAGATCTCTTCTCACTTTCCAATAAACGATCTCGAAACTTTCAGATAACTTCTGAAAGAGAGTCACTGTAACCCAAAAAGTAGTCTTCATTCGATTCTTGCAAGTCCAAAGATCGTTGTTTTGTTGTTCAAAAAAGTGAGTCCGTATCTCTGACTTTTTTGGCTGCTTCTAATTTACAATGGCTGTAAAACGTGACCCAGTCGGCTCCAAAGACGGCTGCGTGCCTCTGGGAAGAATGACCTCAAACAGCGATGTGCGAGCGAGAAAGAAACCAAATGCGCATCTAAAAGTAGTTTGAATATTTATAATTCTATTTTAACAATTTTTTTGCTTTCGAAAGATTTCTATATTCGAAAACACGCTTTCTGACCAGGGAATGGTCTCAGCTCACAGTGGGACTTCTGAATGAGACCAATTTTATTAGATGCAGTTTTTCACGCTGATTCCAAATCTGCTTTCAAAAGTTGCCCAATACGTCTGTGAAAAAAGTTATGGACCCTCAAAAGTCGAAAATTTCAGTGTCTCCAATTGAGCTGATTTTTGAAGGGTATGTAGATCTGGTCCCTCTGGTAACGAAAAACTTTTAAACTTTTCTCGAAAAAATTCCGCAGCCCAGATATGATTTTTCAAAGCCCCGCCGAACATAAGAGAATGCGCGCGCGGTGTCCTATTGCGATCTGACGGCCGTTGAAGCAACGGCAGTGATGAGCAGTGGAAAGGCGGCGAACTGAAGAGCACGAGGTCATAGGTTCGGTCCCCGTCCTCTGCAAAATTTTTTTGCAATTTTTCCTTTTTTGGATAATTTCGTCTAACTGCTCCTTTTTTGAGTTTTGAAGCGTAGAAACATGAGAAAACTTCTTTTTGAACCTTTATAAACACCTGGACTTATTTTTGTCAAAAATTTTATTCATGAAATTTTTCGTGATTTTCCATGTGTATGAGCATGGGTTGGAGTATGAAAATTTTCGAAAAAAAATTTTTTGTTTTTTTTGTTATTTTTTTGTTTCAAAAGATGACTGGTCCAAGTAATCATGACTACGCTGTCAAAACTCACAGAAATAATTTTTTTCCAAAAATTTTCCACTTCCAAAAAAAGATCTTTTTAGGTTGCAGTGATTTATACGCGATGATTGCCTTTTGTCGGAAAAAAAGTTGAGTCCCGAAATCAAAAAGAAGGAAAAATGCTCAAAAATTAAAGCCCTAAAAAGTTATATTTTTCTTTTTGAAGATTTACTCTCGACAAAGTCTGACTGGAAGGTAAACTTTCAAAAAAATCTCATTGTAGTGAATTTATTCAGGAGATTACGGTTCTAGTTGTAAAATTTAGTCACTAGTAAAAAGTGCTTCAAAAGTTTTACAGCAAAAAGCTAAAAAAAACTTGCATTTCTTTCATTCTCATAGAGCCGTATGTGCACGTTGAGGTCTGAAAAAACCATGAAAATTTTTTTTTTCTGTGAGTTTTGACAGCGTAGTCATGATTACTTGGACCAGTCAACTTTTGAAACAAAAAAATAACAAAAAAACAAAAAAATTTTTTTTTCGAAAAATTTTTCATACTCCAACCCATGCTCATACACATGGAAAATCACGAAAAATTTCATGAATAAAATTTTTGACAAAAATAAGTCCAGGTGTTTATAAAGGTTCAAAAAGAAGTTTTCTCATGTTTCTACGCTTCAAAACTCAAAAAAGGAGCAGTTAGACGAAATTATCCAAAAAAGGAAAAATTGCAAAAAAATTTTGCAGAGGACGGGGACCGAACCTATGACCTCGTGCTCCCCAGTCCGCCGCCTTTCCACTGCTCCTCGCTGCCGTTGCTTCAACGGCCGTCAGATCGCAATAGGACACCGCGCGCGCATTCTCTTATGTTCGGCGAGGCTTTGAAAGATCATATCTGGGCTGCGGAATTTTTTCGAGAAAAGCTCAAAGGTTTTTCGTTACCAGAGGGACAAGATCTACATACCCTTCAAAAATCAGCTCAATTGGAGACACTGAAATTTTCGACTTTTGAGGGTCCATAACTTTTTTCACAGACGTATTGGGCAACTTTTGAAAGCAGATTTGGAATCAGCGTGAAAAACTGCATCTAATAAAATTGGTCTCATTCAGAAGTCCCACTGTGAGCTGAGACCATTCCCTGGTGAGCTAATTTCCCTGAAATAAAACAAATCCGTCGATCGAGTTTTGTAATGCAAAAATGACTAAAGGAGGACAATTTTTTGGAAAATTGCCCTTGAGATCTTCGAATAGTTATGATATCTCGAAAAAATTAGAAATCTGTACAGTTAATAGCACTCAAAGGTTAGACTGCGAAGGAAAAGCTGATATATTAACAGTCAAAGTCTACAGGAAAAAATAGCAAAATAAACTTAAAAGTCCTGTGATTTTTTTCAATCACCTTCTGAAAACCAAAAAAAGTTAGGAGAAGTCGTTTTGAAGTGCTCCACATGTGACCCGACCTCAAAATATCAGATATTTTACGGAAAAACTTATTAGATTATTAAGTGGACCATGAAAATTTGGTAAATTATGCTGAAGTCGAACTCACAGCCCTCAAAACATAGGAGACCTGAAAACTGCTGTAACAACTTATAAACTAATGAATCGGTGGATAAATTTTTATTTCATATAGTTTAGCTCTGACTGAACTTTCTTCAAGGCAATTTTCTCAAAAATCTTTTTCTCAAAAAATCAAAAAACCCTTCTCTGACAGTAAACCCAAGGATAACAAAACTTCTCTCGTTAATCAGATCTCTTCTCACTTTCCAATAAACGACCTCGAAACTTTCAGATAACTTCTAAAAGAGAGTCACTGTAACCCAAAAGTAGTCTTCATTCGATCCTTGCAAGTCCAAAGATCGTTGTTTTGTTGTTCAAAAAAGTGAGTCCGTATCTCTGACTTTTTTGGCTGCTTCTAATTTACAATGGCTGTAAAACGTGACCCAGTCGGCTCCAAAGACGGCTGCGTGCCTCTGGAAAGAATGACCTCAAACAGCGACGTGCGAGCGAGAAAAAAACCAAATGCGCATCTAAAAAGTAGTTTGTGTGTTTATAATTCTATTTCAGCTATTTTTTGGTTTTTGTAAGATTTCCTAAATCAGAATTACGCATACGCAACTGTAGCCTTTATAGCCGTCTGCGTCTCCGCGGCAAGAGAACTCTTTTTATCTCTTTTTTTAGAATATTCACTCTTTTTTTCCTTCTCTCCCATTCTATGTTCAATTCAAAATATCAAACCCTTTTAAACTTGAATCGATAAACCTCTGAATTATTAGACTTTCTTTTCGATTTGCCGATGGTCTTTTTTGTAAGAAAAATGAAAGGTTTAAGTTCACTTATTTATTTTTTGAGTGAAAGTCCTACTTTTCAAAATATTACAATTCGAATCTCTGGATTCCCATCTCTCAAATAGATGAAATAACCATAAAATATTTTTTCGGACTTCAGCAAATTTGAGTTCATTTCTTTTGTTATTACCTTAAGTTATTAACTAGCGCCACTTTTTTCCAAGTTACCATGCAGAATTTGTTCTTTAATTCGGATCTTTGATTCTGTTCTTTCCGAGAATCTTCTGCAATAATATGAATCGGAAAACTGAACGGGATTCTCTTTTATGAAAAAAAAAACGAACCTCTAATTTTCTGAAATTTTTTTTTTCTTGACACAGTTTTTGCATTGTTCTGAAGCATTTCGAAATTGGAGTATCTCCTCACTTATTGATAGTTCTTTTCTCGTTTCTAATCCCATTATTCGCTCTTGAGCGAGCCCCTCTGATTTTCGGTCTCCGAGCAAAGATCAGTAGTGGGCGTGTCGGGTCAGCAGAGAGAGTGATCAGAATGGGCGTGTCTCCATTTCATTCATTATTTTGGCTGTCTCGGTGGGGAACGGCTGCTCGAATTGGGCTCTCCGGTCTGCCCGGGACTGGTCACGTTTCTGTGTGAAAGGATGGTCGTCTTCCATCTTTTTCCCTGTTTTTCGACTATTCCGCAAATCGTACGTAGTAGTTCTTCTCTTTGGTTTGTTTCAAATATTTTCTGCTTCACATTTTTCTCTGGAACAGAATAGTCCAAAATCAAAAATTTTTTCTCAGAAACTTTGCAGAATTCCGTTTTTTTGTGCTCTTCTTTGCTTTTAAACTTCAAAAAAATCAGAAAAAGTTCTAAATTATTTCGGAACTCAAAAAAATGACAATTTTTTTCATTTTGCACATTCATTTTTTTGTTTTTTTCGAATCTTTCTTCTCGAAAAATTTTTTTGAGTCTTCTAAATTTCTTCATTCTCGATTTTTTTGCTGCCTATTTAAAAAAATTTTTTTGCATTTCCTTTCAAAGCTTTTTCTATGCTTTTTTTCAATTCGATCAATCTGGAACTTTTTCTCGTCGTTCGCTGGGAAAATTCAAGCTAGAAGTTTGAACTTCGGAGTTATCTATCTTTTCGAGTTTTCTCTATCTCCCAGTTCATTATTCCGGTGATTTTTTTTATTGTTGCCATCGCTCTGAATCATAGCTGAGCTGAATGGAAACGGAACAATGAATGTTTCAGAACATTCCAAAAGACGCAAGAGACAAAAATTCGAAACCTCCCGCCAAAATTTTTTTGAATACTGAAATTTAATTAGGTCTATTAGAATAGTTATTTTGATAAAAATTCAGTAAAAAAATTGTTCTTTTTTTGATTTATGAAAAATATACTCAAAAGTAGGATATTTCAATTTTTTTGCAGAAAAAAAGATTTTTTTCGCTGTTAAAAAGTTTTTTTCTGGCGATATCAAACTCAAAACGAAACATTTGAAAGGCTCGTCAGAGGGTGACCCCTGAGAATGGCGCCTCCGACGTTTGGCGCGAAAAAGTCCGTTGGCGGATGTGGCACACCGTCGACCATTCAAACGGTACCCTCTGCAAAGTCGTCATTCGTGCTCCTGTCCTTTTTCTTGCTGAGTTCCTTTTACACCTCGTGACTTTCTTTTGAAAATCCGCTTCCGTTTTCTTCCTTTCCTTCTTTTCGTTTTTCCTCATGGACGTTCGTCTTAGGTTGGAGCAGGACTGCCCACCACTGCTAACTCTTTTCAGAAATTTCAGTAAATAAGCAAAAAAGTCTACATTTTCAGAGAACTATCATGTCGGCAAACGAAAAAAACATCAGAATCATGTTCAAGATGATTGACGAAAAAGAAGTGACAGCAAAGAAAATTCGAGACCAGATGTCGAGACTCCAAAAACGTCTTGACGCCTACTCCAAGAAATTGGCGACGTTGGAAGAAGATATTGCTGAGGGCCGTGGAGCCATCAAAAAACTTCTCGAAGTGAGTTCAAGTTTAGAGTTTTTTTGTCTTTTTATCAGAAAAACAAAAAAATAGTTAATACCTCGATAAGCAAGGAATTTTTTTCTGATTTCAGAATCAAAGTCTCGCCGGGGAATTTTCGCATGTGATTGAAAGGTTCCACATTGACAAGGCAGAAGAAAACATGCAGGCCGAAGCAAAGAAGAGTCCCGGCAAGACTGGAAGGAACAGGCCGCTAGAAAAGGTTTGAAAATTGAATGAATTTCGAAGAATTAAACACACCATAAAATCAAAAATGATGTTGAATGTGGTGACTTTCCATCAGAAAGAACAAATGAACGGTTTGAACTAAAGTTTGAATCAGATCAAACTCGAGATTTTTCCTCTTATGTAAATTTTGAAATGTTAACAACCATTATTACTCATTTCTGCTCACATAGTTCATTTGAACGCTACACTGAAGTTTATTTTTGATTGAAAAATTAGTTAAACACAAAAACCCTGGTTTTTAATAAGGAACTGATGATTTAATAGCAAAGAAATCTAAATTTCACAATTTTCGCAGTTCGAATAATTTTTTTTTTGAAATTTTTGTTTACAGAGTCTGGCGGGCAATGTCAAGCAGAGAAATGTGGAGCGTCGTAGCAAGAGTCGGGGCAAAAATGTCGAAGAGAAGAAAGCCGAGAACAGGACTAGAAGTACCAGTGTGACTACTAAGAAGCGTGAACAGAAGCCTCATCAGACTGGGAAGGTACAAAAAAATTAAACGTGAATGAAATGATCATTGAATGTTCGAACATTGATCAAAAAAAAGAAAATGACAAACATCGTTCAGAAAATCCAAATGAGATGTGTAGAAGATTCCCACTTGATAAGAATAACTTAAACTGTCGGAGACCTCGTTAGCCTAACTTTGAAAATGAAGATCCATCAAACTTTCTGTTTCTAGGCGCCCGTCGAAGCGAAAGAAAAATCTCCTATGGACGGGAAGAAAAATTCGTCGACTCAAGTTGAACCAGAAGGAGGGCAAAAAACGGACGGCACTAAATCAGAGGTAAAAAAAGAAATTTATTTTAATAGAGAAATATTGTGTCAACGTTCTTCCCATAAAAAAAACTCTTTGTTCTAAAACTAACAAAAAAACTTTTTGCCTTTATTAACTTACGAGTTCAGAGATCATTTCTTGTCTCGGCAAAATTCCTTCGGGTTTTCAGATGTAACCTAAAATAATTTTCTTTGTTCACTATTACTTCTTCCGAAAATGACATTTCAAACGGTTTTCGGATTTTTCAAAACAAGCTGAACTGATAATAGATTGCTATCCAATTAAAATTCCCGAGTTACAGAATGGCTCGAGCCGCAAATCGGGTTGGACCGAATACAACATTGATGCTGACGGCGAAAAAGCGGCTGACGACCCTTGGTAATCGAGAAAAGCTACCGGTTCGGATCTGTGCACGTCTCCATCTACGGTCTTCTCGAGACGCTCAACCACTCATCTTCTTAATGTTTTAATGTGTATATTTTACTTGTTCTCTCCATGGTTCATACGCGTTTCTTGTTTTTTCTCCTCCCACTGAAATTTTGTCAAGCGTAATACTTGCTTCCTGTCTTTGATCCCCTTTTCAGCAACAATTTTTTTGCACTCCTTTTATAAATTCTGACATGAAAGCTGTCCAAACAACTCACAATTGTTATTTCCAAGAGCTTTTTTTCTTTCTCCCCGAATCACACATTCAATCTAGATGGTTTTCCTCTTTTTTTTGTTTTGTTTTCTCTACAGGCGATAACATTAACTTCACTATTTATTCGTGGGCCTTTGCTCAGTTCTCTTTTTCGTTACAAAAATTATTGCAGAGTCCTTATTGACTTTTTCTTTACCTCCAAAATCTCTTTCTTAATCTTCTCTCATCTGGCCATTTTCCATATTTTTTCTCCACCTCGTTCAAGAATATTCAAGAGAAATAAACCATTTGAAACTGCAAAACTGTTTTTTGATTACTCGAAAACTCAGAATTGCTCAAATCATTAACAAAAACACTCTCGTTGACAAATGGAAAAAAATTGATACAAAAAAATTAACAGCTATTTTGAAGCAATTAAAATTTCAAAAGAACCGAAATAAAGCTGCAATAAAATCGATAAAGACCTTCAGTCAAGAATTAGGAGTGCCTTGTGGAGATATTGGGATTATTCCAGAATGGCCCCCCACAAGTGTAGGAAATAGCCCCCCACCAGTAGGTGAAATTATTTGCTAATGGGTCTCGAAACGATTTGAAGGGAGGCCGCGTTTTTGATCAGATTTTCATATTTTAATTTAAGAATTTTCGTTTTTCAATCAAATTTTAATCTTTTCCTGTTTTATTTGTTCATTTCATCCATTTTCATGTAGTTATTACTAAAATATGACCTATATTAATTTTATTATTTTTCTAATTATTTTTTTAGTTTTCGTTGATCTGGTTGTTTTTTTCTGTGGTGGGGGGCGATTCAAGAACGGTGTGGGGGGCTATTCTTCAATGAAGTGGGGGTTATTCTGTAATGTGGGGGGCTGATCCGTAAAAGGCTTGCCATGCTTATTCCAAAGTTGGGTGGGGGGCGATTCTTGAAGATTGGAGAAGTTTTCTTGTTGACAATTGTAATATTGGCTACTACCGTGACTCTCTTCGAATGTGCAAAAAATGAAAGCTCTGTGCCTTCATTGAGGAGTGCAGGGAATAGAAATCCAACACGACCAGCTTATTCAAAAGACTTTCGACAAAAAAACGCCATTTCCTAAGTTTTTTTATTTTTTTTAAATCAGACAAATCTATTTTTTTTGAATACCTGGATAACCAGAGTTTTTTTCTCATCGAAAAACCTTCTTTGACAGTTAACCTGAGAGTAACGCGACTACTTTCATTCGTCAGATCTCTTTTCACTTTCCAATAAACGTCCTCGCAACTTTCAGATAACTTCTGAAAGAGAGTCACTGTAACCCAAAAGTAGTCTTCATTCGATTCTGGCAAGTCCAAAGATCGTTGTTCTGTTGTTCAAAAAGGTGAGTGCGTATCTCTGACTTTTTTGGCTGCTTCTAATTTACAATGGCTGTAAATCGTGACCCAGTCGGCTCCAAAGACGGCTGCGTGCCTCTGGAAAGAATGACCTCAAACTGCGATGTGCGAACGAGAAAAAAAACCAAATGCGCATCTAAAAGTAGTTTGTGTGTTTATAATTCTATTTCAGCTATTTTTTGGTTTTAGTAAGATTTCCTAAATCAGAATTACGCATACGTAACTGTAGCCTTTATAGCCGTCTGCGTCTCCGCGGCAAGAGAACTCTTTTTTTATCTCTTTTTTAGAATATTCACTCTTTTTTTCCTTTCTCTCCCATTCTATGTTCAATTCAGAAATTATCAAACCCTTTTTAAACTTGAATCGATAAACCTCTGAATTATTAGACTTTCTTTTTCGATTTGCCGATGGTCTTTTTTTGTAAGAAAAAAATGAAAGGTTTAAAGTTCACTTATTTATTTTTTTGAGTGAAAGTCCTACTTTTTCAAAAATATTACAATTCGAATCTCTGGATTCCCATCTCTCAAATAGATGAAATAACCATAAAATATTTTTTTCGGACTTCAGCAAATTTGAGTTCATTTCTTTTTGTTATTACCTTAAGTTATTAACTAGCGCCACTTTTTTTCCAAGTTACCATGCAGAATTTGTTCTTTAATTCGGATCTTTGATTCTGTTCTTTTCGAAAATCTTCTGCAAAAGTATGAATCGGAAAACGAAACGGGATTCTCATTTATGAAAAAAACGTATCTCTAATTTTCATTTGAATCTTTTTCTCTTGACACAGTTTTCTTTGCATTGTTTCGAAGCATTTCGAAATTGGAGTATCTCCTCACTTTCTTGATAGTTTTTTTCTCGTTTCTAATCCCATTATTCGCTCTTGAGCGAGCCCCTCTGATTTTCGGTCTCCGAGCAAAGATCAGTAGTGGGCGTGTCGGGTCAGCAGAGAGAGTGATCAGAATGGGCGTGTCTCCATTTCATTCATTATTTTGGCTGTCTCGGTGGGGAACGGCTGCTCGAATTGGGCTCTCCGGTCTGCCCGGGACTGGTCACGTTTCTGTGTGAAAGGATGGTCGTCTTCCATCTTTTTCCCTGTTTTTCGACCGTTTCGCAATTCGTACGTAGTAGTTCTTCTCCTTTGTTTGTTTCACAGTTTCGAATATTTTCTGCTTCACATTTTTCTCTGAACAGAATAGTCCAAAATCAAAAATTTCTTCTCTGAAACTTTGAAGAATTCCGTTTTTTGTGCTCTTCTTTGTATTAAACTTCAAAAAAACAGAAAAAAGTTCTAAATGATTTCGGAACTCAAAAAAAGACAATTTTTCATTTTGCCCATTCATTTTTTTCGAATCTTTCTTCTCGAAAATTTTTGAGTCTTCGAAGTTTCTTCATTGTCGATTTTTGCTGCCTATTGGAAAAATTTTTGCATTTCCTTTCAAAGCTTTTCTATGCTTTTTTTCAATTCGATCAATCTGGAACTTTTTCTCGTCGTTCGCTGGGAAAATTCAAGCTAGAAGTTTGAACTTCGGAGTTATCTATCTTTTCGAGTTTTCTCTATCTCCCAGTTCATTATTCCGGTGATTTTTTTTATTGTTGCCATCGCTCTGAATCATAGCTGAGCCGAATGGAAACGGAACAATGAATGTTTCAGAACATTCCAAAAGACGCAAGAGACAAAATTCGAAACCTCGCGCCAAAATTCGAAACCTCGCGCCAAAATTTTTGAATTCTGAAACGTAATTAGGTCGAGTAGAACAGTTATTTTGATGAAATTCAGGAAAAATTGTTCTTTTTTTTTGATTTATGAAAAAAATACTCAAAGTAGGATATTTCAATTTTTGTGTAGAAAAAAAGATTTTTCGCGGTTTCAAGTTTTTTTCTGGCGATATCAAACTCAAAACGAAACATTTGAAAGGCTCGTCAGAGGGTGACCTCTGAGAATGGCGCCTCCGACCGTTGGCGCGAAAAAGTCCGTCGGCGGATGTGGCACACCATCGACCATTCAAACGGTACCCTCTGCAAAGTCGTCATTTGTGCTTCTGTCCTTTTCCTTGCTGAGTTCCTTTTAAACCTTGTGACTTTCTTTTGAAAATCCGCTTCCTTTTTCTCCTTTTTTTCGTTTTTACTCATGGACGTTCGCCTTAGGTTGGAGCAGGACTGCCCATCACTGCTAATTCTTTTCAGAAATTTCAGTAAATAAGCATTAAAGTCTGCATATTCAGATACAATCATGGCCGTGCATAGGAAGGACGTCTTAAAACTGCTTGAATCACTCCAACAAAAAGAAAAGGAAATGGAAAACGTCCGAAGCGAGATGTCGGTGCTCCAAGGACGTCTCGACGTCTGTTCTGCGAATTTGGCAACTCTGGAAGAAGAAGTTGCTTGGGTCAATGCCACCTTCGAAAAATGGTTCCAAGTGAGTTCAAGTTTAGAGTTTTTTCCTTTTTCCTGTGATTTATCAGAAAACAAAATTAGTCGAACCATTGATCTGCAAACAATTTTCTCTGATTTCAGAATGATAGTCTCTTCGAGGAACTCCTGGAGATGATCAAAAAAGATCAACCCTGAGAAGGAAGAGGGAAACATGCCGGCCGAAGCAAAGAATAGTCCCGGCGAAACCAAAAAGGACAGATTCTTCAAAGTTTCAGAACAAGAGGTTTGAAAACTGAGCAGCTTTCAAAAAATTAAACACGTCTTGAAGTTAAAACTGATGACGAATGTGGCGACTTTTCTATTAGAAAGAACAAACGATTGACTTGAACTGAAATTTGAATCAAATAATCAAACTTTCGGGATTTTTTTCTGTTCATTTGATTTTTGATTATTAGCAACCAATAATACTTTCTTATGCTCACATTGTTCATTTGAAAACTTTGATAGAGTTTTTTTTATTTAAGAATTAGTTCAGCACAAAAAAACCCATCTTTATTAGGAACTAATAATTTAATAGACGAGAACGTAACTATCAGTACCAGTGGGACTCCTAAGAAAGGTACAAAAAAATTAAACGAGATTGAGTCGATTGTCAAATCAATTCCAACATCGACCAATAGATTATTATTCAAAAATTTATTATTGAAAAATGTGCGAAAAATAAATTACAAATATCGTTCAGAAAAATTCAAATGAGATGTGTAGAAGATGATAAAAAAACAACTCAAACTCTCAAAGATTTTGATAGTCTCATTTTGAAAAATGAAAAAATAGCAATCTTTCTGTTTCTAGGCGCCTGTCGAAGCAAAAGAACATGAAGAAAAATCTCCCAAGGACAGAAAGAAGAAATCGGTGACCCTAGTTGAACCAGAAACGGTTCAGAAAAAAAGGACGGCAACAAATCAAAGGTAAAAAAAGAAAAATTACTTTTAACTAAGTAATATTGTGTCAACTTTCACCTTGCACAAATATCTTCTTGTACTAAAACTTACAGAAACTGAATTTCTTCTCTTCGTTAACCTACGAAAAGCTACTTTTGTCTTCGCATGATTAATTCGGGTTTACGGCTGTGAATGAAAGCTGAATGACGTGAAAAAAAGAGAATTTTTTTACTTTCTATTCAGGTTCATATGAAATATGTGATTAAGGTATTTATTCCCGATGAGGGTTTTTTTTAACAACCTAAACTGATAATAGATTTCTGTTCAATAAAAATTCGTAAGTTACAGAATGTTTCGGTCAGTCATTCGCGTCGGAGCGCCTACGACGTCGATTCTGACGGCGAATTTACCTCTGCCGACCCTTGGTAATCGAGAAAAGCCACCGGTTCGGATCTGTGCACGTCTCCATCTACGGTCTTCTCGAGACGCTCTACTACTCATCTTCTTATTGTTTTAATGTATATATTCTATTTGATCTCCATGATTCTTACGCGTTTCTTGTTTTTTTTCCTCCCACTGAAATCTTGTCCAGCGTATTAAGTTCTTTTTGTCCTAGATCCCCTTTTCAGCAACAATTTATTCACACTACTTTCATACCTTCTGTCCATGAAAGCTGTCCAAACAATTTACAATTGTTATTTCCAAAAGCTTTTTTTCTTTCTCCTCGATTTACACTTTTAATCTAGATGGTTTTTCACTTTTTTTGTTTTGTTTTTTTTACAGGCGATAACATTAACTTCACTATTTATTCGTGGGCCTTTTCTCAGTTCTCTTTTTTGTTACAAAAATTATTGCAGAGTCCTTATGTACTTTTTGTTTACCTTCAAAATCTCTTTCTTAATCATCTTTCATCTGGCCATTTTTTACCTTTTTTCCCACCTCGTTCAAGAATATTCAAGAAAAATAAACCTTTTGAAACTGCAAAACTGTTTTTTGATTACTCGAAAACTCAGAATTGCTCAAATTATTAACAAAAACACTCTCGTTGACAAATGGAAAAAAATTGATACAAATAAAATGTTCATCAATTTTGAAGCAATTAAAATTTCAAAAGAACCGAAATAAAGTTGCAATAAAATCGATAAAGACGTCAAGAATTCAGTCAAGAATTAGGAGTGCCTTGTGGAGTTTGTTTGAGGTTTTGTTTACAAATCTTATATTATTTCAGTAGCCAGTTCATTTCTCATTATCAAGAGAAAACCTGGGGTGCAATCGATTGACAAATGGAACTACTGTTTTTGAAAAAATGTTCAAAAACCTGATAATCCCGTCGAGCTACAGTATTCTCATACCCTGTCAAATTTCTACAACTCAGCTATGAGCCAAGAAAATGAAGGTTTAAGATCGACCAAAACGATGAGAGAACGAATAAAGTGGAAAAGCTGAAGAAAGCATTGTTAAGATATTGTTGAAGATGTTTGAAGCGTTTAAACATAAAAAGCAGTCTCCTCAAATCAAATCTAGACCGTTTAGTCCGCTTGAAGGATAAGGCCTCAAAAAGCGAGGGCCTTCCAGAGAAAAAGTTACTGCGCTCTTAATAGTGGGGTGGTTGAAATCTAATTAGGTTTTCTGGAAAACCGAAGACTTGTTTTACAAGGGGAAAAATTTTAAGGTTGAAACTCGGAGTTACTTGAGAAATATGATTTTTGAAACCTCAACGGAAAATTTTCCATTTTTTCGATTTTCAGTTTTTTGCTCATAATCGTAGTCTGGCTCGAGCAAATAAGCTCTGCTTGCAAAAACAAGTTATTGCAAAAGTATTTAATAAGCGTTCTTCGAGAGAATCAATCAAATGATCATTTTCAGGCCAAATTTGGGTTCAAAATAAGATTTCGAGGCGATTCTCTTCCTGAAATTATCTCATGTTGCAGTAAATATCAATAATATATCTATTTGTGAAATGGAAACAAAGTTTGGGATGGATCTATCAAGAATGAGCCGTCAGGCGTCATGGACTTCACCCATTTGGCAGCCGCAAAGACCACGATTGCGCGCCTCCGGGGCGATTTTTTTCGAGATGATGGTCCACCTAGGATTTCTTCAAACTGGTAGCAGCTTGTAGAGCTTTTTCAAAAGGTATCTTTTGAGGAGTCTTCAGAAAAAAAGGGCCATTTTTATTAATATTTTCTACAAAGCTTTTTCTTGTTATAAGTAATCTTATCTTTGAAGCAAAAACTTCCTTTTCTTGAATCAAAACCAATTGATAAATCGTATGATCAAAAAAACGGCACTTGGAATGGTTCAAAGTACTGCGGTTGATACGGATATTTATTTTCTTCTTTCCATCATATTTCATGATTTTCGAACACGCCTCCGCTCTCATGATTCAATTCTTTTGTTGACGAAACGATGGGAATTTCATACATCGACTACTATATAAAACCTTACGATACAGTTGGGAATATTCTGGAATTCTTATCTTTTCGAGCAATGATTTTCAAGGTGAGGCAACTTTTCCAATTCCGCTCAATTATTTTTTCTCAGCTCCTTCTTCTTGTCATGATAACTATGACAACTTGTGATGCTTGTGCGATTTTTTGTGCTCAAAAAAACGAACGCTGCGGTTTATTCGGGCCCTACTGTGACACTGGCCTAATTTGCACAATGTCGGTGAGTTCTGAAAAATACATTTTGTGAGACTTTAATAGGGTTTTTAGTTCGACAATGGCTTCAGAAGAACTTGCTTGTGAATTGAAGCTGGACAAGATTCTCCTTTTTTTTGGAGAGAAATAAAGATTTTCATTATGCATTTCTTGTTTTTGTTTAAAAAAAATGATGCTTTTTAGAGTTTTGAGCCAATAAATTAATTCAGCATGGCGAAATGTTTTTAGAGAAGCTTACCTTGTCCCACCCTGAGCTGAGAAATTATGACAGGAAACTTTTCTGGTTTTCTTATTTGTGTCCAACAGTCTTCTGAAGTGAACTCCTTAATTGAAAAAAAGGTTACAAAAATGATAATTCTAGAAATGAAAAAACACCGGCATAATGAACTGAATGTGAAGAAAAATCGAAATATGGATCTTTTCCATGTTTCTTCTATTAGGTTGGTGAATATTCCTAGATAGTTTTTTCTTTCCTTCCATTCTCATTTTTCCTGAAAAAAACGGCTAACATCATTTGAGGTATATTTCATCTGCCTTCACAGCTTCCTGCCTCTGTCCACGGAGAAATTTTCTTGTTGACAATTGTACATATAATATTGGCTACTACCGTGTCTCTCTTCGAAGGGGCAAAAAATTAAAGCTCTGTGCCTTCATTGAGGAGTGCAGGGCATATAAATCCAACACGACCAGCTTATTCACAAGACTTTCAACGAAAAAAAGGCCGTTGCCAGATAAATCTATTTTTCAATACCTGGATGACCAGAGTTTTTTTTTCTCAAAAATCTTTTTCTCAAAAAATCAAAAACCCTTCTCTGACAGTAAACCCAAGGATAACAAAACTTCTCTCGTTCATCAGATCTCTTCTCACTTTCCAATAAACGATCTCGAAACTTTCAGATAACTTCTGAAAGAGAGTCACTGTAACCCAAAAGTAGTCTTCATTCGATTCTTGCAAGTCCAAAGATCGTTGTTTTGTTGTTCAAAAAAGTGAGTGCGTATCTCTGACTTTTTTGGCTGCTTCTAATTTACAACGGCTGTAAAACGTGACCCAGTCGGCTCCAAAAACGGCTGCGTGCCTCTGGGAACAATGACCTCAAACTGCGATGTGCGAGCGAGAACAAAAACCAAACGCAAGTCTAAGAGTAGTTTGTGTGTTTATAATTCTCTTTTAGCTAAGTTTTGGTCTTTGTAAGATTTCTTAATTCAGAATTACGCTCTCTATATTAATTTTTTGTTAAAATTACTGCGAACAAGACCAGCAAAAGGTGTACCATTGGAAATAAAAAACAAGAATTTTGAAAACCCAGAATAAGGCGGAATCCGTCGAGTTTTGTAGTGCAAATGAAAACGATATTCTGAAAAATTGCACTTGAGATCTTCAAATAGTTATGATATTTTTAAAAAAATTAAAAAAATCTGTACAGTGAAGAAATTTTTGCAGCACTCAAAAGGCAAAACTGTCGAAGTAAGCTGATTTACTAACACTCAAAGTCTACAGGAAAAAAATAACAAAAATAGAATTGAACGTCCTGTGATTTTTTTCAATCACCTTCTAAAAAAACCAGGAAAAAGTTAGGAGAAGACGTTTCGAAAACGGATATTTTTTACTTTTTTTTTTTAATTTTCGAATCAAATGATTCTATTTTTCAATTCCTGAATAACCAGAGTTTTTTTTTCTCATTCCATCAACCTTTTTTGACAGTAAGAGTACCCTGAGAGTAACGCGACTACTTTCATTCATCAGATCTCCTCTTAATTTCCAATAAACGACCTCGAAACTTTCAGATAACTTCTGAAAGAGAGTCACTGTAACCCAAAAGTAGTCTTCATTCGATTCTGGCAAGTCCAAAGATCGTTGTTCTGTTGTTCAAAAAGGTGAGTGCGTATCTCTGACTTTTTTGGCTGCTTCTAATTTACAATGGCTGTAAATCGTGACCCAGTCGGCTCCAAAGACGGCTGCGTGCCTCTGGAAAGAATGACCTCAAACTGCGATGTGCGAACGAGAAAAAAAACCAAATGCGCATCTAAAAGTAGTTTGTGTGTTTATAATTCTATTTCAGCTATTTTTTGGTTTTAGTAAGATTTCCTAAATCAGAATTACGCATACGTAACTGTAGCCTTTATAGCCGTCTGCGTCTCCGCGGCAAGAGAACTCTTTTTATCTCTTTTTTTTAGAATATTCACTCTTTTTTTCCTTCTCTCCCATTCTATGTTCAATTCGAATTATCAAACCCTTTTAAACTTGAATCGATAAACCTCTGAATTATTAGACTTTCTTTTCGATTTGCTGATGGTCTTTTTTGTAAGAAAAATGAAAGGTTTAAGTTCACTTTTTTTATTATTTGTGTGAAAGTCCTACTTTTCAAAATATTACAATTCGAATCTCTGGATTCCCATCTCTCAAATAGATGAAATAACCATAAAAATATTTTTTTCGGACTTCAGCAAATTTGAGTTCATTTCTTTTTGTTATTACCTTAAGTTATTAACTAGCGCCACTTTTTTCCAAGTTACCATGCAGAATTTGTTCTTTAATTCGGATCTTTGATTCTGTTCTTTCCGAGAATCTTCTGCAATAATATGAATCGGAAAACTGAACGGGATTCTCTTTTATGAAAAAAAACTTATCTCTAATTTTATTTGAATCTTTTTTTTTTCTTGACACAGTTTTTTGCATTGTTCTGAAGCATTTTGAAATCGGAGTATCTCCTCACTTCTTGATAGTTTCTTTTCTCGTTTCTAATCCCATTATTCCCTCTTGAGCGAGCCCCTCTGATTTTTGGTCTCCGAGCAAAGATCAGTAGTGGGCGTGTCGGGTCAGCAGAGAGAGTGATCAGAATGGGCGTGTCTCCATTTCATTCATTATTTTGGCTGTCTCGGTGGGGAACGGCTGCTCGAATTGGGCTCTCCGGTCTGCCCGGGACTGGTCACGTTTCTGTGTGGAAGGATGGTCGTCTTCCATCTTTTTCCCTGTTTTTCGACTGTTTCGCAAATCGTACGTAGTAGTTCTTCTCTTTGGTTTGTTTCGAATATTTTCTGCTTCTTTTTTTTCTCTGGAACAGCATAATCCAAAATCAAAATTCCTTCTCTGAAACTTTGAAAAATTCCGTTTTTTGTGCTCTTCCTTGTTTTGAACTTCAAAAAATCAGGAAAAATTTCTAAATAATTTCGGAACTCAAAAAATGACAATTTTTCATTTGGCCCATTCATTTCTGTTTTCCGAATCTTCTTATCTCAAAAATTTTCGCGTTCACTAAATTTCTTTATTGTCGATTTTCGCTGCCTAGTCAAAAAGTTTTCGCATTTACTTTCAAAGTTTTTCTATGCTTTTTTTCAATTCGATCAATCTGGAACTTTTTCTCGTTGTTCACTGGGAATATTCAAGCTAGAAATTTTAACTTCGGAGTAATTTATCTTTTCGAGTTTTCTCTATCTCCCAGTTCATTATTCCGGTGATTTTTTTATTGTTGTCATCGTTCTGAATCATAGCTGAGCCGAATGGAAACGGAACAGTGAATGTTTCAGAACATTCCAAAAGACGCAAGAGACAAAATTCGTAACCTCGCGCCAAAATTTTTGAATTCTGAAACTTAATTAGGTCGATTAGAACAGTTATTTTGATAAAATTCAGAAAAAAAGTGTTCTTTTTTTGATTTATGAAAAAAATATACTCAAAGTAGGATATTTCAATTTTTTTGTAGAAAAAAAGATTTTTTTCGCGGTTTCAAGTTTTTTTCTGGCGATATCAAACTCAAAACGAAACATTTGAAAGGCTTGTCAGAGGGTGACCTCTGAGAATGGCGCCTCCGACCGTTGGCGCGAAAAAAAGTCCGTCGGCGGATGTGGCACACCATCGACCATTCAAACGGTACCCTCTGCAAAGTCGTCATTTGTGCTTCTGTCCTTTTTCCTTGCTGAGTTCCTTTTTAAACCTTGTGACTTTCTTTTTGAAAAATCCGCTTCCTTTTTTTCTCCTTTTTTTTTCGTTTTTTTACTCATGGACGTTCGCCTTAGGTTGGAGCAGGACTGCCCATCACTGCTAATTCTTTTTCAGAAATTTCAGTAAATAAGCATTAAAAGTCTGCATATTCAGATACAATCATGGCCGTGCATAGGAAGGACGTCTTAAAACTGCTTGAATCACTCCAACAAAAAGAAAAGGAAATGGAAAACGTCCGAAGCGAGATGTCGGTGCTCCAAGGACGTCTCGACGTCTGTTCTGCGAATTTGGCAACTCTGGAAGAAGAAGTTGCTTGGGTCAATGCCACCTTCGAAAAATGGTTCCAAGTGAGTTCAAGTTTAGAGTTTTTTCCTTTTTCCTGTGATTTATCAGAAAACAAAATTAGTCGAACCATTGATCTGCAAACAATTTTCTCTGATTTCAGAATGATAGTCTCTTCGAGGAACTCCTGGAGATGATCAAAAAGATCAACCCTGAGAAGGAAGAGGGAAACATGCCGGCCGAAGCAAAGAATAGTCCCGGCGAAACCAAAAAGGACAGATTCTTCAAAGTTTCAGAACAAGAGGTTTGAAAACTGAGCAGCTTTCAAAAAATTAAACACGTCTTGAAGTTAAAACTGATGACGAATGTGGCGACTTTTCTATTAGAAAGAACAAACGATTGACTTGAACTGAATTTTAATCAAATAATCAAACTTTCGGGATTTTTTTTTGTTTAGTTGATTTTTGATTATGAGCAACTAATAATACTTTTTTATGCTCACATTGTTCATTTGAAAACTTTGATAGAGTTTTTTTTATTTAAGAATTAGTTCAGCACAAAAACCCATCTTTATCAGGAACTAATAATTTAATAGACGAGAACGTAACTATCAGTACCAGTGGGACTCCTAAGAAAGGTACAAAAATTAAACGAGATTGAGTCGATTGTCAAATCAATTCCAACATCGACCAATAGATTATTATTCAAAAATTTATTATTGAAAATGTGCGAAAAATAAATTACAAATATCGTTCAGAAAATTCAAATGAGATGTGTGGAAGATGATAAAAAAACAACTCATACTCTCAAAAGATTTTGATAGTCTTATTTTTGAAAAATGAAAAAAATAGCAATCTTTCTGTTTCTAGGCGCCTGTCGAAGCAAAAGAACATGAAGAAAAATCTCCCAAGGACAGAAAGAAGAAATCGGTGACCCTAGTTGAACCAGAAACGGTTCAGAAAAAGGACGGCAACAAATCAAAGGTAAAAAAAGAAAAATTACTTTAACTAAGTAATATTGTGTCAACTTTCACCTTGCACAAATATCTTCTTGTACTAAAACTTACAGAAACTGAATTTCTTCTCTTCGTTAACCTACGAAAAGCTACTTTTGTCTTCGCATGATTAATTCGGGTTTACGGCTGTGAATGAAAGCTGAATGACGTGAAAAAAAGAGAATTTTTTTACTTTCTATTCAGGTTCATATGAAATATGTGATTAAGGTATTTATTCCCGATGAGGGTTTTTTTAACAACCTAAACTGATAATAGATTTCTGTTCAATAAAAAAATTCGTAAGTTACAGAATGTTTCGGTCAGTCATTCGCGTCGGAGCGCCTACGACGTCGATTCTGACGGCGAATTTACCTCTGACGACCCTTGGTAATCGAGAAAAGCTAACGGTTCGAATCTGTCCACGTCGTCATCTCTTTCCCCTCTATCTACGGTTTTTCGAGACGCTCAACTACTATTTTAATGTACATATTTATTTGTTCTCTCCATGGTTCATACGCGTTTTTTGTTTTTTCTCCTCCCACTGAAATCTTGTCCAGCGTAATACTTTTTTCCTGTCTTTGATCCCCTTTCCAGCAACAATTTATTCACACTACTTTCATAACTTCTGTCCATGAAAGCTGTCCAAACAATTTACAATTGTTATTTCCAAAAGCTTTTTTTCTTTCTCCTCGATTTACACTTTTAATCTAGATGGTTTTTCACTTTTTTTGTATTGATTTTTTTACAGGCGATAACATTAACTTTACTATTTATTCGTGGGCCTTTGCTCAACTCTCTTTTTCGTTACAAAAATTATTGCAGAGTCCTTATGTACTTTTTCTTTACCTTCAAAATCTTTTTCTTAATCTTCTCTCATCTGGTCATTTTCCACCTTTTTTTCCACCTCGTTCAAGAATATTCAAGAGTAATAAACCATTTAAATTTGCAAAACTGTTTACTGGTTACTTCAAAACTCAGAACTGCTCAAATAATAAAAAAAACACTCACGTTGACAAATGGAGAAAAATTGAAACAAATAAAATGTTCATCTATTTTGAAGCAATTAAAATTTCAAAAGAACCGAAGTGAAGTTGTAAAGCAATAAAATCGATAAAGACCTTCAGTTAAGAATTAGGAGTGCCTTGTGAAGATATTTTGTTCGAGGTTTTGTTTACAAATCTTTTTTCATTTTAGTAGCCAATTTATTTTTCATAATCAAAAGAGAAAACCTGGGGTGCAATCGATCATCAAATGGAACTACTGTGTTTGAAAAAATGTTCAAAAACCTGATAATCGCGTCGAGTATTCTCATACCCTGTCAAATTTCTACAACTCAACTATGGGCTAAGAAAATGAAGGTTTAAAATCGACTAAAACGATGAGAAAACGAATAAAGTGGAAAAGCTGAAGAAAGCATTGTTAAGATATTTTTGAAGATGTTTGAAAGCGTTTAAACATAAAAAGCAGTCTCTTCAAACCAAATCGACCCCTTTTAGTCCGCTTGAAGGATAAGGCCTCAAAAAGCGAGGGCCTTCCAGAGAAAAAGTTACTGCGCTCTTAATAGTGGGGTGGTTGAAATCTAATTAGGTTTTCTGGAAAACCGAAGACTTTTTTTTTACAAGGGGAAAAAAGTTCAAGGAACTCGGAGTCACTTGAGAAATATGATTTTTGAAACCTCAACGGAAAATTTTTCATTTTTTCGATTTTCAGTTTTTTGCTCATAATCGTAGTCTGGCTCGAGCAAATAAGCTCTGCTTGCAAAAACAAGTTATTGCAAATTATATGACACGCCTTCTCCGAGAGAATCAATCAAATGAAAATTCAGTTGGTACAAAGATTTCAATTAGCTTCTTTTGACTCCATATTTGTACCAGAGCTACTTACACGTACTCTGATTAGATGAGACATGGTTCCATGAGGCTCCGCCCACTTTCAGGCTTATGGTGAAAAAATTACCCTTAAAGCCAACTTTCTTCCCAGTGTAAGAAATCAGCTGGAAAGCGTTACAAAAGCAAGAAGAGACCTTTTTGAGTTTTTTTTGTGTTGAAAGCTTTCCGATCTGAATTGTTCTTCCTAAGGTGAAAAATCAAAGTTGGTCGAAAATTGACAAGTTTTGCATTCACCTCAGGTTTTCAGTGGTTAGGACCCCGAAGCCCTAGCTGAGTTTTATTTTAATCGGAGCGCCTGACCTTTTTACGTATGTTGGACATAGTCAGACAACTACAGACCGGGGTCAATAGTATGTCACCAACTCGCCGAACGACTTCAACTCGAGTTTCGCGAAAACTTCAAAAAATCTTTTTTTAGGCGCAGACTTGATGTGCGCCATTTGGGTTTAGGATGAGTTGGGAAAAAAAGGGCGTTATGATAACTTTTTCTATGAATGAAATATGTTGTAAAACACAATTTTTAGGATTTTTTGAAAAAAAAACTGAATAGCATCATTCGAGCCGTTTTCGAGATACGGTGGCTCAAAGCATTACGGTAAAAACCTTCGAAAATCTATATCTCGTCGAGAAATCAACGAGTCTCGATCAAAGTTTATCACAAGGTGCAAAAATAGTTTTATTCAAATTTTAAAAAAATCTAACATCTCATGTTTGCTCACTATTGCTCATATTAGAGAATTTTTTTCTCAGAAAAAAATCAAAACCAGTATATGACGTTGCGGTCCGGCGTTTCGTCTTGTCTCTATCAAAACCACAAAAAAATACTCTATCTATTAAGCCAAACATGAATTTGGCGAATTTTCCATCTAAGACCCAAAAAATCCAAATAACGTGTAATTTTGGGTAAGATTCCCAATAAACTTTTTTATGACCTGTTTTTTGGCTCAAAACTAGCAAAATCCTGATCAGCACGCATTTTTACATCTACTAGGTCATTTCCAGATCAAAACAAAAAAAAATTTTTTTCACCCAAAAAAAATTCTCTCCTGGAACCCGAAAATTTTGTATGCCCTGGGATGGAAACTTTCGAGGTTTTTCGATCATAACTTTTTTGAGATCGAAGTACCTGGTCGAAACAAAGTTTTTTGTCTCCGTTACGGTTACCATAACAAAGGGCATATACCATTCTAGGTTAACTAAAAATTTTTGAAAAAAGGCCATTTTCAAAAAAACCCCAGGGAGGAAAAAGATTTCGTTTTAGGATCGCAGTTAAAAAACGTTTGAAATTGTTCAAACCGTATTTAGAAACTGTTTTTCATATTCTACTGAAGAGATGATTTCTTGAAAGTAAATAATATAGGAAAGCGTACATAAATGAGAATTTTTTTGAGCTTTGAAAAAAACTTGAAGGTAGTAAATAACTAGGACATTTTTTTTTCGCACCTTCAGACATTTTGTTCTAATTTCAGAGCATGAAAATATATAAAGGCATCCTACGAATGCCAACAAAACTTGGAAAACCCAGTCGCCATCGTGGGGGACCCACGAAACAAAAGGATTTGGGTTTCCCCGCAGTTTTTCAAATTTTAATCAACCTGAACTCAACAAAAGTTTGAAAATTCAAACCATCAAATACTTTTTCACTGAAAAACATATTCCCAAATTGTGTGCCAAAAGGTTTGAGTTTTATTGTCAGAAAAAGCTTCATTAGAGATATTGAGGCCTCAAAAGGTTAGACATTCGGGTTGATCAAAATATGATTTTTGAAGCTTTTTTTCGTGATGATGATTACTTAATTTTCAGTAACGCACACAATTTGTGAATATGTTTTTCAGTGAAAAAATATTTAATGGTTTGAATTTTCAAACTTTTGTTGAGTTCAGGTTGATTAATTTTTGAAAAACTGCGGGGGAAACCCAAATCCTTTTGTTTCGTGGCTCCCCCACGATGGCGATTTTTTTTTGGTTCTCCCCGGAATTAGAACAGATTAGTTGTAGGACAGATGAAAGAGAGTCACTGTAACCCAAAAGTAGTCTTCATTCGATTCTTGCAAGTCCAAAGATCGTTGTTTTGTTGTTCAAAAAAGTGAGTGCGTATCTCTGACTTTTTTGGCTGCTTCTAATTTACAATGGCTGTAAAACGTGACCCAGTCGGCTCCAAAGACGGCTGCGTGCCTCTGGGAAGAATGACCTCAAACAGCGACGTGCGAGCGAGAAAAAGAACCAGATGCGCATCTAAAAGTAGTTTGTGTATTTATAACTCTATTTCAGCTATGTTTTAGCCTTTGATATGTTTCCAAATTCAAAATTACGCTTCTAAACTCATTTTTTTGTTGGAATCGTTGCGAAAAAGAAATAAGTCAAAAAAATAATTTGAATTTTATTTTCACTTTCTCTCTGTCTATTCTTTTTTCTCTTGACAAAAATTCAGAAATTTTGTTTCAAATTTCATTATCAATAAATATATATCTTCACAATCTATTTTGAAAACAAAACTGTGTGCGAAAAAAATCTTCATTCGAAATATAATAATCTCTTTTTTTCGAAATACGCAATCTGTAGCCTTTCTAGCCGTCTGCGTCTCCGCGGCGAGATAATACTTTTTATTCGAGAATATTCTTTCTCTCATTCATTTTTTTCTTCTTCTACTTTTTATGTTCAATTCAAACTGTCGAACGCTTTCAAACTTGAATAGATAAATCTCTGAATTATTAGACTTTCTTTTTCGATTTGCTGATGGTCTTTTTTTAAAAAAATGAAAGGTTTTGGGTTCACTTTTTTTTATTTTTGAAGTGAAAGTCCTTTTTTTGATATAATACTATTCGAATTTATGGATTCCGATCATCTCAAATAGATGAAGCAACATAAAAAAATATTTTTTTGGACTTCAGTAAGTTTTAAATCATTTCTTTTTTTGTATACCACGAACGCCACTTTTTTTCCAAGTTACCATGCAAAATCCGTTTCTTAAGTCCAGATCTTTATTTTCGTTTTTTTCAGAACTGGTTTGAAAAAATTTAAATCGAAAAACTAGACTTATTTCCATTTTTCGGAAATTTTTTTTTTCTTGACACAATTTTTTTGCATTGTTCTAAGCTTTTCAATGACTTTATCAAAATTGAATCTCAGCTCTCAAAATCTATTTTTTTTCAGAAAAAGATATTTTTTTGAAATTTAGTGGACTACTGCAAAAAAACATACCGAGCTAATTTTTTTATCTTGGACTCGAATAAAAATTTAAAAAAACCGAGAAAAAAAGTTTTTTTCAATAAATTTTAGGTAATTTTTGGCTGTTTTGAAGCATTTCAAATTTGGAGTATCTCCTCACTTTCTTGATAGTTTTTTTCTCGTTTCTAATCCCATTATTCGCTCTTGAGCGAGCCCCTCTGATTTTCGGTCTCAGAGCAAAGATCAGTAGTGGGCGTGTCGGGTCAGCAGAGAGAGTGATCAGAATGGGCGTGTCTCCATTTCATTCATTATTTTGGCTGTCTCGGTGGGGAACGGCTGCTCGAATTGGGCTCTCCGGTCTGCCCGGGACTGGTCACGTTTCTGTGTGGAAGGATGGTCGTCTTCCATCTTTTTCCCTGTTTTTCGACTTTTCCGCAAATCGTACGTAGTAGTTCTTCTCCTTTGTTTGTTTCACAGTTTCGAATATTTTCTGCTTCACATTTTTCTCTGGAACAGAATAGTCCAAAATCAAAAATTTCTTCTCTGAAACTTTGAAGAATCCCGTTTTTTGTGAATTTTTTGCTTTATACTTTAGAAAATCAGGAAATATTCAAAATCATTTTGAAAGTCCAAAAATAACAAACTTTTTAGTTTGCACTCTTTTTGTTTTCCGAATCTTTTTATCTCAAAAATTTTCGCGTTCACTAAGTTTCTTTATTGTCGATTTTTGCTGCCTATTCAAAAAGTTTTCGCATTTCCTTTCAAAGCTTTTCTATGCTTTTTTTCAATTCGATCAATCTGGAACATTTTCTCGTCGTTCACTGGGAATATTCAAGCTAGAAATTTTAACTTCGGAGTAATCTATCTTTTCAAGTTTTCTCTATCTCCCAGTTCATTATTCCGGTGATTTTTTTATTGTTGCTCATCGTTCTGAATCATAGCTGAGCTGAATGGAAACGGAACAATGAATGTTTCAGAACATTCCAAAAGACGCAAGAGACAAAATTCGTAACCTCCCGCCAAAATTTTTGAATTCTGAAACTTAATTAGGTCGATTAGAACAGTTATTTTGATAAAATTCAGAAAAAAGTGTTCTTTTTTTTTTGATTTATGAAAAAAAATATACTCAAAGTAGGATATTTCAATTTTTGTAGAAAAAAGATTTTTCGCGGTTTCAAGTTTTTTTCTGGCGATATCAAACTCAAAACGAAACATTTGAAAGGCTCGTCAGAGGGTGACCCCTGAGAATGGCGCCTCCGACCGTTGGCGCGAAAAAGTCCGTCGGCGGATGTGGCACACCATCGACCATTCAAACGGTACCCTCTGCAAAGTCGTCATTTGTGCTTCTGTCCTTTTCCTTGCTGAGTTCCTTTTAAACCTTGTGACTTTCTTTTGAAAATCCGCTTCCTTTTTCTCCTTCTTTTCGTTTTTCCTCATGGACGTTCGCCTTAGGTTGGAACAGGACTGCCCATCACTGCTAATTCTTTTCAGAAATTTCAGTAAATAAGCATAAAAGTCTGCATTTTTAGATACAATCATGGCCGTGCATAGGAAGGACGTCTTAAAACTGCTTGAATCACTCCAACAAAAAGAAAAGGAAATTGAGGACGTCCGAAGCGAGATGTCGGTGCTCCAAGGACGTCTCGACGTCTGTTCTGCGAATTTGGCAACTCTGGAAGAAGAAGTTGCTTGGGTCAATGCCACCTTCGAAAAATGGTTCCAAGTGAGTTCAAGTTTCGAGTTTTTGCCTTTTTCCTGTGATTTATCAGAAAACAAAATTAGTCGAACCATTGATCTGCAAACAATTTTTTCTGATTTCAGAATGATAGTCTCTTCGAGGAACTCTTGGAGATGATCAAAAAGATCAACCCTGAGAAGGAGAAGAAAAACATGCAGGCCGAAGCAAAGAAGAGTCCCGGCGAAACCAAAAAAGAAAGTCCAGAACAAGAGGTTTAAAAACTGAGCAGCTTTCAAAAAATTAAACACGTCTTGAAGTTAAAACTGATGACGAATGTGGCGACTTTTCTATTAGAAAGAACAAACGATTGACTTGAACTGAATTTAAATCAAATAATCAAACTTTCGGGATTTTTTTTTGTTTAGTTGATTTTTGATTATGAGCAACCAATAATACTTTTTTATGCTCACATTGTTCATTTGAAAACTTTGATAGAGTTTTTTTTATTTAAGAATTAGTTCAGCACAAAAACCCATCTTTATTAGGAACTAATAATTTAATAGACGAGAACGTAACTATCAGTACCAGTGGGACTCCTAAGAAAGGTACAAAAATTAAACGAGATTGAGTCGATTGTCAAATCAATTTCCAACATCGACCAATAGATTATTATTCAAAATTTATTATTGAAAATGTGCGAAAATAAATTACAAATATCGTTCAGAAAACTCAAATGAGATGTATAGAAGATGATAAAAACAACTCAAACTCTCAAAGATTTTGATAGTCTTATTTTGAAAATGAAAAAATAGCAATCTTTCTGTTTCTAGGCGCCTGTCGAAGCAAAAGAACATGAAGAAAAATCTCCCAAGGACAGAAAGAAGAAATCGGTGACCCTAGTTGAACCAGAAACGGTTCAGAAAAAGGACGGCAACAAATCAAAGGTAAAAAAAAAGAAAATTACTTCAACTAAGAAATATATTGTGTCAACTTTCACCTTGCACAAATATCTTCTTGTACTAAAACTTACAGAAACTGAATTTCTTCTCTTCGTTAACCTACGAAAAGCTACTTTTGTCTTCGCATGATTAATTCGGGTTTACGGCTGTGAATGAAAGCTGAATGACGTGAAAAAGAGAATTTTTTTACTTTCTATTCAGGTTCATATGAAATATGTGATTAAGGTATTTATTCCCGATGAGGGTTTTTTTTAACAACCTAAACTGATAATAGATTTCTGTTCAATAAAAATTCGTAAGTTACAGAATGTTTCGGTCAGTCATTCGCGTCGGAGCGCCTACGACGTCGATTCTGACGGCGAATTTACCTCTGACGACCCTTGGTAATCGAGAAAAGCTAACGGTTCGAATCTGTCCACGTCTTCATCTCTTTCCCCTCTATCTACGGTTTTTCGAGACGCTCAACTACTATTTTAATGTACATATTTATTTGTTCTCTCCATGGTTCATACGCGTTTTTTGTTTTTTTTCCTCCCACTGAAATCTTGTCCAGCGTATTAAGTTCTTTTTGTCCTAGATCCCCTTTTCAGCAACAATTTATTCACACTACTTTCATAACTTCTGTCCATGAAAGCTGTCCAAACAATTTACAATTGTTATTTCCAAAAGCTTTTTTTCTTTCTCCTCGATTTACACTTTTAATCTAGATGGTTTTTCACTTTTTTTGTATTGTTTTTTTACAGGCGATAACATTAACTTTACTATTTATTCGTGGGCCTTTTCTCAACTCTCTTTTTCGTTACAAAAATTATTGCAGAGTCCTTATGTACTTTTTCTTTACCTTCAAAAATCTTTTTTTCTTAATCTTCTCTCATCTGGTCATTTTCCACCTTTTTTTCCACCTCGTTCAAGAATATTCAAGAGAAATAAACCATTTGAAACTGCAAAACTTTTTTTTGATTACTCGAAAACTCAGAATTGCTTAAATTATTAACAAAAACACTCTCGTTGACAAATGGAGAAAAATTGAAACAAATAAAATGTTCATCTATTTTGAAGTAATTAAAATTTTAAAAGAACCGAAGTGAAGTTGTAAAGCAATAAAATCGATAAAGACCTTCAGTTAAGAATTAGGAGTGCCTTGTGAAGATATTTTGTTCGAGGTTTTGTTTACAAATCTTCTTTCATTTTAGTAGCCAATTTATTTCTCATAATCAAAAGAGAAAAGCGTTTAAACATAAAAAGCAGTCTCCTTAAACCAAATCGACCCCGTTTAGTCCGCTTGAATGATAAGGCCTCAAAAAGCAAGGGCCTTCCAGAGAAAAAGTTACTGCGCTCTTAATATTGGGGTGGTTGAAATCTAATTAGGTTTTTTAGAAATCCGAAGACTTGTTTTACAAGGGGAAAAAAGTTTAAGGTTGAAACTCGGAGTTACTTGTAAAATATGATTTTTTTCAAACCTCAACAAAAAAATGAAAGATTTTCGGTTTTTTTCTCATAATTCTAGTCTGGTTTGAGCAAATAAACTCTGATTGCGAAAACAAGTTATTGCGAAACTATTCAAATGTGTGCAAAGTTTCAAGACATTTGAACAACATTAGGAGAAGTTATATTCAAAAAACCATTCTGAAAAAAATTTATGGCCAGTACTGTATGAGTTTAACTCCAATTGGACAGCGCTCTCTGTCCCGATTTTCGTCTCGACCAGGTGAAGTTGAAGATGGAAGAACAGGTAGTAATCGGAGAGAGCGATGTCAGGACTGTGCGGTGGCAGCGCCACGATGAGTCATCCGCAGCTCTGCAGCTTCCTCTTGGTAACTTTTGCCTTATGAGGTCTGACCTCGCATTAGATCTGAACTCAGAGCTTCTGCAGCTGAGGAGAGTGCTTGTCACTGGTGACAGTAACACTAGCTTTCAAAAGATCCTACTACTCCTCGCCGACCTGAAGCCAGAAATGGAAGTCTAACTTTTCTCTTGTGAAAAAAATTCGGTTTGAAGTCGTGGTTTGTTTATCCTTTTTTTGCAATAATTTTTCTTTGTTTTTAATGAGACTTAGATGGAACACTCCTTTTTACACAAAAAATAATAAACAGAAGTCGTTTCCATTTGAGAAAGCAGAAAAAACAAAGGTTTCTTCTGACCTGTGCTTTTTTCGAAAATTGCCCGATTCGGACGTTTAGCATCGGCTCAAATGTGAGGACTTCCAAGTAGCCTTAGTTTCAAAAATCTGTGGTTTTTGCTACTAACATGTCTCTCTCCGAATGTGCAAAAATCATAGCTTTGCGCCTTCTTTGCGGAGCGCAGGGCATAGGAATCCAACACGACCAGCTTATTCAAAGGATGACTTTCGACGAGGGAAAATTGTTGTTGTCAAAGTCTTTGTGATAGCTAATCACTGAATGGCAAGAGCCAATATCTCCGAAGTTTGCCTCCCGGATATGTTGATGCTCGGCCAGTGTTGGTTTTCAAAACGAGAACGGTAAATAATTCAGAGCGAGTGTGGATTTGGTCTGGCTGTGAAAACCAGCTTTTTTGTACTTATACAGTACTGGCCATAAAGGTATTTCAAAGTGGTTATTCGAGCATAACTTCTCTGAAAGTGGCTCAAATGACTTGAAACTTTGCGAAAATTTCAAATAGCTACGCAGTAACTTTTTCCCGAAAAAAGAACTTATTTGCTCAAGTCAGACCGGATTTGGGAGCAAAAAAACCAAAAAAATCGTGAAAAATCAAGATTTTTTTCTCTTGAGATTCGAAAAAAATCATATCTTCAAAGAAACTTCGTTTTCGAACCAGAAACTTTTTTTCCCCCAGTAAAACAAGTCTTCGGCTTTCCAAAAAAACCTAATCAGCCCCTCACCAACCCGATAGTAAGAGCGTAGTGACTTTTTCTTCGGAAGGCCCTTGCGTTTTGACGCCTCCTCATTCAAATGGTCTATACAAGGGCATTTTTGTTTGAGAACACCCTGTATCATGTTGAAAAACTTTGAAACACCCTCAAAAATAGTTCAACACTGATTTCTTCAGCTTTCTCACTTTCTCTGCTCTCCAGAACTCACTAACTTTACTAGGACCGATTTTTGAAATCTCTGATTTGAAGCGGTTATGCTCCTTTTTAAAAATCAGAAAAATTCTCGATTTCTCCATTCAGATTTCAGAGCTTTTTTTAGAACCTTGATGAATGAAAAATAAAAAGAAGACCCACTGTGTTTTTGCTTACCTATTCAAAAGATACAGTGAGTTTTTACTGAGTTTCTTAAAGTTCTCAAAACTTCGCTTCAGCAAGTGTTGCTTAGAGGGCTCCAAATCTTGTGGAAGATGATAAAAACCCCTTTTTTTCATATTTTAAAATGTTTTAGATCATGAGATAAATTTGTAACTCCTCTTTCTAGCTCTCAAATCAAAGATAGGCACTGTATAAAGTTTCTTTAAATTTTATGTGAAAATAAGTTTTTGATCTTGTGAAACTAATGCTTTAGCAAAAAAATTAGCAGTCTTCAGGAACTAAGAGCCTGCAATTTAGCCAATATTTATTTTCAAATTCACGATTGAAAAGCGATTGTTCAGATATAAACTACTTTGAACGCCCGAAAGTTCAAAAAAACTGTTCAAATCAGAGGTTTCAAAAATCGGTCCTAGTAAAGCTAGTGAGTTCTGGAAAGCAGATAAAGTGAGAAAGCTGAAGAAATCAGTGTTAAACTATTTTTTTGAAGGTTTTTTTCAAAGTTTTTTTCAACATGATACAGGGTGTTCTCAAACAAAAATGCCCTTGTATAGACCATTTGAATGACGAGGCGTTAAAACGGAAAGGCCTTCCGAAGAAAAAGTCACTACGCTCTTAATATCGGGTTGGTGAGGGGCTGATTAGGTTTTTTGGAAAGCCGAAGACTTGTTTTACTGGGGAAAAAAGTTTCTGGTTCGAAAACGAAGTTTCTTTGAAGATATGATTTTTCGAATCTCAAGAGAAAAATCTTGATTTTCACGATTTTTGGTTTTTTGCTCCCAAATCCGGTCTGACTCGAGCAAATAAGTTCTTTTTTTGGGAAAAAGTTACTGCGTAGCTATTTGAAATTTTCGCAAAGTTTCAAGTCATTTGAGCCACTTTCAGAGAAGTTATGCTCGAATAACCACTTTGAAATACCTTTATGGCCAGTACTGTAAATGTGATCAATCTACCCCGTTTTTTTTGTGGATGAAAGGTGAACATGTAACACGTAATTTGATGCAATACCAGCCAATAGAAAACTTGCAGAGAACTAGACTTTTTGAAAGAAAAACTCTCATGAATCACGCACCAACCTAAAAAGGAAGGTCATTTACAGGGTGACCAATAAATATGGGTGAAAAACTTTGAACAAAGCTCGTAACGAGGTAATATAGTTTTGGAGAATGAAATTTTTTCAGGATGTTCAACACATCTTCATTTATGTATGTGCAAAAATTTGACTCATTATATCCATTCATGCTCTGCTAGTAGTCAATGTTTTTTACAGAACTTCAATTTCGATTTCGAAATTTCTGTTAGGGAGTTTTGAAGCCGTGATCCAGATTGGAAGTAGAGTGGAAAAGGTTGAGAATGAGTGTGATTGGTTGAAAATAGTATTTAACTACAAAAAAAACAAGCCGAAAATCATTTCTGCATTAGAGCCCTTGTGTGCCATTAAAAAGAAAAATAGAAAAAAATTTTTTTAGTCAGTCATCTAAAAAAACAGTTTTTTTGGAAAAATAAGCGTCAAGTCTGACAAATTTTTTTGTTGATCAAGAAAAAAACTTTTTTTATATAACATAAATAAAAAGTCTAGTTTTTGGCTCATAAATTTAACAAGCGGGCAGGGCGACAAAAGGCTCTCTCTGAGTAACACGTACTGTGAGGCACGCAGTTAAAGGATTTTCTTTTCTTCAGTGGATTTTTTCCAGTTTTCCCATACCAATTTGTCTGAAATTTCAAAGTTTCCTTTTTAACAATGTTTTCTATCGTCTAACATCAAAACGTATTTCAAAAAAAAAAAAAAAAACGAACTGTGCAATTTACCAGGCTAAAAGCGCCGTGGCCAATTGGACAAAGATTCTGTTTTTGCCAATCTTTAATAAAAACAGGGATTCCAACCAAAAAAATTTCTTAAAAAAAGGTTCTTGAAGCTGTGTTAGCTTATTTTCTCAAAAAACCGTACTTCAGTACTTGAAAAAAATAGACAAGATAGTTTATAACAAAAACCTGGTCCTAAACTCGTTTCGTTAAATTTTTGAGGACGCGGACTAAGTTGACTTTTATCCAAATTTACTCCGTGTAAACTTTTGCTGGCCTCTATTTAGGGACCGCAGACGAATTTTCAAAAAAATTTTTTCAGCATTGAGCTTTGTATGGTTCGATAGCTGTTTCGATTCAAAAACTCAGAACCGTTTAGTTTTTTTCAAAAAAAGATTGAGGATGAAAAAAAGTTATGACGGAAAAGGTGGCGCGCCGCGCACCATGTTTTTTTAGTACTGAAAAATTTGGTATTTCCATTTTTTTGACATTTTTTTCTCGATTTTTTTCTTCTAGAACAAGTTTTTGATACTGGTCTATTATGATGTAACAAATCATAATAGAGTGCTGAAATGATGCTAATCAGCTAGTTTGCCGAAAAAAAGTCGGTATTTTTCCAGAAAAACAAAAAAACTGGCGCTTGCGGGCATCGAACTCGCGACCTCAAAATGTAAAAATCGGAGCGCACGCGTTGCGCCAAGCTGTTAGGTCCAACGCGGGGAGCTTCCATCCGCCATACCCTTGAGCCGTTTGAATAGCACAGATTGCCTATTTCAAAAAAATAAAAAAACTTGAAGTAATTTAGCTATTTTTTTATCAGAATATGTTCGCAAATCTTTACTCAAACGTTTCGTGGAAATTCACTTCGAAAAAAACTGTTTTTTTAGTGCTTTTTTTGCCTCGTTTAACGATCGCTGCATTAAAACGGCCCCGTAAATTTTTTTGGCAAAGACGAATTTTTTTATTTTATTCTTTTTAATTGAAAGATTTTTTTACTAATAAATGTATATAATCGTTTGAAAAAAACCTGCGTTCGACCGCTTTCTGTGTGATAAACGCCGCTAATTTTTATTCTCTAGTTTTCAAGAGCATTTTTTGCGTATTAAACAACTTTTTTTCAAGCACAGGTGCTGTGGAGAAAAAAATTTAAGTAAGACCATGGTCTAAATTTTGAAAAAAACAAAAAAACTCGATTATATTCGCTTATTAACGATATTTTTGAATTATGACTTTCGGCGCTCCCTAAAAATTTTTTTGGCAAAGACGAATTTTTTTATTTTATTGTTTTAAAATTACCGTTACTTGAATCAAAAATCATTATTTAAAAAAAGAAAGAGTGCGTTCGACCTAAAAAAACACATGAAAAAAAGCAAAAAAACGACAAAATTTTTTTAGTTCCATTCACGTTTTTTTGTACGACATTCCGCGAGAACGCATCAAAAAAAGCGTGAAATATTTTTTTAAACGAAAGAGGAAGCTTTTTCTGTACATGTGTGTCAAATTTTATTCGCCAGTTCCACATATTTTACAACTACAACAAAATGAAAGTTGAAAACCAAAAAAAAGCCACTTTTTCTATCGCGAAAAGGGGCGTGGCTTTGCGGTCCCTACCTCTATTACATTGTCAAAAAGTTTGAAGCTCCACTAATCAGTATTCTCAGAGATAAAACTGGGTTCCTACACCAAATCGCGCGTGCCAACGCGCATACGACTCGGTAGTTTTCGAAGGTCGTCAATCCTACATATGCTGTAGGATTCCAGAAAAATTTTCACAAATTTTTTTTTGCCCAATTTTGATTAGGTGTCAAGTTTAGTTAGATTTTAATTCATTTATACAAAATGTTCCAGTAAAAAACTTTGTCATCCCCATATTTATTGGCTACCTGTACTTCGCGGTTGAAGATTTTCTGAAAATTGGCCTGAACACTCTTTGATATGCCAGAAAAAAAAATTCTGAAAGTCTCAAACCGCAAAACTTCCTAGTTTTTGAACAATAAGCGCTCAAAGCTCAAAAATGGCCTATTTTCTCGGATTTTTGTGGTTTTCTTCGACTTTAAGGAGTTCTTTCTCAAAAACTTGAAAATTTTGCAGGTTTAGATTTACAAGATCTTTCTCGGGTACATTGAGAAGTTTTTTGACTAGTTCACAGGAAATTCCCAACCTCAAAGTAAAATGATCTCCCTAGTGATAGGTTTCGATTCGTAATATCGAAACATGTTCTTTTTCTGTTAAAAATAGTGATATCATGAAATATTGCACAATATGACTGTTGAGAAGATGGCGATTTTGAAACCGCACGAATCAAACAAATGTTGCGCAATTTTTCCACTATATATGAAGAAAAAAAAATGAATCGAGATTCCAGTTGATCTACAGTCATCATATTGTTTTTTTGAATTATTTTTGTTATGAAAAATATTCTCCTGTTTTTTTTCAAGCATTTTTGTATCGTGAGAATGTTTTAAAAACAACAGTAGCGTCACAAAAATCACAAAAAAAGTTTTTTTGCTAATCAAATCCTCGTGTAGAACTTGATCTTCTTGAAACTCTATGAAGCTGTGTTTTTTTGAGTAACTAAAAATTCACAAGAGCTTTAGAAATAACAGTCATCACACTTTTAAATGGTTTCAGAAAGATTGATTAACTGCTCCTAAGAGTTCTGAAAAAAATTTTATTTATGGAAATAAGGACAGTGAAAAAAATTGAAAAGGTTGGAAAAACAAAGTTTATAAAAAAACAAATTTTCAATTTTTTTCTTCTTAGACCGATACAATTTTTCAATACTTCTTATTTTGTTTTACAAACTTTTTTTGCTTAAAAAAATTTCTTAAATGATCTTTTTTTCTGATTTAATGTGTTTTTTTACGAGTTTCTGAGAAGAAAGAAAAATTTTTCTCGTCGGCATTCAAGGATAACAGAGTTCTTGAAGTAATTCTCAACTTGCTAGATTTGACCTTTTTAAATTTCGAGTTGAAAAAGGTTTAATTTTGTCATACTTTCGTATTTTTTTGTTTTACTCACTTTTCTAAAAATATATGATCTATTTAAATTTACCGCAGTTTTCCGCTGAGAAGTTTTCCAAAAAAGTCATTTTTTTGAACAATATGTTCAAGAAATGTTTTTTTAAATACTTCGCATTGTCTTCTATATGGAACCATTCCAATGTTGGGTGCGTTCCCCCGAACAAGAGTCGCTATGTCAACAAGAGGCCTCCTTGCACGGCAATTTAAAGGCGCAGAGACTCGGGAAATCGGCGTGTCTCGTGGCGAGAAGGCCGCGTTGCGGGGTACGGTACACGCTGGATGCGGCGTTGGCCTAAAACCCGCTGAGCACGCCACTCTCTCCATTTTCATCCGTCGCTTCTGTCCTGTTGGAACCTTTTACCTTCGTTTTTCTTCGTCCTCCGTCATCCCAAAACATATCTCAAATGCTTTTATCTTTCAAAAACATTTTAGATACAGCCTCTCTGCTTTAAAAAACAAAAGCTCTCAGAACAGCTGTTTTTTCCAAGTCTCTGAAGACATATCTTTTGAGATTGAGAATTTTAGGAGAATTTCAAGCTTCAACTCATTTCAACAAATCCCAATAGGAATAGAATCACTATAATGATATTTTCATGAACTGAGAAATCTTTTCAGGCTCAAAAAACGAAAACTTTTCTCGCCTTTGAATATTTCGAAATCTTGCCTAATTTTTCGAATACCTGTCTAAAGAGAAAATTTTCAGCGTCAGCCCTCAACCGTCGAACTAAACATGGGAAGAGAAAAGGTCCACGTCAACATCGTCGTCATCGGACACGTCGACTCCGGAAAGTCCACCACCACCGGACATCTCATCTACAAATGCGGAGGTATCGACAAGCGTACCATCGAGAAGTTCGAGAAGGAAGCCCAGGAAGTGAGTCATTCATAATATTAGTTATTTCATGAACATTCCTAAAAATAGTATCAGAAAATAACTTGAGGAATTTTTCAGATGGGTAAGGGTTCGTTCAAGTACGCTTGGGTTCTTGACAAGCTGAAGGCCGAGCGTGAACGTGGTATCACTATCGATATCGCCCTCTGGAAGTTCGAGACTGCCAAGTACTACATCACCATCATCGATGCTCCCGGACATCGTGATTTCATCAAGAACATGATCACCGGTTCGTCTTCCAATTCTTCTCAAACTTTGAAAGAAAAAATAAAATGAGAGCTTGGATAACAATTATAAATTGCAGGAACTTCTCAGGCCGATTGCGCCGTGCTTGTCGTCGCTTGCGGTACTGGTGAATTCGAGGCTGGTATCTCCAAGAACGGCCAGACCCGTGAGCACGCTCTGCTCGCCCAGACTCTTGGAGTCAAGCAGCTCATCGTCGCTTGCAACAAGATGGACTCCACCGAGCCACCATTCTCCGAGTCTCGCTACAACGAAATCGTCGCTGAAGTCTCTGGCTTCATCAAGAAGATCGGATACAACCCCAAGGCCGTCGCCTTCGTCCCGATCTCCGGATTCAACGGAGACAACATGCTCGAGGCTTCCGACAACATGCCGTGGTTCAAGGGATGGGCCGTCGAGCGCAAGGAGGGCAACGCCACCGGAAAGACCCTTCTCGAGGCTCTTGACGCCATCATTCCTCCTCAGCGCCCAACTGACCGACCGCTCCGTCTCCCGCTCCAGGACGTGTACAAGATCGGAGGTATCGGAACCGTCCCAGTCGGACGTGTTGAGACCGGTATCATCAAGCCGGGAATGGTCGTCACCTTCGCTCCCCAGAACGTCACCACTGAAGTCAAGTCCGTCGAAATGCACCACGAGTCTCTGCCTGAGGCCGTTCCTGGAGACAACGTTGGTTTCAACGTCAAGAACGTCTCCGTCAAGGACATCCGTCGTGGTTCGGTCTGCTCCGACTCCAAGCAGGACCCGGCCAAGGAGGCTCGCACCTTCAACGCTCAGGTAAAGAAATGAAAAAAAAACAAGACACAGAATGAAAAGTTTTTAGGTCATCGTCATGAACCACCCTGGACAGATCGCCGCTGGATACACTCCAGTCCTCGATTGCCACACCGCTCACATCGCTTGCAAGTTCGCCGAGCTCAAGGAGAAGGTCGGAGCATTCTCGAGAAGACAGAAAATTCAAAAATGAATTTGCAGGTCGATCGCCGTACTGGTAAGAAGGTCGAGGACAACCCGAAGTTCCTCAAGTCCGGAGACGCCGGAATCATCGAGCTGGTGCCCACCAAGCCGCTCTGCGTCGAAGCTTTCACCGACTACGCTCCTCTTGGCCGCTTCGCCGTCCGTGACATGCGACAGACCGTCGCTGTCGGTGTCATCAAGTCCGTCGACAAGTCCGATGGATCTGGTGGCAAGGTCACCAAGGCCGCCCAGAAGGCCGGCGCTGCTGGTGGAAAGAAGAAGTAAACCTTCTTCCGCATTCCCGAATCGTTGTTTCCTCTCTCCACGTCTCCCGTAAACGACTTTACCTTGTTACCCGAATACACTCATATTTATTATTTTTTGTTATCATCCCAAAAACTTGTTTGTACATGCTATAATCGTTTTTCCATCTGGCGGTTAATAAATAAATGTTGATTGAAAAGGGTGTTTTGGTTTGAATTGGAACTAGTTTGCTTACAAGTCAAGCTTGAAAGTTGAATTAGAAGAACAGTCGTCTTGGTGTTAAAGAGTATAGATGAATCTGAATCCAAGTCAAAGCAGTTTATCGGAAGGAATAGAAACGTATTGAGTTTGGTTCAGAGAGAAATATAAAAATATTTTTTGTTGATTAGCTTCATTTAGTTCGCTCAGTGTTTTCTTAGAAGTACGTTTCCTGAAAATGCAAGGTTTCAGGGACTTTTGAGGCCTTTATCTCTATGTTTTCATGTTCGATGAGAAAGTAAAGAACGTTTTCTCATCTTCAAAGTTTACTAAAAGTTTCAGTAGAAGTTGATAGAGAAGATTTCCTGTAGTTCTTCTAATTTGAATAAAAAAACGTCCAGAAAGTTTTTAGAATTTTGAACTGAAATGGAGAAAAAAAATTTCAGTTTTGATAGAGGAGATCAGAAGAAAAACCTGCCGATTTCATCAATCTTATGCTACAATCTACCAGAAATTCCAAAATTCGAAACAGACTTTAAAACAGTTGGCCACAGCAGTGTGGCTTTAGACAGCTGTCAATCGTTTTGCTGTTTCAAACATCTTTTCTACTCGAACTTCTGCCAAGCAACTTTATTTTTCAATTTTTTTGAATAACGTTTTTGTTTCACATGAGTAGAAGTTCATATAACAATAGCTCAATCTCCTCCAATATTTTGAAAAAAATATATTGTTTTTGTATGGAATCAACAGTTTTCCATGTTCTTTGTATTTCAATGAATGACGAAATTACTAAAATGAGCGCTTTGAACCAAATTAATTATTATCGGTATCAGATCAGGCGATCAAAATAAATAATTAGTTTATTCAAGCAAAACCGTTCTGTTGATCTTTTTGGAAAGATAACATTTTGAACCCCTAATAAAACATGCATTTTACGGTGATTTAGAAGTAGTACTTGATTTTTTTCTTCTTTCACCTTTTTTTGAAGGACGATCGCCGCGTGAGAAGGTCAAGGGAACAAATCAAACGGCAGTCGGCGTCGTTTGCGTACATTGCAAATTGTGATGAAATATCGGTGGTTTGATGGCTCGTCTAGAAGATTTTGAGCTCGTTTAGTGACAAAAAAGCTATAAGAAAGATAAAAAAAGGCTGTTCGACGTCAGATCTTTGAATGTAATTGATTTATAATTCAAATAGTTTTTACCGATAATTTAATATAATTCAAAAATTGAAATACGATCCATCAGGGAAAAAGAAATCTTCCTTTGGTTTCAATTTCTTTTTAACCCTTGTTAGCTTTTTTTAGCTAAGCAATTGTCATAATATTACCAAATTTAAAGTTGAATGCTTGATTTTACAAATTTCTTTTGATTCACGGAGATTTTATCACAAGTTAGGGTTTTTCGAAACCTAACAACTTTTTTTAAAAATTTTGCTAAAAAGTTGTAAGGAGAGCAGAAATCATCATAAAAAATAATAATTTATTATTTATCATCACATCTGACGTCGCCCACAAAGACTTCTTTTCACACCTCATTGTGGCACAAAACGTTCATTATATTCGGTCGGAGCCAATTTCCTCCCGTCTAGCCTAAATTAGCCATGATTCCATTCCAAGTGCAAGCGGCAGTCTCCATTCGCAATTTCTAGGCAAACGGGAAACAAAGAAAGATGCTCCGTTGTGTAGAGCTCGACATCCTGGCGACCGTCACTTCCTGCTCTTTTCGGAAAGTCAATCCGCTCTCCGTTGGAGTTGAGAATAAAAAAAGGGTGAAATCTTTGAAGGAGCCTTTGCTTTTAATAAAGGTTTTCAAGCCAAAATTTATTTCTGAGTTTTCCGAGATGATCTAAAAAAATTTTTTTAAGATGCCAGACTCAAAAAGCATTCACAGTTCTTTGAATAAAATCAAGTCTTTGAGAAAACCAACTTTTCCAAAAAAAACTTTCGAAATTAGAAGAACATTTCAGTATTTTCAGAATATTTTCACAATATTCCAAAAAAGACTCATCCTTTGGTGTAGAGGCTCAGAAAGCGTTTTCAGAAATCTTTTATCAAAAACTGTACAATTTCAAAGTCTAAGACACTTCTAAACTCTTCCTTTGCTTTTCGAGAAGCTCTGCAAGCTGTTGAAAATTGAGCATTTGTATAAAGTCAGCGGTAATGAGCAATACATGTTTTCATTTATTTTTCCTCTGCAAATTTGGTGATAACAAGTGCCGGGCACGGGCCGGTCGGCGCCTCGAATTGATTTTTGTGGCCGTAGAGCGCCGGCGCAGGAAAAAAAAAAGAAGGAAAAAGGAAAACGATGAGGACACAAGAGCTATCGCACTGTGAAAAGAACGAGGGAGCCGCGTTCATCGAAGCAAACAAGGCCTGCGCAAATGACCTCGTATCGCTCGATATGTGTAACTGCAGTTCAGCGAAACATTCCTCAACACGTTGGTAGAGAATGCGACCATTCGACACGAATATCCAGGGTTCAGAGAGATGGAAAATTTCCTATTGGCGTGTTGAATGCGTGAGAAAACTCAGAAGTCTTTGACTGTTTCCAGTTTAAAAAAGCATTTTCTCTAGTTTCAACGTTTAGTCAAGTTATCGGGCTTCAGAAATGCAGACGAAATTTTCTTTTGGTAAACTTTTGCTATATCAAGCCCAACTTGGCTGGAAAGCCAAAAATGCTGATTATTTTCGATCAACATAGGAAAATTTCTGAAAGAAGTTTGTTGCGTATTTTGCGGATGGCTTTCCGAATATTTGACAAAAATTAACCTGGAAGTACCTTAATTTTTTCTGATTCCATTTGAGAGGGCATTTTTTTTTTCTCATTTCACCGTTTAATAAAGTTTTTTAACTTCAAAAACGCCAAAAAATTTTTCTTGTAGGATTGACTGAAAAGCAAGATCGCAACTTATTTCTGACCTGCATGAAAATTTTTCGCAAAAAAATCCTGCGAAGTTTATAAATTTCTGAACAGAACAGCCCTTATAAAACAGTTCTTCAAAAATGACACGCTTAACAAAAAAAAAGACAAAAAGGACATTTTTATAATTTTGCGTTCCGGTTATTAGGAATCCTACCGTTTTGGAGAGCAAAAGTCTTGGAAAACAATTTTCAAAGCCCTAACACTAAACTATACACAGTTAGATCGTGCGAAATGAACGTGTCCGAGGATTTTATCAGCCGATCCAAGCAGAAACCTTTTCTAATCACGTGATATGAAAATATTCCCTTTTTTGTGATAAAAAGCTCCAGACCAGCACTTGAAAAGTCAAACTTTCCAGGACTCAGCTTGAAGATGACACTTTTCCACAGGATATGTCGATACCCCATAAGTTTTGGTGTTTTCGAGCGAACACTTGGAGCGGAAGCTCTTTTACAAATATGGTACAGCTAATTTGGGACAAAAAGCAAGCAGATCAAAAAAATTTTTTTTTCCCAATTAACGATGAAATTTTTTCCGAACTTCCAACAAAACCCTTGAATGGTTCCATAGAGTTCTCAATAAAAAAAATTCTAAGTTACAATATCGTTAGTTACAATATCAAAAAAAAAAAGTTCTGTCCTTTTTATGAAGTAGAATAGAGTAAACTTGATCAAAAAAATCTGCTTTAGAGATAAATTACGATCTCTGGAGTTAAAAAAATTGAACCACCGAAAAGTTCTTGAATGAAATTTCAGGCGATTCCGCTTTGTTAAAGTTTCTATCGCAGTAGTTTGAGAAAGTTTCGAAAGTTAAAAAAATATGTTTTTTTATTTCTAAAACGCGAATTCCAATATTAAATACTTGAAACTCAGGTTTCTCAAACTCGTACATCAAACTTGAAAGATTTAGACTCAAACAAAGATTATATCAAAGTAATGAAAAATAATTCTCGAATTGGACAGTTTTATTCGAATTTTGCAGTTATCACCGAATGTTATGGTTTCTTCACATCGTCAACTTTAATTCAAAATTTTTTTTCCTCATAAAAAAATATGATTATTTTCTTAATACAATCCATCAATTTGTTCTTACTTTAAGACGCGACAAGTATCGAGAAAAAAAGCAAGCCCGCTCCACCGCGCACAACCCGTTTTAAATTCCGCGGCGGCGGACAAGAAATCGCAATAATCCATCTTCTCGTGGCTAAAAGTCTTTCCTTCGTTCGAACTCTTCTTTCAACCTGTGAAGGGAAATGGCTGGCGGATACTCTTCGGATGAGGTTTGTTCAGATTTTTTTGATTTTTTGAAACATTTATAATTACAGGAAGACCAACAAATGGGTGTGTACGGTCCGATGCCTCCTCATCTTCAAAGACCGGGCGCTGAGGATTTAGAAGAAGAGGTTTTAGAGTACATTGGGCTCGAAAAAATGATGTTTTTTTAGAAGGAAGATGAGTACATTGGCCCTAGTCTCCCAATTCCAGCAAAACATGCTGATTTGGAAGAAGAATCTGATTCGGTAGGGGTTTTTTCTTACTTTGCTGAATTTTCTTCAATCTTCGCTAAAAACTAAGTTTGATTATTCTTCAGACAGAGAGAGATCCAATCGACCCAAGACTTCAAAATTCAGCAGATCTCGATGATCCAGAAGATGATACACATTCGGTTAATTGACTTTCAATTTTTTGTTTCGAAAATTTCAAGAAAGCTGTATTATGTTTTCATGATGTTATTTTCAGGTTGAAAGTTTGTCAATCGGTCCATCTCTTCCAATTTCGGCGAATCCAGGTGAGCCGGAGGAGGAATCTGATTCGGTATACTTTTCTATACTTTTCGAGCTTTGACGCAAAAATTTTCCAGGAAGGTAGATACATTGGTCCAGCTCTTCCCACCAACTTCAACCCAGCCGAACCTCAACCAGAAGCCGATTCATATGGACCAGCTCTACCAGGTTTCTCAAATCATCAGGTATTTTTTGCTTATTTCCTTCTTTTAATGAGGATGAACCTTCCAGAATCAATCTGCTGGTGGGCACGACTCAGATGATGACTTTGTGAGTATTTTGGCTGTTCTATAAAATAAAAACACAAACTTCAATTTGCAGCTTTCAAGACTTCGGATTTACCTCGATTTCGAGCCAAAAAATTTTTTTTTTTTCCGAAAAGAAATATAGCCGATTTTTTATATAACATTTTCGCAGGGCCCAATGCCAATGAACAAAGAATGGGAAGATCAGGAGAAGTTTGCCCGAGACTTACGTTTTGCAATGGCAGAAGACAAGAAACTATTAGAAGAGGTTCATTCATTTAATATAATTCCTTAAATTTTGTTCGGTTTCAGTCAAAAGCCCCAAAACGAGAAGATTGGATGTTAAGCGTGCCGAAAACTCTTGGAAACATTGGCCTTGGACCGAGAACTTTCAAAGTGAAAATATTTTATCTAATTTGAAATGTCGAGAACTTTTTTTTTCAGCGATCTGCCGTGGACACGGATAAATCCTGGGAAGACAGTCCGGCGAGCAAAAAATCTTCTAAAGATGAAGTTGAACTTTAAGCTGAAATTCAAATCATGGTTATTGTTTCAGAAGAAGCCTGAAACAGCTGCGGAACGAGCTGACCGGGAATATCAGAAGTCGCAGAAAAAACGAGCCGAGGAAGAAATGAAGGAAACTGGACCAAGTCTTCTCGATCTGCATCAGAAAGATCGACGAGATCCTGGAAAGCAGGTAAAATATTATTTCAAAAACGATCAATTTCAGAACGCTTCGAAAGTTGGCTCAAACGTCGTTCACTACATAAAAATTTAAAAATGAGAAAAAAAGACGAAAATTCTTGGAACAGACACTAGAGTCGTCGCTTGCACAAAAAGTTACGCGAAAAAAAGCAGATATTGGATTCCACATATTTTTCTTCCGAAAAATTTCACAAGACTTGTGATAATTTCAATTAATGGCATTTTGTGGTGTTTATATAAAAAGATTATAGTATAGAAGGCTGTAAAATGATGAAAAAAATGCACGCTTTGATGTCTTTCAAAAAACTTCATGAGCTTCAAACCACTTCGGATAATGGAGAAAGCTTTTCAAAAAAGGCACAGGAATCACTTGAAAAAATATTCAAAAAAAAAAAACCGGTTTTTACTACGATTTCTCCTAGAGAATGCTCTATCAAAGTCTTGAGTTGGAGATTTGTGCGATTAAGTTATAGGGAGAGCAGAAGAAATTTATATTTCAACTGTAAACTGAACTTTTTCGATTTCGAATCATGTGCAATTACAACATAATTTTTTCCTCCAAATTATTCGCTACAAGATATCTCTTTGCATAATCATTTATTTTTCAGAAGGAACTGGCCCCCGGAGAACGACGTCCGTTTGATCGTGAAAAAGACATGGCCGTCTCTGGACTGAAGCCAGGAGCTCAGAAAGAAGCTGTGGATCGGATGAAAGAGCTCGGCTCTCGCTTCACGTCTAGCAAATATCTTTGATTTATCTTGCTCACTTTTTTTCAAATGTTGAATATTTTGATGGATTTTTTTGTAATAGTTGTGTGTTTTATTTGTGTGTGAAACTTGAAACAAATGAATTTATTTACATGTTTTTATTGGTCTACTATGTCTAAACAACGTCAGTTGAAGCTGTCGATATCCTTGAAGACGAAATCTTGTCTCGAGACTTTTTAATGAAAAAAAAAAAGACTTTACGCTGAAAATATAAAATAAGGCGTCATATATGACGTTCCGGTGGTAACTTCATCTACCGAAAGCAACTAAAACTACAACGCAGATTTATATTTTTTTCACAATCTCACTCAATAAAGAGAATTTTTTTGCTCATTTTTCGAGTTTGGGTCGTTTTCAAGTGTTATTTTGGATTAAAAAGTTTAATTTTTATTTCAATTCGGATTGTCTCGAAAAATTTTTTTCAAAAAAATTTCTTCATCTCGATTTCTTATCCAATAACTAGAGTAGGTTAAAGTTTTCCGGGCTTCCTCACAAACTCAACGGTTTCCGCATTTTTCTCGTGCATATGTTTATTTATTTCATTGATTTTACTAAGCGTTTGGAACAAGTTTTTCAAGTTGAACGATAATTTTTGAGCGGTATATTCTATACTTACATTTTTGCAGGGCCCATTCCCAATGGACGATCTATCGGGATTTGAATACGAACGAATGTTAAATATCGCCTACGAAGTAGACGAAAGACAATTAAGAGCGGTTTATTCAAATAATATATTTCTTTTGAAACCTTTTCATTTTCAGGAACAGGCCGAGGAACTAAAAAATCGGATGGCAAACGTGCAGAAAAAATTTGGAAACATTGATTCTGAATCGAGAACTTTCAAAGTGAGAACGAAAATGTCTCACCTACTTTGAAATATGGAATATTTTTTAGCGAACTGCTGTGGACACGGATAAATCCTGGGAAGACAGTCCGGCAAGCAAGAAGTCTACCATGGATGAGGTAAAGATTTGAATTGAAGTTCAAACTATGATTAATATTCTAGAAGAAGCCTGAAACAGCTGCGGAAAGAGCTGACCGGGAAGAGGAGCTGGCTCCCGGAGAACGTCGTTCATCTGAGCATGAGAAGGACGTGACCGTCCCTGAACTGTCGCCAGGAGCTCAGAAAGAAACTGAGCAGCAAGTGGAGAAAAACGGCCCTTGCTTTACTGCTAGCAAGTATATTTAAACCATCATGCTCCCTCTGACTTTATTTGAATATTTTGACGCATTATACTTTTATAACAGTTGTTTGGGTCTCAATCGTGTGTGAAGCTTTAAATGAATTTATTTACATATTTCTATCTGTTTACTACGCCTAAACAATATGAGTTAAAGCTTTCAATATTCTTGAAGATAAATTGTCACTGGCACCAATAACTGGAATATGTTCCGTTGAAGTTCTCCGGGCTTCCTGACAAGCTCAGCGGCTTTCGAACGTTCTTGTGCATGTATTTCTTCAGCTCGTTGATTTTACTGAGCAACCTAAAGACATTTTCAAGTTGGGTAATAATTTTTGAACAGGTTGAACCTTCTGACGACGATGGGGTTCGATTTCGAGAGATCTTTTGATTCAGTTGGGTCAACTGTAAAATGAATTTACTTACACATAATTTGAAGGAGACGCAAAGTTTTTTTGTTATTAATTTGTCAGATTTTTCGTGGGCTTTCAAACGGCATTTTGCAGAAAATCGTTCATTTTTCTCATTCAAATCAACTTTGAACATTTTGAGAATGGGTTATAACTTTTAATTCGTAAAATTACTGTTTTTTTAATGATGGAAATCTCAGTAAAAGTTGTGCTACCAATCATTTTCCCTGTTTTTAAGTTCATCGGAAATAGCGTTTGTTTTCCTTTTATACCATATTTAGAAACTTTGTAGAGCTGTTAGTAATACAGGAAATACTTTTCAGATTTTTTACGAAACATCATTATCAGCACCCCAACCGCCTTCAAAAACCAAAAAAGGTAAATTAAGAGGATTTTTTTTTACCTGTAATTCTATAAAGTCGAACTTTATTACGGTCGCTTTTGGTTTTTCGATCCGGATTTCCTAGTATCAGTTTGAAATCGCCGTCCCTGAATCGACTTTTTGATTCTGCTTTTCAATTTTAAAAAGTTAACCGTATAGCAGAACCATGAACATCAAGATTGTATACGAACTGAAACCGTCTTTGTCTGGCTTTTCCAGTGGAAATGTAGTCCCATTGGTTTATACCATCACCTCAATATCAATAATTTTTAAAACGATGAAACTTTTTGAAAAACCGTAAGAATCAACGTTCAATCCAGCAACTCCCAGAAGTGTCGCGTGCCAATCGACTACGTGGAACAACCTGAAACGTTTTTTTTTTACTTTTAAAAATGCTTGAAAATCAAATTTAGTGATTTTGAGGATGGAGTGGCCTCAAAAAAATTAACCATTTTTTGAGGATGCGCAAAATCGATGATTTTTATAGTTACGAGAAGCTCACAAAAATGCGCAAAATTTTTTTTAATGTCAATGTGACCTTTATCACCAAGAAAGGTAACTTTATCTCATGAGCTTCATGGAATAACAGGCTTAAGGTCTTTTTGAAGACGAAACGATTTTCTGAAAAAGCTACCCGAAGAAATAATTACGTAAAACTCACATTTTCCGCTCGCCACCTTTCTTGATGTACCTGGGCGAGTGAACCAAAGTCGTCGTTTTGGTCCCACCTTCCCAAATTGTGTCTTTCTCGCCTCTCAAAGGTGCGTTCGAAGCTCCAAAGTCTACAGTGCCGCCATTCTGAAAACCACACAAGCCGATAGAATCTGCCAACTCTCCGGTCTACCTTACGTCGCTTGTGAACACGATCACAGTGTTTTCATAGAGATTGGCTGACTTGAGGTAGTCGATCAACATGGCTATCGCGAAATCCATCGCCGTGAGCATACCTGAGTTTTTTTTGTGATATCGATGTAACGCCATTTTTGGAGCTGAACCAAAATATTTTTGTTGTACAATGATGAAAACTGTACTGGTTTTGAGAAAAGAGGCTCAACACCATACATAAATACTATTCGTAAACTTTGTTTCAGAATAAAAAAACCAGCTATCAACTTTAATTTATGAAAAAGTCATTGAAAAAAATAGGGAATTGATGGATTTAAGAAAACGCTGATGAGTTAACAAAAAAATTTATGTCAATAACGCTAAAGACAGCAAGCTTTCCCTTCCTATTATCAAATCAAAAATCTTTAACTAATTACTTTCCCTATTTAAAAAAGGATTTTAAAAACCGCAGTAAATCCGCCGATAACGTGACTTGACCCGTGAGCAGTACTTGTCGTAAGACTTCGGTACCTGAAAAAAATCATTGTTTCCCCAGAAGCTCTCGAAAATGAGCATTTCGGAACATTCCGTCATTTCAATTACATAATCAAATATCTAAAAATAACCTGAAGCGGAGGATGAACGGCTTGATATGACAGAAACATGAAGAAGGGCTTTGACGTGTTGTGGTTGTCAAGAACACTCATTGAAACTTCGGTGAACAAGTCCTGAAAAAATGGTATGTTAATAATAATGAGTCAGCTTTTGCTCTGGAATTTTTTTTAAAATTTTTCTTGAAAAATGATCATGAAAACTTAACTTTTTTCTTGGACAAAAAACTGAAGATTTTTCTGGAAACTTAGAAAAAAAAGCAAAACTGTTTCTGATCCGAAGCAGTCCAAGCTTTATTATAGTTTCTTCGATTTTAAGTCGGGGTAAAAAGAGTTTGCTCTCTGAAATTCGAATAACTCTAGACTTAGCTAGAAATTCAGTCCAGGATGGAAAAAGGCCTTCGAAAAGAGAATATAGTCGGTAAAGAGTTACCGTGGAATAAACTCCTTTCTGATTGAAGTCAGGAATGCTGTTGCCGTCGCCAGATTCTTCGAAAAGGTCCATTCCTTTCACTACTCTTTTCAAATCCCGGTGGTACTGGTCTGAAAATTTCTAACTCATCTTCCTTTATTATGGGGAAAATCAAACTTTTCTAATAGTCTCAGAAAAGTCTCAGAAAACTGCAAGAGCAGTTGAAAAATGAAAAATCACTTCAAATCTGCTGCTCACACGCAAATGGCTCAATGATTTCTAGGAAAGTGCAACAGACTACAAAAACGGCTTGCGCGCATCTGCAGTGGAGTATTTAAAATTTTTTTGATTTTTGGGAAGTCTTTCATTTTTAATTGAATCTTTTCCATCACGAAATTAGCATGTTTAGAAAATTTCGCTTATTCACCTGCAACCAGAGCATTTTCTGCTGTTGCTGGAGTTTGTCTAGTTTCAGGAGCCCATTATTTTTTACGATTCTTTGTTAGATTTCTTCTCCTGGTTTCGGAAAGCCTTATCAATCGGTTATGAATGATCTGGCCCTTATCAAATGATGAGCTGATAAAAATTTCAGTAACTTCGAAATATTTTTTATCTCTCATTGTTTGTTTTCAACCCCCAAAAAGACTCAACTTGGGCTATTAAAAGCAATAAAATTAGGAGAAAAGTCTCACCAGCGCTGTGATTGAAATAGCCAGTTTGAGGGCCATAAAACCCGTAAAAGTAATCGAAGCCGCGGCTCGTGGGCAGATACTCTTTCCTACAATATCCTAAATGCCATTTGCCGATGAGGTAAGTTGAATAGTCGAGGCCACGGAGATTTTCGGGTAGAAACGGGAACATTTCCGGCACTCCTGAGGGCTCCATGTGCAAAAACACACCGTTCTGAAAATGTTCTGAGAAATTTCTGGTTTTTTGTGATTACTTGTGTCCCAACTCGGAACGGATAATAACCCGTCATGAAGGCGCTTCTCGTCCTGGAAAAAAAAAGCGAGAGTCATTTCAAGGCAAATAAACTTTAAACTAACGGTGTACATAACTGGTTGACATACGAGTTGGTTAGAATTGCCGTGTTTTCGCTGAACGCCAATTCTCGAAGGTTTGGAGTGTGGAGACTGGAATTTTGTACTTATTAACAAAACCAGGGGAAAATTTGATTCCCGATCTCGTTTCGGCAACAATGTCTGCAGGTTCTTTTTTCTGAGCTGGTGAAAAGAAAAAAAAATCCAAAGAAGACTATAAACCTAATAGTCCTTTCTGTAAAATTTCACTGGATTTTCTATGAAAACTCCCTTTTTTTCCTTTGCTGTCCTCAACGGAAGTCCATTCCCTCTCAAAAAAAAAACCAACACGGAAGAGGAGAACCACAAAAGGATCATCAAAAGTGTAAGAAAGAAAAAAAACGAACGTGTCATCTTTCCAGTCGAGATCGTTGTAACCCAGGTCGTCAGCCATAATAAATAGAATGTTCGGAGGTTTCTCCTCGGCCGAACGCCGTTTAGGTCCGGAAGATGAAACCCATGGAATCGTGGTGGTCAGGTATAGGAGTAGGAGCATGAGATGAGTTGGACGACCGGCTGAGCATGAGCCCGACCGCGCCAGGTTGTTCTTTTTGGTTGTGTGCAGACGGCGGCGGCGATCGGCGCGGTTGAAGCCGTCGTCAATGATTTCGAATTCTTTCTTTCATTTAAGAATTTTCCACTCTCCTCGCCGCCAACGCTGCCTCGCCCCCCTACTTGATGCGAGTTGCACGAGGGCACTGTAAAAACGCGCCAAAAGTCAAGAACGAGCGGCCTCCCTCCTTCGACACCTCCTTCCGATCTCGACACTCATATTTTCGTGAATCGAGAATCAGACACCTTCAGGGAAGCTTCAAAGCCAACATTTCGCTTTTTGAACAATTTCGGAGAAAAGCATCGAATTTCATTGCTAGCAGTCTGCGGGAGTGTTCGAAAACAAGAGAAAAAAAATCGAACTAACAAGGGAAGTCATTTTACTTTGCGCTTGGGAGTTTCCTGAAATCTGCCCAGAACACTCTTTGGTGTACCAGAAGAAGAATCTGAAAGTCTAAACCTACACAGCTTCCAATTTTTAGAGAAATAGGCGCTTAAAGCCTCAAAATAGCCTATTTGAAAAGATTACCTTTTTCGAAAACTAGGAAAGGGTGCAGGTCAAGACTTTCAGGATCTGGTACATTGAGAAATTTTTTGACCAGTTTACGGGAAATTCCCAACCGCAAAGTAGAATGACCTCCCTTGTAAGATATGCTAGGTCAGAAAAAAAAAAACAAAATCTGAGACTTTTTTGATGCGAACTGTCATGGCTTTAGCAAAAAAATTTTTGCTGTCCCGTAAAACTAAACTGAGCTGACATTTTCGCTTTCACTGTGGACCTTCTGTATCTTCTGGCTTCAGTTTTTTTTTTCTCAAAGGGCTGTTTTCTCGCGTTTTCGTCTTTGAAAAAATCAAAAATCGAGTTACAATTCCTGAAACCTGTTACAAGGTTTTTTGGAAGCTTTGAAGATTTGTTTGTTTGATGCCGGTAACCGCTCCAGAAAAAATTCATGGTCTGTAGAACCAAAGATCATTCACGATGGCTTGGCAGAGTGTTCAAAGACGCGGGAGAACTTTGAAAAAAATAATCACAATGAGACCGGTCATTTATTGTTACACAGTAAATTTAGAGCCTCTCATGCTGAAATTCATTTAATCTATCCCTCAGACCTTCAGAAGTGCTCAAGAACTTCTTTTATCGACAGAAAAAGGCCAAGCATAGAATATATGTATATATGTGCGGAAAAACATCAATTTTTTTTGATGATTTTTGGAGGCTGTAAATCTCAAATATTGAGCCTTCCGGGTCTACGGCGGAAACATAAGCTAACAAAAAAATTTGATTTATCAAATTAAAGCTATTTACAGCCGCTTGCCATTACCTTCAAAGCCGAGACGAATAAAATAAATAAATGGGCATTTTTTTCCAAATATTATGAGTTTCTTTCAGAAGAAAGCTGGAAATATCGGCGTGGTCAAAGGTACACAGGAACTTTTTGGTTTTTAATACCTATGTTCATTGACAGAAGCTTGTTGGAGTGTTTAAAGAATAGAAAAAATCTCCCGCGGGACTGACAAGCCGCTGGCTTGTGGTATAGAATATAATGCTTTTTGAACCTATACGACCTTCTCTAGTTTCAAACTTGAAGGTCTTTTTTTCATCTTTTCTTACCAGTTTTGGAAATAATATCCAAGTGATTGAACATCGGAAAGAGCCTTAAAAGTTAAATTTCGTAGGATTTTTTCGTTTTTATTTTTATTTTGACGGAATGCAATCTTTGTCCCTCTTGATGAAATTCGAAAAAGCAGCATTTTTCGAGATATAAACCAATAAAATATTTTTCTTTCTCTGGATATTTCGGCTCCTCTAAATATTTTGGCCATCTTTCATACGATTAAAGAAGATTCTAACACGAATGCCGTCAGAATCTCTGTTTTAACTTGGCTTAGATCTCGTTTTTTCCCGCTTCCGTCCGTATGCCACGATTTCGTTTTTTGCGATGTGTATACTTCAAAAAAGCGGTCTTTCAGCTCTCAAAAAAAGAAGGCTTTGACTCTCGCTTTTTGCCATCGTCATATTCATTTATTCCAAAGTGAAACGTGTGGTTCCTGTCGATAATCAATTGCTGTCTGGCGCCCCACCACCGAACACCGATTTGCTACACTTTTTTCCAGTTTTGGCCTTTGAGGGAGGCCTCCGTTCAATAACTCGGACCGATTGCTGCATCTCGCTTCTTAGTTACGAGAAGGGCGTTTGAAAGTGCGAACAGTGTTGTAATGTCTTTTTTTCTGCTTGCCATAGTCAACCGCCAGCGATAGCGGACAGTTTCCCGCGGACTGCTGCAAAAACCAACAAAGCAAACATCAATTTCTCCGAGAAAATTTCCGTTTTTACATCAAGATTGGCTTCCGAGGAGGGTGGTGACCATTATCGCTGTAACTTTTTTTGCTTGGGAAGGATCCTAAGCAGCTGATCAGGAAACTGGGTGTTTTTTGAGTTTTTTTTTTCTAGGAATTGAAACAGTTTTGTGGACTATAACTCTACAAGGAAACATTCTTCAATTCCCTCGTCAAAATGAGCTGCGAAATGCCTTGTTCGGCCGCAGAAACATTTTAGCAGTCAGATCTAAAGCCGAATAAAAATGTCAAAGATAGAAAAATTATTTTCCATTATCTTGTCTAATAACGCACGGTCGCATTTGTAATGACTCGATCCTTAGAAGCTGATGAGGGGTCTTCTAAGGAAGCACTTTTGATGTCAAATCTTGTAGATTCTGCTAAAAATCAAGCCGGCTCTAGGCGTCATTTTGCTAGCGAAGAGACCCCGAATCTTGAAGCCATTCCATCTGCGACCAAAAGTTTGAGCTTGATGCAAATTAAGTAAAACCGAACTGTGAGAATAAATGCTTTCCGTACCTCTGGGAGATAACCCACGAAGCAAACATCAACTTTTTCGAAAGTGTCTCCATTTTACATCAAGATAGGCTTCTGAAAAAAGGTGGTGACCACTATTGTTGTAACTTTTTTTGTTCAGAAAGAGTGTCAGGCGGCTGATCAGAAACCTGAGTGCGCTATGAATAGTGTATTTTGGGAATTTGAAAGGGATGAAGCTTATACGTTTAAATCTTTCATTTAAGGAAAAAGTCTCGAAAACTTAGCCAGTAATAAAATCATGAAAGAGCCTGTAACTTATTTAAAAAAAAAATTTGGTTCAAGATCATAGGTTCCGAATTTTAAATTATGCAATTTTCTTTTAAATTATGAAAATTTCACGTAACTCTAGTTTGAAATTTTCTGTCATTTCAAGCTGATATTGAGCAATTTTTGACTTTTCGATTCAGGACGTTTATTTGAGATGAAGAAATCACTTCTGGTCTCTGACCACAAAAATGGTATCAAAAACTGGTATTAGAAGTTTTCCTCAACAAGTTTTCCTGAAGAAAAAATCCTTATCAACATACTCTCTCCAGTATCTTCTCATCAATGTCATTTCTTCATGTTTGGCGAACTAAATTTTGAGTTTGATGAAAAAAAAAATTACCCAAATTTGTGGAAAATAGTTAAAATTGGCCACACTGATGTCATTGGAGCACCCGATAAGAATCTAATTAGCTTGGTAGTGAGCCAAAGTTTTTTACGAGTCTGTTGGGTTTGAACTTTTTTGTGGTCCTTGGACCTTCTTTTTCCAGAAGTTGAATGGAATTGTCTATGAGGTTCAGGACCGATGTACTACAAACCATTAAAGATCTGGCAGCTTGAAATTTTTTTATGAAGCAGATTTTTCAGCAAACTTTTCCGTCTTTTTATTGAAGACACTTTTATTTTTTCATTCTGATTTGGAATGAGATGGCCGCAAAAAAAAGAATGGCTGTTTGACGATTGCAGATCGGGCAACCTGTATCATAGGTTGAAAAAAAAACTATTGAAAAACAAATAAATTTTCAGATGGGTCATTTTCAAACACACGCTGTAGCGCTTAATTTTTTTCAAACCGTCATTGTTCAAATAATAGAAAACAGAGTGTCTGAATTCCTTTTTACATCGCATCCGACTGTAAAATGGATTGCGCAGCAGTGTTCCAAAGGAGCAAGAAGGTTTTTACAAATTTACAAAAATTGAGGTACATTTTCATGGACATTCTCAGTTCGATGGATGAATCTTACGGTCTCAATAAACTTTTAGAACGCAAAAATGCCGCAACGTTTAGATTCGTTCCGATAGGGGTGGAAATATTCACTTTGCATGTCTTAGAACTTCCAGAGGGATCCCTCTAGGGGCAGCCTCAGGAACCCTTGAAGTATCTCTTCTAGGGGCCACTTCATCTCCCTCTAGAGGCCATCAAAGCTGACGAAAGGGGCCCTTAGGAGTCATAGTTGATTATTGTTAATGAAGACGCATTTTCATGCGAAAAACTAAACGAATCATATTTCAATGAAAAATATCAACAAAAAACGGAATTTTGGTTGGTTGATTTTAAAATCTGAATAAATTATCAAAAGACCACATAAACTCCTTAAGCTCTGGGGGCTTAGGTGTCAGATCCGAAACTCCTATAGGGATCACTTAAAACCCCTAACACGACCATCCAAACCTATAGAACTTGCTTTCTAATAACTCCTTTAGAGAGCTCTCTGGCACTCCTAAGTTAGAAGTGATCATTGCAACTTGGATCTTAGAACAGAGTTCCTAGGTCCTTCAGTTTCATCATTCTCGGAAAGTTCGAAATTTGATAATATGAACTTCCGAGTAGTCAATTAGGCTTTCTGACGAACTGCTCTTATTTCAATGGGAAGTCAGCTGAAATGGATCTCGGATGAGCAAATGAAACGCTCGTAATTAATAATTCGCAACATTACTTCAGAGAACTACATGAAGGAGGAAGTTATACCACTGAGAACACAAAAAGCACTTCCAATTTCACTCATCTTCCTTTTCTTCAAACTTTTTTCGGCTACGTCCAGCATTTAGTGTTTAAAAATTATTTTCCAAGTTTCAGAAAAAAATAACCGTTCAGTTCGAGATTGATTTTTTTAAAATTTTTATCGTTGAATCATTTAAGAAAAAAACACAATCATCAAAAGACTGGTTAGAAAAAAATCATCACTGTTTCTGATCGATCAGACAGTCTTTATTCTAGCGCGACCGACCATTTTGTGGTTCCCGCACTTTAATATGCTTCTCTATTCAAAATAAGCTAGCGGTTTTTTATTCAATTTTTCCGGTCGCAACATGATGATAAGTATCTATAACTTTTTTTTTGAAAGCTGATTCTTCAAGGTTCCAGTTCTTTGGGCAGGCGAGAATCTTTTGAGTGAATTTTTTTGAATACCAAAAACTTATAGAGGTGGAGCCTTACAAAACATAGCCTTTTTATGAGTTTTCTGAGAAAGTTTTATGAGATTTCCTTTGATTGACTAGATTTTCAAAGGTCTGTGCTTGACTTCATTTAATCAATAAGGGATCGATACTATGCCTCGACCTTCCGAAGTTTTCTCAAAAACCTAGGAATACAAAAGGCTGATTTTTGAAATATTTCCGCCGGGTATCTACAAAAGTGCACGATGAAATTTCTTGTAAGCTTTTCCTCTCACATATAAGAGTCATGATGGCAGGTAAATTCAAAAAATTTTGAAGTTTCAAATTCCCATCACTTTTTCTTTTGCAACCATCGCGTTGTCTATTGAGTTTGAATAGAGTAAAGCTGTTTATTAACCTCCCATTTTACTCTCTGCTCTTGTGATCATATTTTTTGCTGCAAACTAACCATAATGATGATAATTGACTTTAATTACGATGTTGCGAACTCCAACATTATTTTTTCCCACAAAACACCAATGTGAAAAAAAAAATGAAATTTTGAAAATCGTATTTCAGTTTTTACGTCATTGAGCTTGGAGACAAAAACAATTCCTTTTAACTCACTTTGTCGCGTCTGGAAAGTCTATTCAGAGTTTTCTAAACTTCGTTTTTGTGTGCCTTGTGTTGCAGTTAGAAAAAAAGAAGCTGATTTTGACAGCTTTTTCTCTATTTCAGTACAGAAATGATGTGACGACTATTTTTCTAGACGATTAAAATAATAATCATGATAGTTGCTGGTTTTTCTTTCAGGATTGTCATTTAGTAGTTGATTCAGAGTACTCCAAAAACTGAATAGAAGCTTTTTTTCTATCTAAAAAAACGTCGCAATAATTAGAAACAACTCATTTATCAATTAGTTAACACTTCTTTCTTTCTTTGTTGTTTTTTTTTCCTGGCACGAGCCAAATTCTCTGATATTCTCGATGGCTTGGACAGTATCCTTTTTGAAATATATTTCCAAACGATCCAAAAATAACCCATTTTGATGATTTTGGCGAATCTCTCTCCAAATGGCCAAATGAACGCTTTCTCCTCCCATTTTTGGGTTTTTTGCCCGTATTACGTAAAAACCGAATTCCCCGGCGAATTCGGTTGTCATCCTTTTTTAATTAAACGTTTGCTGTATATTCTTGACAAAAAAGAATTTTGTATTTCCTGTAAGAGCTAAAAAGTCGAAATATATCCAAACAAGGTCTGAACTTTCAACCTTCAAGAGAATCTCTCATTTTTCATTCAGAGCAAGCCCAATTTTTTTGAAAGACAATAGTTGCTTCTGCGGCGTTCAAAAAGCTGAAAAAAGGGAATGAAGCTATTTTTCATTTTCTCCCTGGTCCCAAACGAAAGAATAAATTAGGACGTTTTTAAAATTTCGAAGAATTATCTCGATTTCTTGGCTCTTTCGAGTAGACTTTCATTTTGTCCAGTACCAAAATTTAGTCGAAGGTCTCTTGGTTACAGTTGAATTTTCAAGTTTTTGTTTTCAATTTCAGGAGGATGGTGTTCCTCCGCACACGAAACTAAGGTTGCATTTCTCGTTTTGATCAGTCGAATACATTCTAATTTTTTTTCTTAGTCACTTCCTGTGCTACCTCAAGCACTATCCGAACATCCAAGAAGAATCCAAACTAAAAAAAAGTTGAGACAAAGGGCGTTGCTGCAAATGACACGTGCTTTCCTAGCTCGCGTTCATGTCAGAACCTGCGGCTCCGCCCCAAAACTCAGTAATAACGCGTCCCCACAAGGCATCCGTCTAACGTTCACGTCTTCTTCTTCTTCTTCTTCTTCTTCTTCATCTTCTGGACTATTCAACGGCATTTATCAGTTTCCAGGATTCTCAGAATGCTCCGACTGGGCCACTTGCTGCTTCTGCTAGTGTTGTGCCTTGCAGTCTTTTCTATTCCGACTTCGTTTAACAAGGGAAAAATCCTCAACAACATTTTCAAGCAGATCCACAACAAGTTGGTTTTTCTTCTATTTTTTCAATACTCTTGAAAACCGTATATTTCGAACTTTTATCATGGCTAAAAAATTTTTAAAAAGGGAACTGCCTCAAGTACCGTTATAGTTTTAAAAACAGACTGTGAAATTTTAAAAACATCTTTTCAATTCGCCCTCGTACAAAAATATATCCTGGCCATTCCTCTTCCAAAGCTGCTCCAGTAGCTTCCAAAACTTCCTTATTTGATCAAATCAACACTTCCTTATTAAAACGGAAGCTTTCATTGAGTTTTTGAATCATTCCAATAAGTAAGTTGATATTTCCCTGAGCTCGCTCATTCCGCTCAATTTGACAAAAATACTGGGTCGGATTTGTCTCCCCATTTTTTAGCCAGCCCAAAAAAAAAAAATAAGCTTGAATACTCCATACTTAGTCTCTGAGACACTAATAGTTTATTTTTTCAGGAAAGCAGTCGGTTATGCAGCGCCTTATGAACAGCCCTACGGATTTGCCGATCCTCCATATGGTCCTCAAGGCGACGAACCGAATTTCTTCGTCATTGTCTGAAACCTCAAGAGTCAACCTTCTTTTGATCTCAACTCAATGTATATGTTTTCGATTGTCCGGTTCATTTCGATACTTGTCTCGGTGTAGAATTTGAAGTAAAACTTTTGCCGTTGACCATCGAACCTACATTTGAAAACATCCCGGTGCAAAGACGGCTAATGAACGTCCAAAGAAGTTTCCGAGAGAATTTGCATTATGCAGTTAGAAAGCCTTTCCTAAGTTTGCGGAATGACATCACCTTGCTTCTAGGTGCTTTTTCGGGAAGAAACACACAACCCACGTTGCCGTCTAATCCGTATTTTGATCGAGGACTCTTTTTTCATTCATAAGTAGATGAGAAAATAAAAACTGCAAGATTCGACATATCCCCTCAATGGGAGTGAGATTTTGAGCGAGAATAGGTCTAAACTTTCGGTTAGAAGTTCAAGAAGCGTCCGAGATCAAATAACGCAAAAGAAATGAGGTAATTGTTTGACCTTCATGCAACAACAATACGTGGACTAAAAATGGCACGCTGCAGCTTTTATTATTTATGAACGGCTGGAGAAAATAGAAGTTGAACATCCACTGATGGTCAAGGTACAAAGCCAGGAAAAAATTCAGATTTTGTTCGAAAAATAGTTGTCAAAGTTTAAGATAAACAATCGTTAGCTGGACAAATTCGAGAAATGAGTGAATTGGCTTCGAAAACTGGCAGATGTCATAACGATTTTCTTTGCACTTGTTTCACATGATTTTTTGAGTTTCATTGAGAAAATTTGAAAGATATGAAGAGTTCAGCCGGTCTTCTACTGTAGTTAAGCGATTTCGTTGTAATATGTGATACTGTGCCTATGTCGCAGCAAAAGAATGTCACGGAAACGTCAAAAAAAACCTCCTCGCCATATTTTCAAGTTTTATTTTCAAAGCATTTCCTTGGCACTCAGGTGTTTTCAAGAAACCATAAAAAATTTCAACCGGTCTTGGTTTTTTCACTGCGTTCTTGGTTCTTTACAAGAACGCTGGAAATCCAATATGTTCATTATATGAGTACACTCCAACAAGTCAAACATTTTGCCATGACTCACTTATTTGGGCTCTTTTCCAGTTCCCCTCCGTCTGAAATAAGGTCATACGTGATCTTTTTTGCAGAACTTTCATTTTGAAGCCCTTGAAGCTATCAAAAAAGTGGTGATGCTCAGCAGAATGATCATCAAAAAGCAAAAATATTTGCATATTATCTTTAAAGATAAATGGCAAAGGTCTTTTATTTTTTTTATTTGGACGACACTCTACTTGAATAGAACATAATGTGAAGGGTAAAGAGTTGTAAAACTGGAACTCGTTCTTCGAATAGGAGTTTAAAACACCAGAGGGGAAGTTCTTGACCAAAATTTTGGTTAGAACTCGGATATTCCTCAAAAAAGTCTTTTTTTTTCGAATTTTTTCTGAAATTAGGCTTGGACGCTTAAATTACTGAAAATAATCCTGATGGATTTTTTGCAGTGATCGAAAATATACAATTAAAAACTTTAGATGGTACTTTTACTGGGGAAAAAATATAGGGATTTGAAAGTTATTTTTTACTGAAACCCGAACCACTTTGCAAAGATCGGTTGATATGAACATTATCATGGGAAATGGTATTCCTTGTATGCCATCACTTTCTGAAATCTAAAAAACTTGGTTAAAATTTAAAGGGCCCTTGAGTATCCCAACAAGTTCCCAATTAAACCTTTGAATTCAAAACTCGAGAAGAAAAAAAAGATTTAGCCAGGAAAAACCTTTTTTGTTGTTGTCTGAACATGTGGTTATCTGTATTTCATATCCTTCAAATGCTAGGTGTATAAAATTCCGAGACCACGAATCTCAAGACCTCCTCACATTGTTTGAAAATGTCCCAGTGAATTTCAATAAATTTAGTGCAAAGGTAAATGGGCCTCCTTTTCAGCAACCAACTCCTAAAATTCAAACTTTTGGATAAAGATTCTTAAACAACTTTGAGAACAAGTTTCGAAGCCGAAACTCAAGACATCCTTCGTTAGCCAAAACTATCTGAAGTTCCAGAATTTCCAGAGGGAGAGTATGAAGTTATTAGATTAATCAAACACCTTCAAAAAAAAGTTCCAAGTCCAAGTTTGAAATCGAAACTCGAGACAGGAAAAAAAAACAAGCCAAAAGACCAATCTATTCACCTTTTTTGCTGATCTCTGAACCCAAGACGACCTGCAGCGGTACACGCAGAATAACTTGTTCACGAAGCCCCCCGAAATGAGCAGTCTAAAGCGTTCACGTCGCAGTTGTTGTGTTTGACGACGCGCCAGAAAGTGTCAAACAGGCGCCGCGTGTACAAGTGCACGGCCGCTTTTTTGTCACTCCATTGACGTCGTTACGTTCCGGAAAAACGGCCTGGTCGCCAAAATGCCGTCGCGGAAGATACAAAGCCCTTTTTGTGCTCTGCTAATATTCTTATGTTTCTTTTTCTTCATGAATCATGACCGTCTTTTTGACGTTTTTTTTGGTCCGCCAGTCACTGCGCATCTGTTGGGATCAACAAACCAAAAACGAGATGTAAAAAAATGCATGACCACAGAATTTTATATTGTTTCAACTTCAGAAACTTCAAGAATTTTTAGGGTCTCCGTTGATGATCAAATTGTACGATAAAAACCCCGTCAAAGACTTCAAAATCTTCTTTTTTCGATCATTATGACATGGTCGTGAATAGACTTTTTGAGAAATTGTCCCAAGTCATTAAATCTATCAAGAAATTTTCAAAAAAATTTTCAAACTGCATACCTGTCACTTTTTGTGAAAAAAATAAGTTCACTCAAAAATTTAGGAAAAAAAGAACTTTTCTTGAAGATAAGGAAGTTGTGCAAAATGAGCTTTTTGAGCTCAATAAATCAAAGTTTTTTTCATTGCTTGTTCAGAAGTTTCCAATCCAATTAAGAAACTTCTGAGAGAAAAAATTCTAAAAATAGCAAGGTCACTGAATCAAGAGCAGAAGATCGAAAATGGGGAAGAAGAATGAGGAAATTAAATTCTCCTGGAAAATGTCAATCATCTGAAAATGTGTAATTGTCGCAAAAAACTCATGCAACACTAAAAAGTTTCTGCAAAAATTCTTATAACCGAATAATTGAGTTCAGGTGGCAAAAAAGTGATGAAAAAGGGAAATCATTTCAGCCAGTTTTTTTCAAATATTGTAACCCGTCGATGAAGTACCCTCTTTGGGAGTTTGAAGCTGTTTTTTCAGACAAAATCTGATATAACACGACGTGAACAGCATTCCTTTTTTATCATTTTTTTTGATTGCAGATGAAATAATTGACTCTGAACGATGAAAATTCTTTAGTTAGTAGGATAAAAAAAAAAGGAAATTTCAGAAAGAACCTAAAGTTTATCCATGAGCTTCAAAAGACATCTTCAACAAATGGTCGGTAATATAGGTTGAGATTAATTTTTTTCCTCCTATCGCAACGTGGAACTTTTTTTCAAAAACAAAAATTCAAAAATGGGCTCCATGATTTGAGTGAAATTTTCATGAGGCTCTGAAAAACGCGACAAATGGAAGTCGTGAATAAATGAAAAGTTTTTTTTCGAATTTCGTTCAAAAAAGGTTGGACGTCTTTGTTTGGCAAAAAAAGAAAACGAAAAACAAGATAATTATTGTTAAAATTAGAAAAAAGCGTTCATGATGGGACGCGGAAAAAAAATCACAGTTCAACTGGACCAAAAAAAATGTGAAAATCTTGTTTAAGATGCATAGTATTCCTATGAATAGAGTGTTTGAAAAATGATTTTTTTAAGGGTTAGAAAACTTGAAGCAATTTGAACAGGTATCAATTATTTTTTTAAATGATTATCAGTTTTTAAGGTTTGCTTTTTTTCAATTGTACGATTGGTATAAAAAAAGGGTTTCAGGTATATCAGGCGAAAAAAAGTTAAAATTGAGGCAAAAAAAGGATAAAAAGGGGAACTCATCAATTTTTCTTAACTAGTTTGAAATCCAGGAGAGTAATAATCAAATTTCTACCGATTTTACACTTCGGAATTCAAAAAATTGGAAACAGGAAAACTTGAAACTCTTGTAGAAGTTGAATAATTTGTATTCATGTGAAGGAAAATTATTCAATTTTCGAGAAACTTCTTTGAGCTAATTAAAAAAAGCAAACTTCAAATTGAAATGACTCATTTTGTGGAAAAAAATTTTCACGATTTTAAAAAAATACACCACGTAACTTCTACTTCTTGTGCGACTTTCTAAACCATATTTTCGTTGGATATCGAAGTTGTTCAAGTCCGACAAGCCCAGCTGAGCGGCGGAGCACCAAATCTCAGGAAACAAGGACCACCCAAGAAGTTACTCTCGAGAAAAGGGTGTTCGAGGGCAAATATCTAAAAAAACCTTCGTTCCCGAAAAGCCACAGAGTTTTTGCTCATGTTACGCCAGGCGCCTCCACACTTCTAATTACGTATGTAGCATTGGCGCCTGGAGAATGCCCATAGGCAAATACAACATTTTTAGGGAAGATGGGCCGGTCTGCGGCCGACCGTCGGCTATAAAGGCGACGGTTGGCGGCTTGCCTGGAAAACCGTTGTGAGTTGTTCACGTTGCAGAGCACAGCACCTGGCTGACGTCATGACCCTCCGAGTCGGACTTCTTCTCGTTTCCTGTGTCCTTCTTGTTCGATCGGCGTCTCTTTCGCGTAGTAAGCGACAGTATGCCAGTGGTTCGTTTTTCAAAGTTTATTTTATTATCTTTTAATTTTTTAAACTTTTCGTATGCATTTGATCTTTGTGTACTTATCTCTATCGCTATCATCTCGTTAATATTTTTTTGAATTTTTTTCAATTGTAAGCTCAAACTTTAACTTTGATCGAATTGTTAAGATCTCCTCAAATTTACTAATTTTTTTCAATTTATCAAAAAAATTTTTTTACTTGATGATTTTACTTGTCGATTGGAAATTTTGAAATTTCAAGCTTCTTTTTCAGTATGATATCGCCTGAAGATCAAATATTTGTGATAATCCTTTTTTTCTGTTCTTTATTTTTTTGAGTCAGAAGAGTTCTCCCTGGCCTTGCTTTTAAAAGCTTGTACAACTTTAAATCTTTTCTCTTGTATTTTTGAGTAGTTCTTATAGCTTGCAAGTCTTCCTTTACAACTTTGAAGATCAGATGAGTCTACCAAAATCTCATTTTGAGAAAATTTCGTTTCTCGAGCTTATAGCTAATTCACGGCTAGCTTGAGCCATTGAAAAAAGGGTCCTGGCACGATAAGAAAAGAGACAGTACCTGTTTGGTGGATAGCGCAGACAGACCGCGCTCCTTAGCGTCCCAAGTAAGCCGTAAATGGGTTCTACAAAAAGATAGTCTTGATGGTCGTTGCCTCAAAATCTGATTTTTTTCAATATGAATCAATTTTTCAGCATCATACCCCATTTTTCCTAAATTTAATTTTTTGTTGCTTTGATATGAACTTTATTCAATTCATTTCCAAAAAGTAAAAAATCCGCAAAAACTCGACTCCAAAGCACATGCACATCCGCCGTTATTTTCCTGTCGGCCAGTCTTTTTTCGACGCTCGGAGCCCTTTTAACGCATCTTCGACCGTCCTTTTGTTTACCCAATCATTATGTCCGTGTAATCTCTTGTCGGACATAGGTGTGAACAAAAAATTGCCGCCTGTTCCTTCCTGTTTGGCCGGAAGGAGGAAGAGATCTTAGGTGTTTTCCAGGAGGGTGAAACAGGGATTTAAGATAGGACATTTCAAATTTCTTTGTTCTCTTGTAAATAGGTAACCGATCTTGATTGAACTCTGCTGAAATGGGTGGAGTGAATCTTTTTTCTCAAGAAAGAACGATTTATTCCACTTTCCCAGCTTTCTTAAGGTTCTTTTTGTTGACAATTTTTTCTTTTTTCTATTTCTCATGTCTTTCTAACCTGAGTCATACTTCTGTTTTACTGGTTTGTGTAACCAAAATCTTAATGTGAAGAACGATTTTGAAAGGAGATTAGAAACCCTTTTTTTTCTTACGAGGCTGACGAGTTCAACATTTTTTATAAAAAAAGTTTTTTCCAAGATTTTCTATTTTCTTACAGTGCCGCTCTACTCGTCCTGTAACGAATACGTAGCATGTGCACCTCCTGCCGTCTGTTACTCAGGTTTTCTCTTGAGATTTCGTCTCCCAACCGAGATTTTTGAATTGAAGGACATTGTCAATGCGCTCAACCTTATGTCGTTTCTGGAGCGGCGTGCGTTCAGAGCGCTCCAGTGGTAAGTCTATTTTACCTGGACATGAAAATGTTGAGCTTTGAAATAAAAAAGCATGAATTCAGAGCAGAAGAAAGTGTGAGGCATAATGTGATTTAAAAATCAAATTGTCTTGGGAGTTCATTTTTTTTATTATGACTCGAGTGTTTCTCAAGGTCTTATTTTATCATCGAATTGACTGAGTTTTGTGCTTTCAACTTTTCGAATCGACAGGAAAAAAAAAATCTTTTCTTAGGTTAAACTTCCGCTATTCTGCAAAAAAAAAACGCCATAGAAGCTCGTTCAAGCCCATTATTCATTCAAACATTGTGAACGAGTTGAATGGCGTGCAAAAAAAGAAATTCAACTGAATCACGTCATCTGGAAGAAAAATGAGAGTGGGTGTTCGGATTCGAATTCGTTCAAGGGGTTCAGATTGAGAATAGTGAACCCTGCAAGGATTATATTTCAAAAAAAATTTGGTATTTTTTTTTATTCTCCCATAATGCTATCTTTGCTTTTTGAGCTGTAATGAACCTTTAAAGAAAAAGTTTTGTGTTTTCTTTTTTCAGTTTGATCTTTTTCAAACTGTGTAGAAAAAAATCTAGAAAAAAAAACGTTGGGACTTCACAATTCAGGTTTTAGCGCGGTCTTCCAACAGTTTTTTTTCGCTATTTCCGTTTCAAAAAACTAGGCAGACTTTTTTAAAAAAAGCTCTTGAAAAAAAGCTTGAATTGTGTTTAAATGACGGATGGTTCAATGCATATCGAGCCTGCGGAAAATTGGATTTTCAAAAAGTAGTTCGTTGAGAGAGTAAAGACGAACATTTTTGTGATTAAAAAGATAAAAAACGCCCATGAATATCAAGAACCCAAACTTCCATCGGAGAATTTTCAGCAAGCAGCGCCACTTTCTGCTGCAGCAGGAATCTACCACGTCGCCGCCGGAGGTTCTCGAGTTTTGAAAATCAACAAAAAAATCTGTTTAGCAACACAAACTACGTACCGTCGAGTGTACACGGACGTCGCGACGCCACTAGTCGCCCCAGTTGTCCGACCTGTTGCTCAGCCTGTCGTTTACTATCCCGCGCAGGTGAAGTAGAAATCGAAGAAAGAGAGAATATGGTCCCTTTAACTGGGACAAAAATGAATAGTGGCTACCGCTCGTGAGGTAGCTACCGGGTAGCTGCTTATTAATTGCAGTACTGGCCATAAAGGTATTTCAACGTGGTTATTCGAGCATAAATTCTCTGAAAGTGGCTCAAATGACTTGAAACTTTCCACAGATTTCAAATCGCTGCGCAGTAACACTTTCTCAAAAGAAAAACTGATTTGCTCAAGTCATACCGGATTTGAGAGCAAAAAATCAAAAATCGTGAAAACAAAGATTTTTCTCTTGAGATTCGAAAAATCATATCTTCAAAGAGAATTCGATTTTTTTCAATCAGAAATTTTTTTCCCGGTAAAACAAGTCTTCGATTTTCTAAAAAACTTAATCAGAACCGGAAAGAATACGCTCGTCAGAAATTATACTCGTTAGAATCGCGATACTTCCCCGGTAGTATCCCGGTACCATAGAGAAAACTGCCCAATCGCATACACTCTTTTTTTTTCATTACAAACTTTAGATTGCTCAGCCTCGTCTTCACATTCACGACACAACCGTGATCCAGCAGCAGGTGCCAGTTTACTGTGGAGTTCCACCGTGTCCTCAACAGCCCGAGACTCCTTCATCCCAGTGTAAATCACATCAAAAAAGATTCAGAATCATTTTACTCTCAAATCCTCTCACTTTTCAGCTTCAACCGAAACCCCTGGCCCAGAATCCACCACTTCACCTTCCAGGTTTCTTTTTGATCTTCTACTTTTGCTTTCTACGACGATGAACGAGTCCCATTAGGCGGCCATTTTAAGAATTACGCAATGCAATTTCGTTGATTTTTCGTGGCCGGTTCTTGACATAAAAGTCCAATAAGATCAAAAACTTAACCTAAAGCGCAGAGTTCAATTAATTAACGCTATCCAATGATTTCAGACAATTCGATACTCCCGGATTTGCTTATCCAGGAGAATTCTGCCAAGAGACCGTCATTTGTGTTGGTGGAAGCTTCTGCGAGAACGTTAGTGGTTTTGAAGGTTTTTGAGCTAATTTTTCCAATTTCCAGAACAAATGCATTTGCCGACCTGGAGAAGTGATTGAAAACCGAGCTTGCGTCCTGGTTTCGCAGGTTTCTGAGAAAATTTGTATTTTCAACCATATTTTTGATTTTAGACTGGTGAAACGACCACCACCACCTCCGTTGCTCCAGAAGTCACGACGACGACTACTGAATCGACGATCACTGAAACGACAACGACCACCACTGAAGCGCCTACTACTACCACGACAACTACTACTACTACCACAACTACCCCTGAGGTGATAAATAGCTGAAACATTATGATGACTGCCCTTATTTCTTTTCGACTTTGGAATGAGATCTCATGAAGCACATACAACAATAATTTGGAATTTCTCTCAATAATTTGTATGTCAAGGATTTATGAAGTTCTTTAGAAATATCAGCAAACCAAAAGTGTTTCCCCCAGATCCAATAATAAACCCGGTCCGAGCTCTCAAACGTTTTATTCAATTACTTTTCAATAATTATCTCGATTACTTCAAAAGTTCTGTGACCTTTACTTTCTTATTCTGATATGAAAAAAAGGTAAAATAATTTGCTAGAGTATAAAAACTAAGCGAATTCCAAAAAAATTGAAAATTTCTATAATGCACATCACTGTTTCAACCTTTTGGAAGAATCATTTTTTTTCCGGCCAAACAGGAAGGAACAGGCGACAATTTTTTTTTCACACCTATGTCCGACAAGAGATTACACGGACATAATGATTGGGTAAACAAAAGGACGGTCGAAGATGCGTTGAAAGGGCTCCGAGCGTCGAAAAAAGACTGGCCGACAGGAAAATAACGGCGGATGTGCTTTGGCGCTGTGTTTTGTGGTCTCAATTTTTTGAGCTGAATTCCAGAAGCTTCCATCTAGTGGATGAAACATTTTTGGAAAAAAAATATAGCATTTCCGATTTTTTGTCCTCGAGTGCAAAAAAGCTCTTACTTTCTATAAAAAGCTCTGGGAACTTGAGTAGTGATGTTTTGAAAGGGAAAAAAACATTATACAACTTTTTTTGATTTCATTTAAAAATGTTTTTCAGGATTGATAGAGGGTTTGAAAAGGTTTGAAAAAGGGCCTGTACGTCAGTTTCGATATGAACCTTCAAAGTTTAGAAAAAAACTTGAATCAATTTCCAGCCAACAACGACGACGACAGAATCAACAACGACCTCAACGACGACCACCACAACGGTTGCCCCAACGACCACAACGACCGAAGAACCCACGACTACCTCAACGACCGAGGCGCCAACGACCACAGTAGCCACGACGACTACAGCTTTGGCGTCCAGCACGACGACTCCTTCCACGACCACGCCTCAGATCTTCCAGGATGAAATCACGTATGCTTTGATGACTCTCTAGAAATGTGAGGGTACCAAAAAAGTCTCAAAAAATCGAAAACTTCATCCAAAAAGGTTTTATCTTACATCAGCACGAAGTTCTATTCATCGCTGGTTGAGATAAAATCGAAAAAGTATGAATTTTCCCACAAAAGTTCCTGGGGACAGAGCCTAAGCCTTTCTTCACAACCTCAGCCATTCCAAATTCACTCCTGACTTCCCACGTATTGAAAAAGAAGCTCTTTTTCGAATTTTCAGTTGCCCACCAACCGTAAGCTGCTGCCAACAAGGTAACTGCCAAGGCCAAGTTGTACGAATAAATTTGGTGGTAAGAGAACATCACTTTTTACGTGAAATTTCTTTTTTTCAGGTTCCTGGCCAGAGTTGTGTATTCAATACACAATGTTCAAGAGGAGCGTACTGTAGCTCCGGATCTTGCAGGTAGAATAAAAAAGTATCTTCTGGAGAAAAAAAAATCAAATTCCAGGTGTGCAAGCAGTTTCGAACAGCGTGGAACATCTTGTGTCCGAAGAAGGAAATGATTTACTCATTTCACACAAACACCGAAACGTATTTTATGTATATAATGCAAATGGAATAAATTTTGTTCATTTTTTCTTCTCACAATGCTTCAGAATTGTCCAAATCGGAAACGTATTCATAATCGTTGGTTATTTGAGGGACTAAAAGGCAGAAAACTTGATTTGCGTCGTAGATCAGTCCTATCAGGGATGGGATATCAGATACGTAGGTCCAATTTTTGTCAGGTGCACAAAGAAGCTCGGTTTCGGCTTTTGAAGTCATCAAGTCAGTGGTGGCCCAGTCGACACCGTTTATTTTGGCCTGAAATTTTTTTCAAATTTTTTTTCGAAAAGAGGAAACTTACAAAGACAGCTACTAAAGGATATTCTGAGTTCATCGGGATTTCACAAGAGATCTTAGCCGTGTTACAGCCAATTTTTGCAGGAGAAGAGCATCTGGAAGTTTCTAATCGTTCAGTTATCAAGGAGCTTCAGGTGTTTTCAAAAATTCTTGTTAAAAATGGAAAGTCACGACTTCATAATTTTCCACTGTAAAATAATCTCGATTTTGAAAAGCATAAGGTCAAGGTTCTGATCCCCCTGAGATTTTTCAAAAATTAAACTCACTCAACAACAGGCTCAAGAACGCCTTCTTTCTCATTTTCCGAAATTTTCGGAGGCGCAAAAGTAATGTCAGAAAGCTGACATCCGATGTCTTCTTCTTGAACTTCAGTTGGTTCGATCATAGTCGACTTTTTTGCGGTCAAAGACAGAGTTGTAGTTGTAGTTGACATTGTCGAAGTGTCGGGAGCGACTTCAGGTATGTATATGGGTAAACCCAGGGACTGAGGAGAGGAAATTGAAGGCATTGCAACTTGAATTGAAGGTTGAGGTTCAGTTATGGAAATCGTTTCTGAAACGGTTAAAAAATGAAGGAAATTATTATTCTTCTCACGTGGAGCTTCAGGAGAACTTATTTGCTGTGGAGCAATAAGAAGTTGATTTGACTGAATCGTAGGAGACGGTTGAGATTTCACAGCAAATCCTGAAAGTGATTTAGAATTTCAAGAACTATCAGTCTATGGCCGGCCGCAAAATAAATTCGAATTCCGCTCGGCATTTGCAAAATTTGAGTATCTGACGAAAATCTCGTCAAAATTAAAAAAACCTTTAACGGCAGGCTTAATCCATTTTAGAGACGCTCTGAGCCGAAAAAAAAAGTTTTATTTTCGCATTTTTCGCGAATTTTCCTATTTCAGTATAGTCTGTAGCAGTTTTGACTTTGAATTTTGATTCACTAGTTTCATAGAAATTTGAAAGACAAAGTATTTGCCCCCCAAAAAAAGGCAAGTCTAAGGAGTTCAACTCTTTTTCTTATTTCAGAGCCTTGAAATTGTTAATAATAAAATTTGAAAGTAAAAACAATTTACCGGCGTCCGAAGGAACAGTTTTCAAGCAGGGAATAACGAAACCGATCAAAGTGTTCAAAGCAATAAATCTTAGGATTAAAGGATAAATCATGAATGTCTGGCGCGACGCAAAGTGATTGTTCAATATTAATCGTTGCGTGAGATATGCAAAATCCCAACGAATTCGTCTGTCTGTCTGCCTCCTTTCGCTAGTTTCTCTCCAAACCCACGTGTTGCAAATATCAATAGGATCAAACGTTCATTATCAAACAAAAAATGAAAATAACACGAAAAATACACCAAAAAATCAGCACAGAAGATCGCAAAAGAAGTGAAATGGTTCGGAAGAAGCTAGGCTTAAAAGCCTTCGAAGGAAAATGTTTTCCAAAAAATATAAAAACAAAAAAGGCATTACCGTAATCACATGTGTATAGCGTATAATGATTCTCAAAAAAAAAACCTGATGAGAAAGAGTTGAAAAAATTGACGTGCAATTGATGGGAGGAGAATCACAATGAGATAAGGATCAATAAAATACTAACAATTTTTGATAAAAAAAGATCTACCGGTATTTAAAGCAATATGATATATTCGTGAGTCCTATTGGCAGGTAGCGATAAAATGTCCAGGAAAAAAAACTAGGGGGACAGGTAAGGTTAGACCTAATAAAGTATTTTTATGCAGTAGTGTGGTGGGAAGAAGTCCGGCTTCTGAAGCTTCGGCCACTTTTGGCGCTGTTCGTTCTGAAAAAGTCTCATTCAGATGAAGATTTCAGGAAAAATATAGTCACCTTGATCTTCCACGGAACGGCTGCCTCCTATTCTGATTCAGATCTTCATCATCGTCTTCAATATCACCTGAATATATTCTATTTACAATCATAATGCTGGCCAGAAGATTTTCTTATGGAGTTTACATATTCAGTTAGCTTGCAATAAGCTTCTTTTTTTAAAATTCAAGGTATAATTTTTCGAGTTTCCGTGTTTCAAAAGTCCAAATTCCCATCTGAGTTACCAAAACTCCGAAAAAAATTATCAAAATATTTTTTTCTTAAAAAAAGATGAACTACTAATAAATCCACCAACCTTCATTGTTGTTCAAAGGGATCAGCTCTGAAAATTGAGCTTCGCTTTGTCTTCGCATTCGTTCTTCCATCCGATTTTGAACTTCAATAAGTTCTTGTTCAAGCATCTGAAGTTTAAAAAGTTGAATTTTCATTGTAGACTAGCCTGGAAGTCATAGAATATCATAATGGCACGGTAAAAAGCTCAACAAGAAATGGATACAGTGCAAATTTTATGCGAGCGCGTCTGACCAAAAACGACTTTCGCGCATTCAAAATTAACATTAAGATCGAATAATTTCGAAAGCTTCCAAATAATCTTTTTTGTAGTCAATTAGAATGTTATCGGAAAAGTTCAAGAAAATTCAAGAAAATAAAAGTTTTATCGAAAAAGGAGCTTTTCAAGAACTATTATTGAAACTTTTGGTTTATATTGTTTCGATAATCATGTCCCTAGAGAATGATCGAAAAATTGTCCAATTTAAACTCACTTGTATAGAGAGCCTTTTTGTTCCTCCATGATGGTCTGGAATCTCTTGGAACTCCTCGATTTCTTCATTTTCGATATCTTCAGCCTTCTCATCATCGTCGACTTTTGCAATTTCATTCTCTGTCAACTCACCGGCTGAAAAACAAGTTCCATCTTCATATGCAAGAGTTGAGAATAGTCTAATTACCTGTGTTTTCAGCGCCGTCGGCGTCGCGTTTGTTGCTTTCCTCGAGATGTTTCATCAAAACAGCGACGACTACATTCACCAAAACGAATTGAGAGATCAACACGAAGATGACGAAAAAGCAGGGCGCGAGGATCGGGTCAACGCAGCAGTTGGTTTCGCAGTGATCCGAAGAGTCGCAGTCGTCTCGGAGGGCATCCTGAAATTGGAAAATGATATTTTAGGTTTCAATGATAGTATCCGTTTTAACTACGGAACATTTCAAAATAACAAGGCTCTATGAATTTTTAACCAAAATCTAAAAAATACAGCTTGAAAATGTCCAAAAAGGTATTCCTAATCTTTTGTTTTCTATTTCACCCAGCTTGACTCTATGATCCTAAATTCACTATTAATTTTTTTGTAAAAATTGGTTTCAGTGCGAAGGAGCAAAAAAACCGAAATTTGGTGGAATTTAAAAATCAAAAACAGTTCAGTAGGGATTTCTGGTTAGAGTTATATTCATTTCACAGTCAACGCTTCATTCTTATTTTCAAATACAAGTCTTTTTGCCTCAAACTCAACCTCAAGTCAAACAAAAACCTAGAAAAAACCTGTGTTCATTCTAACCTTCATGATTCCATTCCAGTTGTCGCCCGTTGCAATCCGAAACAATGTCAAAAAGGCCATTCCGAAATTCTTGAAATGAGCGTGTTCGCCAAGTCCGTCGCAAGGGTGATCCTCAGAGCACTCTGAGTCATTCAGATTATTATTCTCTAATGTAAATACTTTCTTACCCAATTTTCCAAAGAGCTCAACTCCTAAAGCGGCAAAAATGAAAAAGAGTAGGAAAAATAGAGATCCGAGGTTTCCAACTTGAGGTAAAGCTTCTCCAACGGTGTCCAATAGGGAGCGGATGCCTTTTGCCATTTTTAGGAGTTTCAGAACTGAAAAAACAATATACTCGATTTTTAGATTTACGTTTTGAACCTCGAGCGATTCTCAAAACCCTCATGACTCGGATGATCGTCGGGTTGATGGGAAGTTCCAACGCTTCAAATTCTTCAAAAATGATACCAGCAATGGACAGAATCACGATGAACATATCCAATCGGTTCCATCTAAATTTTTTTTGAATGATGAAAAGTTTGGAAAACACACTTTTCTTTGAAGAATCGTTTGAATCCGAGTGCAATCAGCTTCATCGCGGCCTCAAGGGTGAAAACAGCGGTGAAAAAGTAGTTGAGAGCTTTTAGGACGTATTTCAGGCCCATCGGCATCATGTAGAACTCCATCGCCATTGATATTACGTTAATTCCTGGAAAAAGTAAAAAAATTTGTTTATTCACAAAAACAATTTGAGTAAAATCACTTAGTTTTTTTGTGACTTTCAAGGCTTTGATTTCATGAAAACTGACTTTGAACTTAGTTTTTTTAGTGTTATTGATTCTAAAAAGCAAAGCGCATTTTATTCCCTTTATTCACTCACCAATGACGGCAGCAATGGCAAGGTCGAAGTACTTGGAAGTGACGATACTATGAAGAAATAGACGGGTATGACCATAATCGTGATAGTAGGGATGTAAACGTTCCACTGGAATCAATTTTTTTTGAAAATCTCAAAGAAATCTCACATTTCTTTTTCTTCCCCGCAAGGCTCTCTTCAAACTTTTGTCGCTTCAACTTTCTTTGGAGTCGTTTTTCTTTTTCTTTTTCTCTCATTTCCTAAACATGTTCTTGTTTTCGAAAAAAGTTATGAATTCAACCTTTTCCAGAGCTTCTTTGCATTTGTGAAAGTTTTCAACAACGACTCCGACAAACATGTTCAGAACGAAGAATCCGACAAGGAGCAAGAATGAAATGAAGTAGATCATCCTCCATTCATTGTAATTCTCGATCGGCTGGAAATGGATGATTTCTCATTATAATCTCATATTTTTGGGGCTCTAAAACTCAAAACGGACGTTTTTGAGCCAATCAAGGTGCCTTATATCGGAAAATAATAAAGGGCATTTTTTTAGTTCAATCACCTGCATGTCAACTCCAACTGCATCAATTCCTTGGTACATAATCGATACCCAACCGTCTTTACTGGAAAGAACGAAAAGTGACATCAGAGCCTGGAAAGATTCAAATCCATTTCTCAGTTAAAAAATAATCAAATTACCTGTCCCAAATTGTCGAAATTGTACCGATGGTTAACCCATTTATTCCTCTGATCTTCCAAGCAGTTGCCTCGAGTCGTGACGTTTCCAACTTCTGGTCCCACACAGTGGTACATCATGCCCTGAGGGGTTGAAACTTGATGGAAAAGAAGGTAAATGAGAATTTTACCTTGAAAAGCTGGACCCCAAGAATTCCGAAGATGATGAAAAAAGTGCAACAGATGAGAACGATGTTGCCGATAGGTTTCAGACTGGAATAAAAAAATAAGAAAGAGTTATCTTTTCCCTGCATTAACCAAATACTGAGAAAATCTTGTAACTATAGGGCTACAAGCCCAAATAGTTTTGGATTGGATGAATCTTTCAAAAAAATGATTGCATGAAGCTTGGATTAATTTAAACTTGATTGAAAACCTATTCTTCTAAACTGTGAAAAAAATTTCATCAAGTATCGCTGAGTTCGAAAAAAAACTCCGCCGACTTTTTTTGAACTGCCAGAACCCTTATTAAAAAACTTCAGCCATAATTTGAAAAATTTCCAAGCTTTGAATGTAAAATCTTCTTATACAGGTCTAAATCGCAGGCTTTTGCAGATTCTTCATCATACCTTGATATTAAGGTCATGACCACCAGCTTCACTCCAGGAGCTCGATTGATAACTCGAAGAGGTCTCAGAGCTCGCAAAAGTCGCAAAACTCGTATGACGCCGAATATTTTGGGGGAGTCTATAACAAGATCTTTCTTACAAAAAAATTATTCCCATTTTTTAGTACCTCCAGTAGCAAAAAGCTCAAAAATGATGTTGATGAGAGAGATGATGACGAGGATCCCGTCGAGAATATTCCAACCATCTTTAAAATAAGCTGCATGCCCTATGAAGCAACCGCTGGCAATGACCTTCAAAAATCAAATATTCAAAAAGTATATTGTTTTCTAACCTTCATCATCATTTCACAGGTGAAAATGATAGTGAAAATGTAGCCAGAAACGTCCAGAAACTTTCTTTCGAAGCTGTCCGGAGGAATCGTCGGTCTTTCCATTGCCAGAGTGATGCAATTGATGCCGATGAAGAATAAAATCGTATAGTCGAACCATTTCTTTTGAACAGTATGAAGACATCTGAAATGTGGAATTATGAAATGAACTCGGTATATTTATAAAACCGAATTCGGAGAGGATTTTTCGGTCCGAGAAGAAACAAGGAATACTCAGTTCTTCCAAAAAGACACGTCTTCTTGAACAGTTTACGGCAAAAGGTGTTTTGCTTGGCTTCATTTCGTCGTTCTTCTTCGGCCAGGGCTTGTTTCAGTTCTTGGCTGGCCTGCAATTGAATATGAACATTTTTACAGTTTCATGGATGATTCTTAATTATGAGAGAAGGAGAAACAAATTTGAAAGAAGAACTTGAATTTTTTTCGGGCCGATGAAAAACTGGAACAGACAGAAAACGTGAAGAAAATTTATGTGAAAGAAACTTTTTGAAATATAACATTTTTTAACATCAGAAAGGGGCCTGCCTGCTTGAGACCATAAATAAAAACATTCGAAATTTGAAATTCAGTTTCGATAATGCCCAAAAATACATCTAGAAGTCAACTATTCCTTTTGAAACTAACCTCAAGAAACTTTTCTCTGGCGTAGGTCTCAATAAGAGCTCTTCTTCCGTGAACGGGACAACTGGGGTTGAAATGATGACAAAGTCCTCCCCAACTATGAACCCGTTGCCTTCGGTAAGGACCTCCGTTCTGAACGGGTAGGACCAAGGAAGCGTGTCGGTTGAGCCTTGATTGGTTGGCTTCTTCTCGATTCTCCATCGTGTTAGCAAAAGGTGAAGAATGTCTCGCAAAAAGTCGTCGTTCAGGATTTGGAATAGTCAAAGTCCTTCTTGGCATCAGGTCGTCGTCAGTGGCGTTTTTCCGAACTTGGTTTTGTTGTGCGGCTCTTTGGGCAGCGTCCTGGAATAATATCGATTTATTTGATTGAAAAGCTTATCAGACCTCATTATAAGTGATTGCAAGTTGTTTCCCGTTCTGGGGAGACGTCGGATGAGTACAGGTGCAAGCTGGAGGAGGTGCGCCATTGTTGAAGGCCGGAGACGTTGACTTGGCTATTAGAAGCTCGAGTTCTCTTTTTCGTTCGTCCTCCTCCTCTACTGCTTTCTTTCTGGTCTCTTCTTCCTAGAATCATTTTTGAACTGTACACCAATATTCGCATAAGCTCATCAATTGCTCCAATGGAGGTTTTTATGAGTTTTCAACGAAAAAAGCACTTTATAAAAAGTAGAAAAGAATTTTTTCATGAAATTTTTGAAAATTTTCCGAAAACTTTTTGTAACTGACCAATTGCCGTTTTTCCTCTTCTTTGCTCTCTTGAAAACCCTCAACCAAGATAGCTACCAGTAGATTGAACAGAACGTAGTTTCCAAAAGTCATCAGAGCCACGAAATACAAAGCCGCCCAAGGGTTGGTTTGAGCCATTCCGTTGAACAATACCATGTTCCAATCTTCTTGGGTAAGAATCTGAAAAAGTATTTGAGGCAAAAATAAACTAAACTGATTCTGAAAACTGAGAGATATCTTGGACTCTTTATGTAAGCACATCAATTACTGAGAGACAAGAAAACATTGACAATCACCAAAACCATTCCGAAACAACTATTCAACCTGTCTTTCACAAATTCACACAAACTCTCTCGCTTTTCAAAGAACCAGTATTGAACCCAAAAGTTTTTAATGGTCATAAATTCCTACAAATGACTTTAAACTCATCAGCAAGATCGTTAAAAAAATGTACTCATTTCTATACAAAATCAATCTCAAACGACATCAATTTAAAAAAACCTGGAAAACAGTCAACGTAGCGTGAATGAACGTATCGAAATTCATTCTATCGCAGTCACATCCCCCGCCCAAAACTTGCTCTTTTGAGCACTGTAGAGCCGTTTCGGGGTCGTTGCAGAACTTGCAGCCGAACATTAACATTCCAAGCACACTGAAAACACTACCACGATGTCTTGACAACACAAACCACAATAGGAAACTTGGTTTCAAAATTGGAAAGGCGCAAAATTAAATTCAATAGCATGGAACGAAATAAAATTTTGAAAAAGTTCCGGAGCAACTTGACTGAATTAGCGGTGAATCATGAAAATTACAAATAGTTTTAAAGCAGCCGTTACGCGTTTAGCCATTCTACTTGCGACCGAGGAATTTTCAACTTAGAACAAATCTACACTTGACGAAATTATGACTTCAGTCAGCCAAAAATTGAAATTTGAAAAAAAAGAACTTCTTATATCTAAAAGATTTTTAACAAAGATTGCTTAGGAAATTGACATTTCAGTCATTCTCAACAAAAAGTGCGTTCAACACTTATCTCTAACAACTCTATTCAACACCCATCACAACACCCATCACAACACCCATGCCACAACATGCTTGAATTCATCAGTTTCCTTCAAGAAAACCAGAAAAAAATCCCTTTTACCTGAAACACAGTGATGAGAGCCCATAGAAGCGTGTCAAAGTTCTTCCGCTCGCACTTTTTTGCAAACCCGCCAAGGTATTTTTCTTCAACTTTGCAAAACTTGCAGCCAAACAGGTTCATGCCAAGGATACTGTAAATAGTCAAGTTTGGGTGAGAGTTAAAGTAGAAGTGGATTGTTTTGTTAGTGTAGGAAAGTGCGCAGGGAAATAAGAGATTGAAATGGTTCACCTGAAGATGAAGATGAAAAGAACAAGAAGACCAAAAAAGACGGTGACGTTGTCCATGGTCCTCAGCATGACCACGAGTTGATATCGGAGAGCTGGCATGAATCGGACGAGTTTCAGAATTCTGAGGAGCCGAAAAGTTCGCAGGACTGAGAGACCGCCTTTTCCTTCTTGGAACAGTTCGAGGACACTGGAAACGAAAAAAAAGGTGAAAGATACTATGCGACCGCGTTTGGAATGGCTCAACACCGAATAAGTGAGAGACAAATGAGACCTGATAGTTACAATTGGCCACAAAAAAATTGAAATTTTCAATTATTTTTCAAAAAAACCAGTTTTCCGCATCAAAAATACGCCAAAACGTTTTACCACGACAATTTTAAAATTGGAAATAAGACTCTAAACAGGATACATTTTAAGGATCACACCTCAAAGCGACGATTCCACCATCGAAAAGATTGAAGCCGTCCGCAAGGTACCCAAAAAAACCGTCAGCTATAATCTTCAACAACATTTCCAAGGCGAACAAAGCAGTGAAGAACAAGTTGGAATATTCCAGAATAGTTGTGAGGATTTCCGGCTGGAAAATAAAATTGTTTTTGATGGAAAACTTGATTGTAGAAATAACCTGTTGATGATATTCGACACCCATGCTCAAGGTATTCACTAAAATGGCTACTAGAATCCCTCGAGTAAAGTGATCGCAGATCACAAATTTCTTCACTTTCTGTCTCATCCAGCTTAGAGTTGATATTTTTGCCTTAAAAAGGTTAAGATAGATTATTAAATTTTGGCAATAGGCATTTCACCTTCACAGGTAATGTTTCGGTCCATTCATCGTCGTTGTTCATCGAATCGCTGTCAGAATCATCGTCGGTAGTCGTGACGTCATCGCTGCGAGCTCTAGTGTAATGTCCTGGAAAAAATCAGTCTGGTTTAGTTATTTCCTGCAAATTCTGAAAGTAAAAAAAGATAAAAAAAAAAGTTTGAAAATTTAAACCTCTCGCACTCCCATTGATCTTTATCTGAGGCTCATCGTCGATGACAACCCTTCGCTGACTCTTCTTCTGTAGGGTCATATCCTCAACCTTCTCTTCTTCTGGAAATATCTTCACTCAATGAAAAAAGATTTGCAAACCTTCTTCATCTTCAGCCTTTTCTTCTATCCTCGATAATGTTGCCATGTCGTCAAGTTTTGACTTCCTCCTTTGAATTTGCTCAATTCTCTTCCGCTCCTTTCTTTCGATCATGTAGGTATCGTACTTCTGAAAAACTGTGTGACGTCAGGATATATATGAGGAAACTCACTTTTCTAGCCACCCGTTTTGTTCTCCGAAAGGTGTGGCCAATGAATCTTACAATGGCGGCGTAGACGGTGTCGCCTTCTTCTTTTGAAGATGCTCCTCCGTTCTCGCTGCCACCAACGGCTAAAAAAAGTTATATCGTTTCGATACGATGTTCAAAAGATCCGGAGTTGTAGTTTATTCATAATTATATTGACTAACTGAACAAAATTAAGAGATAACTAAATACGTTTTTGCAGGATTGGGATTACAATTGAAATTACAGAAAAATTGGGCAAATGGACCGCCCAAAAAGTTTGTTCAAGAGTTATTCGATGATCAATATGGTGAAAGCTTATATTTTTTAAAACTCTTCTATGTCCTTTGAAATATCCAGTATTAAAATATAGTTTAATGGCCCTTCTAACTACCAAGAAATCCACTCACACATCGAGTCTTGAGTTTGTAACCGCTTCCTTTCTTGTAACATTCTTTCCGTTTCTCTTCGTTTCGTTTCAGCAAACTGCGTGGCGATAACGACAAGACACAAGTTGATCATAAAAAATGCGCCAATCTGAAGAAAAAATGAGTTTTCAATTTTGCCGCACTTGGAATGGCCCAAACTATCTGCTACGTCAATCCTTCATTGAGCGGTTTATTTCGATGTTTAACGCGCAAGTCGTTTTAAAGTCGGTTGCGTTAAATATTATCAATGTAATCTTATATGAGATTAGCTTCTCACTTGCTAAGTTATTCCAAGTGCAACTTTTTTTTGAAAATAAGCAACAATGCCGAAAAAATACAAATGTACCACTCACAACAATGAGAAGAACAAAGTAGATCCAATTCCAAAACGAATGGGCGTCCTGTACATAATACATAATATCCGTCCATCCCTCAAGTGATATCACCTACAATAATTGAAAAATCATCGAAAATTTCAATGAAAAATACCAAAAAAATAGCGACCCATGCGAAACCGATATTGTCGAACGATACTGATCCTTGAAATGGGTTTCGTTGCATCACCTGAAATAAAATATCCTTTATTTTTTGTTAGATCTGAATGATTTTCACTTGACACTCGTTGTAGTAAATGTTCCAATTGATACATGACTCGTTTGACACCTTGTCGTGATCGTCAATCGTCAAGTTGCACCTTAAGGGGTTTTCAAATGATTTTTGTTGCTGTTTTTTTAGGGGTTAAATTATAGTCGTTAAATATTTTTTTCCGGTTAACGGCTATAAAAATTTATTTTTTCATTTTACTCTTTTTTATCGATTGAAATGAAGTAAATAAACTTATTACTTTGAATTAGGAGATTGATGTAATCACTATAAAAAAATCAACAAACTTGATTCCATTGACGGTATACGGCGGTAAGTTTGTACAAGTGTGCAACCCGTTGGCATCAGCTTGACTACAAATATATTCTAACGAGGTATCCTCAGGTATATAGAATCTGAAATCAACTTCCTTTTTGAAAAAAGAAATATTTTTTTCTCACCTAGTTAATTTGACATTATTGAATAATGTACTTTGATTTTCGGATATACTTTTTGGCAAATTTATGACACAACGATTCCTGAAATCTTTGTTGAAAAATTATAAGTTTTCAGAAAACTCACCGTAAAAGACCCGCCCATAATTGCACGCCAACAATACCAAAGATAAAAAAGACAAAAAAACATAGAAGTAGCACGTTACCCAGCATTGGTAACGTGTCGAGTAAGAGATTTACTAAAAGTTTTTTAAGTTTAATTTTCCGAAAAGGAGGATTTTTACCCAGTATCCGCATTGATGGTATTCGATTTACTGCCCTTAATGGTCGCAAAACTCGGACCGTTCTTATCGCTGTCAAGTTAATGTTTCCGCCCAAGTATTCGTGTAGGACGAACTCGGCTATTCTGAAGATAATAGTTGATTTTGAATAAAATAATTACTATTATAGCATGTGTACCACGACTTGGAATTCCACCAAACGACATTCCGCTGTGCCGCTGCGCGTCATTGCGAACCTTGGTCGCGTTTTAATTTTTTCTTTTATTAAGGTACTCCAATTTCCTGTGCTACCACAGCAATAACAATCAATGTGAAGCGTGACCTCTATTGGAAAGACGCTTCGCGAACACACGCATCGCAACAGCGGAATGTCGTTCCGTGAAATTTCAAGTCGTGGCACACACACTATAAAAAGCGATTATCTCGAATTTTAACAAATTGGTCGCACTAAGAATGGTTCAAACCGTATCGGCATTAAAGGCGCATAATCTAGCGTCGATATTATGAGTCGCTGCGCGACCGCAACGCGTCTCCATGCAAACTTCTTGTAGGAATGGAAAGAAATTACCCCGCCATGACAATGAAAAAGTCGAGACGATTCCATGTGTCTGACATGTAAGCCGCTGGCCCGTAAAAACCCAACGCTACGATTTTGATAACCTGAAATTTTCGATCAATCAAGCTTTTAGAAATTTTTAAAGATTTTCATGTGCAGCTTATTTCTATCTCATAATGAAATAAAAATTTTTCCGTATATTTTGTAAGCAGACCGAAGAAATCTAAGAGAAAAAAGCATCACAAAATGACCATTTCAAAAGCAAAGTAGACGAAGATGCAATTGTCTATCAAATCGAGGATTCGACATCGGTACGTTGAACAGTCTGGTCCGTCTTCACAAGGGCGGTACATTCCTGGAAACTCATCAGTTCTGCCTCATCATATTTGTTGGGATTCAAGGAGATTCTATATGAGAAGACGTATGGTACAGCTCTTTCTCTCTCTCAAAAATTTCAAGGCGCCAGAAGTATCCTTAGGACTTCTGGTTCTGCGGTTAGGATGTAAAAGATTGCATCTAGATTTTTTTAATTTTAAAGATGATTCGAAGGAAATCAGTCTCTTATTTTCTTTATTCTCACAGTATTTGCACTATTCTCACCTAATGTAACGCAATTGAGAAGAATGACGGCCATGGTTATCCGGTCGAACCAAGGGCTCATAACCATCGCTAAAGCCCATTTTCGTGGCGGTTTCGCTTGCCGAAGACATCGAAAAGCTGGCTCAGCAAATCTGTAATACTTTTTGTTTTGATGAGAGGTTCAAAATGAAATGAAATGTTTATTGTTCGCTCACAGACGTCTGTGGCGTGGAGGAAGAGAACTAAGAAAGTCAAGGTAAAAAAAAATATAAACGAGGAAACAGTTAGATAAAAATATCATGGCTATCTCTGAAAAACACTCAAAGATCGAATTTGTAGTTTTTTTCTCATTGTTCTCTAAAACATTCCGTCAGTTTTCGACATCTATGTTTTCAAGATAAAGTTGGAATAAGACGAAAAATGGTTCATATGAAAGAAAGACAGAAAAAAAAAATGTTGCTAACCCAGGGTAAGGCAAGTCATTGGCCTCGTCGACTTGATCTTCTTCGCACCACTCGATCTGCCGACCTTCCCACCTCGCAGGTGAAGCCTCCGAAGAGGAGGCTATCTGCAAAAACCTTACTTTCATCAATGAATCTTCTAGTATCTATTGTTTAGCTTGGTAACTAGGAGCCCAGGTTGTGAAATATTGTTGTGAAAGCTCAATTTGCAGGTTCCAACGAGGAGAAAATAATTTTTCGCTCAGTGGAACGCTTTTTGCTGCCATTATCCCATAGCAGTTCTCTCACTTTTCTTCCATTACGAAATCATTGCACCTTTTTTGAGCTCACAAGCTCAAGAAAAAAAGGTTTTGAATTATCAATTCATCTGATTCATTAGCCTAATTGATGAAACTTAGATGAGAAGTTCGACTTTTTTTGATAAAGTTTAAATTACTGTTCGTTGAAACAAAGGGATTAGTTGATTTTCTGGTGCTAAAAAAATGTTTTTCATTTCCGTGTCTGACTAAACTTTACAGTGAAAAAAATTCTTACAGATTCACTTTTTTTTTATTTCATTGTTAAGTCTAGCCAGTCACTAGACAATCAACCTGATTAATTGAACTGATTAAGAAGTTCACAAAGTCATTTCCATGTCTCATCGAGTTTTCATTCAACTTTTTCTGAAGGTTTCCGATTATTATCAAAAAGGAAAGAAAATATGTATATTTTCTAATGCGAATTTTTTTTTGGTTCCCTCTTTTCTCCGACTTCAATTTTGACAAAAACCATCAAATGCTTTTTAGAAAACTTTTTAGGCGAAAAGACTCCTGTTTTCTTTCCCTGTTTGTTCGGATATTACGTTTTAGAGTATTCAAGAAATGCCTAAATTTAAAAAAGGGATCAGCAGAACGTATATGGAAACTTTTTCATGCTTATCGAAAAAAAGACATTCCCCATAAAACAATAAAAAATTTTTCAATTGACTCATCCTGAAAAGAAACAGAATTTCCTGATCTTGATTTATTTATTTACAGGCAGAATCTTCAAAAATGATCACTGTTTTTTTCGTTACAAGGCTGTAAAATAATTCACTCAAAATGATTAAAACATTTTTAGAAACCCAACGCATTATTCTCTCATCTGATTAACATACCCTTTATAGAAAGAAATATTTGTGGTTTCGAACATCCCGAAACCTTCACTGAAGAGAATTCCAATCTCAATGATGAACCCCAAAAACGAAAAAAAGGAAAAAGTGCAAAAGTTGAGAGAATGACAATTCGCCGAGCTCGTTTGCGTGCACCATAAAGGCAAGGAAACCGGAGGTCTTCAACTATTCAAACCATGATAGGCTGACTTACCCGGCCGTGCTCCGAAAGCTGCAGAGTTTCTTTGGAGCCGTCTGCTGAGCCGAGCGCCTGGAAAAGCTTGATTTCATAAAAGAGAAAAAAAAGGAAAAGTTGGCTAGTAATTGGAGGGAGAAGACAAGAAACAAGACACGAATTCCGAGGCCGGAAAATTGTCTGAACGCCGCCCTCTTTTCCTGAGCATTTTTCACTGGTCTCTTGGTCATAGTCGTCCCCCGCCGCCGCAATTTATAAACAATTAGTTCGAAAAGTCTTCAAAGACGAAAAAACGCAACATCTTCAGGAACAGAAAAAAAAACCCAAAATGATTTTGTTCTTCGGCGTTTTTTAAAATTGATGGATTACATGCGGATTTGAAAAACTAACCGAAAAACGATAAATTGTTGGAGTCTAAAAAGAATGTTGATCTTTAGGACATTCTTTCAAGAGTTTATAAACAATCTGTTGCGGAAAAAAACGCAACAAGAAGGACAAGGAAAAATCTTGGTCTTTGTGGCCTTAGAGCTTTTTGAAAAAATAGGCAAGATGGGTTCAAATTTCAACATTTTTTTGATAAAAAAAGAGATTAATTCATGAAAAAAATGAGATAAAGTCAAACTGAGTAGCTATCTTTGAGTAAATGAATTTTCTAAGATAAGATTTGAGCCCTAATGATCCTTTCTGAAATCTCCAATTTTCGTTTAAAATCTTAAATTGAAGCTGTCAAGCAGTGAGATCCAAAAACCAAGAAATTCTCATCAAAAACGAAAGTAGGATTTAAATCTTTATTTTTTTCTCATATTTAACCAAATAAATAAATGAGCAAAAGTTCAAAGAAATTCGGGATGCAAGTTTTTTTTCTTTTTTTCACACCGTCTACAATTCTAACTTTAAGTGAGAGCTGGGAAAGATTTCAAAAAAAGTTTTAGAAACTTGGATTTCTCATACTTTTCCTAGATCATCGAAATTTCATCGGGACTAAGGTTGACAAATATTCAAAACGACTTCATGAGGAAAAGATGACAAAAAGGTGCAAGTTTTCTGCGAGCTTAACAGCGCACTTTTTTCGATTGTTATGAAGAAATACAGCAAACCAGTGCAAGAAAGCACGGTGTCACGAATTTTTTCCAGAGCCTTCAATGCGCAAAAAACGGAAAAAGTTGCTTTTGCGTTTGAAAATTAACGCTAAGAACCGGAACACCACAGAGACTAAGTTTTAACGGCGGTCATAAAGCTATTGGATGCATTTTTTTCATCCGATGTGCGGGTGGATCTCTTTTTGTGCAAAAAAAACGTACAACTATCAAAGTTGAAACAATTTGGGGAGGTTTTTTCTGTAGGCAGTGTTAGGGAAAATCAAAAAAAGCTTTAAAATTGAATCGAAAACGGAGTTAAAAAGGAAAGTTCAGGATTTTTGCCTGGTTCGTATGATAGTTATTTACAAAAAAAGATCAGTAATCATCTATAAAAAATCAACTTGAGAGAGAAAATTTTTCTTTGAAAAATATCTATGATGGGGAGGTTCAATGATATCAAGGGCTAAAGAAAACTTTTAAACTTTTAATAGAAAATGGAAAAATATAGGAATCTAAAATTGACTATAGAAAGGTTCTTTTCTGAGTTTAAGCAGAGTAAAAATATAGAAAGAGACGATACTTTTTCCAAAAAGCATTACTCATCAGTCGATTATATTATCATCATTTCGAGATTACCTCGATATCATCGAATCGACGTTTAGCCTGCGACTGGGACTGCCGCCGGGCCACCGCTGCTGCGCTCGATGTCCGCCGACCAAGAACTGACCTGCAGACTCCATTTTAGAAAGGATAAATACACGTTAGCTTGAGCTGTTCGAAGCTTCAGAGTAAGTAAAGTGAAAGACAACGGCTTTCAAAGCTCAGTCTCCATTTCCTCCAACAAAAAAAAAGAAACAGCTGCTAGCTTCAAAACTTTGAAACGTGTTCAGTTTGCCTTAGACTGCCATGTTTTACGAGGTTTTTTCCGGTTTTCTGTTTTAAAATAACTTATTCGAAGCATCTCGATGTAAAAAAATTCAACAAATGCGGATACTTCTCCGTTTCAGTTAGACACACACAGCTAATAGCTGAATACCTAATAATAAAAAGTTGGAAATTTCGACCAGAATATTTTTCTTTTCTTAGAATAATAAAGTTATGGAAAATTTTACACTCGAAAAAGGGTACTCTCACTGTTCTATGATACAAATCTTTGGCATAAATTCAGAAATAAATTCATAAGAGGAAATTTCGAAGGATTAGGAAGCCATTTGCTCTTCTGAATAACTGACGGATCAGGACGAAACGATAACCAAACATGATTTGAGGTTAACTTTTTGCGTTTATCGTAAATATGACTCTACTGCGCTGGAAGTCAATCGATCAGATTTGATTCGAAAATGATACCTCGGTCCGCCAGCATACTTGGACAGAGACTGGAAGCTTCGGAGTTCGGGCACCGGCTGTTGCAGCATCTGAAACGGGAATAACTATTAATTTTGGCCTGTCTACCACGCTATGAAATAATCTGGCCTGTCTGCGGCCTTTGATTCTCTACAAAAAAGAAAACAAAGTTCACAAGCCAGACTGTTTGAAAATTGAAAAATACACTTTTCTTCTCATCATCTCTCATAGACGGAAAAAAGCGTATTTTCACTTTGAAAAACTACTAGAAAAAAAGAAGTAGAAATTGGAGTTTTCTCGAAACTCCCATGACAACCCTATTAACCATCCCAATGACGCAAGTGCACCGCTAATTGTCGAGCTTCTTCGTAGTTGCCTATACTTTCAGAGGATCTTGTAAGGTCTGGTGCACATTATCATCTTGTTTGGATAATGACGCAGGATATTGGAAGTTATTTCACTGCCTACCTTTTAGGTGACCGGATCAAAGTGGTTTTGCATCAAGGGCAACAAACTGGCGGTCGTTTATTGGAATCTGAAAACTTCCCCTTGTAGACGATTTTCTAGTGTTAAAAGAAGAAGAAAAACAAAACGAATGTCCGAATTACAAAACGAAAATCAAGATCAAGGGAAATATAGCAAAAATTGGGATCAAAACACTTCAAAGGGTCGTGTTGAGAGAAAAATGGAAGCCCGTTGTGAAGAAAAATCTTGACCAGTTTATGGAAAGCAGGCTTTCAGACAAGCTTAATCCTTTTTTTACTGACGTCTATAACTTTTTTCAAATGCTGAAGAAACACTAATTGTACTTAAGGATCATAGTTTAAGTGACTTAATTAATAGTTCAAAAATTTATTCACTAGTTCAAAGGTCTACAGATTTGAGAAATGGGAAAGAGAAGAACATGATAACAGTAAAAAAACTGATGAAATTGTGAAAAATAGAAACCTCATTTAGAAGAATATTTCTTACAAAATCGGTTTCTTTGGATTTATAACTCATAGAAAATTGTATCTTTCAGTTTTTTTTATTCCAAAACCTTAACAAGTATTATACTCACAAATAATGTTTTGAAGTCGAAGATAAATTATCTTTCAATCTAATGGAATGTATTAAAAATATCAGAAAAAAAAATATATGGTTTGGTCAAAATTTGTCTCTTCTCCAACAGAAAAAAGCCAAATCTCGACTAATAAGAAGGAAAATTTCCGGGCACCAGTCGAAAAAAAATCCCAAGGAGAATACGAATTTAATCGAAAAGCTTTGAATAATTCAAAGAAAGGAGAGCGAAATGGCGAAAATAAATAAAGAGGTTGGAAGACTAAATGAAATAAAAAGTGCAAGCAATTCGACGGATTCGAACGGAGAATGAAGTTCGACGCAAGAAAGCGGAAAAAAGTGCCAAATTTGGTGGTGGTAAACTTGTTGACGGGAAGAAAAAGAAAAATTTTTGACTTTTTTTCATTGAGCCGCTCATTTGTTCCAGGATGAAATAGCCTCGGGGCGCATTATCTGTCGGCTGGTGGGAAACATTTGGAAAAGAAGCAAATTTGAGGAATGGCAATATGTCGTGAAGAACGTTTGGCAAATAGTCCAGTTCATTTTGGACCTTGAATGCCACTACAAAAGAAGAATATTGGGTCGATTAGTGTTTGTCGCAAAGGTTGGAGGGCTTTTTTGTTGCTGGCAGAAGATGAACGGAAATTAGAATCCAATGGGAAACGCAAAAAAATAACTTTCTGCGATATTTATTCTGGAATTGAAGGCTCCGACTTTATGATATTCAAAAATAACTGAACTACCTGAAATTTACTTCAAAAAATGGCTGAAATCGTCTCAATTTGATAAAAATTTATTTTTTCAATAATCTGAAAAACCATGAAAATGCATGGAATAAGCAAAAACCGTTGTACTTTTGAATCAAATTTGCGGCGTCCCGAAATTAATCAATTTATTTCTTTCCTCAAAAAAACTCAAAAACCTCTAACTCTAAAAAAATTTTGCTTTTTCAGTCCCATTTTTACGATTTTTTTGGAGGCAAAAAAATTCAAAAATTGCTGTTATTTGACTTGCTATTTTTTTCATCTTATTCTCGACATCTATATTTTCTTTAAGCTCTTTCAAAAATGGTCATGGGGCTGTGCTTTCAAGCGAGAGGCCAACCGCTCATGAATAGACCATATAGACCAATTTTTTTGGTCGCTGCAAAAATCACCATGGTCTCTAAAAAAATTCTTTCAAAAAGCAGACAAAAGCTCAAAAAACCGAAAAAAAAACTCAAGATCGAAAAACTAGTGAGGTTTGATTAACTGACAAGACTTACAGATCGGAGAAGAGAATTGAACTTTTTGCGCGAAAAAAAGCATTTGGAAAAAAATTCAAAAGATCCAGGGCAAATATGACATCTGATATTGGTTCGAAGAACTATTTGTATTCCAAAAATGGCTGCATGAAGAAGTTTCATGAACTTTGTGCTTCTGAAGTTGACCAATTAAGTGAGAAAAAAATAGTGCAGATCATTAAGAACCAGTCAGGTTTTTTGAATAACGGAAAAATTGATCCGTGAAAAAATTAGGACAACGAAAAAATCATGAAATTTTCAAGAATGAACTGAACGAAAATAGTTGAACTTGAATAAAAAATTTTAAAGTCATAAATAAAAGATAAAAGAAAAATTGATGAGTTTCGAAACAAAAATTGAAGTCTCTGAAAAATCACTGATTAAATCTTGTTCGGAAAATTGTTGATACACGTGTAGGTGTATAAAATTCAGCCCAGCGGTTGCAGTTCTCGCGGCTCTTGCGAAAAACATTACGCCATATTTTTCATCCCCAGAATGGAAAAAAAGGAAAAAACTCGTGAGGGATAAAATTGCAGATGGATAAACGCAAAAACACAGAATGATTGCGGGGAACAAGGTCGGAATCGGAAGAAATTACGTGGTTCACATGCCCACGGCTGAGACCGAGATACACGAAAGGAGAGATCTCAAAAAAAAGGTTTTCCTTCCTTTCCACCAACTCGCCACTAGCAGCTTTTCTACACCTAGAATGCCAACAATTAAATCTGCTCCTTGGGGATAATACAAGCGGAAAAATATTGGAAAAAAAATAAAATAATAGAAGAAAAAAGCAAGAAAAACCAGAGTTCCGACTCTTCAACAGATACTTTCTTACAAAATGATCCGAAAAAGGACAGGAAATGATTTTTCAAGCAGAAGACAAATTTTTAAGCTATATACGTCTTGTTTGCGCTTTGAACTGTCATAGAAACTTCTATTGGATCAAATTTTCTGATAGTGATACGATCCTCACAGTATTAGAACTCTACGATTTGAATTAATAGAACCAGGGAAATCTTCACCTTGTGTAGTATAAAGACGAAAGATGCTTGTTCTTTTTAGCAAATAAAAAAAACGAGCTTATTTGAACCGTTGTTATAGAAAAAGGATAAGCGCATATTGATGGTTAGAACGAAAAAAATAAGGCGTTGAAAAAAAAAATACATGGCTACTCCGAGCTTTTATTCAAACCATAAATCTGAGAAATCTCAAGCCAAAATTGCTATCAAAAAAAGTAGAAAAAAATAATAGCGAAAAAGTGAAAAATGTTCAAAAAAATTTAGTACACTGACTGCCTTTGCAGAAGTTCTGAAAAGTCTTGAGCCGAAAAGAGTTGAATCCACCAACTGTGGTTAGTCTAGGAAAAGCTTTGGATTCTCATTTACAGATTTTTCATGATTTCAATCAAGTGCGTAAAAGCGTCAGGCAAAACTAGGCCGCGAAATAATTCATAGGAGAACAGAAAAATAATCACTTTTTAGCAATTTTCTTCAAACTGATCTTCAAAAAACATCAAGCTGAATGAAGCATGTTGCGACAGAAACTTACAAAAGTACAAATTTAAAAATGAAGTTCAAAACTTGAACACAATGAATCTCTTTCTCGGGAGGTCTGAAAAATCTCGAGCCAAACAAGCATTTTGCGAGAAGAAGTGAGAAATTAAGAAAAAAGTTTAAAAATCCAGTACCGGTAACTTTTTTTATCTGTAAAGTCAGAAAAATCTCGAGCCGACTCCACTACCTGTGGTCAGACAAGGAAAAGCCTTGGAGACTCCCACAGAAGGTGCAGGCGGCTCTGGAAACTACACGTCACGGACACAAAAGGATGGGGGAGGCAGGACCAAGTTCACAAGGAATAGAGAGACAAAAAAAAAGTCGCAACACTGGGAAAGGAGCCGCTCGAATTACGGATAATGCCGACGAAACAACGCGTCTTCTCCGGTTGCACAAACACGCAGCCGGCACAACACTCCTGGCCTCCCACAAACTCCAAATTTGGCTAATTTGGTTTTATTGGTGTTGGTGGTGGATCGTGTTGAAAAATCACTCTTTTTCTTTTTTTTTTCTTTGTCTGCTTGTTGAACTTCTAGTGGGATGCTTCGGAGAAGTATGAAATTTGAGACCTTGGATGCAACCGAACCTTCATGAGTTTTCGAAAACTTTTGTAGAAAGTTTGCTCTATCGATAATTGAATTGATTTATCGGACTTTATTCGTTCAAAAAGTGAATTTATGACAAGTGAATGGTACTTTCAACAGCGCTTCGAGAAGTTTTCAAAAACTATGATGTTCAGGTTATAATCGATTGAAGATCACGATCTTTTGAAATTTTGAACTCAAAAAGAAGCTGATTTTTTGGAGCAGTGAAAAACAATTGAAAAGATTGGCGATCTTCGAAACCTAGCAATTTTCTTTGGGAAAACTGTATGAGGCAACAAATAATGTTTCCTAAAGAATAATTGATTCACTATTGTCTAAAAAAAATGTTGAGGCTTAGAAACTTTCTCGAACAAAAAAATCCTTTTTTTCTGTTCTAACGAACTTTCAAGGTCCACTCTTTTTCCAACTTCGACAACTAAAACAAATTAAGGAGAAACAAGGGAGGAATTCAATTTTGAAGAGGAACTGCCCGCAGTCCATCAGATTAAGCTTGAAAGCGTCACAGCAGCGCGTAAAATTACTGGGTTCGAGAGTGAAGTTTTTTTTTTGCTTTCAGAGATTGGAGTGAGAAATGAAGAAGAAGCGCAAAAATACCGCAAATCTGCAATTTTGGAATTGAAAAAAGAAAGTTGATCTTTTACATTTATTCATTGCAAAAAAGTTCTAATTTTTATCCTTTCTTTTTTGAAAAACAGAAGTTTCTGCTCAAAAATATGTTAATTGCAAAAAATTCAAAAAACCGCTTCAATAATGGAAAACCGACAAACGCGAGTAATGGTGGTATTCCAAAAAGAAAAACAAATCATACTTGTTTTCACTTTAACCTGTCGCTTCATATAAAAATCAGTTCCAACCTGTGAAACACTCTTATTTGGTATACGACCCATTAATTGATTGCTATGATCTTGCAGAGGATTCAGAAAAGCAACGATTATAAGGTTCTTGACAAAGATTGAAATTCGGGAATTTCAGCTGCCAAGAATATTAATCGATATATAGAAAAACTTTTGACCAAAGTTTTTAGATAGGTATACATTTTCAATGAAATAACTTTCTTGGTAATCTGAAAAATCTGACGGATCGAAGTAAAATCATCAATTTATTTTTCGAGAAGTGGAGTTTTCGCTTATTTTCTCAAAAACCTTCTATAACCTTTTTAACAAATGCGTTTTACATTTTTTTTTTCTCAAAATTGTTTTCAATCCCATGATACGAAAAATCATTCTAAATGAAAGAGAACATAAAGAGGTTCGTCCATGGTTTTATGTTCATTTCCAGCCGTTTTTGGCACTACGGAGGATCCACAATGAGCTTCAATGCAATTACACACATTAGCATGGCGTTTTGGTCGTTTTGGCGCCTTTGAGGCTACGAAATTGAGAACGAGAAGTGAAAAAATAAGAAAAACGACTTTTACTTGTTGCGAGAGTAAGAAATTTTCCTTTGCAGAAAACACTTGAAGACAAGTTTTTTGTTGAGAATTTACCATCTTTTTGCGCTAGAAAGTTGTCATTCGTTTGCAGGAAATTTCAAATAAGTTTGTGTTGCTGAAATCAAAAGTTTTCCGTTCTAATCTGATTTGGAGTTCAGAAAACTGGAATTTGCGAGAAAGCTACTGGTAATAGCAAAAAATTGAGAATGTGAAGTTAAAATAATTTCCTTGGCTTGAAAACAACGCGTTTCTTACCTCGAAAGATAATCACAACTTTTTGAAACGATAACCAATAATCAGAAAGGGAGAACTTTTCTCTCGCTAGACGTCAAAAAAACCGAAATTATATACATTTCTGCAAAGATGACTTCAAAAAAATTTTTTTCCAAAATTTTTTTAGCAAATTTTGATGCCAAAATTTCCTGAAAAATTGAAATAAAGACGCATTAAAAAAATTGAGACAAAAGATAGATTGCATCATAATTTTTTTCGACAGATTTTTTTCTGTATCACATTCTACATTTCAGTTTAATAAGAATCTCGTTCAATTGTGTTGTTCTCTAATTCAGAAAAAAATAGCGAAACAATAAACCTGAAATCAAAAAAATTACGAAAAAGAAATATTTTTTTGTTCAAAGCCTACGCTCAATGAAACTATCATAAATCTTCATAAGAAATTCCAGAAGAAAAAAACGAAAGCCGGCACGAGGGAACACCTCCAAAGAGGGAGGAAAAACCTTAATCTGAAAGCAAAAGGCGGGCAAAGTTCAAAAGCCTGGAATCCCCTGGAGAGCTGTGGGAGCAACGTGGAATGATGTACGGCGTTCCGATCCAGCCTCAGGCTCACAACTCAACGTGACGCAGCTCAAAAAGTAACGATGATTTCCGGCGGTCAACAGAGGGAAAAAAGAACGGCTGCAACCGACCGACACGAGGCTTCTGAAAATGGCACTTTGTTGATGAGAGTTGATGAGGAACACACGGAAAAATGGCGGTGGCAGATTGGTTATACGAAAAAAAGCTCGGAGGCGTTGAATATGGTCATGAAAACGACAGATACAGTGAGGAAATTTGAAGCGGACCACATTATTTCATAGAAAAAAAGGCTTTCAGGAATAAATTCATTCAAAAAGTCACTATGTAAACCTCATGCATTCACTCATAAAGTTCCAAAACTTATGAAAAAATCACCAACATCAAAAATATTCGTCTTTTTTCATGAAAATAGCAAGCTCGTGCTAGACAAAAAAAAGTCTTGTGAAGTCAAAAAAAAGTTTTCTTTGGGCTTTGAGCTAGCCCAAATGTTGGATATATTTTTGAAAAGGGGAATTTGAGAACAAAAATCTTCAAATAAATTGCCTCTACATGTTCTCGATTCAGAAAAAGTGTAGATTCAACTTGGACCATCCAATGAATGCTGAACATTTAAGATTTTGAACTCTCACAAAAGCCCTTCATGGAAATTATGACCTCTTAGACGCCCACCAAAACAGAAAAATTCAAATTATGAAGTCAACGGAGTTTTAAAACGAAGGCGAAAGTATTAAGGAGTAAAGCACCGTGAGAAAATTCGACAAGTGGTGCCCCCAAAAGAAGATTTCACGTCTGGAGAAAGCTTGGAAAAGGCTCAAAAAATCAAAAATCAAGTTCATTCACAAAGATCACAGAGAAAAAAGATCAGTATGCGAGATAGGAAAATAGGATCAAAAAACGAAAGATTTCTTGAAAAGCTGCACGTTTCCCTGTTCTCTTGGCGATCCGTCATGTTCCTCATAACTCTGTCGGGTTTCGCCAGGCAGCCGCGACACCTCACGTCAATTAGCTTTCATTGTAACTTTGTATAAGCTTCTTAACATATAATGATGGGATATTCGGAACGAAAATAGACTTTTTGACTGGGTGATAGAAAAAAAAATGAATAAAAGAAAGTTTCGAGAGTTATAAAAATAGGAAAAGGATTATTTCACAGATCATTGAAGAGTGCCTCGAAAAAACTTTATTTCATACGATTTCCAGAGAGTAAATGTTCAGAAATCGATTTTTTTCATTTAATCAAGCTAACAGCAGATGAATAATTCCGAAAGCTCATAGTATGAGATTTAATCTGAAAATGAGACCACTTGATCTAGCAAAATTGCTCAAAAGATCCCCCTGTAAAACTTTGAGGAAGTATAAAAAAATTCTGAGCTTTACCTAAAAATAGATTTTGTCGAGGGTCAAACCAAAAAATGACTAGGCGCGTGCATAAAACCGGTTCCTCAGACGTAGCTCCCGACCTAAAAACGACTTGCGCTTGAGGCATCAAAAAATTAATTCGAAAAATCAAAACTGACAGAAATATTTTTTGGAAAGCAACTCCCTCGTTGACCGTTTCTCTACTCCAGTAATCGACAAAATTCGTAAGAATGAATTTTCAGATGATTTAAGTTATAACTCTGATCTCTTGAAAGTTCATTTAGAAAAGAAATCATGATAGGAATAACTCAGAACTGCACAAATACAATAAAAATCGTAGTAGAATGCTCCAGAATCCACAGAAATGATTACCACCAAAGACCAAATACTACTGGGCTCACTGAAGTCAATCATTAATCAGTTAGTAATGGTAGGAAATGAATGACTGGGTGATTGGAAACAAGACGGATGTCTCTGACAGTGGCTCCGTCGATGTTGTTTCCGCAGGACAGCTGTTTGTTGGGAGATCGTGTGTCCAGGACGTGCTCGGCTCACGCTTGTCCGACATTTGTAGCAACACGCATCTCGGCGACAACATTTCGTGATCGTGTCAATCAATCAATCAATCAGATTATCAGCTTAACTTTGCCAAAAGAAGTTTTGCTACTAGCTTCGAAACCTTTTTTTAATGTTTCTAAAAAGTGTAGTAAGCTTCAGAAATTTTGATCTTTTTCAAAATACTTCAACTCGCGTGACCGCATGCAGAATGGCTCTCAAGTTCAAAAGTAAAAAATTTCCATAATCAAAAATGATAATTTTTGGAATATTTTAAGTTCTTGCCGGAAGCGGATGCGATACAGCCAACTTGTCAATTTTAACCAAAAAGGCAAAATTAGGCCATTAAAAAAATTTTTTTTTATTAAGAAATTTAAAAAAATGCATAAATCTTTTTCATAGAAACTCGTCTCAAGGATTTTTTTGATTGAACGAAAACTTTTGACCTCGTTGGTGATGATATTTTTTTCAAAAAAAGAAATCATTAGGAGTAGGTCTGAAAGTAGAAATATGTTGAGAGCCCTCAAAAAACTGATATCTGAACTTGGTAGGTATGCAGAATACATAATGAAGTTCCTGGTTTCCAGGGAACATCTCAAAGAACACTTAATCAGGATAAAATAGCAATAAACGTTCCCGCCGAGGTTTTAAATTTGAAAAAAAAATTGATGCGTTCGATTTGCACCCACGGAAAGATTATCATTATGATGTATTAGAGTCCATTAACAGCTCGCTTAACAAAAAAAGTATACGGGGGCGTCTGAACTTTATCTTCAAGCTCAAAGGCATTGAATATTGTCTCAAGAGTTTGATGTATGATTTATCTATTGGGTTGTGAGAAGTGGAATTTTTTTTACAGGTTAGTCCTCCAAGTTCTTACTCCAGAATATATTTTCGAATAAGGCGGAACTTCTGAAAAAAAAAGGATTTGCATACAGTTGCGTCTTAAGAAATACGAAAAAACACTTATTTTGATCCTAGCTTGGTTTTATAGAGCTCAAACTCTCTGAAACGTTCTGTAGTTGCGGAACATCGTATTTGTGACATAAATGCAAAAATTGATCTTATATAAAAGTTTTGGTCTAGTTTTTCGAACGAACAACCGATTTGGTAAAAAAAAACAAGGAAAAGGTAGCAATGTTCCAAAATCAATTAGAAAGTACTTCTCGACGAACCTCCTCTTCCACTTCAATATTCCAGCTAACTAACATTCCAACTGATTCCCAAAAACCTCTTTCTTTCAGACAACAACACTCCATTTGTCAAGTTCGCACGCCGCCCGCATGCCGAAAACTTGGAGTACTTCGAAATCCGTGAGCTCTCAGCGCCGGTCATTTTGAGCTCACTGACTTTTCGAAACTTTTCACAACAAATTATATATTTTAAAAACGTGAAATTTCTAAATGAGGAAAAATGGTTTGAAAAAAGAAGGAAATAAATATTCTAACAGTAAAGTCCAAATTAGGTTAAAAGGTGCGTCAAAACTATTGAAACAAACTGTTGAACCGCAAATTTTCAAGTTTGAAACAAAAACAAAGTTTCATTCCAAATTCTGGAACAAAAAAACGTATCACTTCAACACGGTTTGCTACAAAGCGGTGAAATCAAACTTGAGAAACTTGAATCATACTTATGAAAATCTTTGAATCAATACAACTACATAGCGAACCTCATTGAACGAATATGAGTGGAAAATATGGAAAAGTATAATTTTGCTCAACTTTCTGGAATTTTAGTTACCTGAGCGTTCGATAAAATTTTCTTGAATAAATAGACTGAGGAAAAATAACTCAGATATGAGAAATAAAAGAAAAAAAAATTATGAAAGGCTCAGCAAAATTTTAAAGAAAGTATGAGTGCACTGAGAAGAAAAAGGCCTGAAAAACTTGAATGAAACAGTGAAATATTGTTCGATTTTTCGATTTTTTATCGGTAAACTGGTGCGGCAAGGATCTTTATTCAGAGCTCAAACCATGTTTTTCGACCCACCCAGTAGTAAAATCACTTAACGATAGGGAAAACAGCCGAAAGTTCACAAACAAAGAGAAATGAGAAGAGGAAGGAATGCCGGCTCAACAGAAGTGCATCATTGGAACGAACATAAAAAGAGGAGAAATTTGAGGAGCCTCCCGTGAAAACCAAACGACTTGCAAACTTCCTGCTGCTGGAGATGATTATCAGCGTGATTCAATCTCTATTCGAAGAAACAAATCTTGAGGGCTTTCAGAACTAAAATAGACGTGTATTTCTGATGTCCGACGGCAGTGAAATGCGAATCTTCCGCAACAACGGAGTCGTCCAGAAACAAAGGGGTCCGAAAAGGCAGCAAGGAGGGGGAAAACAGGGAAGAAGCCCACACGGCAACGATTTTGGATCTGCTAATTTGGTTTTGCCGTCGTGCTGATGAGAAAGAAATTGAAGCTGGGTGTACGTGTTTATAGTATTGTTGTTTTACGATTTTATTTGCTTGAAATTTTTACGTCGCTAGTCTAACAGCTCAGAGAAACCAGGACTTTGTACGAGTTTTGAATTTTAAAGAAGGAAAAAAAAATTTAAGCTTACCGGAAAAAAAAAAAAGTTGATTGTTTTAGAAGTCGAGGCTCAAAACTGTTAGAGCTGTCAATCAGTAAGAATTTCCCACAAGTTTCAATTAAATTGAGCTACTAACATATTCAGCTTCAAAAAAGATTGAAAGTTTTTGGTCGATAAAAAAACAAGCACAGAATTTGAAATTTTTTTTTCCAGTTTTTTTTTCGTCCGAGTAAAAAGATTGGTGAAGCGATTTTTGGAACAAGCTTATTTCAGAGAAATTCGAAATGTTTCTAATTTTATAATCGAAACAAAAAAAAGGAAAAAAACTAAAAAAATCTTATCCTCAAAGACCAATTTGTCAAAGAATCGATCCAAAAAAAGCAGAACTCAAAGCAAACAAACGGATCTCTGTGACGCAAATGGCCATATCATTTTTTAGAAAAGATGGAGATTACGGCCGGATCCGAGAAACGACTTTCGCCTTTAGACAACTCCATAAAATATTTATTCGAGTCCACCAAAAATCTTTCTCTTCCCGAAATTATCGGAGAGTTTTGTTTGCGGAAATCATTTAGTCTTACATGTTCCCGATAAGTTTTCAGATTTCGATTTTTTTTAAAAAAGAGCAGGTCAAAAATATTATGCTGAAATCCTGAATTTTGATCAAATCCAATTGTAAAGCGAGATCGTGAGAATAAACTTTGAGACATAAAATGGTGCTGAAAATTTCAAAGGTTAATTTTTGAAAAAAAGGATTTTCTCGGAAAACATTCAAAACCTGCCGGAAATTCGGAAAAAAAGTTCCCACAGTACTGGTGGAATCACATTCAGATCAACTCGAATCGAGAAAATATCACGCTCAGAGTGACTAAAAATCAAGTTTCATAAACAGAGGTCTAAAACTGAAGTCCAGTTTGCCATTTTTTGAACCTTTCAGAGCGCTGTGTGCACTTATCGATCAAAAGTCAGGACTCTCCAAGTTCAAAAAAATTTTCAAAACAAAAAGCTACAAAAAAAATGATTACTGTATCAAAAAATTGAAAAGAAATGGTGAGAGCTCCTGAACTGAGAACTCAGATCAAACTTATTTTCCTCAAAACAGACCAGAAAATCATGTTTTTAAATATTTCGTATTCTCAAGGAAGCCTCAAGATTTTTATAAGTTTATCGGTTTTCTGGCAGTGTGGACCTTTTTATTTTTTACAGTAAGCTAGCGAAACAGTGATGTAAATACTTCAAGATCATCCTCCCGATAACTCAAATCATCATGCGCCGTGAATTTTCAATAAGGTAACTATTTTCATTTTTTTCAAAAAAATCCATCATTTTTCTATGCTCTAAAAAATCTTACTTTTCAAAATCAGGCTTGTTTTGAATCCTTATCAATGAGAGATAATCCTGTTGTTCGTATGTTCAAAACTTCGCCCCTAAAAATCTTGAACACGAGTGAAAATTTAAAAGCCAATAAATAAATCAAGAGGGCCAAAAAAGAACAAGAAGTGAAACAATATATTGGCGGAAAACGTCACTTGAGAAGGAAAAACGGATTTGCGCAAATCTGCCAAGATGAAGAATGAGGCGCGCGCGACGGAACTGAGTGCCGAAGAGTCCGAACATGGATGAGGTCGTTTTGGAGTCCATGAGGTGGGGGTGGTGTCATGAATACTCAAAGCACACTCGTCAAACTTTGTTTTCAGAGCTCAACTCTTCTCTTTTCCAAGCCCTTCGACCCTCTTTTTTTCCTGGTGGACTTGAGTTTGTGCTTTGGCTCTTTTTGAAGTGGTGGAAAGTCGAACTGAGAGGAATAAGAAAGACAAGTTGCTATAAAAACTGAGTAACGAAGAGAAGCTTCCATGGACAGAAAAAGAGAGAATGAACAAAAAGGAATGGAAAAAGAAGTTTTATGATTTCCAGGTTTGAAATGGTTTTTTCTTGGGTTATTTTTAGGTTTACTGAAACTCGGAATTTTTTATAAATTTGGAAATAAGCTGTTTTTTCTGAATGAACTGAATACCTCGGAGAAAAAGGATTTTATATGATTTAAAAATCTTTTTTTACAAGGTTTTTAAGTTTTTGTTTGCGATAAGCAAACTTTCGACAGCTCCAGCCACTTTTTACAAATACAAAGAAAGAAATGACATAATAAAAAAACATCAAATTCGTCAGTTTTATGATTTTTAACAGGCTTTTTAGAAATCACATACTGATTGGAAATTCATTTCCACGATTCGATAAATAAGAACACAATTTTTTTTTTCTTCAAGGCTTCTCCATGTTTTGAAAAAAAGAAATCAAATAGTCGCTTCTGAAAACTAAAAGCTAGCAAATCATAATAATCCAATTTAACATATAAAAAAAGCAGATGAATGGCTTGAATTCTATTTTACTTCAAATCTTCTTTATTTCAGGAAAAATTTTTTTGAGAACGACCCCATAATTTTTGAGGAGCTGCGCGGAGCTGGAACTCCAACCAATTTACAGACAGAAAGACAAAAAAAACAACCTAGTACAAGTACTTTAAGCGTAAAGTTTTTGCGAAATGTTAATTTTGAGCAAATTAATCCTGATCTCTGGCGAAAGAATTGCAAGTAGCCGTGTTCTCTTTTTAAAAAAGGTCATTATAAGAACAACTTCTTAATCCTCTTGTCATAGTGCATTTAGCTAATTCTGTACTTTTCTTGGACTTTTGTTCTTCTAGAGAGGAGTTTTGGTTAAGAGGGAAATTCTATTTTTTTAATTCTGTAGCTAAAAAAATCAGGTAAAAACAAAAACCAACAATCAGAAGAAAAACATATAATTAGGTGAAATTGTTGAATAATTTACCGTCGTTCATATGGCTTGAACAGTTCCTGGAAACTTATTAAGACTCGCCTTTCAAAAATATGAAATGAACAGGAGAAAAATGCATATTTCTGGTTCGTGCAATTGAAAAGATTCATGTCACCAAGAGAGTCATAAGGAAGAAAAACCCAAATTGGAGCCAACTTGTTGAATAAGTTACCGCCGTTCGAATGGCCAATATAATGGAAAAGCCCAAAAAAAAATACGGCACCCTCGCAGACACTCAAAGAGCCGCCGATCGACAACAACGCGCCAAATTAAAGAAATTGGCGGGCTCAAGTTGCGCAAAATGGGGCCTTGAAAGTGCGTGCCAATTCTCTTTGTCACTTATACGGGGCTTTATGCCAAATTCATTCCGTTTCTAAATCAAGTCATTTCAGAATTTTTTCTTCTTCTTCTATCCATTCTCTTTTTTTTGCCTCACTTGGCGATCGGCCGCATCTGAAATGCAAGAATCTGGCTTTTGAGAATGAGAAAAGAGCACCACCGGAACAACCGATTTTTGATGGTTTCCTCCAAAATTCTGAGTTTCTTGAAGAGAATACCAGTTGATTTTTTTAATAGAAGATTTAATAAAAAAAGCTTTCATGGTGGCTAGTAAAAAAATAATGTACTGTTATTTGTAGATTCATTTTGAATTTTTGAAAAAACCTAATTTTTGACCATATCAAAACAAAAATACCAAATTGAGCTTATAAAAAAGCCTGAATTTTTATTAATTCAAACCCTTGTAACTACTGTAAACCTTTGCTTTTTTTTCTAATTTCACTTCTACTTGTTTTCATATTTTTTTTTTAGCAAGTCCCATCAATTTATGCCAGATAGGTCCGAATCGTAAAGCTATTCATATGTCATATTTAGCTGAAACTGAAACTAAGCTGAACTTAGCTGAAACAACCCTTGAGAAAGCTTACAAATTGGCGTAATTTTCAAAAAAACAACAACAAAGCATTCTCCTCAAGGTCACTCAGGTCAATGAGGCATGAAAAAGACCAAAAAGACCATAAAAGGGAAAAATGTGCGGCGGAAGCCCTTGCATATGTCTTCTTTTTTTGCGATAGAGCCACCGCATAAAAGACTGGCTGTAAACTATATAATTCCTCGTTATGGCCGTCCGGGGAATTGGCCCTGGGCTACGAACGCCACGGCTCCTCGCAAATAACGTTTGCCGATCGTGTGCCGCACCCAATACAATTATCAGCCTCAAAAAGTGCTCCAGTTTTTTGAACACGCGTACATTCAATTTTGGATGGGTTTTGGAGGAGTTTGAAAAGAACGGATAGGAAAGGCTCATGGTAGTCGAAGAGGGCTTAAAAGACAAGTAAAAGAACCAGAAACTTCACTTTGACAAGAATAATGATCAGTTCAGTTACCTTAATTTGAAGAAATAATGAATCTACCAAGTGACTAGGAAGCTGTTGGAAGTGATTCTGAACCGGATCAACGAAGACCCACCAAACCCTAGGAATCCGTGAAAATTTTTTTTTTCTATGCATGATCGTCAAAACTAGCCATCACCTTTTTCAGTCTTAATTAGCGCTTCAATTTTTTAAACACGTGTGGATTCAACCTTAAAATGGTATTTTAATAAGTTAGAAACGATAAGAGAGGAAAAGTTCATGGTGGTCACAAAGAGCTGTGAAGAAAAGTAAGAAGACCAAAAAGTTCACCTTGACAAGGAAAATTTTCAGGTCACCTACCATCAGTACTAGCGATTGAAAAAGATTTTTTGTACAGTTCAAGAAATGTAGACTCTACCAAGTTACTTGTAAATGGTTCTACTCCGGATTAACAATGAATTACCAAAACCTAGAAATCGGTGTTATTTTTTTCTCCACCATAGTTTTCAGCCTCAGAAAGTGCCCCAGCTTTTTGAAACACGTCTTCAATTTTGGATGGTTTTGGACAAATTCGAAAAGAAAAAAACAGATAAGAAAGTTTCATGATGATCGAAAAAGGATCGTGAAATATTGAAAGGATTCAAAATTTCATCTTGAAAAAAAAATTAAAGTCAAGAGAGCAGCCTAAAGTTTGAGAACAGGTAGATTCTATTGGGCTGGAAAGATTATATTTATAGGGAAAATGAAAAACCCGTATCTCATTCACATTATAGATGTTAACAATATCTATGTTTGTTATCAATCAAGAACGGAAAAATGATCGAAGAAGGTGCCGCAAGAAGGTAGATGAACTCGAAAACGCATTAGGATTAGAAAGATAATCAGGCAAGTATTATATAACATGAGAAAATGTAGCTATGCCTATCACGTTAAGAAAAATCAGATTTCAGATCGACGGTAACCTAAACTCTTAAGGCGGGTAGCGTCCCTAAGATCTAATATGAGACACAAAACGGGTGTTTTCCGACTTAGCTTGAAATTTCACTTTGTTCTCTTATATTTTGAGTAGAGCCGTAATCTCACCAGCTACATTGAGTATTGATGAAAATCTTGTTTTCGGCTCATTATGAATCATAAAGAATTCTAAAAAATTTTCAAAAACATCTCTGCTTCAAAGGCTGTATGAAAGTCAGAAAAAAATTAGGAGCCAAGGTGAGTTTCCAAGAAGTCAAGGGGAGAAATTGACAAGACACGAAAAATGAGGCAGAAAAATGAGCGTTAGAGATTAAGGTAATTAGAAAAGTTGATAATCTTGGTGAAATTTGTGAGATTTTTTTCAGATAAGGGATTGAAAAAAATTTTTTAAACAGGTGATTGAATGATCAAATTCTACTTTTGAATATCATTGAGCCATTTTTTAAGTGGATTTATGTACTTCTGAAGTATGCCATCGGGGTATTTTGAACAGTCTTGGGGTGTTGAAATTAGAAAATCAATAAAAAAATTGATTTTGTAAAACTATTCCTTGAGACCTTTTTGAATCCAGACTTTAAAAAAATCGTAAGCGAGTCTCGTTATGGTGCTCCAAAAACTTTGCATTTTATCACTTCAATAACAAAATGATTTTTCAACGGCAAAGCCAAATGTCAAAAACGAGTTCTGAGATTGATAAACCTTGAAGGACTTTTCTGCTTCACAAATGCTCTAAAAATCACCAAGTCTCCTCAAAATATCTATAAACGCAACATCAATTTCTCTCACAACACATTAATCTAAATATCCATATCAACCAAAAAAAAACGTTCGTTAGAAAGGAAAATGTCATTTGTATCCTTCACTTGTTGGAGCGCAGTTTGACGTCACAGCTAATAAATAACAGAATTAATTCGGTGTCAGAAAAACGCGGCGGACGCTTGGGGGATACATTGCCAGAAGATCTATGCAAATGAGGGCCAACAAGGGTGTCTGAACATGCAAATATGAGAGTCAAGTTGCTTGCAAGACTGGAAAAAGGCGAGCAAAGATGAGTAGTAGAGAAAGTACTTTCTGGTAAGTTTTCTGAATTATTTTTTGGCCGACAGGTTTCCATTTTCGACGGCTTGACATAGTCTAACCTCTTTTTGCTCTGTAACAATTCCAAAAAAAAAAAAACGTTGAAGAGTGATTTCTGGAGGAAGATAATCTGAAATGTGAAGTAAAAGTTTCTCGGTGGAAGCCGCTTGCAAGAAAATCAGAGAAGAATAACGATTTTTGTTGTTTTGAAGACGTTCATGAAAAAGTTAGGAAAACATTTCCATCGTTCAAAAAAATTAGTTAGAGAAATGTTTCTTCCCACTTCGCCCAAATCTTAGAAACTGCTGATTTAAATATTCTTAGCTTCCTGATTGAAGACTCCTGTCTAAGCAGTTCAAAATTTTGGTTATTGTGCCACGAAAATGGTTTTTAAAATTCATAAAAAATAAAATCTGTCTTATTCGTTTTTTGGATAACCTTAAATATTAATTCCATATCCTACTTGAAGTCAGAAATCAACTCACATTTGAAAAAGTCGTTATTCTGAAAATAAATAAACATGAGCAGATGAATGATTCCTGATGATTTTTTTAATTAATTAGCCATCTTCTTTGTGTGATTTTCAACGATAAAAAAAGTAACTAAACACCATATCTAATGACCTCGTTTGTTGAAAAACTACAAAAGCAAAAAAAAACTGCCTTCCAGAGATCATATAGTTTCAACAGCGGATCTACAAAAAATGCCTCTTTAGTCATTTTGAAGCCAAAAACTTGTTTTTTTCACTTCATCGTTCAAAAATTACAAAGCTGAAGGAAAAGGAACTAGGAAAAGTACGTTCGCAAAGGCGCGAAAAGTCTCAAAATTAAATCGCTTTCCAGTCCAGTTAATTTGGCGCCGCTATGAAGTTCTAGCGAACGGGAAATTCAGAGTCAATATGAAAACGGAAGGACCAGATATTGGCTAAAATAGGAACGTAGTGGAAAAGGAAAGGCAAAAAGCAGCCGTCGCAGCCAGAAATGAGCAAAAGAACACCCCCAAAAACAACGTTCGTAAGGTGATTTGGCGCATTTGTGGGCTTCCAAATGTTAAAACATAATTTGGCACGTTAGAAGAGAAAAACAGGAAAAAATAAAGTTTTTTTTTCCAAATTTCACTAGGAAATTCTTGAAATTGGAGCACAGCTAGATTTTCGGATGGCTTAAAAAATAGCACAGACATTCAGAATTTTAGACGTATCTGTAATATGTTCATAAGGAATATATTTAGTTCATTCACAGCAGTCTTGGTAGTTATTCAGGAAGGAAAAAAATCTTGATGAAAAAAATGTTGCAATTTTGCAGGTGGAAATAATAATAAACTTCCGTTATTAATCCTAAACCTGGTTTTTTTGTTTAATATACCGTGATATTGAGAATTTTGTTGTTGTAGCGCCAAAACCTCTTTGATTGCTACAATTAGAAATTGAATAAATTACAGAAGAAAAACTTTTGAAAATCAGGAAAAAAAAGTTTTTTTTTGGGTGAATCAGAAAAAATTTGCTCCAAAAAGATTATCATTTATTCATGTTTTCGAACTTCAAATATCACTACTATTTTCTCAAATCAACTTTTGCAGAGACGATCCAATTTTTTTTTTGCGGGCTCAATATATTTGCTTTTAAACGTGGTTTTGGAAAATTTTATGAGAATGAAATTATCTAAATTTTGAAATTCTCTCTCAAATCAACAATAGACAAACAAGTTTTTGTAGTTTCAGTTCTCTATACAAATGAGGCCAGAGCACAATTTAGCACAAAAGAAAAGACAAAAAAAGGTTTTGATTTCTAATCGGTTAAGAATTTTTTGAAATATTACAGCTTGAAAAATAAAGCGTAGATACCATTTCGTGCGTTGATTATTTCAAAAAGTCGGATATCAGCCGAAACTACGAGAAGCCAAGAAAAAAAAATCAAAACTTGAAGATCAAACCTCAACAAAATTCCGATGAAACGGGGAAAAGCTCTCTGTTTCAAATCAATTCTCCGAATTTTCTCTAAAAAAAGAAAAAAAAAACAGAAAAAGGTCCGAGCGGGAAATGTTGCGTGCAAGCTGTCATTCCTCGGGTTCGGGATCCTGAGAAATCAACCGAGAGCCGCACACATACACGTTGGAAGGCGAATAAATTGCGGCTGGCCGGCCGCCAGATGGCCCCGAACGCGCCGGAATGACGGATGCAACATCGTTATTACACAGGTAAACTTCGGCCGGAAAAAAATGGGTTAAAAAAACAAGCTTTTGAGAAGTTTTGTTGTACTTAGCGGTAAACAGCGGCAGAAGCATGGTTTTTACTTCAGATCTTGACATTTTCATGTGGAATTTTTAGTGAAAAATGAGCATCTTGCTATTTTCACCAAGGTTGAACGGAAAAAAACTTTGGAAGAAAAATATTTTTTATCGAATAAAGTTAAAAACGGTAAAGTCATGTGTGTTCGAAAGAAAGACTCAAAATATCTTTATGGAGAGCATCATTATTTACGAAAATCTCAAAAACAGCTGTTCGAAACTAGGAAGAAACTATTATTTTTAGGGTCATCTGAATGGAAAGGGATTGAATAAATTAAATATTTTATTTTTTTCTTCTGTCAAACTCTCCCAGAAGATTTATTACTATCATTTCTCCGACGACAATAATTGAAACTCTTTTTTTAAAGAAACATTGAAACTTCTTTAAAAATAACTTTCAAAAAAATTCGATAATCCTTGGTTAAACTTCGGACAACGGCAAGAATGATTGTTTTCCATTTTTCAAAAAAAGGACTAAAATACGTATTTAAGGGCTAAAGCCTATTTTTTTGCTGAGAAAAATTTGAGCTAGATGTTTTCAGGTCACAGACGTGATACACTAACGTTGTGTCTGTTCTGAAAAAAATCAAATAAAAATGCTGAAAAAAAATCTTTTTCAAAAATCCGAGATTTTTCCTCTCGAAATCAGAGGAAAGATCTCTAAAATCATGTTCAGATGTACTCAACTTATCTTGTTTGAAGACTTCAAACACAAGGAAAAGTAAAGGTGAAAAAAAGTTATCGAGTGCTCTCCGAAATTTTGCAGGCAAAGAGATTAATCACTCCGATCGAGGAATTACCACGAAAACCAACAAAGCGAACGTTGATATTTGTCCTGATTTACTGTCTGACTGTTGCGCCGCGACGACAAGCTGGTAATCAGAAAAACACGGAAAACGACCCAGGCGAATGGCTTCAAAATACTTGAAGACTGAGCATTTTTGTTGTTTGAAGGAGCTTTTTTGACTCTGCTATCAGTAGAAAACTCGTTTTCAGAAGATGGGCTCTCTAGAAAGGTCATTTTACCTTGAAGCATACAAATCTTTACAAATCCGCTCAAACATTACCTGGAGGTTCAGAGGAAAAATTTTTTTCAGAACTATGGCTTGTACCATCTATTTTTTTGAGATAGTCTATTTTTAAACTTCAAAAAATTAAGCTTGAGAACCAATTTTCGCAACTTTGACGTTATTTATCTCGAAAACTAGAAGTTGGTGCAAGTAAAAATTGAAAAAGACTTTTTCTGAATCTTTCAAAAATGTTTGATCATTCATTTTGAAGTTCTCGAACGACTCTGTTCAATGACCTACTTTGTTAGTCTGAGATGCGAGAAAAAGCACAATTACTTTCATTTAAGAATAAAGGATCATAAAAACGAAAAGGAATACAGTTTTTTCAAACTAGCTGAAAGTTCAAATTTATTGAATCATGCTATCCCGAAAAAAGGTCATTCAAAAAAAGTGTAAAAAACTAAAAATATCGAGTAAAAACAGAAAAAAATAAACGAGAAGGAACTTCAGTTGAAGTATGAAAAAGGCCAAAAAAACCTCAGAAGAGCTGAGAATTTGAATAATCCGTTCCAACTATCTCCCACCCTGAACTTCGACTTCAAAGTGCCCCTGTCAAAAAGCCAACAATCAAATGGAAAAAAAAAGTGGTAGATGAAACTGAAGCAGGAATTTTTTTGAAAACCATCAGTTCAGAGATAAAAAATCCGGAAACCATCGAAGCTAAGAAACTTCAATCGGCTTGCGAAATAATTCAGGGACTTTCGAATTTCTTAAAAAAGTGCAAAAGTTTAAATATCCCTTCTAGCATTTCCTTCTGAACCGTTCGGTTTCCCATCAAAAAGAAAAAAAAAAGAGGAAGTCAGAAGAGTTGACGCCTGGGACGTGGTCGTTCCCTTTCGTCAAGGCCTCAAAAGTGCGCCACGCTGGAAGTTCAACCAAAAAAATAACGGATTAGGAAGCTCGGAAAAATGAGCAAAAGCCAGTTGTCGAAAGTTTTTTAACAAGGTTTCTAAAAAACTGAACGCGTGGGAGAGTTACCTTTGTATGGAAAACGTAGTCACCTTAAGCATGAAATTGATGGTTTAATTTATCATTCATAGATGATTAATTAATGATGAACTCCAAAGATCTTGTATATGATAAATTTGATGGAATCCCGATAGATAAATGATCAAGAAACTACTAAATTCGTACTAAAACTTTTTAGGAAAATAATCAGTAAAAACTATTTTTTTGGAAAACTTCCTCAAACTCGGAAACTAATTGGCTCTTTCAAAAAAAAAAAATGAATCTGAGAATTTTATTCCCATTTCTATTCAAAACTCAAAGAGATCGCCAAGAAATGAAAAGAGCATTTTTTAACCAAAGAAACACTGCATCATGCGAACCGCAATCGTAAATCATTCAGAAAATCCAGAGGATGGGGCTGTTGGAATTGAAACCCGGAATAATAAGGCAGCTTTGAAAAATGAGGGGCTCCGAAAAATCGGCGAAACTCACGCGTTGTTTCGAACGTCGACGGCAATTCTTCAACCTTGGCCGTGATTTGTCTTCGCGCGGCATTCCATTGTGTCATCAGTCTCAGCTTCATTATTCTATTCTATCGACATTTTTCGCGGATTTGAAACTATTTTTGGAGATTCTCATGATGTGAATTTGGAAAAACAGCTTTTGAAAATGTAGTTAATCCAGCCGGGATCATTTTGACGAGCGATTGGGTGAGGGTAGAAGAAAATTAGGAAAATACCGGAGTTTTTGGATGAATCGGAAGAGCATCAATGTCATAGTAGCTTTGGAGCATTTCTGCGCTTTTTCGATCAACTTTTTCACAGCTTTTGAAAAATTTTTTTTAAAGTTTTTTTCACTCGCAACACATAATAAGTTTTGCATAGTTTTCTTGACAGCGCAAGTAGTTTGAGGTCCGGAGAGTAAACTGTTGAGCAATATAACTCCATGAACTCATACTCAGCTTTTAAAGTTTTTTTTCAATCTTATCAAATCAAAAAATAATTTTTTTTCTAGCTGATTTATGGTGAAAAGTATTTTGAAGAAAGTTGATTCCACTCCTTTGAAGAAACCTTCTGAATTTTTTCATTATTCAAATAGTTTGCTTTAGTTCTTACTCAAAGCGACCCTAAAAATCGCTACTGGAGATGTTTTGGCGGAATATGAAGTTTTAAACGAGGCAAATGTCAAACACCTTCAATTTTAATTTACTCCATGCATTGTACAAGCTTCCTCAACTTCTTACGAAGTACTTTTAATGCAATAAAAAACAATTACGCGTCTACCAGACAAAAGCGAACAAATGCGAGGCGGAAAAACAAGACCAAGTGAGAACAAAACGTCACGCTGAGTGCTCTGGCGGAATTAAATTCAATTTATGCAGACGATGAGCTCATTTGTTGCCGAGACTGAAGAATAGAAAGGCTGGAAGGAACCGTCAAGTGAAGTACTGGGACGAGCCTTTCGAGTGCTTTACAAGCCGTTTCCCGGAAGCTTTCCACCTTTTCCTTGTGATTTATCATTTTGGGTCAACTATCCGTTCAACTTTTATCTCAACAAGTATTTTGTAGTCCTTCTTTTTGAAGAGCTTTGTCTCCGGCGAAAAGAAGCAAAAAGTTGTCGCAAACATTTTCCGAAGTGTAATTATTTAAATCCCTCTCTGAAGCTCGGAAAACTTTATGGTTACTTGCAGGAGTCTTGAGAAAATAAAAAACGAGAGAAAACAGAAATCTGTTGTTCTAGCGAGAAAAATGACACGATTTGATGGCTTTTTTGAGAGAAAAGCTTCATAGACTGCTCGGATACTTATGAAAAGAGTTAAGGAACCTTTCTTAAGAAAAAAAAGGGAATTTCGCACAAGATAACTGTTTTCATTGGCTCAAATAAATTTTTACATAAAGAACATTTTCAAATTGTCTCCTAGTTGAGTTTTCAAACCACAAAACCTTAGAATTGTCAACAAAATGAGTAAAATTTGCCGCTTGGAACAGTATAACTCAAATAAAAACAAAATATTGAATAATCTTCCTCCCATTTTTCTCGAAATAACTTCAAAGAGTTTAATTTTTTCAAGCTCAAAATTGACAGGATCTTGATTGAAACTAAGGTATGAATCGTGAGAAACTAAAAAAAGTATAAAGTTCCTGGAAAAGGCTCAAAACTGAGGTATTGGGACAATATCCAACATCCTAAACGGCCAATTTCCAAACGCGGTCCCGAGCCTCTGATGTTTTAGTGGTAGCACCGAGCCGTGAAATCGCTGAGTGTCTGGAATGCGAGTAATCGGCCTCCAAACGTCCGCATCTGAGCACCTTTACGCCTAAATGACGTGCCTTGGTCTCGTTCCAATTCGAGTTTTGGGACAAAAAATCTGAACACCAAATTTCAACTGTTCAACTTTTTGAAAAATTCTACGGATCAAGAAATCATTCCGTTTGTTCAAAGAAACGTTATTCAGGGACTCGAATTCTTCCAATTCAAGTTTTCAGACAGAAAAGTTAGTAGCGATTGAGTTCTTGAAATTAAAAAAATATTTGATACAATTTGCACGAAAAAAAGCGTTGAGTTTAGAGGCAAAAAACTACCGGTATAATTCAAAATTCGTCCATTTTTCTCACCGAAAACTTTTGATCTTTTTTTGATCGAAGGAGGAAAATATTTTTTATGGTTTTTAGCCTTGATCAGAATAACTTATGAATCACTTATTACCCGTAAAATATAACCAACTAAATGCAAACTCATTGATCTTTAGAAGATTGAACAGTTTTAAAAATGGAAAAACCATTGTCTCCTAAGTTTTCTAGAATCATTGCTCTGCAAAATTTTTTGACGCACTTATTTGCAAAATTGAAGATTTCACAAAACCGCAAAAAAGTGAAGCCTCTTGAGCGTTCAAAAAACAGGTTTGGAAACATTCAGCGGGTTTCACATAATCACGGATACATATCAGTTTACACAAGTTTCTCTAGACGTGAAAACTGAACGAGCCTCTTGAGACAACTCGGACAGAAGATCAGTAACGGATAGGGCGATTTTCAACCTTTCGTTGCGTTTTGAGTTGAATAGTAAACAAAAATGGGTTTTGGTAATTTATTTTTTTTTTCGCGAACTGAATAGGATAACCGAACTTTCATTGAAAACAAAAAATCTACCATGAGATTATTTTTGGGCAATTAGATTGATGAGCTAAGCTCTTCACAGGGGAGGGAGCATGACCTCAAATACTTAGAAGGTATCCTCGAAAATTCAAAAAATCGTAATGGTTCAATAACAATGCTTCAGAAAACAAAAATTAAGTTTTTTGGACTCTCGCTTAACTTTCATAAATTTCCTCTAAAAAAATTAACTTTTCCAAAACATGTAATATCTTATCCTAATCCTATACATTCTAACCCATTTGAGCCGCCGACAATCAAACAAGAAAATGAAGAAAGAGTTTTTGAGGTGTTGACTAGGGGCACTTGAGTGAATGTGCCGTCGAGTGCTTGCAAATCCGCCTGTAAACTTGAGAAGAACACAGAATTTGTCGGCAAAAAAAAAGCCTTTTGTAGTCGAATATATTCTACCCGAATCAACAAGATTTTCGGTTCCTTGCGGCAACTAGAGAATAGTTTTGATTCGATGCAATAACGTAATTCATCTTTCTCCAACCTATTTGGCCTGATTGATAAGGATGAAATCATCCAACTTTTTGTGAACGGACATGTGAAGAAGGTCCACTTCGTTGAAAAAAGAAAAATCAATATTTCTCCAAGATCAGTCGAAATTTAAAAAAAAAAAGTCTCTAACTGAGAAAAAGACGTCCGGTTTCTCTGAGATTTATTTCAAAGTTTGAAATGAGGAAGAGTTTTTTTCTCTAATAAATATAAAGCGTCACGGTCTCAAAAAAATGTCTTATCACCTTTAGCTACTGTTAAACAAATAAAAAGCTTGTATTGTTGGCCGACTCATCATGGTTTTCGCTTCAAGACTGGTCAAAGCCGGTGTCCGCTTTCTCGGTTTCTTTGTAACTTTTTTTCAAAAAAATATATTATTCCAAAGTTTGAATAATTGAGTTTGGCCCAAGATGCCTTCAGATCACATTTAAAAAGTTCTTTCCTGCGATCATTCCGATCGCTATAAACTACAAAGTTGTCATCTATTATCAGTTATCACCAAACTTGACCGGTTTGCAACCATATTGGTAAGTTTTCTAGTTGTTTATTTTTAGACAGTGTTTCTCAGCCTGTTTAATTTTTCGAGAAATCGAAATCAAAAGTTCATTTGTTTCAGAAACAATTTTCTGATGAAACTTGACTTCTGAATCGAGGGATTATCATGCAAAATAATGCTATAGTTTCTCAGTACTACTTGCGCGATAGAGTTAACTTTAGTGAAACGGTTACTTCAAAATTGCAGCCGACCAGAAACGGCTTGGGCTTATGGAGGCTCGAGAAAGTATAATTTATCAGCACAACGGATTATTCCATTTTTCACAAGATTTGCAGCGGAAAAAGTGAAAATGCAATTTTTAAAAATTTTGACATTGTTTCGAAATATAACACGGTTCGAAAAAAAAAATTTATTAATCTATTTTATAAAAATTTTTGAAGCACAGTACAAACTTCATTCCACCCGTTGAAGTTTTTTATTTTTCCTAGTGTCAGAGAGCCTTTTGAGAATCGATGGTGAACTCGTCGCGAATGATTTTGAAGTCGTCGCCCATCTTCTTCCAAATTTGGTTGTAGCTGCCGACAAGAACTTCGTTGGTCGTTTGCGTCTTCAGCTATTTACTCATCAAACTTTTTTTCCATTTGAAGAGACTTACTCTATAATTGCAGTCGTAGATGTAGTAGCCGCCGTTATTATCAAATTTCTCGTTGAAGTTCTGGAAAATTAGAATTGAGACCTTCAAGTTAAAGTTTTCTTTTCAAGGTTGACAAAAAAGGTCTTCTATTTCAAGTTTTGAAAACTTTTCGAAAATAAACAACAGCAACGGGGCCCTGACTTTTTGAATACATCCTAAACTTAAAAATTTAATTTTTCTCATCTTTCCGATGCCCGTTGAGACCTTTCAAGGTAAGGATGAAAAAAATTGAGCTCTCCCGTCAAAAACAAACCTCAGTAGTCGTTTTTCCCAGCTTTTCATGATAAGCCTTGATGGCTTCGATGATAGCTGAAAGTGTTGAAAAATTTTCTTGAAATCGTGAAATTTCCATATTTTTAACTTTGAAAGAAACTTTCTTTAATTTTTGTCATTTTCCAATACTTTTCTGGAAAAATTGGAAAAAGTACCTTTAGGACCATAGTGACAGGACTTTCCCTTCTCGATGAGGACCGCGTCGTCATCGTAATATCCGAGGACCTTAAAACGTTTTTTTCTGGCTTGAAAGCTACAGCTTTCATACTTCATCGAATTTCTTAGCGTACACTGCCTTGGAATATTTTTCAAACAATTCCTTTATGGTTTCTGAAAAAAAGTGTTTTTCAAGTTCAGAAAACTGGGTCTAACCTGCAGCCATCGCAAGATGTAATTAGTTCGATGAAGTAGAAAAAACAGACAAAATGATAGCGACGGTTTCGTTTCGGGAAAACGAACCTTTTTATCCCTCTTGTCAAGATCAATTGCCGCTGAGAAACAGACGACCTTACTCATTTTGTCACGCCCTTATGATGTTGAAGTGTTGAAGTTTGTCGCCGTCAGATTGGATTGAAGATAAATTGTTGCTAAAATGATCTCTGAATCATTTATCAGATGAGATCATTTCCTATAATAACTATTCGAGGCTTAACTTTTTTCGAAAAATTTCAAAATGAAATCGAAATTTTAGAAGGAGAGCTTTGAAATATCCAGAATCCTCCATTAACAAAATAAAGTTTGAATTTTCGAAAAATGATATTGGGTCTTTGATAAGCGTAACAACAAGTTCGGACATCATGAGAATCTGAAAAAGCTTTGTAATTGTATTGTTTGTTTTTTTAATCATCGCATTTTTGACTCATATAAATACTTCAGAATATCAAGGCGATGTTTATTGGAATTGTTTATTTTAATTTCATAATGAAAAGTTTACTCGTCTTTTCCAATTGTAAGGATTATTATTCTGGAAAAGTTGTAGCCGCCAAATTTATATAATGGCTTGGAAAAGATGTCGAGTTCACTTTCAGCCTGGCAGCCTCAGCTTTCGACTGAAAAAAAGTTTAAAAAAAGTCAATTTTTTTCTAACTTGATTATCGAAGTAAAAAAATGTTTGAAGCTCGGATAAAATTTCGTCAAACGCTCAAAAAAATGAGCTTAGATAAAATGTAAAATTTTTCTTCTCATACAAGAACAAAGCTGATAAGTTTTTTATTGAATCTTCGGAATCAAAGACTGCTTTCAAGTTCCAAAAAGTCATCGAAACAAGAGAATCGACATTATCGACCCGATCCATCAAAAAAAAGCCGTCTTCGACTTCCTTCACTTGTCTTCTTTTTTTTCAGGAGCCGTGTGATTGAAATTAGAAGCGACTAAATCGTCGTTTTTTTTTTATTGAAACAAATCAGTCTCTTGCGGGGTTCAATAAATAGGTTGACTTTCAAGATTCGAATTGACACATTGACAAATCAGTGTGTCCTTAGCCCCTGTCTTTCCCGATGGCTGTTGGTAACCCCTTTTTTTGAATTTATTCTTTTCGTAATTCATTTTACAGTTTCCGAGGCGATCAAAACGCTTTTTGAACAGTACTGCGAAGCAGTCTACAGCAGAAACTATGAGGAAGTCAGGAGAATTTATTTTTGTTTCGATGCTAAGCTATTTGAAGGTCATCAAGTTCTACGACGATGACGCGGTTCTCATCGAGAAGGGACAAGCGTGTCACTACGGGCCGAAAGGTCAGTTCTTGATACTGAAAATATTCATATTGAACATATGAAAAAAAAACTTTCTCTTAATGCAGTTTTCGTGCAAAATAAAAAAGTAAATTCCTCATTTTAGAACCAAAGTCGTTCAAGTGGCGATGGATTTTCTCATTTTTCTACTCCCACTGAGAAAGAAACCTAAATGATTTCCAGTTTAAATTGAAGTCCTGCATAAAAAAGAACGTTAAGATTGTTATTAATTATTAAAGTTCTTAAAAAAATTAGGTAAAAAGGCCAATCTCAGCGTAAAGTAGATAAACCGCGGAACCGACGCAAAAATACATTTCTCAAAAAAACCCCGATATGCGATGATTCATTGACTTCAGCTGGTTTGACAGACTTTTTTCCTCGATTTCAGAAAAATTGAGAGGAAAACATAAGAGCTTCATCCATCTCGAACACCTTTCAAAATTACGAGCAGTTTGATTTTTTCTATTGTCAAGAAAACAAATGCTTTGATTCCTCCACAACACGTCGAACATTTTCTCACAACATTTTTGCCATCATTCTCGAAGGGGTCTTGGAATATTGCAAAAAATTCCGTTTGGAAAACAAAAATTCAATTTTGAAACTTTTTAGTCTTTTATTGAAAAACCTCAAAAGAAAGGTTATTTCACCTTGCCTTTCGGACGGATCTGTGAACTTGTTTAAATACACAGTGGGATCTTCTGGGATACTGACCCCAAAAAAGTATTTGACGAATTTGTGGAAAATTCTAAACAGCAAAGTAGAATGGCGTCTTTTGTCAGATACCAGGTTTTTTGAAATTTCGAGCAGGTTTTTGAACTTTTGAATTGTCAGAATATTTTCCATATTTTATGCAAAAAACGCAAGGCGTCATGAATAAATACTTTGAAACAAATACCAATTTTTTTCACTTTTTTCCCAAAAACTCTTTTTGAAGTTCAGGAAGATCAGAATCAAGCTTTGGCTCCTGGAAAAGCATTTCAAGCGCTCCTAAACTAACTAACTTTTCCTAGACTTTTTCTGTGAAAATGAATTTTTTAGACATCGTTGATGCTATCAAGGCGTACCACACAAAGTTAGGACACCGATCCACGGAGGTGAGATTTGATCTCTTACAAAAAATAGTTTTTCATTGTAGAATTATGACGAAGAGTTTTTCCACTTGGGCGACTACTACATCTACGACTGCAAGTACCATGTGACTTTTTTCTTTTTTCTTTTCACTTGTGAAGATTTGAAGTTTAAGCTCAAATCGGAAGTGCGCAAAGAGAGGATCAGCGGAAGCTACAACCAGATTTGGCGCAAAGTTGGAGACGACTACAAAATCATCCGCGACGTGTTCAGCATCGAATCCCGAAGCTCGAGCTGAATATTTAGAAAGAAAGAAACTTTTAGAAAAAAATTGAATTTATGGAAAAAAGCGGACGAATAAAATTTTTTTGATATTCAGTGCAGAAAGTAAACATGTATTAATTTTTTACAAGTTTTTTTCTTTGTTTTAACAAGACGAAGGGATTTCTCGGTACAATTTTATAAGGTTTCATTATCTCCGAAGTATCCAGCATCAAGTCCCGGAGCTCTTACTGGGTGTTAAAAAAAAACTTTTTCGGCAACCTTGAACTTGGGAAAAAAATGCGGAGTAATAAAACTTTTCTATATTTCAGTTTGAGGGATCCTGAATTTATGTATTTTTTGTACTGTAAAATTGACATGATTTGCGAGTTATACGCGAACTAAAAATCCCGTTTTAACAAGTCTTTTGGTAGGGTTATAGAAAATGTTCCCTTCTTATTGAGGTTTTTAAAACAACGAGGATGGTTGAATTAAAAGTTTAAATGATTGGCCATTACATTCCCAAAAAAAAATATCAAGAAATAAGGAAACTTTTAGAGTGCACCCAGTTATTTCAAGTGAATCGAATATAAGATCCTTCTGATTATTGCGATTTTTGGCTATCTTGAACTTCACTCTCTTCATGGTGTTTTATTCACCGAGATTTCAAAAACCAAATGAAACACTTAAAACAATTCTATTTGTCCAAACAGTAGTTCCAACATCCGTTCGAGTGCAGAAAAGTCACAATTCAAAAAATTCGTTTCTATTTTTTTTTTTTTACTGGCTTATAAGAAAATTATATTCCAAGAGCATTTGAACACGCGTTTGCATGATTCTACGGAATGAGTTTCGGCGTAATTTCACCGTAGAGTGAAGAAAAAAAATCTTGTAAACCGTATTGGTTCCCATAAATTTTATTAGCGCGTGACTATACACGATTAAATTTCAACACGCCTCCGGTTTTTCACCTTTTTCTGACTCGAGCCATCGGTTAAAAAATTATTCTGATCGGGCTGTACCTGGTCGGAGAAAATATTCGTTCCTTCGTCATTTATCCAGCTTCTCACAACTTCTCAAGGAAGGTCATTTTACTTTGCGGTTGGGATTTTGTTGCAAATTGGCCAGAACGCTCTTTGATGTACCAGAAGAAGGTTCTAGGAGTATCAACCTGCACAACTTTCTCGTTTTTGGGAAAAGACGCCTCAAAGTCAAAGAAAAGCCTCAAAACTCATTAAAATGGATATTTTGAGACTTCAGACCTTTTTACCTCGAAAACTTGGAAGTTGCAGGTTGAGACTTTCAGGGTTTTAGCTGATAAAACAAGGAGCGTTCTTTCCCATGTTTAGAAAATTCCCAACCGCAAAGTAAAACGACCTCCTTTGTTAGTAAGCCGACAGATGGGACTAACCGCTGAAAAATGACTATAAAATTCAAATTATTCCTTTCAAACGTATTCCGGTAGATTTCAAGGGGCGAATGCTGTTTGAAACATAAAAAAACTTTCCCTACCAACTCCTATGCCCAAACATCATAAGGTGTACCAAAAAGATCCGTTCGAGCCCAAAAAGGACGGAATTCGAAAGCATTGTGCATGTGTGGATGACTGTACCGGGGGCAACGGCCCAATCTTTTTTTCGCTACACGTTAGTCATCGGCATTGTAACGCCCTGTGCAGGCCAGCCTCCAAACTTATACAAATTCTTCCTTCCTTGTGCAGAACGTCATTCTACTGGCTGCTGTCTTGAGCTGAAGATCTTCTGAAGTACATTGACTGAATGCTACTGACGGCTACTCAGTCACTACTAATGACCCTTCAAGTTCGAAAAATATTAAGAATTTGATTTCCTTTAGATTTACAGTAGGGAAGAATTTTGAATTTGTTTCTAATCGAACAACGAGGAAAATGTCAAAACTGATGAAAGTATAATTTCTTCAACTCTAAAAAAATATGAAATGTTCTCCAGTTAACTGGGCTTTTATCGATATCTAAATGTCTATAAATTTTAGGTGGTAAAAAAACCTTCTCCCCGACTTTTTTCTAAATCTATTGTAAATAACGTATCAAATCTATCTACTCCAATAATCAAACAGAAAAAAGCCTAAAAAACTGAAAACCTATCAGACCCCCGAAATATTCAAATTTATTCGTTTTCTGTTCCTCCACCGGTCCGAAGTTCTGTGACCAGTCTGCAGCGATTGCCATACTGGCCACTTAATTTTGGACTGGAGTTGAACCTTTTCTTTCTATTTTCCCTCTGAAGAAACGGTAATGAGGCAGGGACTCATGATGGTCGTTTACAGTAAGATGCCTGTAATGCCCAAATGATCCCTTGCTTCAAAAGCTGTTCGTTTTCTTTTCATATTTGGTCATTTATAGAGCTCGAATTGAGAGAAAATAAAGTTGCTGAGGTGAAGAAATGGTTTTTTGATTGAACTACATAGGAAAAACCTAATTTTCAAGACTATACAAAACTATCAAACATTTGATGAAAACGTCTATTTCATTTTTTCGAAGCTTTTGAAAATAATTTTTTTCTGAAAACGACACCGCAGCATCAAAAAGCGCTGCTTTATCCTTCGAAACCTAATACTTCATTTTGCAGACAACTCAGGAATTATCCGTGGAGCACAACCGACGTGCGAACCGAAACAACATAACACTGCACATTATTACAACGCGGCCACAAGGGCAACGGCTTAAAATTTGCCCTAACCCTGCTTTTATTCTTGTTGTTTTCTGCTTTATTTGAGCTTTTTCTTGAATAAACGAATGATTCGAATATGTTGATTGCTCCGTTCCTGCATGAGAAATTGAAAAAAGTCCTTGAAACAGGAATGAAAACTATGCAGATGAAAAGATGCACTGGAATAATGGATTTGATTTCTAGTCTCCTAAAAACTTTAGATTCCTAGTGGAAATTTCGAGTTTCAAGCTTTTTAAGGATTTTTAAGCTAGAAACTCAGAATGTACAAATTTTGCTGTGTAGATCATCTGTTGGAGAATCATTCTTTGGATTTTCAAAGAGTTGAGACAAATTCCGTGAAAAATCAAAATAAAAAGCGGTTTACAGACTTTTTTCGTTTTGAAAATTTCTTGCCAGCATTTTTTTGAAAAATATAGAGTAATTATTATTAAACAAAAAACGATGAGAAGGTTGTAAAAATTCGAAAACTGTGAAAACTTTCTCAGAAAGTCTTGTTTTTCTGGCGAAACTTTGATGCGTAACCGATCTTTTGTATGTAAATTCCTTTGTCTAGTCCTATTGTTGTTATGTTTACAAAAAAGGTGCTGGAAGAAAAATTGGTTTGAGTATCAAAGCTCGATCACAACTTCCCGTTATTATACTGCATGATTTTTCAAATTGTTAGAACGTTTTTTGAGCGAAAAAGGTTTGACCGAAGTTTTTAGTCATAATTTTTCACTTCTTTCTCTTTATTAGATTCTCTTTATGTTGGCTTGCAATGATGCCAATGTAGTCAAATTTTTCATTTTATTTTAATTGAAATTTCAAGAAATAAATATTAGTTCATTTTTGATGAACCTTTCACAATTTATACTTAAAACTCAAATTCGATTTCCGAAATCTTCGAATAATATGTTTCAGTCAAAAAATGGTCAGCCTCGCGCCAGACGGGAAGCCAAAAGGAAGCCGTGTCCTGGCAAACGGATGGTTGGTTTCAAATTTTTTGCACTTTCATATTTTTCTACTTCTCTAATATTCCTAAAGACAGCGTGAAATGCTCGAAACTGGACGGTTGCGCTAATTTTAAGCGATTGCACTTGCATTTTGATTTTTCAAAATGACCTCCGACCTTGAGAATTTTTCACATAGCTTTAGGATGCCTTCTGCGCAAGTAGTTAACAATCGGGCGCAAATGATGAAAATTAAAGTTAACCGCTTTGCAACCGCGACGCTTCAAATTTTTCATGATGAAAGGGGTTTTACCTTATTTCAGTTATGACCTATTCCACTTCAATCATGCTCTTTTTCTCCGACAATCGAAACTTTATGGCAAAAAACTCATTGTCGGTGTTTTCAATGATGAAGAGGTATAACTTGAATGTTTATTTTTTCTCAAACATTTTTCTTTTTAGGTTGAGACTCATAAAGGCTATCCAGTTTTTACCGAAGAAGAGCGATGCACTTTAACTCAAGCTGTCAAGTGGGTCGATGATGTGAGGAATATGAATTTCTTGATTTTTGAAGATAATTTGTCTTTCTAAGGTTGTCTGTGATGCTCCATACAAAACGACGGGCCCGTCTTTGAACCAACACGATTGTGATTTTTGCGTTTGCGGACGTGGGTTGATCTTGTTTGAATGATTCTCCGAATATTTTACATTCTTGAAAAGATATTTTAGAACTTTGCTTTGGCATTTCCACTTATCTTGAAATACACGAATTCATCGATTTTCATGCCAGTTTGGAGACATATTTGAATTGCTGAAACTTTGACTTGATTTTGGCTTGGATAGAGATAATATTAAAACTGGGAAAAACGGTTTTGCACAGAATTTTAGCTTAAATTGTGCAAATCTTTTCGTAAAAGCAGGAAAAGTAAATTAAAGAAGCATTAGTTCGATTTTTTTCTATTTTCCTATTTCTTTAAGCCTTTTTTATGGAAAAAATATTCTTCTCTCTTTAAAATTGTTTTTAAGGACTTTTTCAGAAAGCCTCGTTTCAACTTTCGAAGGAAAAGACAGTTACGAAGAAGTGAAACGAAGCGGCCGATTCCGTCAATTGGGACGCTATCCTGGAATTTCAACACTGGTTTCTTTTTTTGTTTCCGAATTCGGCCATTCGTCATCGCTTGCCTGAATATGCGCCTCAATTTCTTCGATAAAAAAAGAAAAAAAGAAATTTTATAGGATGTTGTCGGCCGTGTTCTTTCGAACCATCGAAGCACTTCGATCAACCGGATAGAAGATTTTGAGAAAAAGGCATTGGAACTGTCGACGGTACTGCTTTTGGAATTTTTAACAAGTTTGGAGATCATAAATTGTCTTTCAAAAATCTTCAATAACTAACTTGAAGCACCTTTTATACCTTAAATTAGCTCTTTTTTAATTTTCCGGAAGCTCTTTTTCCCTTTTGCCCTTCTTATGTGTTGATAACGAAATCCGACTTTTCAATCATATTTTTTTCAAAGAAAAACTTCAGATTGTGGTTTATAAAATACGGAGAAATTTCAAGTCTGCAAAAAGGAAACTTTTCTAAAATAGGAAGCGGAACATTTCCTTCAAATGTCTTTTTTTCGCCCTATAACTGCGTCAAAGTCTGAAATCTTTTCAAGGTTGTCTAAAATTAGAAATAGAATATGTATTTGCAGGATAAAAGTGGTTTGTCGCCCTGGACACTCGTTATTCGGTTTAATGCGACGGCACAAGCTTTCGAGGAAGTCGTACCTGGGAGAACACCTGCACTAACAGATAAAGTGATCTTTTGTGATCGGAAGGGGGAAATATTTTCAAAGTTCATTTATTGTCCATTTCATTCACATAATCTTTTGAAAAATGTGAATGAACTACAAAAATTGGAAAAGTTCAAAATCTCTTTTTCAATCACTTCATTACGCAATATGAGGATGGTTTGGTGATGTTGCAGGATAGAGTAACTAACCACACCTGTTAAAAAGAAAATTTTTAAGTAAGAGAAGAAACATAAAACCATAATAAGTTGATATTTAAACCAAGTTGATTATGGCTCAAATCTGGTAACATTTGAAAGAATATGCTCGACATAATTTTCTCCAATTTGAATGGTTAATTAATGGACCTTTGTGAAAAATGTCTTTGAGGTCTCCTCAAGTCAGACCACAAAAAGACCCATTTCTACGATTCAGTTGATTTATGAAAATTTGACAATCTTGAATTTTTTTTTCCACTCTTGAATGCATCCGAAGCTTCATTACTTGATTGAAAGACCAATATTGGCAAACATTTTTTTGAAAAACAGAATCAGAAAACCTCATTGTAGATGTCTACAGAGATTTTATCAATCCTTTACCGTCGTTTTCAAAACTTGAAAGTTACAGTAAGCTGTCGAGAACAAACTATACCCTTCCATTGAAAAAAATCAACAGAATTTTCTGAGAAAACAGAATTTTCCTAATTATTTTCTCTTGTTTAGGTTGTTTACGTATGTGGTGGCTTCGACGTTTTCAATATCGGCCATCTCTCGTTTTTGGAAGCTGCCAAGGATTACGGACATTACCTCATCGTAGGAGTGTACAGCGATGATGTTATCTTTGATCCATTCTATCTGAAAAAAGCCGAGTATTTTTAGACAATTAGCGGTTATGGAGGCACCAACGGGTCCATTTTGTCGTTGCAAGAACGAGTTCTGAACTTGCTGCCTTATAAGGTTCGAGAGTTGAAAATAAGAGAAAATTATAACTTTTGATCCTAGATTGTTGACGCCGTAATTATCGCACCACCATTCAAAATAAGCCAAGAGATGATTAACCGCTTCAGAATCCAAGTTTTAAAAAGCTTCAATTTTATGAGGAAAATATTTTTCAGGTCGTGGTCGATGGAAAATACCCGGCGAAAAACTATTCGATAGATCCTTTTGAAGTCCCGAAAAAGAAAGGTTTAAAGTTAAGAAATCAATCCTCGGGCTTTGAAACATTATGGTTGGTAGAAAGAATTTCCATGCGAGGAATTTCTTTTCTTCAGAACTTAACTGGAAGTGGGTGCGCGAAAATCTTCAACGTAAAAATCAGGAAAAATGAAAAAAATCCGCTTCCTTGTGATTTTTCCTGATAAAAAAGAACGAAGAGGTCGAAAAAAGGTTCTATTTTACTCCTTGACATTTCACGCGCATAAAATTTGGTGTTCAATATCAAAATTCCTCTCGAGACCATAATGTTTTAAATCAAGAGGAATCCATTAAAAAAAATAAAGAAAAATTCAGGAATTCACGTGGAAGTTGAAACCGAATCCGACGTCACCACTGAGAAAGTAGTCCAGAGAATAAAAACAAACAGGTTCGATCCTCAGAAAACCTCTCAAGTGATCAAGAATGAACTTCAGGTCGGACTGGGAGCGTCGAAATAAGATTATGAAGGATTGAAATGGGCGTGAAATGAAAAAATGAGCTCGACTCAAAGCGAATCTTCCACCATCCCCCCGCTCTTTTATTAACATTTTCGTTTTTTTTTTCCGATTGCGTGAAATTTATATAAATCTTGAAGCCTTACTTCCTCACTTCAACCGCATTTCAAAGCTCTCAGGATTAGTAGTATTTTGTGAAAAGGCGATTCCACAACTGGCTACTACTGAAAACACTACAACCTGCAAAGGAATTCTTTTTTTTTTCTGCGTGGGGTAGCCTTGGCCGGCTTCCAACTGCTTGTCGGCATACTAATCGGAGTGGTAAGGCGTCATTTTGAGTAGAAAGTTTATTCAGATGAACTTTATGAACTTTTCTCATGACTTTACTTGATTGACCTTTGGAAACCTGCAATTTCAAGGACTGCAAATTTTCGTAAAAAAACACCAGACATTATTCACAGTTCGAAAACGTAGAAAAGCGGACTGAGATACGCTTTTTTTTCTTTCCAATTCTTCGAAAACCATAGTCTCAGACTTTTTCAACACTTCTTGAAAACTTCTATGAATAAAGCTACAAAATTTTTCCCACAGTGGAACGTTTTCTCATTTTTACTAGCATCATTCTTCCACGTCATAACCCTTTTTTCTCAGTTTTCTCATTTACTCATTTTCTTCTAGGTTAAAAACACATTTTTTTGCATAAAAAAATTTATTGTTTTTTTATTCTATTTCTATCTCTTTTTTTCACTTATTTACTACGCTAAGAAAAACTTCAAATAACCTTTTTTTTGTTCAAAAAAATTATTTTTTTCGCATGACAAAGCTCAATTTCGCATATATGCAAAGAAAAGAAAACAGAAAAAAACGTCACTCTGAGAACTTTGAAATATGTTTTTACTCATTTATAGTATTATTGACAGCCTTTAGAGCTCTAACTTTCGAATTCATAAAACTTTTTGGAAATATTAGTTCATCCTTCTTTGAAAGGAGAACTTATGAAACTAATCTAAAAATTCCCGAAAATCTTTTTTTTTCGATAAAAGTCCGTTTTTGAACGGCAAACACGTGTTTTCTAAGAAAAAAACTTTTAGAATAGAAAAATGAATGAAAAAGGGTAAGACGAATAAAAAAATGTTCCTTTCATTTTTCAACCCAGCTGAACAACGCGCATAAATCTCGTGGCAAATTGGGCTTTTTGTCGTCCCGCCGAACTGTCTTCTGCTCTATTTTTGTCCAACCCAATTATCCTGGTAACGTATCGAGAACACTGAACCTCTAACGCTCCTTATTTTTCAACCTCACTTTTGTGGGATTTCCTCGAATTCACATATTTCCGAACGACCTTCTACAAGTCATCGGTATAATGACCATCCCAAAATTGTTTTTCTTACTTGAAAAATTTCTTTCGAAACCAAAAGTGACGTAAATTTGTCAAGATTTGAATTGGAGACAAGAAATCATAAGGTTTTTAGAGGGTGGCATTTGAGTTTTGCCTGAAATATGTCGAGAGGTTTGGAAAAAAAAATTTTTGGAGGCAGGCAGGTGGTTTCGGCCAACCTCTGATATAAAAGACGGCCTCGGTAGTTCAGAGCCGACCTTTTACTTTTTCTGCCAGCTTCCAAGGCAAATTCCGTTCTTTGTGTCGTGCATTTATCAATGGCTTTGAACAAAAGTAAAAACTCCTTCACTTAGACTTTCTTGACTAATTTCGATACCGTCCTATCATTATGTTGATTTCAATACTGATATTGATGACGTTTGTAAAAAAGATTAAAGAAAAATTTTGCGCCCACCTAGGTCCTGGATCATTCCATTTCATTTGTAGATTCTTCCAACATCCTTGAAAACAGTTGTTCGACACTTTTTTCCACTACGAATTTTTTTTTAAGCAGAAACCCATTCAATCATTCAGATTTAGGTAAAACTAGATACGCAATGATTGGCGTGAAAGAAATCTGCATCTTGGCAATTTTTGTCGCGGGAGCGGCAGCTCGGAGCAAAAATAACCAATGCGACAGCGTCTGTGCCGGAAAAATGACCATCGAATGCTGCGAATGCATCGGATGCCATCAAGGTGGGCTCTATAAACATTTTATTTAAAACTTTTCCTTCGATCTTTTCTGAAAAAAATGCTTTATTTTGAAAAGTTCAAAGAGAAAAAAAGAAGCTGAATTTTAAATGTGAGGTGTCAGAGTTATTCCTGAAAACTTTACGAAGACCACAGAAAGTACCAAAAAGTCACCTCAACTTCCTTAGTATCGAATACTTTCCTGGTCTCCTGGTAACGGACAGATGGAAGCAATATTTTCCAGAAACGCGATTAATCCTAATTCAGCTGTTTCTTTATCATTTGACTCTGCAATGGAAAATTCGAGCGATTCAGGTATGAGGTTCGGAAAAAGATCCTTCTTCCCAATGACTGTAGAGCCCAAACCTTATAGCTCCATGCAGTTCGACTACAACTCGAGAGGTGATTTTATCATTCTTCTTGATGATTTGGATTTTTTCCTCGGCTTTTAGAATCAATTTTACAGCAAAAAAAAGTCCTAAAATTCTTTCGAAGTCCTAAAATCTCAATTTTCAGCCGACTCCGCCTCGATGGAAGAGGCGATCCGCGACATCTCGGCACAGCTCGACCTCAGACCCAACAGAATCTTGGTCCAAAATCTCGCCCGCCAACTGGCTCGCTTCAATAGTGAAGAAAACTGAATCTAACGTCTCAAAAAAGAAACTCTAATAAGTATTAATCAATGAAATGTGTGAAGTTTTGAATTGTATCCTTAAGTGCATTGAAATAAATATTACCCGTTGATCCGCTTTTTTCAACACGTTTTCAGGTATCAGCTAAATGATACGAAGTGATGTTGAAAAACTGTCAAATTCAATGATCAAGTTGAAAAATACGCGATATCAAGGGAGATTATCTGCTAAGAGGTACACAGAAATGTTATCGCAGATGCACAAAAAAGCTGAATCTTTTAAGATAATTACAAAAAAACAAGAAAAATGGCTTTTTTCTGGATACCTTGAGGATTTAAAAGATGAATTTTCTTTTAACTGAAAGGATTTACTAACATATTCCAGCTAACTTTTCCCCAAATCCTCAAATCCTTCTTCGACAGGCTCATCGTTGAAATATGAATTAGGGTTTTCTGACGGGCATTCCGTTCATTTTCTGAAAGAGACCACCTTCAGAGTTGCAAATTACTTTCGGGGAAAAAAGTTCAAGGAACTGATAAACCAGACTGTTTTCTTTTGATGTGTAATTTGAGTTTGCTCACCTCTTATGAAAGAAACCAGCGGAACTATCCGATCAGATTGTTACTGAACAGAAGAAAAAACGAAAAGTTTGCGCGTGCCCGTCGTGTTTCATTCCATCGCAATTCAAACAACTTGATTTTTAAGTTGATATCCGGTGATTTTTTTTTGTCATTACGACTGGATTGAATATAAAAAAGGGGATTTCTCTGTTGAAACGATCTGTGGAATTTCAAAGCAAGCGAAAGAAAAGTGAGAAAAAGGTTGCATTTTTCAAGCCATTCCCCTTGCGATAACCATCTTTTGACTTGAAAGGACGGTTCAAATGACGAAATAATCTGAATTTCAAAAGGAGTTGATTCTTGGACTTCTGAGTAAATGTTTAATCAATCATCATCTCAAATTCTGTACGTTGCTTATGAAATCACCGAGTTCCTATTGACGTTGGAAGCAGGTGAAATTCGGTATGCTAATTTTCTCTTCTGAAATAGAACGTCTAAGTTGAAAGAATAGAAGAATGTGGCATTCTTTGAAAGTAAGGGGAAACGTCTATTCAAAATAATTCTTATTTGACTTAACCATTACTTTTTAGTGGGGCTGAAAGTGTTATGTAGGTTTGAAAATGATAAAAAATTATGTTTTTGAGTTCAAAATCTGCTGCCAGATAAGTGAGAAAATTTTTTTTCGAAAAATTCAAATTATTGAGCCAATTTTTGTTTGAAAGGTGAAGCTCAAGCCTTGAATCTTGTAAATCGACTATTTCCAATTTCGAGTTTTTTTGACTTAAAATAAAAGAAACTAACGGCATATCAAAAAAATGAACAACACAAAAGAATTTAGGAATCTTATAAAAAAATTTAAAAAAACTCAACATATTCATTTTTTTTCATCTGAAAAAAGTCGGAGTCAGAAGAATAGAAGAACGTTGTCACTCACTAGGAGTGAGAAAGCTTCGAAGTAGTGACATTTGAAAAAAGAAAAATCAAGAAGGATTATTTATTCTATCAGACACAAGTTTCACCAAACTCTCAGAATCAACCTTCTTGTACCATTTTTTCCAAAAATCCAAACCTATCAAATCCCTATCAATCTCTCAGATCCAAATGATATGATAAAATGTTGATTCAGTGGATGGGTTTGAAGCAACCTCGGTGGTGGCACTTATGTTCGGCCTCGTAATCTCAACTCAAACAACAACGAGCATGATTTCTCTGAACTCTCCAGCGGCAGCCGCGTTCTGTCGCCTCGATGTTTCCGTTCTTTTGCTGTTTCATTCGCAAGAACAGTTTATCTCCGCCCTATCACTGGGCGCCGAAAGACTGATACTCTTCACTGCCTTGCTGCCAGCTGCTGCCAACCACTCCCCGGATCTTTCCGACACCTCCTACAGCTCCAATCGACCGACAAACCTCACGTCGACCCCCCTCCCCCCTTCTCCAACTTCGAACCAATACTTGGTCAGTTTATTAAAGGTCTTTCCAGGTAGCGATGCTCAAATCAGGAGAGGTTATTAATAAGGTTGAAGACTGTTTGAGGGTGGAAAATCGAAAAAAAAGCTTTTCTTTTTTCTATAGTTCTGCATTAAGTTTCTCTGTTTTTTTGAATTACTAGCCTTTTTATTTCAACCTTACTTGGTTTGAAAGTTTTCGAAATGGCTAGAAACCCTTAAATAAACGGATATTAACACTAACGCTTCAAACTTTTCCAGTTGGAAAAATTTTTTTCCAGAAGAACTCGATTTTTTTGAAAATTGATAGAAAAAAATAATTTTTTTGCAGAAGCTTTTTTTCAAAAAGTTTCCCTGAATCATTTGAACTCTCCAGTCTTTTTAAAGTGAATCGAAAAATCCATGCAACTTTTTATTCTTCCTTTTTTTGTTGTCTTTATTATTTTCAACTTCTCGAAAAACTTTTCCGTTTTGGCACGTTCAAATTTTTAATCACGATTTTTTTCTCAGTTTTTTTGAAAAAAATTTAATTTCTTCAAAAACGCCTTCTAAAAACTTCATTGAAAAATTGAAAACCAAAATTAGCCCTCTTTTTTAGAGTTCTTTTTTTAGTTATTGAGCTTTCGAGACGCTCAAAAATCCTATTATCCCAATAAATTATGCTGAAGAAATAAATTTGCGTTGCCCTACCTCATTAATTAACGCAACGAGCGGAAAAAAAAACTCGTGATTTTCTTCAAATCACAGCGAGAGAAAAATTTTCTAATCACAAATTTCTCTCATTATCTTGATCATTAATCAACTTTTACTTCTTCTTTTCACCTTCCGGAAATCAGCAGTTCAACTTTTTCTGCTCCCGACACCCATGTGATATAATTTTTTTCCAAGTTCTCGTTTCACAGTTGTATGATTGATCAGAGTCTTGGTACCAAAAAAAAGTTCGAGAGATTTATTTCAGTAAAGCGCCAGTCGAACACCACTGAGTCCGCTGGAAACCGCGAGAAAAGTGTAATAATATTGTAAGACGTCTCATCGTTTTCAAACATTCTCAAATTACGCGTTTTTGGTTTCATTTATTGAAGGGGATTCGAAAAAAACTCAAAAAAATTGTATTGGAAAATCATAACTTTTTAAATTTGAAATGAAGTGGGACCAACCAAACTGGTTTTAAACTTTGCTAAAAAAATTCTTGAAGGTAACGACTGTCATTAAGTTGCTTTGCAGTCTTTCTCAAGGAGCGTCCGTATTTTTCTCAAAAATCAAAATCGCTAAAAAAACAACAAAAAAATGTATGGCTTTTGATATTTTGTTTAATTAAACAAAAAAAGTCATCAAAGGCAATTTTAAAAGCTCAGAAGTCAGATTAAACTTTATTTTTGGAATCAGAATATCCTGAAATGCGCGTATTTCCAAAAAGTCTATAGTCCTGATAACTTGGCAAAATAATAAAAATAAAAAAAAGTTATCCGCCCAAATTAAGTTTCAATGAAACTTGTGATAGTTTTCATCAAAAAACTTTTATCGAAAATTTTTTTTCGGATAAATAATTCTGCAACTTCAATGAAGCTGGAGCATCTTAAGCCAAATTTTTGTGAGAAAGACTTTTATGAAAATTTTCGAACGGACGCTGATTAATTGGAACACATTTTCAGGATTTTTCTGGAAAAAGCTTCTGTTCTGGATTGAAATTTAAAAAAATTTCAAAACCTCGATTAACATGATGATTTTCTTCCAAAGGACTGAGATTCAAGGAGAATTTCCCTGGATCGGCGGGGTCCCTGAAACTTTTTCTGCATCCTGAAACTACCCGAAATAACCACGAACATCTCTTCCGGTTCACCTAAAACGTGCACATCAAAGTGTAGCGCCAGCGGCGGCGCCCTCAGTATTTACATACTGATGGCACGCGCCAAAGTTAAACAAGCTTGTCAAGATAACATACTTCCGTCGAAGAAAAAAAAAGTATTGTAAATTTGAGCCGCTACGATTTGACATCGAGACAAAGAGATTTTTTTCCGTAGGTTGGGGCGAAGAAATTACGAAAACCAAGGTTAGCCAAGAAAATTGGGATTTTTTTAAATTTTTTTTTTAGGAAAAATTTAAAGGGATACTAAAACTAAAAAAATGTTAATCTTTATAATTTTCGAGGAAAAAAAGCTAAAATGATTTTTATATCGTGTTGAAATGGCATGTCAGAAAAATTCCACAACTAGGGAAACATTGGAAAATTATTGAAGAATTTGCAGAAAAAACCGAAAACGCGATTGAAACGATTTCCTTTGTCAAAAATCTTCAAAGGAATGCTTCAAAAAAAAGCTAAGCTGAAAAAGTTCAAAAGCTCAATCCAAAAAAAGCGTCATCATATTCCAAGCCTTGAATTTATCTTCTGAATTTCAGCATTTCATGATAAAATGCAAAAAAATGATAATCACAATATTTTAATTAAAATTTATTTTCTCAAATTGTCAATATTTCAATAAAATCAGCAAGCCTTCCTTCTCAAAAAGTTCGTAAAAATTATTTTTCCACTTCCACATTTTCTTCACTTTCCCCGTAATGTTCCATGCGTGATCATTGTCAAAACGATCACAAGATTGAAAAAAAGTGTTGATTAGGTATCATCACGTCCAGAAACGTGATCGCAGTTTGATGGAGCCAAAAAAAGTTCTTTTCCAGTTGAAAACCGAATCAGTTCAGTTTGACGTTTTTTTTAATCGTTTTTGTTTCAGCTCACGTGTTTGATAAAAGACTGGTATTTGTTGTCTCCTACCAAAGACCGTGATTTTCGCTAAAAATACTGAAACGAAGACAGGTCAATCCATCATTTATGGCACGAAACGGCGCCTTTGGTCGCGAAAGAGTTGGTTGAAGTTAAAGCAACGAAAACAATTGACGCCAAGGTCGCAAAAACCGTTCCTACGGTCAAACATTTGCTTTTTTCTGTTCCATTTAGTGAAAGGAATGTGTAGGAGGAAAAACATGAACACGAGCCATCAAACTGAGTGGATGGCCCTGAAGTTTTTATTCCGCTCGAAACCGATTCTTTTTATTTTTGAGTTTTTTTTTCCTTGTACAGCAAAAAAAAAACTTCCACATTTTTCTGTTTGAGAACGCGAAGCTGAAATAATTTAGGGAACTTGACTTTTTTTTTCAATTTTTGAGCGGTCTTTTGCTGAAAATAAGTGATGATAAAGGAAAGGTTTTTCCTACTCTTGATTTTGTAAAGATTTTTTGGTTTTTTTGAAATTTCATGAGAAGTAGGAAAGTTCAAGTGAACCGGTAATTGACCGGTAAACCGGATGAAGATGAGGAAAAAATTTTTTCTAGTCTTCACGGGAGTTTCACATTTTTCTCAATGTAGTCTATACTTCTGACTCAAAAAAAAAAGTTTTCCCTCCACAAAAAAAGTTTGTTTTCATTCATTTTGCACTATTTTGAGCAATTTCGATGCCCTCATTGTGTTGGCCTGTCAACAGCAACGAACAATGGAGCGATAACATAACATAATGCGTTTATTTTGATGCTCCTTTAACTCTTTTCTGGTGTCTATTTGACCAGTTTCCGGTTTTTCGCCAACGATGAAATCATTTTTAAAGCTTATACATATAATTTTCGGAATTTTGGAATATAAATTTGGATCAGCAAAATCAAATATCACCAGCAAAAAAAAAGTCACCATGAGTGAATCTGTAGAAACCAGCCTGAAATTTTTTTGAGCTGAACAACATGAAACGTAATCGGGTTTTTGGGGGGTTTCTGCCTGTAAAACTACTTTTTTGAGATACAAAACCTTAGGTTTTGTGTCTAATCGATCTAACGTATTTTGAAAAAATGAGGAGTTTTTTCTTGAAATTTAGAAAATAGTAAAAGATTCAGAACCTCTAATTTGTACATTAAGGAGTATGATGGCTAAATTTCCCAAAAACCCGAACCCTAAAGTAAAATAAAGTTCCTTTTTGGATACTCGATAGTCGAAAGAAAAATCTTCGTTTTTACCTTCTAAACAAATTATTAAATCTTTTATCAGATTTCAGAAGTTACACGTTTTTTTCACAACGATTTTTTGTTTCTCGAACATTCCAGGAACCTTTCGGTGATTTATCTCACTCCTCTTCTCCATCTTCGTCTGATCTTTTTTTTCGCGATCAAAGACAAAAACGACGACGATTTATCTATCATCACACGGCACTGTTTGAGAAAGGAAAGCGACAAATGAAACGCAACAAATATAAATGGACAGGACATTGGGCAATTCGTCACGTCGAAATTTATGACTTTTTCATACATATGCGCAAACTCGACCGGCGCATCTTATCAACACAATCTCTTTCTTGATTTTGCCCAATTCTTCCGCTTTGCAAGGTTAACCGAACTAGAGATTCTCTTGCATTTCAATTATCCGACTTAAACTGGATTTTTCAATAAAAAAAGTTGGAAAAAGACATGAAATTTATAAGCCTACTTTTGGCCCAAATTGATTTACCGTACTAGATGATTTTTTTGTTTCAAATCCTACATTTTTTTCTACGAAAAAAATTAGTTCGGCGTTTGACCAAATATAAGTTTTACTCCCTTCATTTTACTTCAAAAAAAGAAATTTTTTTCAAGCATAATGAAATGTTTTTTCCGTTTTCAAGTACATTAAAAAAAACTTATTTTAGTTTATTCATCCTCCTCTCCAGAAATGGAAGTAGGACAGTCAAAAAATAGCGTAGTTAGAAAGTTTCTATGCCCTGAATTAGGGTCAACCCTCTTTCCCCCTTTCCCGTTCTTTCAGACGCCGGAAAAATCTAAACAAGCCGGCAAGCAATTATGCATCACCCCTTATCACAATGACATGAAAGTTTCGTTATCAAAACGTCAGAATGTTGCAAAATTGGCTGCTTGGTTTTCTTGCTCACTTTTTTTGTATCAATAGTGCAATGCCAAAAATTGTTATTTCTAGAATTTTAGGCTTTTTTGAATTATCCTTTACACTTTTGGAAAAAGACTTATTCCGAAGAAAAAAATTAGCTTTTAATCCGGCAAATTATCAGTTTCTCAGTTTCTTTTTGACTCGAATTTGAAAAAAATGATTCTACATGAACAAGATATCTTTTGGATTCCAACAAAAAATGAATCCTCTACCCAAGAAAAAAACTGTGATCTTTTTTTTATAATTTTTTTCGAGCAAATTCCAAATCCTGCAACTGTTTATTTCAAATGAAAAAGTCTTCCAAGATCCTCGGAATGTTGTTTTGGACCAAAACTTGCTGCACGAGATCCTCGAGCAGCTGAGCAACTCAAGATGCTCACTCGAAACTTTGTTGAACTTGATTTTTTTGGCGTTTGTCGGAGCGTTCGCACCCGAAGATTACCTGTCATTTCGGCGTTTTTTTTTCCTTTTTTTTTGATGCCTGAAAAAAATTCTTTGCTCTTTGGTAAACAGAAAGGCGTTCCTCGCTTGAAGTTCTTGCTTGCTCTTCATTGATTCCAAGCTTACCTCTGCTTAATTTTTTTCGAATTTTAAGTCGTTTTTAGCTCATTCCACTCTAATTGGCTTTTGAAAAGGTCTTACTCCGGTGTTGTAAAATGAAGGTCACTTGAAATGACTCAAGAAACTTTTCAAAAAAAGGTCTGGCTATGATATCTTAAAGGTTTGTATTTGAAAAACCTTACTTTTTGGATTTTTCAACATAAATTAATCCACATGACTGCATTCTATAAATTTTAGTTATAGTTTTTTTCTTTGAAATTTTTTTGATTTTTTTCAGAAAAAAAGTTTTTATTTTTAAAGAATGGAGATTTTTTTTCCTCACAAACAATTTTTGACCCCAAAAATGGACTTCATTTTTCAGTTTAGGATTCTTACCTAATAAGAAAAATCTACTGAGGAAATTGAGACAAAGTTTAACACGTTTGAAATCTTCAAGAAAATCAGAGAGAATTACTGAAAATGGGCTTTCTTGATTTTCTTCCGACTCGCTGCCCAGTTATTTCTCAATGTTGCCAAGGCCAAACGGTCCGGTTTCAATGATTTTTTTGCGCTGCCGGCACCTCCACTAAATCTCCGACTTTTTTTCGTGTCGGTTTTTTCTCGACACTTGCCACAATTGCCAAAAACTTTCACCCCCGCGCTGGACACTTTGACTGTTTTGTTTCTTGCAAGTTCTTTTTTTGTTGGTTTTTTTCGGTTTTTTTATTTCGTAATATGGTGTTTTCGATATTTTCGTGTGTGAAAAAGAAATTGAAACTAAGTTTTTTTAAAGATCCAACTTCAGGTCAGCTTCTAAAAGCTATTTTCAGAATTTCTGTTTTTTTAGAACTTTTGAAAATGCAAAATAGTCAAAAAAAGAATATCTAATTTTTTTGACAAAAAGCCCACCTGAACCTCAAAAATTTTTCCACAAATAAACCAAAAAAACTGCGTTCATTTCTAGGAGCTTGAGACTGGATCCAGTGGATTAGTTTTTTTCAAAATCCAAGCCTCTATGCTTTTTCAAAAACATTTTCAAACCACAGTAAGCGTTTTAAACAATAAAACGATATAGCTTCATGTGAAGCGGAATAAAAAGAAAAAATAAAGTTCGTGACAGTTTCGAAATCGATTTTCAACTTTATTAACTTTCTTGTTTCTTCAAAAATCCTTGCTCTTTCAACTAAACCTTTCAAGCCTTCTATTCTTTTGTTTCTTCTATCCCAACTCGAACGATGTTCAAACAGACACTAAAAAGCGAAGAAAAAGAACAGCCGAACAGTCCAAGTGACTCATGTCATGTGCCATTTGGTTGCGTCGTAAACATTCGGATTGCCGGGCCCTTTGCACCGTCCAAAAGCACTCAAACCTGCGACTCAAGTTGGCTCTTGTGTCGTGCTTTTTTTCATACTTTTTCCATGTTTCAGTACTTTTGATTTTTGTAAAGCTTTTAATTAGCCGTTTTTCATATCGGTTTAGTCTGAAATGAACATTCATCTCCCGGAATATCCATCTGGTCTGGAAAAATCGTTTTTTTCAAAGGTTTTTTTGAAATTATTTTCCGCTAAGAAATTCATAGGATGAAGTAAAAAAAGTTTATTTCGAAGGAGACACATTATTATGTTTCTACGAGCATAGCCAGAATGAGCTTAAAAATTTAAAAAAACTATTCATAAAGTTTCGCCGAAATTCCTTTTATTTATGAGTGTGATCAACGACACCAAGAGACATTCCCACGTTTTTTTCCGCGTTTGAATCCCGCCATGTTTAAAGGAACATATGTCCTATTAAAGGCGCAGCATTCTGGCCTAAAATGTTTGAAATACTTTTCAGACTTGTAAAAGTTATAAATTACTTTTTTTTTTTTGAAAAATTGTTTCACGGTTATAAAATTTGAGCTTTCAATGTTTTTCGAAAAGGGCAAAGTTTGTCAAAATTAAAATTTTTCAGACGACAATAAAGCGAAAATTTTGGTGATTTTATCATGTTAACAGGCTTCCCACTCATTCAAGCGTATAAATAATTCCAAAAGGCTTCTTAATCGCTTCTTTTCGTCAATAAAACCTCCCTCGTGCGTCAATGTTAAAAATCGGAGACATCTTCATTTTTTCATTGCTCGTAGGTATTTTTCTCTTTCTCCTGAGTGAAACCAAAACCCCACTAGAAGGACTTCCTCAGGTCGCTGTAGTGAGAACAGTTGTTAGAACTGAAAAAAGGAAGAAGAAGAATTTCTCAGGCGATCACGAGAACAAGTGGCAAATGTTCTCCTTGATCTCTAGCTCAGAAGCTAAAATAAGTTTTCTTTTTGAAAAATCCAAAAAGGCTTCCATTTTCATTAACTCTTCTTTGAAAAGCCTCTCTCTTTGATCTCTGGCTTGCAAGCCTCAAAAATTTGAAATCTCTCCAGATCCAATGTAGAAAAACGGCCCGTGGCGTGTTGATTTACACGGCACCCGCTCGGAAATTTCTTGTTTCAATTCGGTTTGAATCTTCCGTATTCGCGCCCGTTTCCCTTCCCTTTGTTTGAACAAGGCGCGCGTGTAAGTTGCAGTGTTCTTTTGGCCAAGTTTGTTTGTTTTGGGGATGAGAAGGTTGATCGAATTTGAATTTGTCTCTTCTTAAGATGTGGTTTTGCTTGGGGGAAGAGATGACCAACTTTTCAGGCCTTCAGTCATTTTGAAAATTTTTAAATGCCTGAATACCTGAAAATCAGGTCTGAAAATCTTTAAAGGCCTTCTTTTTCATGCTTTTTTTTAAAATCTAAATAAGGCTTTAAAGCAGTGAAAAAATTCATTTTTAAAAGTTTGTTTTAGAATATAAAAAAACCGAATACCAGAAAAAACTTTTTGATTTTTTTGACTTCCCATAAAGTCTGAGAAATTTTTTTGAAAAGGCAGATTACGCGTCTTATGTTTTCCACTCGAAAAATCCACTAAAAAAATGTCAAAAAAAAATTACATACACCTCAGCATTTTCAGTGCTTCCAACAAAGTTCTTGTCTCTTTTTCTTCGAAACTATCAATTTTCCAAATTCGACCCTCCAAATTATTTTCCATCTTTTTTTTTTCAATCCCGCGTACTTTCCTCACTTGCTCCATTTGTTATTGCGTTGTAAAAACTCAAAATCATCGCAGCCATAAATACGTGAAATCGGGGAAAGTTTGCGCAGTCGGCGACTTTTTCCTTCGAATCGCTGGGTTTCAAAACAAAAACAAGCCGTCGTCAACACGAGTCCAGACGCACTTTCTTATTTTCCGCTGCGGTCCGACAGTTCCGATCTGTGGTCGAAGGGGCTTCTCGGAAGCAGAAAATACTTGAGAAATGGCTGGAACAGAAAAAGGCGCTCAACTCGTCTGCGCTCTCTTTTTCTCTCACTCGATTTCGACTTGCCGAACGGCTTAGAAACACGACTGAAATACTTTTGAAGCGTCCACCTCGACTTGAAACAGTCTAACTGTCTGCGCTCTCTCTTTCTCTCATCTATGCTCAAATTTGGGGTCATACCGGCTAGAAAAAGAGGACGAGAACGGTCCGACAGTTTTTAATGGGGAAGAAATATCTACCTGTATGATCAGCTTAAGATCATTTCTCCACTCTCGCTGTCTGCGCTCTCCTTTCCCTCGATATTCATTTTGTGGACAATCATTTTCCTCAGCGACAGTAAAAGACAAAGAGAGACCAAATAGTCAAAAAATTTCGATTAAAAACTACTGATTCTGAAATCAGAAATTTTCAAATTCATTCATTTATTGACTGGCTGTGCTCTTTCGCTCTCTCCACATAAGTCTGACGATCATGGTTTCTTTTTCTAGTTTCACCTTTGATTTGATTATCCAAAAACTCGCTTTTTGCAAGAAACGCAAGTCAAAAGAGAAGAAAAAGTTGACAAATGTCACGTGAGGTACTAAATTTTTTGTTTAGTTTTCGGTCCTCCAGAGACTTGGACTCTCAACCATGTGGTTTCGAAAGATCAAAGATCCCAATTGGCCACTTTTCAAGAAAAAAAGTCAAAAAATAGAGACTTTTTGGATTGAATTTTTAGTGGGTAGTTGAGTCGTTAGTGGCTTGAATCATTCAAATGAGACAGAGCCAAAATAGCTCAAAATCTGTGAATTAGGCTTTTTCCCTCTTTCCTCAGGAATTCCGTGATTCTTGACCTTCTTCCCAATAAGCCGAGACCATTGCTTTTGTTCATGTCGTTGTTGGAAGCAAGCAACGTACTGGAAATGAATTCAGCGGCCCCATTATTCTTCAGAAGGTCCGGCCGAAATGAGCCCTTTGGCGACGCGAAGAAAACATCCACTATCGATTCAGCACCCACACACACACAAACACACACACAAACACACACTTGCGCCAATGACACTGGGAATTTTTTCGCGCCCTCGGCCATTCAATTCAAATCGGCCGGTGTATCTTCACCAATTTTCTCAATGGCTCCCTATTTTTTTGCAAATTCAACAGGTCTTTGGTCTTCTGAGTTTATTTCAGAGTCTTTGAAGATTAAACATGAATATTCCCAGCTTTCGAAGTTTTCATGCTTTTTTCAAAATCTGCAGGAAAACATTTAAAAAAAAACATAATTTTACTTTTAATCAAATTTAGCTGGTGCCTTATAAGTCATGTTCTATGACATCCTTTAAACCATTTTCGATCATTGATGACTGCAAATCAAGGGCTTCAACTTGGTTGTTGTTGTTGTTTGTTTTTGACGCCCACTTCAAGACCGCGTAGTTTTTCAAGTTAATTTTTTGCGAAAAAAAAAATTTGCAATGCTTCTCGGACATTGGTAATGCAAAACGGACGTGCTCCGGACGTTTCTGGGCGATTCGAGGGATCACTTAAGAGGGCTGAGACTACTAAAGTGGTCACTAGAAATGCCCCGACAAGTCCGATTCGCGTTCCGTTTGCGTTACCAAGGTCTGAGTTACGATAAAAAGCAAAACTCAAGTTTTGGAAAAACGTCGAAAAATCAAGTCGAAATTCAAATTGAAAAATCCTATTTTGCGTTATTAGCTATTATGTTTACCCATTTTCAGGATATTGACATTTTTGCACTTTCTTTTGACTTTCCGACCTTTTCAGCTTGTCTCAGAGCTTATCCAACTTCGAAATGAAGAACTCCATTTTTGGTGTTGTTGTTTGTTTTCCACCTCATTTTTGACGCTCTGACGCGTATCGAGCTGTTTTTTTGACGGGCGTTACGCAATGTTGCAAAAATCTCCGAAAAATAGATTTTCACGAATATCAAGAAAAGCTTTTAAGTTCATGTTAATGAGCTTCATTTACGCCTTCCTTGAAAAATGCACAAAACTGAATCTAGCGATCACAAAAAAAGCTGCAACCGTAGAACTTAATTTTTTCCAGCGAGCTCAGGGAAAAGTAAGCCGAACCTCCAACTCAAATTTTTGAATACAAACGTGATTTCACACTAAAACAGCCTAGCGACCATCTAAAAATTGATTCACTCTTCGCTCCAAAAATAACTGCTGTTTGTTTTGACCCAAAACTCGATAGTCGAATTCTCTACTTTCTAAAAAAACCTTTTATGAACAAAGCAAATTCCTTTGTTTCCACGTGCTTCGGTTATAATGCGTCCCACAAAAATCTGTCGTTTCTCATTAGTTCGGAACGCCTAACGATAAAGATTGAACAAAAACATTTTTCGATTATGATTGATTATCATTCTTTCGAGAGAACAATCATGATTTGTTTGGTTTTTCTGATGGCAGCTGTTTTAAGGGATCAAAAGTGAACGTGATGATAGCACGTAGGGTGTGATTAAAGTTGAAAAATCGGGCTTTTTGAACTGAAACAAACACGGAAAAGCAAGTCAAGACGAGTTTATAACCATTGGGATGCGTCTTTAATTTGGATACTTTTCATTCGAAATCCTGAAAAAAATTATTTTTTTTTCTCGGTGAAACAGTAAAATTTAAAACTAATTAGGCTACTTCAATTTCAATTTTTTATTTTTTTTTAATTTTCGAAAAATCCACAAAAATTCAAATGTATATAGTGAAGATTTGTGGAAAATATCCATTTTTGTTGTGTTATGAATTTTTTCAAACGTATCTAGTTCAACATATTTTATAGTATTGAACCAAATAATGCCAAACGGGCGGGCCCTATTTACTCTTTGACGAAGTTTGGAATTGGCGATTTCGCCTTGTTGCGTTCCTTTTGCTGTCCTTCCATTCAAAGACCTGCCCTTGCATCCTTTTTTTTTCGCTCTGTGTGCCTCTTTTGGCAACGAAATTGCATTTATTTCGAGTTTTTTTTTTCTCAATACATGTTCCAAATTGATTGAAAAATTATTTATTCAGTGAAATCATCAACCATCAACGAAAAAAATTACAAAAATAAGAAAAACAAGAGCGAAAAACGTTTTTTTCGAATCAAATGAAAAAAACGTTGCGAAAAAAATCTTTTTCCTATTCTGTCCCAAATTTTTTATGAATAGCTCCCAGAAACCTTCTTTTTGAAACAAAAAAATCTCTTTGTTTCTGCAGGAAAAACTGACTTTTTTTTTTGACTTTTAGTTGGGCCGTGACATGGCGGCAACTGTTCTCATTCCCTGAGTCAAAATCACGCTCGCTGGCTCATTTTACGTCTTTCTTTTCTCTTTCTTACTATTTTTGATCAATTTTGAAGCTTTTGCGCGTTTCCTTCAAGTGCAAAAGAACGTTCTCGCATATTGATAAGAAAATTGGGAGCTGTTTCGAAAAAGCGCGTGCTATTTAGGAGATTAACGGCGTCATAATGGTGGCTGACCGTAAAAAGTAACTGACTGATAAGAAAGAGATAATGAATGAATGTTGCATTTTTTCGGCATTACTTTCAACGAGTTGAAGGCAGATATAAGCTTTTTATTGTTTTTCTTTTCTTTTTTGGCTCAAACTTTTCAAAATTTGTCTTAACAAAAAGGTCACTTACTTCACGGATGGCGTTTTTTTGAAAGTTTGTCAGGATACTCTTTGATGGACCAGATGAAAATCGTAAAAATCTCCCACTGCAAAAAAATTTCTAAATTTTTGAGGAAAAAAACGTCTCAAAATCTTGAAAAATCTTCAAAATTTGTTAAAATTGGTTATTTGGGGCTCTGAGCTTTCATTTTTTTCGAAAAACTAGGTACTGGTGCAAGTTGAGGCTTTCAGAATCTGATTCTGATACATCAAAAAAATCGTTTTGACCTAATTCGACGATATTACGAACTGCAAAGCATACTAAATTTTATCAAGAACATCAAGAAAGTCTGAAATAATAATCAGGATGCTCTTATGACATCCCTTTTTCAACGAGGTTTTTGGATAAACACCGAAATTTCATTTAATTCTTACGGTTCACAGGATTTTCAATGAAGCTGAGCAATATTCATCAGCTTCCCAGGCAATCCATTCTGAAGGCTAACCTCACCAGGCTCGAACAAGTCTAAAAATACACTTTTGCAACATTTTTATCACCAGTGGGTGTAGCGAAACCCCATTGAAGTTGATAAAAAAAAGGAGGCGGGCTGATCACACGGAAACCGAGGAACGCCGGTGGAGCATGTTTTCGGCGGCCGACGTCAATCACATGGTCGGCACCCTCTTCAGTCCCCCACCACTGGTTTTTTGGTTCCATTCCTCTTGAAAATTTAATTTTTCTCTTTATTTTATCGGCATTCTTTTGGCGCGCCTCACAATGTAGTTGTTTTGGCACGACTAATTGTTTTATGGAGGTTTTCTTAAATTTCTCAAAACATGGAAGAGCAAAAATCAAAAGTGTTAATTTTGATAGACTTAACTTTTCTTCTCAGAAATACGCTTTGGAAAAAAAATTTTTTTGATTTTTTGGAATATTTCAATCAAAAAAACGCAAACATTGAGTCATAATTTAATTTTCATTCAAGTTCTATTCAATGCTTGCTGTCATTTTCCCATACTTCCATTAGCTATACTCAGAAACATTAAACTTTACGATACCAAAATCTAATTAGAAGAAAAAAATGTTTGAAGCTGTAGAAAGACCTTTCTTAGCAATGGTCCTACAGCTTTAAGACCCCTTCATTTCAAGCCTTTTTCTATCAATTTATTAGTACATAACCATTGCAGCTGACCAATTTCATTGCGAAAATCAATATAACAGCTAGTGAAAATATTTACGAGGCCGACTGTCCTTTTGCGCAAGCTGCCAGCAGAAAAAATAACGAATTGAAAAAGTCCGCCGGTGGTTTTTGCTGCACAGATGTGCTTTAATTGCAATTTGAGTGTCTCACCACATTTTCCTATTCATTTTCTTTAGACTTAGTTACAATTTTTGCGTTGTGGTGGTTTTAGGGAGCTATAAAATTGAAAAAAAGTGTGGCTGAAGCCAAAAACAAACTTCTTTCTTAATGCAACAACAATCACAAAATGATTCTAAATTTCTCAGTTTTTACGACTTCTTCCTTTTTTAAGGTTCTTTTGACTTTTTTGCATAGAATTGGCAGTTTTTTTTTTCCGGCCAGTAAGGTCGCTGACGGTGTAATCAATCAGAAGTTTTTTTGTTTTCAAGAAACGGCACTTCAAAGGCTCAAACCGGTTGGTGAAACGGCAGAAGTTTTTTGATTAGTGCAAAAAAATTACGATCGATTAGGAGATCGATTATTAATCTCATTTTCATCTTTTTCGTGGATGATCAAAAAAGAAAAACCATTTCCATTATTTTCTTTTCCGCTTGTTTCAGAACAGTTGGGCCGCGTTTCGTTTCCAAACAAAATTTATTATTTTCTCGCTTTTTTTCCGGAATCTAGGAAAAAAATTCTTTTTTTGACATGCTTCACAAAAGATCGGCACAAATCCCAAAAAAATAATTTATCAGGTATTTCCGAAAAAATCATTTTTTTCTACAAGCTATCAATTTTTTTGAGAAGGTTTTTTTCCAGCCTGAAAGGAAATCAAAGAAGGACATTGTTTTTTTCATCCAAGCGGAATAAAAATATTTTTTTCTAATATTGCAAAAAAACATTAGTCATCTCTAATATTTCAAAAACAATACGCCCACACGTCAGTTTGTTTCAGAACTTTAAGTCCATTCCCATTGACGTTTTCCGCTCCTTGCTCTTCCAAAGTCCTGAAACACCCTACAAGTTTTTGATTTTCTCAATATTCTAAGGTGATGCAAAGTAGGAATTTGATGACATATTGAGCCCTTTTTTTTTACCTAATAGCTGTACGAAAACAAGACCAATTTTTCAAGATAAAAGCTGCTCAAGGAAATAAGAAGTCATGACGAGATTTCTAGTCTTCTTGCCATTTTTCAGTTTTACATGACAACCACGATTTTTTTCTGTCGGGAACAAAGTCACATCTCAAACAAGGTAAAAGTCAATATTCATCGAAAGAACAATAATCGAGATTCCATATCTCTTTGAGCTTATAGCCGAGCTCATCAAGAATCTTTTTGGCACTTTTCCATGATATTTTCCAGCTCATTCTCTTTATTTCCACTCTCATTCATTTGGAAATTTCGAAGAAATCGTTGCAATTGTACGAAAAAAGCTGCATAGTGAACGGTTTCCCAAACAACAACGACCAAGACAGAAAAAAAAACGCGTGGGAGCGACGATTTGTCGATTTATCGCATGCACGAGGCTCAGTTGTTTCGGTGTTTCGCTACGTTTTTTTTTCTGCCCGACCGCCTGTCCCTCGCAGCTGCACTCAGGCCTGCAGATCGGTTCTCTTTAGCATTAACACAACCGTTCCTTTTTGCCTGAAATATTTGGTTGTTTCCTTATTACAGTTTTGGATCATCAACTAAGACTTTTATTTGTCTTCAATAAAAAAATAGACCTGATTCATCGACAGGAGAATTTCGAGAAGCCTCGGAAAATTAAGGAAAACGTTACAAATATGAGTTTGAAGTCCGAAAATCAAGCAAAAACCTCCGAACACCTCTAGAAACTTTTTAAAGCTGTTCTAAAAAAAAAGATAGAAGAGCTCTGATTAAATTCTTCCCCGTTAAAAATCAACGGTTCTGTGAATAAATGATCAAACACTCGGATCGATTGGAAATTTTCATCGACTTTTCCCATTTTCTCTTCCAGTCTTCTAAAATTCCCATCAGGTCAATTTATAATTCAGCGCCTCTGAATTTTGCCTTGCGAAAACAATTTTTTTCTTTTTCAGATCATTCAGAGAAGAAACGAGCTTCTGTTAGACATAAAAGAACCTTATTTAGAATACTTTCATTTTCAAACTTCGATTATCGCAAGTCCAAGTTTGCTAAATTGAGTCGAAAAAAATTTTTTTCATATATTTTCATATTCTTCGAAAAAGCGTATTTCCGGAGACTTCTCAAAAAGAAAAACTGTTTTTTTAATCCACTTCCAATGACGATTCGAATCCTTTAATCGATCAATGACCATTTGAATTCGAAGTTGGCGCGCGAATTGTTTTTTCCGCCTGCAACTTGCCCTTTATACAAATGGTGCCCCGCGCAACGCCATTTCTCCGTTTTCGAGTCCGATCCCATCCACAAACTTTCTTACAGTCCTAATCTTTCTTTTGAAACCATTGCGTTCCATTTTTGAGATCTCGATGACTAAACGGCATTTTTTCAGCTATCACCTTTTGTGAAAGAGTGAATCCCGAAATCCACGCATTACGATGAGGTCTCCACTATCCGTGAGACGTCTCCACACACGACAGCAAGTGACGATCAACCAGCGAAAGGCCTGGGGAAAGGCAGCCAAAAACCGCCGTGAACGTCAGAAGCAGTGGTGAGGAGCTTTTATTCGAGTCATTGGACCTATGAAGTCAGAAAAGCTGCAATTTTTCGCAAGAAAATTGTGATAGCCTGGTAAATCTCTGAAATCGAATCAGTCGTCTTATTATCCGAAAACAACGAAGGCTAACATAAAACTTCTTTGAAAATTGTTCAAAATTTTCGAATGAAAGAAATCAAGGAAGTTCTGAGTGAAAAATGAGACTGCCCTCATAAATTGCAACAATCTGAAGCTTTGAGCTTTTCATCATTTTTTAACAGTAGGAAGCAAATTCTACCAAGAAAACCTCTCAAGAGCACGAATATCTCGGAACCAAATCGAATCAATTCATTTTAGATAAAGAGTATTTTTTCATATGGAAACATAAAGATTTTTTTCAAAGAAACATTTTACAGGCAGCAATCGACTGTGCTCATTGATCCAATCGCCCTCTTGCGCGTCCAGGTGTTCGCTTCGCTGTCTCTTGTCGAAGCTAAATACGAGAGAAAAGAGGTAAAATTTCAAATTCCATAAATCTTCCTTACAAAACGTTTTTTTCCAGATTTCTGAAGAAGAAAAAGCGAAACGAGCCGACAAGAAGCGACAGAGAAAGGCCGCCGCCCGAGCTGATGATGCCGCCGACCGTCTGGAAAAGGAACGACTTGCCGCTGAGGTGATATTTATCACGGAATTTCTTCATACCGCCTCTGAACTGATACAAATTTTGTATATTCAGCGCGAAGCCCGCCGTGAAGCCGCCGAGGCTGAGAAACGTGCCGCTGAAGACCGCCAGCACCAGGAATGGAAGAAGCGAGTTGAAATCGAGGAGCGTGAATGGGCCGAGAAGGAAGCCAAGCAAAAGGCTGAAGAGAAACAGAAGAAGTCCGAGAAAGTGAACGAGCCAAAGTCGGACAAAGTGAGGATCTGATTGATTTTCCTCCTAAATATATTATTTTGACAGGGAGCCAAGAAGAACAAAGGCAATAAGACGAACGATTCCCACGAATCCCAAAGCAAGCAAGAACCGAATCATGTTTCGAAGGTGAGCCTGAGATCCACCAAAAAATACCGTTTAGTTAAAAGTTTATTTTCTACTTTTTGGAGATTTCTAGAAATCGGTTTTAAAAAACGAAAGGATGATGAAAAAGGAAAAAAAAAATTAATGGAACCATTTCAGGCCGCCAAGGACGTCAAAGAGCCCGTAGTTGTGATGACAGTCAAGGCTACCAAGGCTGTGAGTTCTATTATAAAAAAGCTTTTTTTATTTCAAAAATAGGAAAAAAATTGAAAGTGATGATTCGGCACGTTTGAATAACGAGAATTTGGAATTAATTTAAAAACAGAATACAGCTTGGTGACCGCTAACTAATTGAAAAATGCGATATATTTTTAACCATTTTAACATGGTTCTGAGATATCTGCACTCTGGATTGACTAAAAAATATGAGAGGAATCTCAAACTGAATACAGATTAATAAATATTTTTAATTATTCTCGATTTTCACCTGATGGCTCTAGAAAAGCTTTCTTCTAATTTATTGAAGCTTCAACTTTACATGTATATTGTTTCAATTACTTTCTACGAACAAACGAGATCAGCACTATTAGTCAACAATAACTAGAATGCATGAACCTCATTAAAACGTAACCATTCAGGAAAAGAAGTCCAAGACGCCCAAAACGAGCGAAAGCCAGCCAGAACAGACTACCGTCGCCGCCGCCCCTGAGCCAGAAGTCGTGAAATCGGAAAATGTTCAGAAAACTGAAGCGAATGACGTTAGTTACCTTCTATTTGACCCACTGCGAGAAGTGTATGGGCTGACATGCCATTCGACATTTCCAAGTGTGCACCCACCTTTCACTATTCTATCAAAGTGCACGAAATTTTCTTCTTCACGTTGTCATGTGGCTCCATAGCACTATTGCACTTTAGCTTCACTTTTTCACGTATTCCACGGAGCCTTTGCTCCGAAATATCAGACACGACTCATAAGGAAAAGTCAAGGTTTTTTTGAATGAAAAAAAAAAACGAAAAATGGAGTCGTGTTTGTTTCAGACCCAACTGAGAGTGTTGCCGTGACTTTTTTCGGTTGAAATTTGAATATTCACATTTATCTTGCATGCATGCACTTAGCAACGGTTCTGTGGAATCACCGTAGTTGATGAAACTGCTGGAGAAAATGTTCAGCAAATCGGAAAGGAAAAGGGATCGAAATCATAGAAACTTGAACCAACCCATTATTTAAGCAAGAGCAGCAGGTTGGAGAAACCTTGGTCACGTCTACCGATAACGCTCAAGAACCCGATCATCACTTGGAAACTGACTCTCAAACCGTCCAAACTCCCACTAAGCTGTCGGAAACCGACGAAAAACATAGCCATGATATTGAAAATCAACATGAAGACTCTGCTCATGTAATTAATGTAGATAACACTGTGCATACTGAAAATAGCGCGACTGACGCATCGCAAAGCAACTCCGACGTGCACGACACTGTACAAAAGCAAGACATGACTGAAATAGAAGCACATTCGGATAAACATGTATCCGCATATGATTCTCCACCGACGAAACCTGATGAGAACGGAACTATCGCTGACAGAATACTGAACATGGTCGGTTTGACAACAGCTCACGAAGAAAGCACTAACGACTCTAAATATCCCGACGATGAAAGAGACGACTCCGGGCATCATTCAGCCGAAGAGAAATCTGACGAACCTATAACCGAACTTGCATCAACAATCAGTGCTAAAGTGATGGACTTTTTCGGACTTGCCCCGTCACAAGAAAATGATTCTGCACAGGAAACTGAAGCTCAATCACAACAGGAAAACGTCGAAGAGAAGCCAGCTGAACATCGAGCCGAGGAAGTCCAGCACATCTCCTTGGAAAATGCTGGGGATGAACACCTTCACCAAGCTGAGCCTCAACATGACAACGTCGAAGAGAAGCCGGCTGAACATCAAGCCGAAGAAGCTCACCACATCTCCTTGGAAAGCGCTGGAGATGAGCATCTCCACCAAACTGAGCCACAACACGAAAACGCCGATGAGAAGCCGGCTGAACATCAAGCCGAAGAAGCTCACCACATCTCCTTGGAACGCGCTGGAGATGAACACTTTCACCAGGCTGAGCCTCAACATGACAACGTCGATGAGAAGCCGGCTGAACATCAAGCCGAAGAAGCTCACCACATCTCCTTAGAAAGCGCTGGAGATGAGCATCTCCACCAAACTGAGCCACAACACGAAAACGCCGATGAGAAGCCGGCTGAACATCAAGCCGAAGAAGTTCACCACATCTCCTTGGAACGCGCTGGAGATGAACACCTTCACCAAGCTGAGCCTCAACATGACAACGTCGATGAGAAGCCGGCTGAACATCAAGCCGAGGAAGTCCAGCACATCTCCTTGGAAAGCGCTGGAGATGAACACCTTCACCAGGCTGAGCCTCAACATGACAACGTCGATGAGAAGCCATCTGAACATCAAGCCGAAGAAGCTCACCACATCTCCTTGGAACGCGCTGGAGGTGAGCATCTCCATCAAGCTGAGCCACAACATGACAACGCCGATGAGAAGCCGGCTGAACATCGAGCCGAGGAAGTTCACCACATCTCTTTGGAAAGCGCTGGAGATGAACACCTTCACCAGGCTGAGCCTCAACATGACAACGTCGAAGAGAAGCCGGCTGAACATCAAGCCGAAGAAGCTCACCACATCTCCTTGGAACGCGCTGGAGATGAGCATCTCCATCAAGCTGAGCCACAACATGACAACGCCGATGAGAAGCCGGCTGAACATCAAGCCGAAGAAGTTCACCACATCTCCTTAGAAAGCGCTGGAGATGAACGTCTTCACCAGGCTGAGCCTCAACATGACAACGTCGAAGAGAAACCGGCTGAACATCAAGCCGAAGAAGTTCACCACATCTCTTTGGAAAGCGCTGGAGATGAACACCTTCACCAGGCTGAGCCTCAACATGACAACGTCGAAGAGAAGCCGGCTGAACATCAAGCCGAAGAAGCTCACCACATCTCCTTAGAAAGGGCTGGAGATGAACATCTTCACCAGGCTGAGCCACAACACGAAAACGCCGATGAGAAGCCGGCTGAACATCGAGCCGAGGAAGTTCACCACATCTCTTTGGAAAGCGCTGGAGATGAACACCTTCACCAGGCTGAGCCTCAACATGACAACGTCGAAGAGAAGCCGGCTGAACATCAAGCCGAAGAAGCTCACCACATCTCCTTAGAAAGGGCTGGAGATGAACATCTTCACCAGGCTGAGCCACAACACGAAAACGCCGATGAGAAGCCGGCTGAACATCAAGCCGAGGAAGTCCAGCACATCTCCTTGGAAAGCGCTGGAGATGAACACCTTCACCAGGCTGAGCCTCAACATGACAACGTCGATGAGAAGCCGGCTGAACATCAAGCCGAGGAAGTCCAGCACATCTCCTTGGAAAGCGCTGGAGATGAACACCTTCACCAGGCTGAGCCTCAACATGACAACGTCGATGAGAAGCCATCTGAACATCAAGCCGAAGAAGCTCACCACATCTCCTTGGAACGCGCTGGAGGTGAGCATCTCCATCAAGCTGAGCCACAACATGACAACGCCGATGAGAAGCCGGCTGAACATCAAGCCGAAGAAGTTCACCACATCTCCTTAGAAAGCGCTGGAGATGAACATCTTCACCAGGCTGAGCCACAACACGAGAACGCCGATGAGAAGCCGGCTGAACATCGAGCCGAGGAAGTTCACCACATCTCTTTGGAAAGCGCTGGAGATGAACACCTTCACCAGGCTGAGCCTCAACATGACAACGTCGAAGAGAAGCCGGCTGAACATCAAGCCGAAGAAGTCCAGCACATCTCCTTGGAAAGCGCTGGAGATGAACACCTTCACCAGGCTGAGCCTCAACATGACAACGTCGATGAGAAGCCATCTGAACATCAAGCCGAAGAAGCTCACCACATCTCCTTGGAACGCGCTGGAGATGAGCATCTCCATCAAGCTGAGCCACAACATGACAACGCCGATGAGAAGCCGGCTGAACATCAAGCCGAAGAAGTTCACCACATCTCCTTAGAAAGCGCTGGAGATGAACGTCTTCACCAGGCTGAGCCTCAACATGACAACGTCGAAGAGAAACCGGCTGAACATCAAGCCGAAGAAGTTCACCACATCTCTTTGGAAAGCGCTGGAGATGAACACCTTCACCAGGCTGAGCCTCAACATGACAACGTCGAAGAGAAGCCGGCTGAACATCAAGCCGAAGAAGTTCACCACATCTCTTTGGAAAGCGCTGGAGATGAACACCTTCACCAGGCTGAGCCTCAACATGACAACGTCGAAGAGAAGCCGGCTGAACATCAAGCCGAGGAAGTCCAGCACATCTCCTTGGAAAGCGCTGGAGATGAACACCTTCACCAGGCTGAGCCTCAACATGACAACGTCGATGAGAAGCCATCTGAACATCAAGCCGAAGAAGCTCACCACATCTCCTTGGAACGCGCTGGAGATGAGCATCTCCACCAAGCTGAGCCTCAACATGACAACGTCGATGAGAAGCCATCTGAACATCAAGCCGAAGAAGCTCACCACATCTCCTTGGAACGCGCTGGAGGTGAGCATCTCCATCAAGCTGAGCCACAACATGACAACGCCGATGAGAAGCCGGCTGAACATCAAGCCGAAGAAGTTCACCACATCTCCTTAGAAAGCGCTGGAGATGAACATCTTCACCAGGCTGAGCCACAACACGAGAACGCCGATGAGAAGCCGGCTGAACATCGAGCCGAGGAAGTTCACCACATCTCTTTGGAAAGCGCTGGAGATGAACACCTTCACCAGGCTGAGCCTCAACATGACAACGTCGAAGAGAAGCCGGCTGAACATCAAGCCGAAGAAGTCCAGCACATCTCCTTGGAAAGCGCTGGAGATGAACACCTTCACCAGGCTGAGCCTCAACATGACAACGTCGATGAGAAGCCATCTGAACATCAAGCCGAAGAAGCTCACCACATCTCCTTGGAACGCGCTGGAGATGAGCATCTCCATCAAGCTGAGCCACAACATGACAACGCCGATGAGAAGCCGGCTGAACATCAAGCCGAAGAAGTTCACCACATCTCCTTAGAAAGCGCTGGAGATGAACGTCTTCACCAGGCTGAGCCTCAACATGACAACGTCGAAGAGAAACCGGCTGAACATCAAGCCGAAGAAGTTCACCACATCTCTTTGGAAAGCGCTGGAGATGAACACCTTCACCAGGCTGAGCCTCAACATGACAACGTCGAAGAGAAGCCGGCTGAACATCAAGCCGAAGAAGCTCACCACATCTCCTTAGAAAGGGCTGGAGATGAACATCTTCACCAGGCTGAGCCACAACACGAAAACGCCGATGAGAAGCCGGCTGAACATCGAGCCGAGGAAGTTCACCACATCTCTTTGGAAAGCGCTGGAGATGAACACCTTCACCAGGCTGAGCCTCAACATGACAACGTCGAAGAGAAGCCGGCTGAACATCAAGCCGAGGAAGTCCAGCACATCTCCTTGGAAAGCGCTGGAGATGAACACCTTCACCAGGCTGAGCCTCAACATGACAACGTCGATGAGAAGCCATCTGAACATCAAGCCGAAGAAGCTCACCACATCTCCTTGGAACGCGCTGGAGATGAGCATCTCCACCAAGCTGAGCCTCAACATGACAACGTCGAAGAGAAACCGGCTGAACATCAAGCCGAAGAAGTCCAGCACATCTCCTTGGAAAGCGCTGGAGATGAACATCTTCACCAGGCTGAGCCACAACACGAAAACGCCGATGAGAAACCGGCTGAACATCAAGCCGAAGAAGTTCACCACATCTCTTTGGAAAGCGCTGGAGATGAGCATCTCCACCAAGCTGAGCCTCAACATGACAACGTCGAAGAGAAACCGGCTGAACATCAAGCCGAAGAAGTTCACCACATCTCCTTAGAAAGCGCTGGAGATGAACATCTTCACCAGGCTGAGCCACAACACGAGAACGCCGATGAGAAGCCGGCTGAACATCGAGCCGAGGAAGTTCACCACATCTCTTTGGAAAGCGCTGGAGATGAACACCTTCACCAGGCTGAGCCTCAACATGACAACGTCGAAGAGAAGCCGGCTGAACATCAAGCCGAAGAAGTCCAGCACATCTCCTTGGAAAGCGCTGGAGATGAACACCTTCACCAGGCTGAGCCTCAACATGACAACGTCGATGAGAAGCCATCTGAACATCAAGCCGAAGAAGCTCACCACATCTCCTTGGAACGCGCTGGAGATGAGCATCTCCATCAAGCTGAGCCACAACATGACAACGCCGATGAGAAGCCGGCTGAACATCAAGCCGAAGAAGTTCACCACATCTCCTTAGAAAGCGCTGGAGATGAACGTCTTCACCAGGCTGAGCCTCAACATGACAACGTCGAAGAGAAACCGGCTGAACATCAAGCCGAAGAAGTTCACCACATCTCTTTGGAAAGCGCTGGAGATGAACACCTTCACCAGGCTGAGCCTCAACATGACAACGTCGAAGAGAAGCCGGCTGAACATCAAGCCGAAGAAGCTCACCACATCTCCTTAGAAAGGGCTGGAGATGAACATCTTCACCAGGCTGAGCCACAACACGAAAACGCCGATGAGAAGCCGGCTGAACATCGAGCCGAGGAAGTTCACCACATCTCTTTGGAAAGCGCTGGAGATGAACACCTTCACCAGGCTGAGCCTCAACATGACAACGTCGAAGAGAAGCCGGCTGAACATCAAGCCGAGGAAGTCCAGCACATCTCCTTGGAAAGCGCTGGAGATGAACACCTTCACCAGGCTGAGCCTCAACATGACAACGTCGATGAGAAGCCATCTGAACATCAAGCCGAAGAAGCTCACCACATCTCCTTGGAACGCGCTGGAGATGAGCATCTCCACCAAGCTGAGCCTCAACATGACAACGTCGAAGAGAAACCGGCTGAACATCAAGCCGAAGAAGTCCAGCACATCTCCTTGGAAAGCGCTGGAGATGAACATCTTCACCAGGCTGAGCCACAACACGAAAACGCCGATGAGAAACCGGCTGAACATCAAGCCGAAGAAGTTCACCACATCTCTTTGGAAAGCGCTGGAGATGAGCATCTCCACCAAGCTGAGCCTCAACATGACAACGTCGAAGAGAAACCGGCTGAACATCAAGCCGAAGAAGTCCAGCACATCTCCTTGGAAAGCGCTGGAGATGAACATCTTCACCAGGCTGAGCCACAACACGAAAACGCCGATGAGAAGCCGGCTGAACATCGAGCCGAGGAAGTTCACCACATCTCTTTGGAAAGCGCTGGAGATGAGCATCTCCACCAAGCTGAGCCTCAACATGACAACGTCGAAGAGAAACCGGCTGAACATCGAGCCGAGGAAGTCCAGCACATCTCCTTGGAAAGCGCTGGAGATGAACATCTTCACCAGGCTGAGCCACAACACGAAAACGCCGATGAGAAGCCGGCTGAACATCAAGCCGAGGAAGTTCACCACATCTGTTTGGAAAGCGCTGGAGATGAGCATCTCCACCAAGCTGAGCCTCAACATGACAACGTCGATGAGAAGCCGGCTGAACATCGAGCCGAGGAAGTCCTGCACATCTCCTTGGAAAGCGCTGGAGATGAGCATCTCCACCAAGCTGAGCCTCAACATGATAACGTCGATAAGAAGCCGGCTGAACATCGAGCCGAGGAAGTCCAGCACATCTCCTTGGAAAGCGCTGGAGATGAGCATCTCCACCAAGCTGAGCCTCAACATGACAACGTCGATGAGAAGCCGGCTGAACATCAAGCCGAGGAAGTCCAGCACATCTCCTTGGAAAGCGCTGGAGATGAACATCTTCACCAGGCTGAGCCACAACACGAAAACGCCGATGAGAAGCCGGCTGAACATCAAGCCGAGGAAGTTCACCACATCTCTTTGGAAAACGCTGGAGATGAGCATCTCCACCAGGCTGAGCCACAACACGAAAACGCCGATGAGAAGCCGGCTGAACATCAAGCCGAGGAAGTCCAGCACATCTCCTTGGAAAGCGCTGGAGATGAACATCTTCACCAGGCTGAGCCACAACACGAAAACGCCGATGAGAAGCCGGCTGAACATCAAGCCGAGGAAGTTCACCACATCTCTTCGGAAAGCGCTGGAGATGAGCATCTCCACCAGGCTGAGCCACAACACGAAAACGCCGATGAGAAGCCGGCTGAACATCAAGCCGAGGAAGTCCAGCACATCTCCTTGGAAAGCGCTGGAGATGAACATCTTCACCAGGCTGAGCCACAACACGAAAACGCCGATGAGAAGCCGGCTGAACATCAAGCCGAGGAAGTTCACCACATCTCTTTGGAAAGCGCTGGAGATGAGCATCTCCACCAAGCTGAGCCACAACACGAAAACGCCGATGAGAAGCCGGCTGAACATCAAGCCGAGGAAGTCCAGCACATCTCCTTGGAAAGCGCTGGAGATGAACACCTTCACCAGGCTGAGACTCAACATGACAACGTCGATGAGAAGCCGGCTGAACATCGAGCCGAGGAAGTTCAGCACATCTCCTTGGAAAGCGCTGGAGATGAACACCTTCACCAGGCTGAGCCTCAACATGACAACGTCGATGAGAAGCCGGCTGAACATCGAGCCGAGGAAGTCCAGCACATCTCCTTGGAAAGCGCTGGAGATGAGCATCTCCACCAAGCTGAGCCTCAACATGACAACGTCGAAGAGAAGCCGGCTGAACATCAAGCCGAGGAAGTTCACCACATCTCTTTGGAAAGCGCTGGAGATGAGCATCTCCACCAAGCTGAGCCACAACATGACAACGTCGATGAGAAGCCCGCTGAACATCAAGTTGAGGAAGTTCACCACATCTCTTTGGAAAGCGCTGGAGATGAACACCTTCACCAGGCTGAGCCTCAACATGACAACGTCGAAGAGAAACCGGCTGAACATCAAGCCGAAGAAGTCCAGCACATCTCCTTGGAAAGCGCTGGAGATGAGCATCTCCTTCAAGCTGAGCCTCAACATGACAACGTCGAAGAGAAACCGGCTGAACATCAAGCCGAGGAAGTTCACCACATCTCTTTGGAAAGCGCTGGAGATGAACACCTTCACCAGGCTGAGCCTCAACATGACAACGTCGATGAGAAGCCGGCTGAACATCGAGCCGAGGAAGTCCAGCACATCTCCTTGGAAAGCGCTGGAGATGAGCATCTCCTTCAAGCTGAGCCTCAACATGACAACGTCGAAGAGAAACCGGCTGAACATCAAGCCGAGGAAGTTCACCACATCTCTTTGGAAAGCGCTGGAGATGAACACCTTCACCAGGCTGAGCCTCAACATGACAACGTCGAAGAGAAACCGGCTGAACATCAAGCCGAAGAAGTCCAGCACATCTCCTTGGAAAGCGCTGGAGATGAGCATCTCCTTCAAGCTGAGCCTCAACATGACAACGTCGAAGAGAAACCGGCTGAACATCAAGCCGAAGAAGTCCAGCACATCTCCTTGGAAAGCGCTGGAGATGAACACCTCCACCAGGCTGAGCCTCAACATGACAACGTCGATGAGAAGTCGGATGAATATCAAGCCGAGGAAGTCCAGCACATCTCCTTGGAAAGCGCTGGAGATGAGCATCTCCACCAAGCTGAGCCACAACACGAAAACGCCGATGATAAGCCAGCTGAACATCAAGCCGAAGAAGTCCAGCACATCTCCTTGGAAAGCGCTGGAGATGAACACCTTCACCAGGCTGAGCCACAACACGACAGCGTCGATGAGAAGCCGATTGTCAACTATGCTCAAGAAGAAATTCAACCCTTCGAGCCGGTTAGTGAGCAAAAAGTAGCCGACGAAGGCCAGTCTTCTGATAAAGTAAGCTCACCAATTCCCCTTTCCACAGCCCTTACAGCCGACAAGGAATCTGCTCAAGCAGCCGAAGAAAGTCAGTCGCCTGTGGATCAGCCGGAGCTGGAGTCGCTTCAGGCGAAGGTTGGCCAGATGAAAAAAAAGATTATGCAGTGTATGCTATCACTCACCCTGTAGCACGTAGTACTAGCTGTTCTGTTTCGTTAACATGGTTTTCAGCTTCTCTCCTCTGTTTTTATGAGTTCTCATTAAATATCATAATCTCGAGATTTGCAGACTGGCAAGAAGAAGGACAAGAAGAGCAAGAAGGAGGCTAAAGATCAGCAAGAAGACGTCATTGTTAAAGAAGTCGCCGCTCCTGTTGAATCTGAGAGAAAATCGGAAGACTTCGAGGTATCGAAAACTGGAAATATCTAAGGTTTAAGCTTCAATTTGTAGGTCGTTCAATCGAAGGATGTTGTCCAAGAAGAAGCTCCAGCTGCAGCTGAGGCTGCTCAAGCTGACGATCTCGATTTCCTCGACTTCGTGACTTCCAAAGACAGTCGTCATGTGCCTGCAACCGAACCGGTCAATGAGGAAGCCGCTGTCTCTGTAGATGTTCAGGCTCAGGAGGCCGCTCCGGCTGAAACTCCGGAGCCAGCTGTGAGTATTTTTTTCTTTCGAATTTTAACAAATTTATACGGGTAAACAAATAGTTAACGTCTATTTCCGTGTCTGAAAATGCAATTTTATCTTTTCATCCCAGCTCTATGAGTTTCAAATTTTCAATCAATAATTATTTATTGAACTTCACAGTGAACCTTTTTCCTCTCAATCAAGAAACGCCACCCAAAAAAAGTGTACAAAGGAACTTTTCGAAATAACATGGTTCTGCGAAATTTGATCCCGAATGTTGTTTTCTTGACTCTTACCCTAGAAAAACCTCTTAACATTCAGAACGACCACAAGAAGAAGAACAAGAAGGGCAAGAAACACAGCGAAAGCGAGAACCACGTTGCCGAACCTGTCAAAGTTGAAACTGTTACCGAAACTGAGCATGCCGACAAGGATAAGAAGAAGAACAAGAAAAATAAGAAGCACAGTGAGAGTGAGAAGGCCTCGGTTGACGTTCACCAGGAGCATGACGTTGAACCCAAGGTTATATTGACTTTATCAGAAATGATCAAGTACACCAAAAAAATCAGTTATAATAAACTCCCCATAATTCAATCAATTTTCTAAAAAGCAAAAAAGAAAATAGATTTTTGTTCGATTCTTGACGTCCTCACTACGATATAAATCAGTTACCCTCAACAAATCTTTCTTCCATTTGGCATTTTATATTTGTATTGTGCTTGACGACAATCTGAATAAACCCTTTCAGGTTGATGCCAAGGTCGATAACGCTGATATTCATCAAGACCTCGTTGTTGCTCAAGAAGACCTTCCTGCTGCTGAAACCAACGGAGACGAGGACGGATTTGAGGTCGAGCACAGAAAACAGCGTTATTTTTCAAATCGGATTTCAAATTCAGTATTTTTTTTCCATTTATTATTTTTTTAGACCGTCCATTCGAAAAAAAGAGCCGAAAAAGCTCGCAAGAGCGAAACCGAACATGCTGTACAGTCTCACGAGGAGAAAACTGCCCCAGCTCCTGAACCTGCGCCAGTTACGGACGACCTCGACTTCTTGGACTTCGTTACAAGCAAAGACTCCCGTCAAGCCCCTGAAAACGAACCAGCTCTTGATGTCGAACTCACGGACGCCGCTGCTGCAGCCTTGAAGCGAGCTGAATCAGCTCACAATGAAGAAGATGGCGCTCATGAGGTGATTTTTCATTATTCATGTCAAAGAATGAAGCTAATATCTCACCATATCAAAGTAGTTATTGAATGAATTTTCGCCCCTTCAAAATTTCATCACTTCAGAAGCCAAAATAACCACACTGATCATAACGTTGTCTATTTTGCTACCAAAAAAATTTATTTTTCAAAAACTAAAGTAAAAATTATTATCCACGATCTTGTCCGAAATTTCAAACCAACACCGCATGATTGCAAGCATTCCTATTTTAACTTTTTTCCAGGGCTCCAAGAAGAAGAAGAACAAGAAGGGCAAGAAGCACAGTGAAAGTGACAAGCATGCCACTTCTGAAACTGCTGTTGAACCTGCCGCTGAAGCCGCCGTTGATGAAGAACACGTGGTAGAAAAGAAGGAAGCCGCTGAAACTGAACAATCTGATCGCTCCGGCAAGAAGAACAAGAAGGACAAGAAAAAGAGCGAGAGCGACACGAAGACGCAAGAAGAAACAGCTGATGTGAAAGCTTCTGGAGAACAGACATTGACCGAAAAAGTTCTCGACTTCGTTGGCCTTGCTCCGAACAAAGAGGAAGGTTCGGAGGAATCCAAACCGGCTGAGGAAAGCAAGACTGTCACCGAGAAAGTGCTCGACTTTGTCGAACTCTCTTCTGACAAAACTGACACTGCTGAGGGTGATGAACCTGCTGAGGAAAGCAAGACTGTCACCGAAAAAGTTCTTGACTTTGTCGGACTCTCTTCTGAAAAAACTGAGAGTACTGAAAGTGAAAAACCTTCTGAAGAGCCTCAAACCGTCACCGAAAAAGTTCTTGACTTTGTTGGCCTTACTACGAAATCCGATGACCAATCTACTGAGGAGCCCACGACCTTGACTGAGAAAGTTCTGGACTTTGTGGGACTTGCACCGAAGACGGAGAACGTTGAGGAACCAGTTGAAGAAAAGAAGGTTGAGGCTGACCACTCTGCTCCAGCTGCCGACAAAAAGAAACACAAGAACAAAAAGAACAAGAAGCACAGTGAGAGCGAGAAACGCAGCTCTGAAGAGCCAGTAGCTCACATTTCTTTGGAAAGTGCTGGTGATGAACATCTCCACAAGGCTGAACCTCAGCACGCCAACGAAACTCCAGAGACGAAAGTTCCAGAAGACGTGCCTCATATCTCTCTGGAAAGTGCTGGTGACGAACATCTTCACAATGGTTCTGTTGTTGATCATGGAAAGAGCGGCAAGAAAAATAAGCACCATAAGAAGGATAAAAAACATAGCGAAAGCGAGAAAACGACAACGACCGAAATTGCAGAGACCAAAAATGTGGAAACTGCTGTTTCTGATGAGAAGGAAGAGCCTAATGCTGAGCACACCGATAAGAAAAAGAAGAACAAAAAGGGAAAGAAGCACAGTGAAAGTGAGAAGGCCGCCACTCCTGAGCCTGCGGCTGCTCTCGACGTTGAAAAGAAGGATGTTGGGGAGCCTGTCGCGGAGGAGAAACATGAAGCATCTCCAGAACACACTACTGAGAGGAAAAAGAGACACCGAAAGAACAAGAAGCACAGCGAAGGCGAGAAGAGCGCTTCACCGGAAAAGACTATCGTCGCCGAGTCTGAAGAGACAAAGAGCGAAGAAGTTTTTGAAGAAAAGAAGGAAGCTAGCCCTGTTGATCATTCTACACCGGCTGGAGACAAGAAAAAGAAGAACAAGAAAAATAAGAAACACAGCGAAAGTGAGAAGCACGCTTCCCCTGAACCAGTCGTTTCTGCTGTTGGAGGAGTCAAGACTGAAGAAGTTGCCGAAATCAAGAAAGAGGCCAGTCCCACGGAAAATGTTCCAGCTGCTGACAAGAAGAAACACAAGAACAAGAAGAACAAAAAGCACAGTGAGAGCGAGAAACGCAGCTCTGAGGAGCCGGTAGCTCACATTTCTTCGGAAAGTGCTGGTGATGAACATCTCCACAAAGCCAAGCCTCAACACGCCAATGAAGCTTCAGAGACGAAGGTTCCAGAGAACGTTCCTCATATCTCTTTGGAAAGCGGCGGAAACCAGCACCAGTCTGAGAGAATAGTCATTGAACTCGTCAGGCCTGGAAAGAAAAACAAGCACATCAAGAAGAGTCGACACAGTGAGAGCGAGGCTGAACACAAGAAGGATAACAAGCCAAGTGAGACTAAAGCCGTTGTTGAGCAGAAACCTGAGTCTCCTGCTGGCCGTCAGATCGACGATTCTCTCGACTTCTTGGACTTCGTGTCTGCTAAGAAAGAAGAACCTGCTCAGGAGGCACCGGAGACTCCCGCTGCGACTCCGGCTGAACCAGCTCAATCTGGCCGTCAAATCGAGGACTCTCTGGATTTCCTTGACTTTGTCTCTGCTAAGAAGGGAGAGTCAGCCCAAGAAACACAAGAAGTTGAAGCTCCAGCCCCGGCTGAGCCAGCTCAGTCTGGTCGTCAAACCGATGACTCTTTGGACTTCCTCGACTTCGTCTCCGCCAAGAAGGACACCACTGAAGCTTCTGAAGAAAGCAAGCCTGCAGAGGAGCCGTCTCTGACCGAAAAAGTTCTGGATTTGGTCGGACTTGGATCCAACAAATCTGAAGAAAAACCTGCCGAGGAGGGACCTACCTTGACTGAGAAGGTTCTGGATGCGGTTGGCCTTGGATCGAAATCTGAGCCAGTAGAGGAGAAGAAGAGCAGCAAGAAAAACAAGAAGAATAAGAAGACGAGTGAAAGCGAGGCGCCGAAGCATGAAGTTGAAGAATCCGTGGTCAAGACTGAAGTTGCTCCTCTTCAAGCCGCTGATAACCACTCCGTTGACAAGTCCTCCAAGGTTTATTTTAATCATTTTTCCTCAAGAATAATATCGATCAATAGGAAAAAAAGCATCAAATAAGCGCAATATATTTGTACGTTTTTTTCAAAAACTGAGACACCAAGAATGCTTCCCGTGATTCAGTATCAAAATTGTCCAAATCCCTCAAAAAATATTGCATGTTATCCAGAAAGCGCATATTTCACACGTTCACCACACCACGTAAGCACCCAAATAACTGGATTTCATCCAAAACCGGCAAATTTACTGCTCAATATTTCTGTTATTTGTAGAACGGAAAGAGAAACAAGAACAAAAAGAGCAGCGGACACTCGGAATCTCGCGACGATCACCATTCTGAAAAGGTACCATTTTTATCAATGATAAGTGGTTGATATTTTGAAAACCCGATATCAAAGAAGAGTTTTGGAAGTGATTGGAGTATTCAAAATGAAAGAGATAAGACTAGAAAGATAAAGGAAAAAAACGATTCTACTGTTTTTTGAAAAGGAAGTTGCGCTCCAAAACAAATACTGATTGCGTAAAACTTTTTTTGACATGAGGTCAACGTCATCTTCAAATTTGAATAATGTTATTATCAATAACACCTGAAAAAGGTTTTTCTCAGTCTTAACTTACATAAAATAACCTCTTCTGATCAAAACTTGCAGACTCAGTGTTAGGATTTTGTCACGAATTCCATGATGTGATTTGAAAAATGTTTATTTCTGAATAAAAAAATGAGCATTTATTTGAAGATCTTTTTACACTGCTCTACGTTTATAGTATCAGGACTTTGAATAGATTGATGAGTATGATATTTTGAGTAAAGATTGTGTTGTTTTCCAAGATTTTTTAGTGATAACAAACTTTGCAGCAAACCGTGTTGGAGAACACTTCGGAGCGTATTGAAGATGCGCCAGTGATCAACGGCGACCACAAGATTGAGAAGAGAGAAGTCGCTGAGCTTGACTATGTCAGTTCATCATCAATTTCTCACTCACGATAAAATTCAGGGAGAGCCGGGCCAGACCAAGATCATCGTCGATAGTAGCGAGGCCCATGCTGCGGACAAGAAGAGTAAGAAAAACAAGAAGAATAAGAATAAGAACTCGAACTCGAACTCTGTCTCTGAAACGACTGAGGTGATCACGGTGAGCTGAACCATTTTCAATCAAAATATTAATATTCTGATCGTTCAGGAGCTGCACACGACGAAGGACGAGCTCGAGACCAAGCTGGCTGACGCGGAGGTTGGAGCTCTCACCGGAGCCCCAGGAAGCTCTTCGCCGCCCATTCAGGTTCATGAGATCACCAGCTCTGAGCAGGTGGTCCCTAACGGCCACGGTAATCTTTTTTTAGAATGACCTGAATTTACGGAATTCACCCTTAGTGAAAACCCAAACGATCACCGCTTCGGCCGAGTATCTGGAAAAAGACGTTTCACCGACTCGATTCGCACAGAACGTCCACAAGCTGGTCAACGCCACTCTCGCCAAGCACGACATCGTTGAGATCGATCCTAATGTGGTTGGTTCAGGAGGACTAACGGAAAGGCTTCTCATAACATCAAAAAAATATCTATTTCGCTATAGAGTCAATACTGTGCTTAGGCATTTCTATGTGCATAGAACTTGTGAAAAAATCTTTTATTTGAAAAGTTTTTCTAGTGGAAACTTTTTTTGCCATTATAGATTTTTTAACTTTGTGGAGTAAAAAACGTAGATGTGTGGATTTGTACAGAAAATGACGATCGACGCGCAGCTCATCAAGTTGTCCGAGCAGAAGCCCGTCGTCGTCGAACACAGGAACTTCATCCGACCACTGCCTCTGGAACTTCACTACTCCCGTCCAACGGTGTTTTTTTCGTGTTTTTTTAGAATAATTGAATTTAGTTTAAAAAAATTGAAAAACAAAAAAATGTCTTTTCGGTTTGAAACATTATTGCTTCCAAACTTTTTTTTAATGCTTTTTTTAATTTATTTTACATCTGCGGAAACTTTTTAGACGGCTACAATCAAGCCTAAAAACGAGACAGAAGAAAAAAAATACACTCAAAATAATTTACGATTTTAGCGAAAATTTGCCTGTTGAGGCTTGCCTTGTATACTTAACCATTGAAAAAAATTAATTTCTTAGATTACGTTGGAATTGGCTGGTGTTTGACAAAAAAACCTTTGATGTACTGGAACACAAAAAAATCACACAAAAAAACCCGTAGATCAAAAGCGTATTTTTGTCACTGTCATGAATAAAGGCTTTGATTAGGAATCAAATTTTGAACAACTGTTTTCATAGAAAAAATGTTTTATTCAAGTTACGGTGAGAAAAAATGGATTCCAAGGCATTGAAAACCTCGTTTTCTTATTTGAAGCCTGTTTGAACGTATGAAAAAGAATGAGCTCATTTGTAATTTCAGAGTAGTTTTCTACTAGAGCCAGAAATTGAAGTGCTTTCCTATCTTATATTCGCGAGAAGTCAATTTTTTTAAATTGCTTCTTATAGACCATCGTTTCTGAACCTCAAATTTCCCGAATTGTAAGTTTTGGTCTTCACGACTAAATCTGTTCAAAAACTTTGGATGGGTTACTGAAAGGGCCAAAATTTTTGATCATTTTTGGCCGTAAAAAAATTTGAATCCTTTCTTAAGTAGAAAAGTCTGTAGAGTATGTAATTTTCAAGTATCACCAAGCGTTTTTGAACAGATTTTTCACCGTAGCAATAAGTTTTGTTTGACGTTTTGTACATTTTGAATTTTAACTAAAATTGTCGTTGTTATTTAGAAAGTTATAGTCATCCTCTTGATGATCACGTAATCTTCCTACTTTTGCACGCACGAGTATTCCTCTCCCTTCATTGTAAATAACAATTCAGAAACCTCAAATAATAAAAAAGCAAAGAATGACGTTATCTTTTAACAGAAATAAAAGTTCACTTCAGACCCCGATCAACCGTGAACGCCTTTACAAGCTGCTGCCCAAGGACATTCTGTTCTGCGCCGGATTCATTGACTCCTACGGCGACAACTATGAGGTATCGATGACTTATCTCACTTTACAGTTTCAAGTAAAAAATCTCAGGCAATGGTGAGCGACCCGCGAAACATCTACTCTGACACGGCCCGCTCGCTCCAGAGAAAGATTCGCATCTTCAAGGTGAATATTCTGATTTTTCATCAATTACAAAAATACTGCTAGATTTTTTTTCTAATAAAGTTTTTTTGTTGAAAAACACACAGGTAGATTGAGAAAAAAAGTACCGAGTAAAATTTCAAACGCAAATTTCAGCATAGAACTTCTCAGAAACTAAAAAAACCTTGGATACATTTTCAAACAAGTTTTGATTTATCCAAGATGGCCTGAAAAGAGTTAATTTTTTTGGTTATCAAATCAAAGATTGACTATCGTCATGAAATTTAAATTTTGGTCAGATCACTTTATTTTTTTTAAAAATTTTTTTCTTACGGGGAAACGTTTTTTTAGCCAGAAAAAGTTTCAGAAAAAAACAACAAGCAGGACCTTAAAAAAACGTTCACTAATTAGAAAGTAGTCGTAGCAACAGAGATACGCCTGACATCATAGAAATTCCAAAAATTGCTTGGACCGTAAAAAATTGAACTTTTCCAGGAGTCGCCGCACTTCAAGACGTACAAGAGCGCGAAGGAACAAGGCAAGCCTCTGGAGCAGGTTCTGGCTGAAGAAGGCGCCTAAACGCCCAACTTCAAGCCGACATCTCCGAGCGCATTCCCTTGATCTTCAACGACTTTACGTCCCCGATTCTTTCTCCCGATGATCTTTTCCCGGCCTAACTTTTTCTTTGTTTTTTGCCTTTATTTCATCTTTCAATTATGCGGACCTAACTTTATTCTAACTCATTGAAAACCCAATTTTAAGGACGAAAACTGCGTTTGGTGCGCTGTAGATAATTGCAATATCTTTTTATTCAGTTTCTCTACGAGTTTCCGCTTTTTGCTCCTCCACACCAACCCATTTTATCCAATAAGTGTGCGTCAATTCTGACTGGTTTCTCTCTACTTGTTTGTTCCTTCTGTTTTGTTCTTATCAATTTTATCGGCCCGCCCTTTTCTTTCCGGCAAGATTCGATTGCCATCGTAGTTTGCCTTTTAGTATTTGCGTTGGAACCTTTTTGGAACCATCCCGCTTAGTGGTGTTTTTAGTTACTCTCTGATAATTACTCCACGATAAAAATTCGAAAACTGACAAAAAGAACACGTTTGCATTTCCTCACAAGATCTTTGAAATGCTTTTTCTTCCGTCTACCCATCTTTTTTGGTGAAAAACCACAAAAATCGTCATTTTTTGGCCTTATTGCACACTTTTGTGTTGTTCCGTGCCTCGGCTATTTCTGTTCGCGTCAAGATTTGCCCCGGCGACAAGTGTGTGATAAATTTGTTAATTTTGTCAACCAATTTTTTATTCATTAAAAAAAAAGGCAACCCCCAATTTATCACAGATGAACAAAAAAATTGGAGTGATAAGAAAGAAACAGAAAATAAGCAAAAGAAATCCCACAGAAACAACCGAGTGGAACCCCACTCAAAAACAAAAATTCAACACAAAAAGTACGTTTTCCTGAAACTTAGTTAAAAATTTTTTAAGCTTAAATGAATTATAAAAAAATTAATTTAACCGGAGACAACTCAAAAAAATAAAAAAATCAGAAAGATACCAATGATTATAATAAGTGACAAAAAAACTACCAGGATTATAAGGAAGTGAAACAGACAAAGGCTCCCAAAAATTCTTTTTCAAAGTGACATTTTTATTAAGGCAAAATAGTAAGTGAAGAAAAACCAGAAATGGAAAAAAAGTGGAAAATATGGAAAAAAAGACCAAACAGAAGTTTATTAAAAATGAAGAAAAGTCAAGTAACAACCAAGTTCAATACCAAAATTTTGCGAAAATCAAACTTCGAAAAAAAGAAAAGCATAAATAAATATTGCCTGCATCAGGAAAAAACAGTACACAGCTCAGTAATATTTTTTTTAAACTTTATGTTCAAACACAAAAAAATAGATATATTGTTTCAATTTTTCTTTTGCTGCGCTAATGAAACTTGATAAGCCAGAACTTTTAGAAAGGAATGTGTTATTTTTTTAACTAAAAACTTCTTTTTTTCTGAAGTTTCTTGAAAAATACTTTTTGAAATCATTTTTGTTCACATTTTTATTTGAGAAAACCAAACACATCCTTTTTAAAGATCTACTAGAACCCAATTCATCATTGAACTATGCGCTAACACTTGTAGAAAAAAACAAATTAATAGAAAGAAATGTCAAAACAAATTGGTTAAAAGATAGGTTGGTAAAAATTTAATGAGCATTTCGATATTAATTGGTTCAAGCCAAAAAAATTAGAAAAAAATTATTGCAAAAAAATTTTTTTCACCATATGCATCAATGACCTGTTTCCAACGTCTTTTAAATGAAAATGTTTCAATAATTTTAAATCAAACAAAAATAAATAAGAAAAGCTCGTTTCTTATTTACCAACCTAAAATAATAAAAGAATTATCGATCCTCTTCAAAGTTGTAGAGAGACCGATCGCCCAAGTAGTTTGTTTCGCCACCAATCTTATGGATGAGACGAACGTCAGTCATTCGCATCTCTTGAGAAATCGCCTTGCACATGTCGTAGACGGTCAGCAGAGCAATCTGAGCATACGAAGGTGAACAAGTAGGAGCTCGGACAATGTTAACGCAAAACGGATGTGCTCCGGACGTTTCTGTGCAATTCTAGGGATCACTTAAGAGGGCTGAGGCTACTAAAGTGGTCACTAGAAATGCACCGAGCCGTCCGATTCGCGTCCCGTTCGCGTTACCAAAGTCCGAGAGGACAAGAAGCCACCGGGTAGCTACATCAGAGGTCTAGTTCATAAGTTTAAAAGTTTATTCAGTCTTCAGTGAAGAATCATGAAATAAATCAAAAGTTGGTCATCGGTTTGCGTGAACGCGTTGACCAAGAATGACTCGTAAATAATCTTGTTCTTTTTCGAACAGTAACTTCAGGAAGTTGAGGGTTTCGACAATCACAATCGATGGTAGTTTACTATAATCATGGTACCTGAATAAAAGTGACACTTGTGATTGCTACTAGACAGTCTGGCAATGCTTCTTGAGTAGTAGTTTTTTTCAGCGTCAGCCAAAAATACCTTAGAAGAACGGTTTTCTAAACAAGCGCAGACAGTAGCGATTCCAAACTTTAGGCACCGAGGTACCATAAAAATCGTACCCGGTAGCTGATGAACGTCGACCGATCAGCATACACCAATTGACTTTAGCTACTTGTATCTTACTCCCAATTGACCCGTGCACATAGTAACGTCAGAAAAGATACAACAAAAACAGATTCCCTGTACGGAGCTCAATATTTTTGTAACTCCATAAAACTGCGTTTTTTTTTCTGCGGAGTGAAAATCAACCAGAGTCTCACAAATAACAGTCATCAAAACCCAAGAGGTTTCAAAAGATTAAACTCCATACACGAGAGTTGTGATCGAGACATTTTCCGTACCTAGTCTTATCGTTTTCTGAAATGAAATGAAATAGTTACCGTGCAAGCCATGAGAGCCTCCATTTCGACCCCGGTATTTGCAATGCAACGAGTAGAAGAGCGAGCGTGAAGTAGATACTTTTCCTGCGAAATCATCTTTATATTAGAATACTTGAATATTAAATTCAATTTAATCCGGGATTAATTACAATTGTGATAAAAAACGGTTGAAAATTGAAAAAGCACGTTTTCCAGTACTGAGGAAATATCCCACAGGTCTCCACTTCTACAAAATTTTTTTGAAAGTACTGCTCTTCAAAACTTCAGTGAACATTTTTTGAATAAAGAAAAAATTTGCAAGTATTAAAATTTCGCTGAACATCTAAGAACCCTGGAGTCAGAGGATAAAAAATGTAAAAAGCTTCTTTTGACGTGAATTAACTGTTCAAAGCTCAATAAATTTTAGAATTTCAGGTTTCAAAATATAATAAAACAAAAAATAAAGCTTTAGTGGGGAAAGAACCCTGAAGATAACTGATTCCAAAAAGCTATTCAGAAAAAGCAAATGATAAAAACGAGGTTTTGGTTATTAAAATATAATAGAAATAACCTCTAGTTCCTTATTTTTTATTATAAATCACGTTTCCTTTTTCATAATTCTATGAATGTTTCAAAGCATCTATTTGTCATTTTTCCTGAATTCAATAGTTTAATAAAGATAAATTTTCATTTTCAAACATTTTCTCAAACTCTGGAGGGATACGATAATTTGCATTTCTGCAGACACCGCGGCCAAAAAAGCGGCATTGCACACTCTATCGACTAATTTGCTTTTTTTTTTAAATTTTATTAAAGTGGTCTTCCATTATTTTGAAATTAACTACATATCTGTAGATTTGGAACCAAGCAAAGTTTCTAAGAAATTTAGTTTTTAGAACTGAATCCGGTTCTTGAGTTCTTGTTTTCAGGTTGAAGTTTTTTTCATTTTTTTCTCTTACCTGGTCGTGTTTGAAGCGAGTATCGACATAAGCCAATGGGATATGATGACACAAAGGAATGAGGTTTGAAGTTTGTTTGGCTCCCATTATGCTTGCGATCTTCAAAAATGATGTATTTGGATAAAAATGAAGTTTTGGCCACTCACTTGAGCTACAGTCAGAACATCTCCTTTTTTGATGGTATTTTGAGCGATTTGAATTGAGACTTCTTTTGGCAACTGAAAAATATATTTTCATTCATTTTTTGTGAAGAAATTAATTTTTTTCGAAAGCGCTTTCTGGTTTTTCATAGGTTCAGGACTAATCTTCGCAAACCAAAAAAATCATTATTTTACATTTTCCCATTGAAAAATCAAATTTTTCTTGATTGTACGGTCCCCATAATTTTCCAAGCAAGCTTTCTATCCAGAAGATCAAAAATCTTACAACTAAAGTTCCTTGGGCGACGGCCAGACGAGCGGTTGGTTGTTTAGTAGAGACATCGACTTGTTTGACTTTTCCATCAATATCAACATGCGTTAAACGGTTAAAATCTTAAGATAAAAAAACATTTCAAACAGGAATAAAACTATATAACCGACCATCACTAGAGAAAAATCTATTTTGTAGAAAGGAGTGTTTGGGAGAAGAGGCAGACAGGAATGCTTGAATTTTTGAGGCTGATGGCAAAGAAGAACCTGAAGTTTCCTTGTTACAACCCTTAAAAAGAAGGCAATTCAAAAAACGTCGAACTGAATATTAGAGAAAAACATATCTTGAATCGTATTTATGATAAACTAGTGACTTCCTTCCAAAAATAAAAGCAAATATTCAAAACCACCTTTCTTCACCCTCCGATGAGGATCATAGGACGGTTTGGCAAATTCTTCAAATTGTTCATGCCTGAAATCTGAAAATGACAGGATTCGAACCAGGAGATAGAACCCAGAAAGCATGCAAGGAAAGAACCAAAGCAGAACCCGATATTACCTGCATGGCGGGCTTTTTTATTGTTGACCGATTTTTGGATGATGTCGGAAAGTTCTTCATCTGAAGCTCCTGCTCGCATCATATCGCGAAGGTTTGTTTCGGCGTTTCCGTGAAGACATACCTGAGAATAAAAAAAAGCTTTTTTTTGTAGAATATAGTTACTTAGTTTTTTCTGGCTCGAAAATGCTTAAGAAAATTTTTTGATGAATTTCTAAAAGGAAAATGTCTTATTACTATTATTTTTTCGAGTTTCGTTAGTTTTTCACATTTCTTTAACCCCTTGACAAACTGTAGTAGCCATTCATGAAAAAAAAGCTTCATTTTTTCGTTTCATTTTCGGACACATTTTCATAGCATGAACTCGTAACAATAATTTTTTTGGTTGTTATTGAAAAAAATTACAGAAAAGCTATACATGTTCTAAAAAGCCAGAGAAAATTTTGTAACCTTTAAGTTGCCATCAGCCGTGATACGCATCCGATTACACGTATTGCAAAAATGATCAGTCATCGAAGTGATAAAACCAAATTGACCTTCGTATCCGTCTATTTTGTACGCCTAAGAAATTTATTTGTTCAGAAGAAATTTGATTAATTATACCTTTGTAGTGTCATTAGGAGAATCTCTCAGTCTTTTCACACTGTCACCATATTTTCGTATGATTTGCTCCAACATTGCGTGATAGCTGTAGAACTTGTTGTTGGAGAATTTATTGCCTCCGAAAGGCATGTACTCAATGAAGCGGATGTCGAGATTCTGAATTAGAAGTTTAGAGCCCTGCAGTTCTAATAAGTGCACTTCGACTGAGTTTTTAAGAAAATGTAACTGAAATTTTTTTCAGTTTTCAACGACCAATAGACGAAAATGTCTTGTTTTTTTTCTCAAGTTTCAAAATTTGAGGATTTTTAGGGTTTTCACATTTTGAGACGTTCTTTCACTGGAAGAATAGCTATAAACTAAGTTACGCCACTTTTTAAAAGATGATTAAAAATCAAAATAGCAAATTTCTTTCATTCGGACGGTAATCAAGGTTTTTTTCAATGAAATTTTTTTCATTCATGCCTTTACTGAGCTAAAACTTTTTTTTAGAGTAGGTTTTTACCCAAAAAAGAGCCATTTCGCAAAATGGTTGAGGTTTTACCTTATCCTTCGTGACTGCCACAAAGTCCAGAATCTCCTCTTCATTTTTTCCGTTCATCACAACAGTGTTCAGCTGAAATAAACTTTTAAAAAACTACTTTCAAATCATATTTACCCACCTTGACTTTCGGAAGAAGCTTCCGAGCCGCTTCAATTGCACTCCAAACTCGGTCAAAAGCATTTCTCCGCGTCATCAGTTCAAACTTGGCTTTGTTCAAGGAATCGATGCTGATGTTTATCTTAACTTTCAGTTGATCCCGTCATCAGATGATGAGCTTCACCTTGCTTAAGCCAGCATCGACCAATGGTTTCAAATGTTTCTCCAAAACCGCTCCATTAGTCGTCATTCCAATGTCCTTTATCCCAGGGACGGAGTTGATTCCCGCTGTTTTCAAGAGAAACATCAAAAAATAAAAATGAATATCACTCACCAACAATCTCGACAATGTCTTTGCGGATAGTTGGTTCACCTCCAGTGAGTCTGACTTTATCCACACCATGTGCCGCAAAAAGTCGCACCATTCGCAAAATTTCGTCGTTTGTCAGCAAATTGTCCTTTGGGCTGAGCTGGACTCCTTCTTCTGGCATACAATAAACACCTCAAAATGTTCAGAAAGAATTTGAAAGCCAAAAAATATGATCTCACAACGAAAATTACACTTTTCAGTAAGGGAAATGCGAAGATAAGTGTGATGCCTCATGAACATGTCGTAAATTGGAGGGAAGCCTTTTTCGTGTTCAATCTGGAAAAAGTTGTTGATTCTCTTACAAATGATGGTCGATGAGACAAAAAATTAAAATTGAAGCTTAAATTATTCAGCTAAGTTACGAAAATTACCGAACTTTGAAACTGAACTCCCTTATCCAAGGTGATAATTTCACAAAAACGTGCGCCTTTTTATTCGATTATTTGAATTTTTCTCAATATTTGCACACCTTAATTAATTTTTCTCTGCGAAGGAGCCTCTTCAGCAGGAACTTCTTCTGCTCACTCGTCACTCTCTGAAGAGGCGCCGAATGTTCTGGCAAGCTCTCCGTCAGTTCCTCCAGTTTGGCCCGAATTTCTTCAAGTTCTTCAGGAGGCTTGTTTATTTGGGACATGGCGGCGAAGCGCAGGTTTTTACTGACTGGCGTCAATTTTCTCAGCAGAACTGTAGTTTTCAACATCTGAAATGAGAAAATACACATATGAATGAAACTTTTAAAAAGTGATGATCGGTTGGTATTGCGACCCGAGAGAGATTATGGAAGGTGGTTCGATTTTGGGGTGCTGAATATTCATGAGGAATTGTGAAAAGGACGGAAGTAATAAAAGAAAGTGTCAACAGCATTTGAAAAATGACACATGAAAATTTTCAGGAAGTTTTTTTCAATGTCTTTTGCAACTTCAAACTGACAAAAATTTATAAAAAAATTTGTTTTTAAAGTCTCTCTCATGGAATTTTTTTCCTAGAGCAATGAATATATGGAGTTATTCTAAGCTTATTCTGAACAGCTCAAACAATTGAAACGCATTTTGAATCTCAGACTTTCAAAACAAAAAACTCTCAAAATTTCAACGTAAAATGTTTACGATATCCTACATGTTTGCCCCTCGTTTGCTGTTTCTCATAAATTCGTTTAATGTATGGGAATGACACGTCCCCATATTTTCTCCGGGGGAAAATCAAAAATGTATTGTTTCGATCGCCGAATGTCGCGTCAATAAATATTCAGTTTTGTTTTTGAGGACCAAGAAACTTTGTATGTACCAAATGAAATTATGAAAGCAGCGTTCAGCGGCTGTTAAACTTTGACAGTTTATTTCTCAAAAACTCAAAATTTCCGTAAATTGAGACTCTGAGATTTCCATTTGAACGATTAAAGGTTGACCAAGCCATTCAAAAAACTGCCATCATTTCAGAAAAATGGACAGTTTTGTACACTCGTCTTTTTTGGTTCTTTTTTTTTAAAAGATCATGACTTATTCATCAAAGTTTCTAAGACAATGTCTTGTCTGAGGAATGGCCCACGCTTCGAAAAGCCGGCAGGCCGTTCTTATTGAACTAAGGTCAATGCAATAATTTCTGCATAGCTCATTAAAAAAATGCAGCCGGATTTTCTCAGTTTTCTAAAAGCCTGTCTGAAAAAAAAAACCTTTTTCGTATAGCACAATGGGAAAAAAAAACGTAAAAATCGGAAAAAAAAACAAGCGCTCAAGCAGAGTGGGCAGTTGTGAAGCAGAATGGCGAACATAGTAGAGCACGTGCGAAAGACAACGCGACGGATGGACAATTCACGCGAAGAAGATACCCGAAGGATTGTCCCGCCGGCTAGAGATCTGAACAAAAAGGTGTTTGGATGAGGAAAAAAGGTTCAAAAGTGCTGGTTTATACGAGATTATTGATTGTATAGGATGACCATCAATTGCTTAAAAAACTAATGAAGTTGCTTGATGAAGAAGAAAAATTTCCTGTTTCGTCTCAGAAAGGTTACTCGAGCTTTTTCCAAGTCATGTCCCATTTCAACGACTTTTAACAAGTATATTCCATTTTAATCTTTCAACAAGGTATATATGGAAAAGTCTGCTTTACAGTTCTTCGATGGGAAAATTTCAAAAATCGTTCTGTGATTCATGCTCAATATTCAGAAAATCAAAAAAAAAATATTTCTGCGAATAAACTCTTTGGAAAAGCATCTGATCATCGGAACACTTGAAACTCGATTACTACTATCTCAAGAAGGATTGGATTATATACGGACCGTTCTTGATCAACGACAGCAGCTCTTCGATTATTTTATGATTCAAGACTGAATAAATGGTATACGTGAATGACTCTACGTGAGGAATGAAATAAAAATCGTGGCTTCAGCGAAAAGTGAATATAGTTGATTCAAAATTTTAAAAAACCTGCAAAAAAAGCCAGTGACTTTCCTAGAATCTTTCAAAATTATCAAACCGCTTCAAGCCATCAAAAGCTCACAAAACCTTGGAATAGTAGTTCCGATGGAGCGGGGGATACCCACCGGCTGCACTCTGTGATAGATTTTGTTTCCGCTTTTTTTTTCGAGGCTCCAGAAATACTCTTATCTCCAAAACTGTCTGAAAGCTCGCGGCCTGTCGAATTAAAAAAAAAGAAAACTTTACACTTTTTTTCAGAGCGGAAAGGAACATTTTGACTTTTTGAACCTTGAGAGTTTGGAATTTCACCTACCCTTTAGTTTTACGGAAAAGTGGTTTTTTAAAAAAGAAGGAGAAGGATACTACCGGTGCGACCGGTGTTGAAATATGCATGAGAAAATATTCATACAGCGCACCACGATTTCGAAACGGAATCGAAAGAGTTGCGTTTGAGGGTTCCTGGGAACGAAATGGTAAAAAACGAAGCATTGAGATCACTACTGACTGACGCAGCGACAAAAAAGAGAATTACTGGATTTCATGAGACTGTTCCAATCTCAAACCACACGTTTAACAAGAGAATTGAGGAATTGCCAAAACAGAGAGGCTCTGAAAATTCAGTTTGTTTTTTTGATTTTATATTTATATAGTTTGAGTTTGACAGCTTGAAGATCTGGCTGCAGCATTTCTATCTAGACACGAAGCGGTCAGCAAGCAGGTCAGAAACCGCCTCTTATTTTCATGCGCCCGATTCGCGCTGGCTGGTCAAGCGTATTGCTCATCTCCTCGTTCAAGTCGCTTGAAGTCGCGCGCGGTAAAATAACGAGTCAAATTTTTAGATTCTCACTTTTGCGGCAAAAATGCGATATCTCGTTGCGTTGGGATGTGAAACATGGACTATATCCCAACAACTACACAAGTCTTTGAAACCTCTCGTTAGGGTTTGACAAGTGCCGTCTCTTTAGAAAATTATTGTGACCACAATACAAAACTAAACTGAATTAAACAATGCTTGAAAATATTCTCTCAGCTTTAGCAAAACTTTCGGGAAGTTTTTTCTCAAATCTTGATTTTATCTCAAATAGTGTTGGAAAATATAAATTTTTCGCAGCTTTGTCGAAATTTATTTTGCCGAATTTTTTCAAGGCTCGAGCCTTCCGGGCTCGCCAAAGGGAGCGTCGACGAGACGCCTCAACAGATTTGTATATATTTTGTGTTTACCTTCTGCCAATTGATAACGCCCTACCTCACATTTCGCGGCCCCGCAAGCTATCACTTCAAAGGTACAAGAGCCGCAAAACGAAGCCGACGGCTATTGTTTTTATTTTTCTTCGTTTTCTCTGTCGTTTTGAAGCTGTATCCTTACTTTTTTGAAATGTTGAACCTTATCTCATAAAATCTCGCATTTTTTCTTAGTGTTGCTGTACTTAAACAAAGTTGAAAAAAGTAGATCTTGTAGTTCAATGTTGAATTCACTACAGCCTTAGCAATTATTGTCATTTTTTTATGTAAAGATTAAAACTTAATCAAGAAATGAGGGGATTATTGAAAATAATTTTTTTGCCATGAAAAATAACTTTCAAAAAGCCCTAGCGGCGACTGAAAGATTTTATTTTTCTTGTTCTTTTGGTAAAGAATCATTGTCATGAATCATTCAGAATCTTATTTACGACGGAAGCAAAGTTTTTTTAGAAAAGAACGAAACCCGATTTGAGAAAAAAACTCCCACGTTTCACAAATGGCTTTTATGGTTGGATAAAAAAAGTTTAATCGAAAAACCATAAACGTTGTGACAAACAACTTCGAAATATAAACAAAAAAATCTAATTAAGAACAAAGGGACGGCAAAAGGGACAAAAAAATGACAAGTCTGATGACGTTGACGCAGCCCTGTGCTCTTAAAAAAATGTCCCCGTACGACATTCGTAAAAGAAATGATGCATAGATTTTTTTAATCGAACGCCTTGTCATTCTGCCGTCGCAGATCTGAAATTTCTGTTCTTTTCCATTGACCAAGCTCTGAAAAATGCGAAAATGTAAGTTCAATTTTTTATTAGAAGGATTAGGTCGTCTTCTATTGTTCCCATTCATACGTATTTGCTTTACTTTTTTGGAGGACCGTTTTGGGTGAAAAATATTGGTTTTGACTCATCGGTTCAACGCCCTATATGAATTTGATAATCTTGAAATGAATCAAGATCAGTGAAATTCGAGTTCGAATCATAAGGTGACTCAAATTACACTGAAAACCGATAGCAAATCTGGAAAAAAACGGGTTTTTGAATTTTTTTAACATGCTGGGAAGGGGGGCTATGTTGGGATACTCGTTGGATTTCATGAAAATGTGTACCGGTAAAGAACTTTTAAGAATGTCATCCGAAAAAGTAATTTTAGAAAGAAACTTATTTTAACGCAAGTTCGGTTGCTGATACTTTCTGGAGTTATTAAAAATTCTCGAAAATTGATGTCCGAAATGAAACTAAAGTGAAAATATGGAAAAAAAAACATCTTGAAAGCTCACTGAAACTTGAACGCATGCAAAGATAGATCTATTCCTATTTTATCGAGTTCTTCAACATTTCAAGCTTTTCTAAAAATAATTTCAACTGATATCTGATGTCGAACAGCTTTTACAGCTTTTGAGCATTTTGGAGTTTCACTGAATAATTTGATTTTTTCGGGTCCTAATATTTTACAATCTGTGTGCCAAGACTTGGAATTCCACCGAACGACATTCCGCTCTTCCGCTGCGGCGCGAAGCGTTTTTGCGAGCCTCGGTCTCGCTATGAATTGGTTATGTTTTTTGATAGATGGTTCCACTAGGAACACGTGTTGGTCGAGTTCTTATACAAAAAAAAAAATTAAGGGCGCGGCCGAGCACGAAGCGGAACAGCGGAATGTCGTTCGGTGAAATGCCAAGTCGTGGTACACAGATTATAACTAGGCTTGGCGTTTTCTTAGTTACAATTTGATTTTAAACTTTGACTTTTATCAGTTTCCTCTTTTATTTACAGTACTCTTTTGAGTAGCTTTCTTGGTTTTGAAATCTTGCGAGTTTTAAAGAGGATTTTGAAAGAATTTCCTTTCTATCCCCGGGTCATAGTCTACTCGTTAGGGTGGACTAATTCCCGTTTTGGTTATTCTGCTGCTTTCGTATATTTCAAAACTCCAATAATTTCTTTTAAAAGTCAATTTCGAATCATTTTCACCGTAAAAGGGGAAAGAGTTCATGCCTTTGAAAACATGGTTATTTCCGAAAACCTATCTGTCGCTAGCCTTAAAACTACTGATATTTCATATAACCAAAAGTTTTCAAACTTTCAGTCGTTTTAAATGTGAAAAATCGTCTCGCAATCTATTCTCAGCGTGCCTGCTATCATACAAAAAAATCAAAGGTTTCTATCATTCCAGCTTCCAAAAAGTTATTTTTACTCTTTCTTGTTTCAAAGACACAAAACATCGTTTTTTCCTTCTTCTTCTAAAAAAAGTTCATAGCTGACATTCCACAACCCACACATTCTGACGGTTTTAACCGTGACGATCAGTTTCAATATTTTTTCCCTGCAAGCCGACCGAATTTATGTCTTAACAATGGCGCCTTTGCCTTTAATCGGAGTCCAACGGCTCTTATCTTTGCCATTTACGTTTCGAAAAATGCGTGCCGATGCTCTTTTATTGGGTGTGTCTACGCCTACGGCAACCAACTGCCCTCAAAGTTGCAAATATTGATGTAATTTATGACTTTTTCCGAAATTTGTACTTTGAAAACTGAAACATTTAAAGTATCGTCATTCATTTTTGATCCATTCATTTACCACTTGTACAAGATTGGCCAACTAATTTTTGCACCTTCTCAAACCTTTTATGAGATTTCCGTTTTTAATTTCTTGGCTAATACGAGTTTCTTTCAAATTGAGAATCATCTGATTATTTTCCCTGGTTTGATGGCCATTGAACTATAATAGCTTTTTACATCGCATCGCAGTTCAAGTTGGCTGTAAGAATTTAGTTCAACTGGGAAACTTGTACTCCATTCATTGCTAGTTTGGAAAGAAATCAATGAAAAATCGAAATTTGCTTTTCATACTCTTTTAATATTTTATGATCTCATGAGATTTTTTCACGTTAAAAAAAGAAACTTGGACTAAAGGTGTGACCGAATCTGAGTGACTCTCCTCTTTTGCCACGAGATGCCCTCGCACGCAAGTAGTTTGTAGTCGGGTGGGCTAATTAGTTGTGCAGATCTTGACACATTCAAATATCATAAAAATTGAGAGACTGATATTTTGTAAGGAGAGCGCACAAAGCATTTTTCTTATTTTTCTTACACGAAATCTGGAAATATCGTTTTCCTAAACGTTTCCGAGTGGAAATGCGCCACTTTTTGAGTGGAATTTCCTAGCTTTTTAAATATCCCTCACACAATTTTCACAGTTTCTGCACCTTTTCTTCCACTCTTTTATCAATCCTGAACAATTCCCACAGTTTTCGTTTCAGTTTTCAAGCGTCCCATTGAGATAAAGATGTCGAAAGACGAGCTAGACGCTCAAATTCCACCAGAAAGACCACCAAAAATCATCCACCCTGAAGTATACTACAAGCAGCTCAGCGAAGACTTTGTTCCCGGTTTTTAAATTTTGAAGGAATATTTCTAATTTTACTTTCAGCAGTGAAACTGGTCTCCATAGCTGGTCAGAATTTATTGAAAAACTACAACGGTATGTTGTTCTATTCACTTGATGTGTATTTCTTCCCGAAGTTCAGCTTTCCAAAAGTCGAGCGATGAATATCTTCGGGCGATGTACGCTTTGGTGAAATCTGCGGACAGAGCCATGATACCGGCGAAACGACAGAGCAGCGAATTGAGCAGCATTTTGGCCGAGTATGGCAGAGCTATCGAGGCGCACAAACCTTGTGTGAGTTTTCATGATCTTAATTGGCATTTCGCTATAAAAATGCAGTGTTTTATAGTTTCTCTAAAAAATTTTTTTCAAAAGTTGTATTTTTTTTTTGTAGTTAGAAAAAGCTTTCTGCTTGAAGACCACCGTGTAAATGATATGAGTCCCCTCCCAGGTCAGCGTCTTTCCATCAAATAATCAAAAAATTGCAATTCTGAAACCAGTCTGAACATTTTTATTAACACAATTGAATGACTAGAGCGGAAACTGTGAAAATTACCTTGAACCTATTCGTATTCAGATTGACACCTTGACAGTCATTGTCCAAAAAATATCTGCCTATGGAAGCCACGAAAAAGACAAGCTGAAAGAAGATCACGCTACATACAAAAAGCAGGAAAAGGAGATTCTGAAAGCCCGGAAGAAGCAGCTAAAAGTGATTTTTTTTTGATTATTTTAGATAAATCAAGAGTTTTATAGAACGAATCCGACGTTGATGCTTTCTATAGAGAAGCGTCGGCGAAATGGAATCACCAACAAGAGATGCGCTACAAGTTTTTCAACGAAAAACATCGACAGTGGTTTGAGAAGTAGGCTTTCTAAATAAAACAACTTCTTTTTCTGATTCGCATTTTTTCTCATTTTTAGCTTCTTCGAAGTCTTTTGTGCATGGTTATTTCCTTTAACAGGCATTATTTCTCGAATTTCGGGTTAGGTAGACTTTGAAAAAAACCGTTGACCGTCTTTACTTGAGTTCAAACTTCAGTTTCCATTTGGAATATTGAATTTCCTATAAAAAAAACCTTGCATTTTTGAAACGAAACCACATAGTTTACGTTTTAACCGCAAGGGAGATAACGTTTGAATTAAATTTTCAACCTCCATCTACTAAAAACGTTTCAAAATAATTCTTTCAGATACGGTGAAATGGTCGGTAAAATAAACTTCAACAAGCTGAAGTTGAACCAACCCGTGGTTGAAGCTCCAGTGCCCGACGACTGGCACGAGCAGCAGCACAATGAACCGGCCGCCATCGTTGTCGCCCCTCCAGCAACGAATGCAGTTGTCGAGGACCACGCTTTGACGGTTGGTTGGTTTCGAAACATTAATTGAACAACTTCAACTATGAAAGAAGAATAATATCTGACCTGAGGCCAACGAAACAAAACAGAATTTTTATTCAATAATGTCTTTTTCTGCCCGATAAACTAAATACTGGAAAAACTGCGGATAAGTGAACTTCTTTTGGTCTTTATCTGAACTCCGTTATCGCATGTCGGAAAGTTCAAAGCGAAAAAATTCAATCATAGTCTACAGCAGATTTTTTTGTCAAAAAAACTTTTAAGCTAACGGTTGGAGATCGAGCGCGATTTTTGTAGCGGCTGCGTTGATCATTTCGTTCACGGACTGATAGGAGCAAATTTAGAAGGATTTTCAGACTTTTTAAGACACAGACAAAAATTAGATAACATCTGAAAAATCTTCTAAAACTAAGGATTGATGGAAAAATTTTTCGAGAAACTGAAAAGTTCTCGAATGAATTGTTTCAAATCGAAAAGTGTCAAAAGATTCTTTTCAAGAACTGAAGGAAAATTCCAATTTTTCAGAAAACCGAGAAAGACCGCGCCAGCACAAATACTTCACTTGCTTCAGAACTTGACGATCTTCCAAGTCGCCGTCTAACTTCGGTTTTTGGTTCACAATATCATTCCTACAATTGATTGTTTAGGAATACATACCAGGAATCACTCTTTTGAGCACCACCCGACGTGAATCCGCTTATCAACCGGTGGTAAGTCGATTAATCCGATTATTTTTTCAAAGAGAGAAAGTCTTACCAATTAACTTCTTTTTAAATCTTTGAGGCTTTGAAAAAAAAAACAAGAGAGCCATTACGAATTTTATTTAGCAAGGAGTGAACGGCGTCAATATCTCGACTCAATCGCTTCAGAATCAGTCTCGTCGCGCCTCGAACCAGGTTAATTCGGTTTTTTGAAGCTTCTAGTATTTTGATTCAGAATTACACAACTACCGGTGGAGTAGCTCTCGTTGGACTCACAAACGATTATGTTCGTCTAAAAAAATAAACTTTCAGTTAAACTTTTGATTTCAGAGAGAGCAAAAGACACAATATCAAAATGTCGAAGGTATTGTTATTTTTTTGGCTTTTTTTGAAAAATATAATAAACGAAATTTCGTGAACCCTAATTACAGTATATAACTCAGAAGATCTTTCAGTTCAATCCGAGAGAAGAACTTATACCAACGATGGCTACGAAAATCAAGTGGTCAGAGAGCAGTATCGGCAGACGAGGGAAGTCGACCAACCTGCCGGTTATCGAAACGACTATCAAGAAGTGAGGGACTATCAGTTTGGTATCACTTTTGAAATAAAACACTTCAAGAGCTATCAAAAACAACCCGTCAACTATGCCAAAGGCACTTCCAAGCCCGCGATTGCCGGTGGAGTTCCTCTCCTGGGGCTCACTTCGAACAATCGTTCAAGCTCTCCGGTGGCTCCTTCCAAACGCTTCTCTAATCAGGTTTCTTTCAAGTTGCTACTTTTGATTTCAATTGGAACGTTTTTGATTCATTGGTCATTCTGATAAAATCACTAAGTGTATATAACTCTTTACTTGTTATCAAGAAGTTTCAAATACGGACTATACAACTGGAAATTCATTTTCAGCCGGAAGCGCCGTACAGCGTGGTCACTTCAAAACAGATCCCAGTTGGACGTGTCGTTGAGAATCCAATGACCGAGGAGGAGATGAACCGCAAGAAGTACCAGGTCGACTCCAACTATGATCCCATCTCTTCTCCAGCTCATCAGAAGCCATCAGCGAACAGAAATGCCAACGAAGAAGGTGGGGAAATAGGCTGAGAAAGTATGGGAAACGAATTCGGAGTTTACTGATGAAAAGTATTTTTTCATTCAATTATTTATAACCATCAGAACATTGATAAACCTATTTTCTTGATTACCATGAAAAAATAGGAGCTACGAGGCTCCGAATTGAATAGTGATACGTTTTTGAACCAGAATCCCGCTATCCTTTGATGAAAAAAATTTTCCCACTAAGTATTGATTAGTTTCTAGTAGTTCAATGAATATCGAAGAACATTTTAAAAACTTTGTCAGGTAAACGACACGCTTTTTGCTAGTTCTGAGCAATTTTCGAGCTTTATTTTTTTCGGAATTTTCGGACATGCAACTGCAGAATAAAATCATTTTCAGTTTTTGTCCCTACTCAGTTCACTCCAAGCCAATACGGCAGCATCCTCATTGTAAACGACGACTTCAACGCGTCTTCTGGAGAACAAGTGACCGTCAACAGAGGCGACAAGGCAAGAGCATAAAAATTCCAAGGACAACCTCAGTTTTCTCAGGTTATTCTCCTGAAAAGTGGTACTCGAGGATGGGTGTACGTCAGAGATGCCGTCACTGGACGGTTTGTTGAATTTCGAGAAGAAAAATCCACGTCTATAGCTTTCAGAACTGGATGGATCCCTGCGCCATATGTCAATCAATAACTATACATTCTTCCGATTTCAAATTAACTTTGCGAAGTTTTATATCTTCTTCTTATTTTTTTGCCACCGTGTAGGTTTTATTCCATTTTCGAAAAGAGTGATAAATATTTATATCAATCTGGCTTTGATGAAAAATGAAAAATGAAATGATGTCACTTTTCTGACGTTACAGGGCGCAAAAAGAGTGAACAGTCTTTTCACATGGCTACTGCGCAAAGGATAATTGACTATTATGAAGAATAATGGCCACTTTTATGTTCAATATAAAAAAATTTCACTTTGAAAGTTTTTTTCGGAATAATTTGGGAAAAAAAGTTCGGATCTGAGTGGAAGGCAAAAAAATGCGGCGTATATCATCCCATAAACAATATTCATTCTTAAAAATTTCTGATGTTAAAGTCATTCTGTTTTTTTGAACCGCAATGGCCATTACTTCCCAAAAACCTAGTATTATAAATAAAAAAGTCAAATTCAATTAATGAGTGCCCGGAGCTTCGCTGCCGTATATTACACAATGGTCAGTCTGAAAGATGAAAAATTATTCATAAAGGATTTTTGTGTAGTACAATTCTCAGATCTGGTCCCAAATTTTGTGGTAGGTAATCCTAAAGGAAATTTATTCAAAAAAAATATCAGCTAAGCGCCTAATGGTCTCGAATAGAAACCACCGTGACAGGTAAGAAAAAAACTTGAGAAATCACTCATTTCAACAATTTTTCGCAACAAAAATATTTTTCTTATTGATCAAATTAACTTCGATTCGAAAATTCTGAAAGAAAACTTTCTGAGCTTTTTCTAAAACTTTTCCAACTCATTTTTTGTCACACCATACCAAATATGATTTCTCTGCTCTTTGTTACTTCTCCTGAACTTCGGACCAGATCTGCAGGTCATTTTCCCGTTCCAACCTTGCTTCTGGCCATTCTGGAAGTGTCAGCACATTGAAACGCTTCTTTGAACTCGTTCATTTGCGCAACTAGCGCGTTGGTCCTGACTTTAGAACCTGCATGACTGTCGAATGGTCGTCCTTTCCTAAGTTCTGCCTGAAAAAAAGAAATAAATAAATAAATATTCGATCGAATTACGTTTTCGCAAAAAGTGGCAGCCAATGAGTAGAAGAACATCTGTGGCGCAGTTATCCCTCTTATGTCGGACTTCTGGCGTGAAAAGATTAACCAAAAAGACGTTCCATGTTAACCACCTCTTCATTGGAACGGGTTTTTTCGAAGTGAGAATAAATAAGCCTAATCGCAGAAATATCGGCTCCATCTTCTTCGTTTGTCTCGTTTGTACCGCCGACACACCTCTCCTAAAAAAATTTTTTCGTTTTTTTGACATCACGTTATCAAATTTATAAGAGTCTTTTTCACGAAATAGGTTTAATTTAAGGTAGATAAAACTCTGTAAATAAGACGAAAAGCTTCTCAAAAATGTGAATAAAAACACTAGAAGTGTCAATTTGCACAACTTCCTGTTTCAAAGGTTTTATGAAACACGAACTTTGAAGAAATGTTCTTTGAAGACCAGAAGATCAACTGCATCGAAATTTCAAAACCAACGAAACTTTTTGGAATATTACAAATGCAACCTCACTTAAAAGAACCTTCTTGATCAACTTTAAAAAAATCATTAGTTTTTCAGTGAAGCTCCTTCAAAGCTCTCACATACCCCGACGAATTGTTTGCAAGTGGCTTCGAATTGTTTCTGAACGCATCCTGAAGAGTTTGTCCAAAATTTGGCCAGGTACTCATCCTCTTCGGTCACATAAAACGTGTGCATTAACTCATGGGCGAATATGAAACCTATTGCACCAAGCTGAAACTTGATCGATTTGATTTTATAGTAAGAAAAACTACCATTCGAGCCTTGTTTTGAATCAAGCTGAGAGATTGAGCAATGGGAGTGAAAAACATGTAGCTCCCCTGAAAATTGGAAGAAATTTTTATACTATAAATCCGCTGACCCCGTTGAAAGCATTGAAAACTCTACCGTTTTTGATGAGGCCATTTCCTGGTTTCGAATAGATTTCATAGAAAATTTTCGGGATGACTTCGAGGTAGAGACAGACTAATGAACAGTTTTCTTTGCTGTAAAATGAAGCAAAATGATTTTGACGTCTGGAGTTTTATAAATTCGTCGAGAATTAAATTTTAGTCCTGTTAGAGATCTATCATAGTTTCAGCTCGTGCAAACCCTCACTTTAAAATTTTTTCCATGCTCATTTTTCCGAGACCCCTCAAAAGTGCATAAAAACTTGAAAATGTATTCCTGAAACTGAAAAGTTACACAGGTTGGAAAAATTTGAAAGTATTTTTTTGAATCGATTTGAAAGTTATTTGAAAGCCCCTGGGAGGATCCCTCCAACCTGTGCTAACTTTCAATTTCAATTTTCGCTTTCAAACTATATCTTTATCAGTTCCCTCGGCAATAATCCAAGAAGCCTTACCTGTAAGATTCAACTGTCTCAGTATAATAATTCTCCCATTCCTTCAATAACAAATCATCGGGAACAAAGTACGTCAAATTTTTCGAGAGGAACTCCTTGAAAGCTGTTGTTCCATTATGATAAGCGACCCAAGGAGTGTTCTGTAAAAATAACTAATATGTTCAATTTTCAACACAAAATTACTTCAATTTTTTCCTGGAGCTCTTCAACCAAGTCATGGAACAGTTCTAGTAAATTGGCGCGAGACTCTCTGAACGTACTACTTTTGAAGACTTCCAGATGCCGTGGTAAGTCGAACAACATGTTTCTCATCGTTAGAAACTAAAATAAAATCTAAATTCAAAAAAATAAAATTTTCAAATCACAGTGGAACTTTTTTGCTTTTGTAAATACTGATAGCCAAATAAGTAAGCGATCGATTCACAAGAGGCGTTTGGAGCGAGAGGAAATTCAGGAAAGACAACATTTGAAAATTCAAGCGCCAGTAACTTTCCATATCCCGTTTTGTAACATCTGTAAAAAATATAAGCTTGAAAAAACTATTCTCTTTACATATCAAGAAGTTGATTCACAATAGTCCTAGGCGTGTTTTCCAAGGACAGCTCTTTCTGAAAAATGAGATATCAGAGGGAAAATGATAGGAAATACCAAGAAGCTGTCGAATTTTGTGGTCACGGTTTCTAACTGTTTTTTATATGCTACTGTTGTTAAATAAACAGCGGTGTCTTCCGCTTTGATGTTCATGGGGCAAACATGATCATAGAAGTCGTCACAAGGGTCAACCGAATCGTTCAGTTTTCTGCAGAGGAACTCTTCAAAAAGGTGGAAATACAAAAAAAAAACTTACTGAATAATATGACTTTTCACAAAATCCTCGAACTGGTGAGAAAATACAGTGGAAGTCAAAAGGAAAAAAACTTGGAAAAGAGCTCTCATTACCTCTGATTACAATTTCTGATTTTTGTCTTTTTTATATGCGTCGACTTTCATTATGACGCATAAGAAAGAGAAAAAAGTTCTAAGGAAGTTTTCATCAAACCTTTTTTTGGGTGAGAAAAGTTCAATAATGGTAAGGAAATTTTCCTTTCAATAGCCATCGTTTTTTTCGGACCAGGAAATCAAAATTTTTGTAAAAGCGGAAAACTTCAAGAAATTGTTTTTCGGGAAAAAGTGATTGAATGATTTTCAACTACAAAGAGTGTATTTAATCCCAGATTCGTTCATGGCTACTCCAAGTTTTACAACTGCTGTATGACACGGAATGTTATAAAACAACCAACTTGCAATGTTTTAGCAGAGAATGTTGACCAATTTACAAAGGGAAACATTCGCGAAGTTATTTAAAAGGTCGAATGGAACACAAAAACGCAAAATGTTCGGTTTCTCAGTTTTTCTACTCAGTCTGTTGGCTACAACTACTGCTTGCAATGATACAGAAGACGTCGTCAAAACTTTTCTTCAAACGTTAGAATTTCTCTTTGATTCTCAATCTTATTGAAACACTCTTCATTTCAGGAAAATAGACAGGAATGTGGACCCTTGCTCAGACTTCTACGCTCACGTTTGCCCCGTGAATCTGCTCATCGCAGAAACAGTTCCCTCACTGCTTAGCCAATTTTATATACGCGAAGCAAAAAAGTTTCAAAGCGAGCGGGGCGAATTTACGGTTGGATTAATATTTTTCTAAGAACGGATTATTTTCCAGGAACTGATGCAAGAATATATCGATGAATTCTCTTCTCGAAGTTTCCGCAAGACTGTGAACGATCTTCTTGAAGTGTCAGTGTACTTCTGATGAGTTGTTGGAATAATAGGATCAACTGTTCCGATGACTTTTTTTGAAACCGGAAAAAAACACAGATGTTCCGAAAGTGGGAGTCTGAAAGGAAAAATTGCAGATGCGACGTTGACAAAAGTAAAGCAGTCGATTTCGCTTCAACAATCACTCAAGAAAGTTTCTACATGAACAAAACCTGTGAAGAAATCAGCTATGAATTCGGAATCCTTGCCCCAAACGCCACTCTTACATATGAAGTGAGAAAATCATCTTTTTTTTTCTCACACAAATCTTTTCATTTTAAGGCACGGAGAATTCTGAAAGTTTTGAAAAACGGTAGGCGAGAAATCGAATTTTCAAAGTCTGAATTGGCTCAGCTGTTGAATAAAAACGAGAAAAAGTTTTTTGAAATCTTCAAAGACGAAGTTCGGAACACATTTTCGGTATGTCAATTTTTGAGTCAGTTTTATATACTTTCTTGCAGGAAACACCGTGGTTAAACTATCGAAACGGGACAGATTTTTACTTGGACTTTTTAAAGAATCGTTTATCGTTGCTCGAAAAAAGCCAAGAGGTGATCCGTGCGTGGGAGATGGTTTTTGAAAAATTGAAAGTTTCTTCACAACACTGCAAGTAGGAAGGTTTTCAGCACAAATATTACTTGGATTCCTTCAGGCCTAACAATACCATTCCCTCTTTTGTTTGCGCGTTCAAAGAACTGGAAAATCTAACAAAAGATGGAGCGAGACCCGCTTCCGAATTCGGCATGTTCGGTCTGGATCTGAACGCTGTCAACTATGTTGGACATCTACTAGAATCACATCAAAAAATTCACGTCGTTTTGTACAGTGCCGTCATAAAAAAAACAAGAACAAACGTTTTCCACATGACTTTATCGTGTGGGGCTCCATCTTTCTTTTTTTGCAAACAAAAATTTTAGAAGGGTACACGAATAACAGTTTTGACAGTATTTTGAATCGTTCAGCTCTGAAAGTCTCCATTTGCCTTCGAACTCTGAAAAATTACTGATGCGAAACTCTGAAAAGGTGTAATGATAAATTTAGGAATAAACTTTATTTTGATTTCGACATCTGGTGGATTCCCATTTTGATAAACAAGCCTACGTAACGAAAAAAATAATTTTTTTAAAAAAAAACTTCTGCAGCTGAAATTTTCAGAGAAGTACTATAATTTTTCATGGAACGAGCGTCTCAGATTTTGACTCTTACGGATAATATGGCGCGTTTGGTGAGTATTTTGAACTCGACCATCATTACATACTCGAAACTTGCAGTATGGCGGATATGGAAATGTCATCGGCCATGAAATGATGCACACATTTTATTCGTCTGCAGGAGATACTGATCTTTTGAAATATTATTTCACGAACTCATCTCAGTGTGTTACAAAACAATTTGCAGCAACTTGCAAAGAGTTCGGGGTACGTGTTATTTCTCACTGGAAGTCAACTAGTCTTTCTCAAGGGGAACTGTATCTTTTCTGGAACCGCGACTACAGAAGAAGAAGATGGAAGCGACTTGGCTGCGATTCGATTGGTCTATTCAGACTTCGAGAAAAGACATCTTCATAATGAGGTTGGATCGACTTCGTTTTGTTCCCTTAGGGCGAGTTTCAAAATCAATAACGACGTTTTAATCCCAGAAAAGTGACATCGAAGGTATAACTACGGCACAAATGTATTTCTACTCTTTTGCGTCTACGACATGTACGGATGTAGGTTCATTGAAATAATTTTCTAGCTTAAAATTCAAAATCTTAGATAGTTGAAGCGCTGGGAATGGATGATGTTCATTCTGGATGGAAAATCAGAGTCAACGCCTTGATGTCGCAAATGGACGAATTCAAAGAGGCTTTCCAGTGCGCTGGAGATTCTCGAATGATTCGGAGCAAGGTTTTTCGAGCTTCCATGATCAAAAAACACAAATTTCTCAGGTTGAGCACTGCTCAATTTTCGGTTCCGACGCACCGCAAACTAGGAAACATTTCAACTCTGCTCCACCAACAGAAAACATTTGAAAATGATTACAATATTTTCGTATAAAATGGAAGTTTTACATGTCATGAAATGAAGAGATGACCAAAGTTGCCTGGAATCGATGGAATAAATTTTGAAAGTATGGAATTGATAAAAAAACTTCTTGCGTTTGAATGCTTTATCGACTTTATTTAGTATTACCTCATTCCTACCTCCCGAACGCTCGAATTCTTTCCGCTCTCGTCGGAGATTTAATCCAACGTCCGCTAGCCCTGGAAAAGCTGGATGTCGTACTCTTCTTACATGAAGAAGCACTTGATGGTCAGGAAGCTCAAATCTTGTCTGCTGCTTTCACAGGAAGTGTAGCATGTCGTTTTTGATCAACGACAATTTTGCGAACCAAAACGAACCTATTCAATCAATTTATGATTCATTAGAGATTTTTTTTAATGAATTAAAGAAGTTTGTAACTGTATTCTGTTTTATTGTTTCCAAACCAAAAGTTTTTCCTTTAGTTCTAAATTGATAAATTCTAAAGGAGATCGGATTATTCATGTTTATCAAGCTAATAGAATTTGATGAGCCCTGAAGGGTTATTTGAACTTATTCAAAATTTGTGAAAATGCAGGTAAATTTCCAAGAGCACCAAGCTTCAAATGTTCGTATCGTAAGTTGGGACTTCAGCCCGTAAACATTTTTGCTTGAAACTGTTTTTTACACATCTCCTCAGCGCAATATTAACTCATTTAAATTATTTATAAGATTTTATTCTTTAAAGCATTTCCATTTTTTTTTAGCCCAGCTTGGATATCGAGTTGTTTGCACATATCTTCATGAGTTGTGAGTTTCTGAAAGCTGTATTATGGATATTGATAAAAAATTTTCACCAGCTATTCCTTTTACAACAATAAGCAACACAAGAGAATTTACGGCGTCGCTTTTTTGCCTGTCACTGTCCGGCACTTCACAACTGTTGTGTCATTAAAATTTTTATAAAACAACCCTGCTAGCAAATGTTTAAGAAGTTTGTTGATAAACTCCCCTAGGACAACATACCGAAATCATATAAATGGCAATCAAAGTCAAAAAACGGAAAAATGCTTCGTCTCCCCGTTTCTCTGCTCTTTCTGCTTTCTAGAGCTTCTGCTTGCGTCGATTCAGAAGACGTTGTCAAAAATCACATCCAAACGTTTGTTTTGCTTTCATTTTATTAATCTGTTTGTAATGCTTGAAAAGTCGTCTTTTCAGAAAACTTGACCGAAGTGTGGACCCTTGCACGGATTTCTACGCTCACGTTTGTCCTGCGAATTTACCTGTTGGAGAAACAGTTAACTCTCAGCTCGGCTCAATATACCAACGCGAAACAGAAAAGTTGCAGACCAAGCATGAAGAGTTTTTGGTTGAGTGAATTTTTATTTTGAACAACGAATCGTTTTTTTTTAGAGACACATGAAGGAATACATTATGGAGTTTTCTTATAACAAAGGTTTTCGCAAAACTGTAAACGATCTCCTCGAAGTGTCAGTTTAGCTAAATTTTTTTGGGTATTTACTAGAAGATCGTAACAGAAAACTAGTTAAGAAATTGTGGAACTTCCATGAGAGACTTCACACCCTGACTCAAAAGCAGTCAGAGAAAACTGAACCTCAATGCAATATTCCTTTTTATTTAAGGCCAAAGCTTTAGTTATATCTTGTATTTTTTTAATGGTAAAGTTCGAAATTTCCGGTTTCCTAACCCTCCCCCACAAAAAAAGCATAGAGTGCAATGACTTATTTGGAATGACAGTTTTTTTCCTGCTTATTGACCTTCAAGAAAAAAACCAGATGATTTTCTGAAAAACGCCTCAATTTTTCCAAAAAAATCATCAGATCAAAAAAATAGAAATTCAGGTGCGACGTTGACAAAATAAAAGCGCTCAATTACGTTCTTCAAGCTATTCAAATTGACCTCAACAAAAAAACGCGTCCTGTGAAAACATCAGCTACAATTTTGGAATAGAAGCCCCCAAGATTAAAAATCACACAGATATTGTGAGAAAGTGTAATTTTCCGTTTTCAATTTCTTATTTTTTAGCATCTTAGTTTTCTCGAGATTCTGAGCAATGGTCCGCGTGAACTCGAGTTCTCAAAGACTGAATTAGCTCAATTGTTGGACAGAAACGAAAAAATTTTCTTTGAAAGCTTCAAAGACGAAGTTGCAAACAAATTTACGGTATGCCAACTTTTGAGTCAGTTTTATATACTTTCTTGCAGGAAACACCGTGGTTAAACAACCGAAACGGGACAGATTTTTACTTGGACTTTTTCAAAAATCGCTTTTCGCTTTTTCAAAGAACCAGCGAAAGTGTTCATGCTTGGCAATTGATTTTTGACGAGTTGGAAAGATCTTCATTACATTGCAAGTAAGAATTTCCGATGCTCAGTTTTTTGATTTATCTTTTTAAGGCCTAACAGTACCATCCCTTCTTTTGTTTGTGTGTATCAAGAACTGGTTAAAATGAAAGAAAATGGAGCAAGACCAATGACGGAATTTTACATGTTCGAGCAGAGCTCTAATGCTTTTAACGACGTGGGAATCTTTATTGAATTTTATTAAATAGCTTATTTTGACAATGTTTATGGAGGTGTCAAATTTTGGACAGTACTCTCTGGGGAAAAAGGACGCCTCATTTATTGATAGACGTTCGAACCGTTCCAATGAGCCCTTTAATCAAATATTCACGATTGCTGAAAACAAGAATTTGAAAACGAGTTCAATTTAGGCGCCTCCGAATAGTCAAAAAGCTGGTTCACCGCCCTTTTTGAATTTATCTTACTAATTTATGACGGCCAAATGAGAAATACTAGCGAAGGTTTGAAAAATAAGTGAAAAGAGCGATAAACGAGCTCCAAGTAATCGCTGGAGGCTGAACTCGCGCCAAAAAAGCCAAAATGATGAAAAACTGAAGGCAGTCAAGAACTGCGCGGCTTTTGCGGGTGAACGGCGGAAGAAATAAGGCCAGCGGGTGACCACGAATTTCAACTCGTTTCTCAATTTTTACCCAAAAAAGCGCAACACTCTCCGCTCAAATTTTCAACTTTTCCAGGGGAATGGTCAAATAATGGTGAATCGTGCAACTCAACTCCTGACACTCACGAACAACAAAGCGCGACTGGTACTTTGTTCTTTGAGGGTTCCATTAATTATTTGCAGTATGGCGGTTATGGAAGTATCATCGGCCATGAAATAATGCACACGTTTTATTCGTCGGAAACAGATCACGACCTTCTAAAATATTATTTCACAAATTCATCTCAGTGTGTTACAAAACAGTTTGCGGCAACTTGCAAAGAGTTCGGGGTAGGTGTTAATTCTCATTGGAAGTGAATTTGTCTTTCTCAAGGGGAACTGTATCTTTTCTGGAACTGCGATAACAGAAGAAGAAGATGGAAGCGACTTGGCTGCGATTCGCGTAGTCTATTCAGACTTCCAGAAGAAGTATCTCCACAGCGAAGTTTGACAAATTTTTCGAAGCCATCAACTGGCCAGAGAGCCGTTTTTTAAATATCAAAAACTGGAACATGTTTTCAGAAAAGTGACATCGAAGGTATAACTACGGAACAAATGTTTTTCTATTCTATGGCGTCTTTTTGGTGTGCTGAAGTTAGTGAAAACACAAACCTCCTAATTCGAGTTGATCACTTTAGAGAACTTTCGCGCTTGGAGTTGAAGATACCCATTCTGGATCGTACATCAGAGTCAACGCGTTGATGTCGCAAATGGACGAGTTCAAACAGGCCTTCCAATGCGCTGGAGATTCTCGGATGATCAGGAGCAAGGTTTTTTCAAGTCTTTCAATGAAAATAGGGTAATTCTTAAGGTCGAGCACTGTTCGATTTTTGGTTCTGACGCTCCACAAACGCGAAAACATTTCATTTCTGCTCCTCTAACAAAAAACAATTGAATTTTTGAATGTTTCTTGTTTTTTTTTATCCTTGTTCTTGATTATACAATTGAAAGTTGTATAAAGAACTGTTTCTTAAACAGCGGCTATATATTTTTAAAAAAATGTTATAAAACAACCAACTGGCGAATGTTTGGAGAAAAAAATGTTGATGAACTTTCGAACGAAAACAAAGTCCAATTTATATAAAGAGGCAGTTTTTGAAACACGACTGAAAATGCTGCTTCTCCCGGTTCTTCTGCTTGGCCTGTTTTCAACAAGTTCTGCTTGCGACGATTCAGAAGACTTCGTGAAAGCTCACATCCAAACGTCAGAGTCGTACTTAGAAATTTTCAGCGAACCGTATTCTTAAATTTTTTTTAATTGTTCAATTTTTTTATATTTTTTTAAAAAAATTTTTTTCAATATTCTTAATAATTTTTTTAAATGTTCTTAAAAAAAGGTAAAAAAATAATAATTTTTCAGAAAAAAATAGACAAAACTGTTGACCCATGCTTCGATTTCTACACTCACGTTTGTCCTGTCAAATTTTCTGATACAGAATCAGTCAATGGGAAGCTCGAACAACTCTATCAGAACAAAATTAAAGAAATTCACACGAAGCACGACGAATTTCAGGTTGAGTTGAAAGATTTTCCGATAACAAGAACGTATTTTAGAAACAGCTGGCGACTTATGTGTTCAATGTTCGTAAGACTGTGGACGATCTTCTTGAAGCGTCAGTTTTATGAATTTTTAGAAGATAGTTTTGTTTTAAAATTGGTTTGTGACCAACAAATTCATTGGGAAAAATTGTCTTGAACTGAATGAAATATACAGTACCGCCAGGAAAGATATTGACTTTCCGAATAGCTTCTAAAGCTGCGATTTTTTCTGTGAGCTGGAACTCCATCAGAGAGACAAAATTTACAGCCATCACAACGGCAGAAAATTTCAGACAAATTGAATTCCTCACAAGAAAGTTGTGACTGAAAATCCGTTTTTATTTGTATCTTTCTGAACGGTACGGTGAAATAGCTTTTCATTATAAATGTAATTCAAGACTTTTCATTATAAATGTAATTCCCTCTGTTTGGACAATGTTTAATAACTTCACTCTTTCTGCCAGCGTCAATTTCTTTGGCATGTAACGCTTCCTGAGCAAAATTATCAACTCGTCGTACGACAGATTTTCTATAGGTTTATCAGACAGGGATTCTATTTCTGCGTAAACTGTGACACCTATTTCGCATACTAATATGCACGCTTTTTCCGTATCAACAGTTACTTTACGCATCTTCAGAAAATTGTTGAACATCTTCTCATATATTTCCCATGACGTGCCCGGTACGTAGGCACCGGGTCCTTTCGTCAGGTATGAGTTTGATGACACAACAGGGTTTTCCGTCATTATTTCTTTCTTTTATTTAGTTAGTCCGCTTACTGATCGCCACTTTAATGTATCTTTGTGTGCGTGTCAGAAAGAAGAGTACTCGCCACTTATTTATTATCAGTGGTGAATAAAGATGGAGAGTGGAGATTGGAGAGGTAGTTGTCGATTAGTCCGTAGCTGGAAGCGACGGAGGAGCTGGAGGCGAATGGTGGGCGGTACGAGCAATCAAGATCTGAGTTCCCGACTTCTTTTATACTCTTAGTTGGGATATCTCTCACGTGATCTATTATCTGATCACTATCAATTCACATATTCAACATGTATTTCCGGAGGGTACGGTAAAATAGCTTTTCATTATAAATGTAATTCAAGATGTGACGCTAACAAAACTCAAGCCATTCGATTCGTCAACGCAACTACGGGCTTACAATTCTTTGAAATGGCACCTTGTGAAATGGTCAGCTACGCCTTTGGATTCAATGCGTCTGTGACCAGTCCTCAGAAACTTGTGGGAGAATATAACTTTTTTTGGAAAGAAAGATTTTTCAGTACGGTTATTTTCTGAACGTTTTGCTCTCAGGCCCACGTGAGATTGAATTTTCCAAGTCTAAATTGGGACAAACATTGGATAAAAAAGAAGCGGATTTTTTCGAGAGCTTCAGAGAGGAAGTCCGCAACAAGTTTTTGGTCCGTTATTTTCTTTTACATCATCTCATTCATGTTTCTTCCAGGAAACACCGTGGTTGAAGTTCAGAAACGGAACAGAGCTGTACTTGGAACATCTGGAAAGTAATTTATCACTATTTCGAAGAGACCCAGAAATGTTACATGCGTGGGAAGTAATTTTTGACGGGCTGGAGAATCATTCGTTGAGCTGCAAGTGAGGAATTTCATTAAAAATTCCAATCTTCTATTAATAATTGGGGAAATGTTTAGGCCTAACAGTGCCCTCCCATCTTTCGTTTGTGCGATCGAAGGATTGGTAAGGCTGGTAAATGAGGAAGCAAGGCCGCTTTTGGAATTTTTGATGTTTGAGACAGATTTCAACGCATTCAATGATGGGGTAAGGATTGATTTTGTGATGTTTTCAGTATTGCTAGTAATGACATCAAAAATGATTTCTCTAACTCAATACAGAGGTGAACTTTTACTTTTATAGTATGGTTCAATATTCATGAACCGACCAGTTCAATTTTTGACTCTGACGGATAACATGGCGCGACTGGTACGTTTATTCTTCCGGAACACTTTGAATATATTCATTTGCAGTATGGTAGTTATGGATTTGTTGTGGGGCATGAAATTATGCACACCTTCTACTCTTCGAAGGAAGATGAAGATGTTCTGAAAGAACACTTCACGAACTCCTCTCAATGCGTGCAGAAACAGTACGAGAAAACTTGCAAAGAGTTTGAGGTATAGTTCATACACCATTGGTCAGACTAGGAGTTGTTTCAACCCCCGGAAGAACTTTCAGATGAACCTTCGCCAGAATGTACTTCAGGGCCAGATGTTTGCAAAAAAAGAGAAAAAAATTCTTGTAATAGAACTAGCTACCGAGTCGACACGCTTTAAAAGCTTCAAAAGACGATTTTTTTTACAATTTGTATATTTTGAAAACTTCGAAGCTTGATAACTCAATAACAAAGATCGATTGCAAAATTTTTTTTTACATGTTTTCAAATCTTAAGATCCTAAAATACACTTCGGCAAAGCTTCATCAAAAGTTCAACTGGACGCTAAAATACACTCCTCAGTGAGATATAAATCAATAAGGTTTCTAGAAATGTACTAAACATTTTTATAGACTCCTTGTGAGTCCTCGGGGACAAACGTCACAAACGAAGAAGACGGAAGCGATTTGGCTGCGATTCGATTAGTTTACTCAGACTTCCAAAGAAATCACCTTCACAAAGAAGTTTGAAATATTTCTTTCTCTCATTCAACTTATTCACTTGAACTTTTTTCCAGAAGAGTGATATTGACGGCGTGACGTCGGAACAAATGTTTTTCTACGCTCTGGCGTCTATGTGGTGCAAAGAAGTGAGTTGAATCGAATGAGTTTTTTGATTGGAACTTGGACTTCAGAGAAATGGCATAAGAATTCCCGATGTACATTCAACCCAGTATATAAGAGTGAACGCGTTGGTGTCCCAAATGAACGAATTCAAAGAGGCTTTCCAATGCGCTGAAGATTCTCGAATGATGGCAAGCAAGGTTTCCTTGAATTTCTTTCGCGGAAATGAAAAAACGTTTCAGGTTGAACACTGTGCTATTTTCGGTTCTGACGCTCCGCAAACCCGGAAGACCAATAACAGCACTGCGCCATCTACAAAGGAAATTTGAGAAACCGGTTTTTGCATGAGCTGGGAGCACATAAATATTATAACAGCTTCTACAGTAGAAATGATGCAAGATGGATAAAAAGAAACTTGGCTTGATCTATTTTAGAAGGTATTTTTTAAATTCTTGAGAAAAAATTCGGAGACTTAACAATTCAAAAGCGACTATTTAGGAAAGTTTTTTTTTCGAGAAATAACTTTTTCGAAAGTAAAAGGCGTTCTGCTTAGTCAATTTTTTGAAGTGCTGCAAAAACGGTAATAAAATCGAGCTTATCGAAGGAAATAACCGGAAATGTTGAATTAAACCGAACCAGTATCAAACTATTCACTTTCTCTGTTCTCAAAAAATTAAAAAGTTATGGAAAAATAAGGAACGGCCAATTTTTTTCAACATGCAGAAATATTTTTGATTCAAGTAGGCTAAGAAGGTGCCGTATTGACCATAAAAAATAGCCGGTTCAGTTTTTTGGCTGAAAATTTGGAATCCTCTTGAATTTTGATGTCCGGTATAGTTCAGCACATTATCGGGAATTGACACTTTCAGTCTGTTCGATCAAGTGACTTGTTACGCAAGAAAAAAACTGGATAGTGAACAAAATGCTGGTGAAAATTCCAATCGATATCATTCAATCGATCAATTGCTCGAGGAAATAATGTTGATTGAATCGAACCACTGAATTTGTTAAAAATCCGGTCTGTATAAATGTGAAATTAGTTTTCGCAGCACGCGAACAGTTTTTCTATCAAAATTTTTCGTTGCGAAGGAGGGTGGGTAAAAAATATTGATAGTTACATAGTGTATTTGGAATATGTACATCCGGGAAACTGAAAAAGCGTGAAAAAAAGAAAAATAAATGTTAACGTGACAGAAATAAATGAAACTATATAAATTGAGACGAGACAAATCATAAACGTGAAAGAAAAGTGGGAGCTGAAATATAAGTGTACATGATGACCTTGAAGGAGAAAAATTTTATTTGAAAGTGAATAAAGAAGAAATTTCAAAAAAACATGAAACATAGGTACAACAGATAACGTTGAAAATACCTAATTAACAAAGACGGAAAAGTTTCGCTAAAAAAACGCGGAAGAGAGAAGTTCTGAAACGAAAAATTTCTTGACGAAAAAAAAATTAAGTAACTGTGCCTGTAAGGAACGAAATATTTAAAAAAAACTCCTTCTCGAAAAAAAGCTTCCTAAATAGTCGCTTCTAAGTTGTCAAGTCTCCGACTTTTTTTGTAGTTTTTCGAAAATTTGAGAACTACCTCATAATATATATTTAGGAACCACCAACGATTTATCGAAAATGCCTGTGTTTTATGTTTTTAAGTTTTTCTCCTCTATTCACATTTAGTAAAGGCTTACGAATTATTAAAATACGATCTATAAAACTCCCATGAGCTTTTTTGCTGATATTCACTTTTTCTGTTTTAATTCTTTTTTCCGCAGTACCCACTGAAAAATTTATCTCAAATTTCTTTTGTAGATGGCGCAGTTTTGTTATTAGTCTTCCGGGTTTGCGGAGCGTCAGAACCGAAGATGGCACAGTGTTCCACCTGAAGGTTTTTTTTTCCTTTACCAGCAAAAATTTCAAGGAAACCTTGCTTGCAGTCATTCGAGAATCTTCAGCGCATTGGAAAGCCTCTTTGAATTCGTTCATTTGGGACACCAATGCGTTCACTCTAATATACGGAGTAGAATGTTTTTTGTCGATTAATATATTATTTTTCTCAAGTTCCAAGTTCTAATCGAGAAACTTATTCGATTCAACTCACTTCTTCGCACCAAATAGACGCCAGAGCGTAGAAAAACATTTGTTCCGACGTCACGCCGTCAATATCACTCTTCTGGAAAAAATATCCGGGTGAATAAATTTAATGATAGAAAGAAATGTGTCAAACTTCTTTGTGGAGGTGATTTTTTTGGAAGTCTGAGTAAACTACTCGAATCGCAGCCAAATCGCTTCCATCTTCTTCGTTTGTGAAGTTTGTTCCCGTGACCTTACAGGACGTCTACGATAAAGTATAGTTGTCACACGTACTACATGTTACAAAGAAAATCTATTAAAACCCATCTATCATTTATTTTGATTGAGGATTCTATGAAAAGAGGCTATTTATAGCCTCTAGAATCTCGAATTTAACACTCTTTGATGTACCAAGTGAAAACTTTCAAAGTATCAACATGGATGTCTTACCATTTGTGGTGGACAACGTCTTCAAGCCGAAGAATAACTTGTAAGACTGGAAATTTTTCCATACCGGGAAAAATCCGCCAAGCTACTTTTTGAAGTTTTACGTCTTGGTTTTCTGTTAACTTAAAAGTTGCGAATATTGAAATTTACAACATTTTCCCTTGATACATATTCTGGTTAACATTTGAGGTTTTCCTCGCCGCAGATCTGAATGATGAAAATTCTGGAGCTGTTTTCGCACTACGTCTCACTGGGAAACGTTTTAAAGTTGCCCGGTTGAACTTTTCATGAAACTTCGCTGAAGTAAGATATAAAAGCTTCAGATCCCAGAAAAGGATGAATTTCTCGCAATCGATCTTGTTTTTCGAGTTATGAAGCTTTAAAATTTGCAAAGAGTTTTAAAAACTATCCTTAGTCAGGTCAGGCAATAAACCATACCTCAAACTCTTTGCAAGTTTTCTCGTACTGTTTCTGAACGCACTGAGAGGAGTTCGTGAAGTGTTCTTTCAGGACATCTTGATCTTTATTCGAAGAGTAGAAGGTGTGCATAATTTCATGGCCCACAACAAATCCATAACTACCATACTGCAAATGAATATATTCGAAGTGTTCCGGAAGAATAAACGTACCAGTCGCGCCATGTTATCCGTCAGAGTCAAAAATTGAACTGGTCGCATCATGAATATTGGCCCGCGCTACAATAAGAAAAAATAACTTCTTTACTAACTAGTAAGTTAGATGGTTCTCACTGAAAATACTGATATTATCATATCTTTAGCCCTTACCATAGTATTCATGGCGTTGAAAACTGTCTCAAACATCAAAAATTCCAAAAGCGGCCTTGCTTTCTCATTTATCAACCTTACCACTTCTTCGATCGCACAAACGAAAGATGGGAGGGTACTGTTAGGCCTAAACATTTTCCCAATTATTAATAGAAGATTGGAATTTTTAATGAAATTCCTCACTTGCAGTTCAACGAATGATTCTTCAACCCGTCGAAAATTACTTCCCACGCATGTAACATTTCTGGGTCTCTTCGAAATAGTGATAAATTACTTTCCAGATGTTCCAAGTACAGCTCTGTTCCGTTTCTGAACTTCAACCACGGTGTTTCCTGGAAGAAACATGAATGAGATGATGTAAAAGAAAATAACGGACCAAAAACTTGTTGCGGACTTCTTCTCTGAAGCTCTCGAAAAAATCCGCTTCTTTTTTATCCAATGTCTGTCCCAATTTAGACTTGGAAAATTCAATCTCACGTGGGCCTGAGAGCAAAACGTTCAGAAAATAACCGTACTGAAAAATCTTTCTTTCCGAGAAAAGTTATATTCTCCCACAAGTTCCTGAGGTTCGGTCAAAGAAGCATTGACTCCAAAGGCGTAGCTGATCATTTCACAAGGTACCATTTCGAAGAATTGTAAGCCCGTAGTTGCGTTGACGAATCGAATGGCTTGAGTTTTGTTAGCGTCACATCTTGAATTACATTTATAATGAAAAGCTATTTCACCGTACCGTTCAGAAAGATACAAAAAAAACGGATTTTCGGTCACAACTTTCTTGTGAGGAATTCAATTTGTCTGAAATTTTCTGCAGTTGTGGTGGCTGTTATTTTTGGCCCTATGATGAAGTTTCAGCTCACAGAAAAAATCGCAGCTTTAGAAGCTATTCGGAAAGTCAATATCTTTCCTGGCGGTACTGTATATTTCATTCAATTCAAGACAATTTTTCCCAATGAATTTGTTGGTCAAAAACCAGTTTTAAAACAAAACTATCTTCTAAAAATTCATAAAACTGACGCTTCGAGGAGATCGTCCACAGTCTTACGAACATTGAACACATAAGTCGCCAGCTGTTTCTAAAATACGTTCTTGTTATCAGAAAATCTTTCAACTCAACCTGAAATTCGTCGTGCTTCGTGTGAATTTCTTTAATTTTGTTCTGATAGAGTTGTTCGAGCTTCCCATTGACTGATTCTCTATCAGAAAATTTGACAGGGCAGACGTGAGTGTAGAAATCGAAGCATGGGTCAACAGTTTTGTCTATTTTTTTCTGAAAAAAATATTATTATTACCTTTTTTTATTATAAAGATTATTATAACATTATTAAGAATATTGAAAAAAATTATTAAAAAGAATGGAAATTAAAAACATTAAAAAAAGTTAAGAATACTGTTCGCTGAAAAATTTTTAAGTACGAATCTGACGTTTGGATGTGAGCTTTCACGAAGTCTTCTGAATCGTCGCAAGCAGAACTTGTTGAAAACAGGCCAAGCAGAAGAACCGGGAGAAGCAGCATTTTCAGTCGTGTTTCGAAAACTGTCCCTTTATATAAATTGGACTTTGTTTTCGTTCGAAAGTTCATCAACATTTTCTCTCCAAACATTCGCCAGTTGGTTGTTTTATAACATTTTTTAAAATATATAGCCGCTGTTCAAGAAACAGTTCTTTATACAACTTTCAATTGCATAATCAAGAACAAGGATAAAAAAAAACGAGAAACATTCAAAAATTCAATTGTTTTTTTGTTAGAGGAGCAGAAATGGAATGTTTTCGCGTTTGTGGAGCGTCAGAACCAAAAATCGAACAGTGCTCGACCTTAAGAATTACCCTATTTTCATTGAAAGATTATTTTTCAACTTTTTCTATTGATGCAGAAACTTGATGTTCTTTATGTACTTTTGAAAACTTTTTAGGTTCTTTCAAAAGTCAGTTTTGAGAGTTTCAATGTTTCAGATATTCAGTGCAGACAAGAAGGTTTCCGTCCGTCCCTTATACGAAATCGAGGGCTTTCAGCTTTGCCTAACGGTTGAAATCTGAAAATCAGTCTTTAATTTTTCCCTTCATATTGCGACAGATCACATTGTTTTGGGAACGGCTTCATACAAAAAAAAACTGCACTCAGAACTGTTCAAAATTTTATTAATGAAAAAACGGCTTCAGAAAAACAATTTTAAGGTTCTCCATTGCATACCACATCAACAACTTGAGAGGGAATTTTGGAACAGACTATTCGAAATTTCCTTTTTTCTCATAAAAGAAGGTAGGAGAAAAGTTTCAAAACTGATAAAAAATTTTCCCTGCACCTCAATCCGTTTGGATAAAGTTCAAGGCACTTTCCGTGTATCCATATCATTCGAAAGCAAGAGCAAATTGGTGAAAAAATTTCGACGCAACTGCATGAAAAAATGTTGACCAACAGCTTGGAATTTATCCGAACCATTTCCCCGAAGCCTCAGAAACAGTTTTCAAAATGTTGTCTGCTCTTTTTTTTAACTATTTTGTATTGTGAAAGAACTTCATGAACTGATAAGTGTTATGATGCTTGATTTTTAGACTTGAAAAAAGTGCGAGTGCTTTATTGACATTGTTTAGTGACATTGACATTGCAAAGGAAAAAGAAACAACAATAATATTATTTTCAGAAAAAATTTCAGCTTTGAAAAACGTTTAAAAAATCGGGAGCTGATTTGAACGATGGGGCAAAGCGAAACATAAATGTGAAGCAAGAGAAAAATTGTAAGGCAGAACCGAGTGACATGACGAAAGCAAGCACGGGACGAATACCAGCAAGTTGTAATGTTTCCAAGTCAAGCCAAATGCCCTTTATCTTAAAAAATCTGAGTTTTCATTGTAGAATTGAAGAAAAAAACCTAAGTTAGCAGGAAATGTGATAAAAAAAACAAAAAAAAAAAATACAGCGGAAATTATTCGAAAAACCAACAATAGCCGGAAGACATCAAGGAACATTGTTTGGAAAAATATTCAAAAAAATTAGAAACACTAAAAATTTTTTTCAAAATGGTAAATGGGGAAACTGAACAAAACTTGGAACTGGCCTTGTAATTTGAAAAAGAAAAGTCAACCAGGGCAAAAAAAGGCTTCAAAAATGCGTAAGTGGAAGAGAAAAGAAAAAAAAATCAACAGTTTGGCTTTGACAGCCGTGGTGCAGAAAGAAATTAACAGTTTGAGATGTTTGGAAGAACTGAGAAGCGTGAGCGACAAGAAGCTGCAGGAGACTTATGGCTCCACATCCTTGCAACCGTCGTGTTCGGCGCCGACGATGAACTTCAGGATCTCGTTATGGCTCAAGTCAATCTGCAAAAATTGAATTTGAATCTTTAGGAGAATTTCTGAAGTCTTATAGACCTGGTCACAAAAGTAGCACAGTAATTTTTAACCCGTAAAAAATAGTTGTGAAAACCCATTCGATTTCAGGAAACACGGTTTTTGAACAGGTCCTTTGATACTTTTCTTTTCATTAAGAAAGCCTTAAAAATTTTCTTCTTTTTTGGATTTACCTCCATGTCATCCTCGTCCATCGAATGATCCTCAGCCTGGGTCTCTTCCTCCAGATAGTCTTCTTCTTCTTCGGAAACATCGCTCAAGATGAACTCCGTCTGAAAATATTCATTTTATCCCAAACCTTGAGCTTTTCTCTCATCAAACACGTTTTTTGTGGTCATCGCAAAAAGTTGAAATAAGATGATTTACTCTACCTCAATATTCTCCTTATCATCGATCTCATCGTCGATGAACTGCTCTGACAGATCAATACCGAATTCCTCTTCAAATTTCAGTTGATCCAGCAGGCAATTGTCTACTTGCCAGGAAGACCAAGCCTGGTCTTGGTTTTCAGCGTTCTGTAATACAGTTAATCAACGGGAAAATCGTTTTTGTGAAGGTTAAAAACAAAACTAACCGGGAAGATACTGGAAGATGCAAAATCGCTTTGGTTTGCGTTGGTGTGGTCCGACATGTTGTTCAGCCAGTTGTTCATGATCGCGAATTTACGAAGTTCATTTGGATCGCTTTTGCGGTTTTGCGGTGTTTCACAAACAGTTCTCAGCTCCTCGCCATGGTGTTGCTGGGTATAACTCGCCAACTTTGCAAACAAATTTTGCTCCTCCATTTCGAGAGTCAACTGAAAAAAAAACACTTCTTTTTTATTCCGCTTTCGAATGAAGTTGAACCAGGCCTGTCATTTGAGAATAATCGGATTGGACTTGAAAACTAGTTCTGAGAGACTATACAATAATTTCAAGAAAGAAGCTTTTAAAAAAATTTTCGTAGAGATACCAAATTTTTGATGTAGAAAAAAATCCTTGAATCTCCAACTAAAAATCATCTTACTTTTTGGAGCACGAATACTTTTTGAAGTTTCGGACGCCCAGTTCAGTTGACCTGGGCGCCCGATGATTTCCACTGAGCTCTTCTCGTCTCTTCTACCTTTGCACCACCAACGGTAAGATTCTGGGGCTGTGACTGGCCCTCTTCGGTCCCGGTTTTCGGATCTTTTCCGAATGCCACAACGAAAGTCTCCGCGAACGACGAGGTCTTCTCTCTTATTTGACGGTATTCGTCATCCTGCAAAAAAGCCCTGCCCGGAATTCTTTTTTTGAAAAAAAGACTGTATGATGAACTTACAAGCGCGATTTCATTCTGAGTGTAGAGTGTATCGGCTTCGATCTGGATCTCGAAAAGTTCATTTGCCACAGCTTTCATATATCTCATCCACGAGTCACGTCGAATTTCAACCCCTTCTTTTTCCTTATCGTCGTCTGGAAGATTTCGAAGGCGCTCATTCGCACTTCTTATGGCCATGAGGCATTCGTCGATATATTTCCACGAAAACTTCAGGCTACTCAGAAGACTTGCTTTCTTCTCGGTTAGGGTTTCCTGAAAAAAATGGAGTTTTTGAAAATAATTTTTGGAGGGAAAGTTCCCGTTCGATCAAAAAAACAAAGCAAAAAGTTTCTTCTCAAATGAAAAAAATTTCATAAAAAAATGATATGATGACCTTTGGTGCTAAAAAAAGTTCCAGGCAAAACTGATGATGGCAATAAACGACGCACATCTTTACACGAAAATCTTCTTTTTTTCCTTTGAAGTTAAGACTTTTTCGAAAACTAGTCGAGATTTTGGTGACGTACACATTTGAAAGAAAACCCTCAAAGATATTTTTTACAAAAGCCAATTATTACTTCTTTTTTGATGATTTTCGAGGCTATTTCTTTTTTCAGGGCCAAGTCACCGATCTGGTGGCGCAAATCGGTGAAATCCTCCGGTGTAACGCCGAGCCTCTGTAATGAAGAACATCAATGATTTCTGTTAGAAAGTTCTTCTTGATCACTGCCCGGGGCTTTTTTTGGTTTCATTAGAAAAAATAATCACATTTGAAACATTTTTGCCTTTCTCGATGAAAAAGAAGTTTTTTTAAGGTTTTTGCACATTTCAATTTTAATCTGTAATGAGAAATTACCCGTTTGTCCAGGTCATATCTGTCGACGAGCGCCAAAAGTATAACAGGTACTAACCGAGAGGAATTCGTCGCAGGTTTCCCGAGCATCTTTTTCGTCGCGTTCCAGATATCGACATCGACGATATTGATGCATAACCTCATCATGAAGGAGTTTGTACTGCTTTTGATCTTCCTCATCATCCGTCATCCATCGTTTCTTACTTTCTTTTTCTTTCAACTTCGATTCTAACTTGTATTCTTTATAAGAGAGCCGTTTATATACTTTCTTCCAAACATTGAAGATTTCGTAATCTTTCTCAGTTAACATCCTCACGGATCTGAAACAAAATTTTTAGGCATGGAAAAAACGTTTAAAAAATCCGAACGCGGAAAAATGCCGAAAAGAAGAGTTTGAAAGCGTCGGGAACAAAGTGAGGGCTTCGGAGCAATCATTTGTATATCAACTAAACGAGATTCAAAGAAGAGTTCACAAACACACAAGACAATGGCAGGAGAACAAAAAATTAATCGTTCGAATGTTTGAATGGACGGCGCCGTTCGGGTCCAGCAACGCGCCAAATGTCACACGCCGCTCTCGCGAATGAATCATTGAAGTTTTCGGATTTAGCATTTGAACGTGAAATCGAGAAAAAAATTTTTTTTTGAGAAAAAGTTTTTTTCACCTTGTTATGTTAGATTATTCAGAAGATGAGAAGAAATACATTAGATTATTTTTTTCCGACAAGGACAATTATCATCCATTGAACGTATATTGATCAGAAGTTAGCGATTGCGAAAATTTTTACATTTTTTTCTATATAAAAATCAGTTTTTTTGTATTTGATGTAGTAATTTTTTTATTGTCATGGGAAAAGAGATTTTAGTTTTACTGTTTTCCTTCTTTCTGACATAATTAAAGACTTGCCCTTTTTGTAGTTTCATTCCAGAAGCTTCTCAAAATGTACTGAATATAGCAGACGACTAACATCAACATGTTAAGAACAAAGATTTGTTTGAACTGATTTGATCAAAATAAATAAAAAGAAAAAACAGACTTAACACGGAAAATAGCGAAGAATTCAAAAAGAGGGAAGCGGTCGCTCGAGCCGAGGAGGGGAAGGGGAAAGATGTGGGGAAGTGGGCGCGGCGTCGTTGTTACGGTTGGCTTTGGTGACTTGTAAACAAAAAAGTTTCTTGGTGGGAGAATCGAACGAATATCCGGCATACCAACGCTTCCATCAGCTTTGAAAAAAATAGACATTTCGAACAATTTAAATTTTTTTCTTCCTTCACAGATTTTGTTATCAAAAATTTTTTTCTCATTTCAATCTTGTTTCTTTTTTTCAATTTCTCTCCCGAAAAAAATCAATTTTTTTCAACTTTTTTTGAAAAATTTCAGCGTCCGAGAATATCCGGAAAACGGGGATTTTTGAAAATTTTCCCATTGGATCTTCCGAGGAATAAAAATCGAACTGATTTTATTCCAACTTTGCAGGTTGCATCTTCCTAAAATTCATCCAAAGACTTCCCAATCAAAACTCTGAAGTTAAAGGGCCTAGGACAAATTAAACTCTTCCAAGCTCATAAAAGAACTATCCCCTATAAAATGCGAGAGTTTCGGAATTTTTCGAGTCCAAATCGTAATTAGCTACTTGTCGATAGGAAAGTCTCACAAAGAAGCTTTATCGTTGTTTACTTCCTGGGAATCGGTCACCGATGACGCCTCCGAGAAAAAACGCATTGTTGTTCTTGCATTATGCCAGCCGACTACAATCGATTGACCATCTGCCCGAAACGCAAAGGCGCTCAAAGACTAAGGAGCTGGTAAACTGTATAACTTTCCAGCTCTTCTGTCCGAAAAACGGCGACCCTCCAAACATAAGACTGCAGCTGAGATTTAGAGAAACTTCCAAACTCCTAACAGAATGACAAAGAACTTCATTGATCGGCCCGCTTCAATCATCAGAAAATACAGAAAGAGAAACTTTGACTTTGTGTCGTGAATCAGAGATTTCCAAGAAAAATCACAGGCCAACAACTTGATGTAACAAGTTTTTAACATTTATCAAACAGTTAAAACAACAACAGAAGGGAAGGTTTGAGAGAACAGAAGTGAAATTGTAGCCCTGCAAAGCCTCGTTTTTAATAGTTGAAGGTTCCGAAGAAGATTTTTCCAGCATTATCGTTTCCGGTGATAGGAGTGCGGCCAACCTGCAAAGTTTGAATTTCGAACCGAAAGAGATTCTGTAGTTCAATAGGCACGAATACCGTAGTCAATTTTTACTGCCGCAAAGGATTATGACAGGAAAATAGCAGAACATTGATTTTCTGATGAAACACAAATATTTTTGAGATCATCTTGATCTCCCAGTATGCCACTTTTTGTCAAGCTAGCCACATATTGATCCCTCGAAGTGGACTTTCAAGCATTTTTGGTATCCTCTAATGTTTATATCTCGACTGAGATGTGAAAGGTGTAGGTTTTTCTTGATCTGGAACCAATGTGCACTTGAGGAAATTTCAGCCAAGTTTGAAATAATGCCTCATTTTTTGCGACAAACAGTGAGGGCGGCTGTGCCTGTTCACGGCTGGCTCGGGACGCCAAAAACGTGACAATGTCTGCGCTCTCCGCCAGCCATACTTTCTTCAGTCTCAGCGCGCCAAGAAGTTTTTCGAAGGCTCATGCCGTGCATCGGCTAGATATTTGCGAAATGTTACTTTTAGCTATAAAGGCTCAAACTGGTTTGATTAAGCTCAAATTCAACAATTTGATGTGTCAAAAAGTGTTATTGGTACGCTCGAACAAAGTTTGATTAAACATCGAAAACTAAAATATTATAGGATTTCAACTGGACCTCTTCCGAGCGGGAGACTTGGTCTGCAATAGCGTCGTCCTTTTCATACTTCTCGACAATCTCCGTCAGCTCATTTGTCTTCCTTATGCCTTCTCGGAACTCTCGCTTCTGCAATGCAAAAAATAATAATATCGAGATATTTTCCGAAAATGAAAGTTAAACAAAAACGAGCCACTTTGAGAGAGTTATTGACGTAAAACTGCTTGGCGAAATTTTGCCTTTCGACAAGAACTCGCGCCAACATCGAGCCCCAGGCCTTCGTCGACTTCATCTCACTTTGCGAGTAGTGAATTCCGGTTTCTTTTACTTCATTTTTCTTTTTTGACTTCCTCTCGGAACAATGCATGATCTTGATTGCCGCATGCAACTCATCGCGGTAAATCTGCAGCTCTTTTTTCAGATCTGCCTGCTTTTCTCTGATGGTTTTCTGAAAATAGTCGCATTTTTATTCATATTTTGTGAGAAGGTGCAAAGCAGTAAGGAAAAAAAGTTAAATTAGAAAGAAAATTTTTTGAGGCCATGAAAAAACTTGGCGATACAAGAAAATCAAATAAAATTCATCTCCTAACACGTTGGTAGTTGGTAAACTTTCGAAAATAGGCTTGAATGCTCGCTGATTTCTGTAATGAGAAACTAAATAACTCCACATGCACTACCTCTCAGTTATTTCCATTATCAGATCACTCTCTAGATGGGGGAAAACTTCAAGTTCTGAACCGTGTAGATCATCGCTTTGGGTTCAGGACGGTGTTGGGGCTTTGGCTGGCTCTCTCCGTCGTTGCTATTGTCTTCGAAAACGAAGCCTCTGTCGTCTCTGTTCCTCACATCTCCTTCTCCCAGCCCGGCTCTCATCATCTCATGATCAACCTTCGGAACGCCTATGCTCTAGAATTGAATAAAAGTTGTTTAGATTTGCCAAAAAACTGTTTTCTGATCACCTCCAGTATGATTTTTCTTGTGCTTCTAATCCTTTCCGTTATCATTCCAGCAAGGAATTCAATTTAATGCCTCCTGTGCATGTTTACTTCATACAATTTTATTCTCACGAATTTCAAAGGAATACGTCAATAAAAACCAACCATCAATATTTTGTCGCAAAGGCTTTTGGCTTTTTTGACTTCTTTTCTGAGAAACAGTCGGTTCTCAGAGTGCGATTCGAGCCGCAGCTGGAGAGAGAGCCATTCTTCCTGATTCTTCTCGTTTCGACTTTCCATCCACTCTTTTTTCTTGTTTTCGAGGCCTTCTTTCAAGAAAAAAATTGTCGCTTCCATTTCTTCAGAGCCTTCTGCTTAGATTTCCAATTTCGAAAAAGTTCACGATCTTTTTTGGAGATCATTGTCCCTAATTCTGAAAATGTATTCTTTGAAGCCAACGTGAACGAGTTGGGAAGAAATTCGAAAGCGTCGAGCGTAAAAATATAGTAGACTGAAATAAAATTGCTTATATCTCTCGAGAAACATTTTCGAAAAAACTAATTTGTTCAGTTCCGTTCAAGTATCCAAGATATGACTGTTCTCTCTTTAATCGAATCTTGAACTCACAAAGTCAATTAACTTTTTCACACGGTTCACAAGGTGAACGAGAAAAAAAATGAAGCAAACACTATTTGCATATCCAAACACTACAGCAAGATATAGTGAACAAAACCGAAGAACCTAACAAAAAAGAACGGCAAACGTCTGGGAAACCAAAAGCGGTTGAATGGCGCTATTGTTTGAACGGACGGCGCCGTTGAAGATTTTGCCACGATTCTCATCGCCGCCAAATAACAGACGCGCCGTTCTCACATTTTGAAACCATTCAAAAAACTCGCGCCCTCGCGTACGCGTCCCCAAAACGAGGGGACAAGGTTCAACCTGAAAAGTCACCGATTCTTGTCTCTGGTCTCACATAAACATTTCAAACTTTTAGCGTCAAACTTTCAAAAAAAAGAGAAAATAATTCATGAGTTAATTTTGTTACAGACACTGAGGGAGCGTTTTGATTTATAAAATGGAGAATTTCATGCTCTCTTTATCGAACTTTGTGCCTTTTCTCATTTGAAACTGGAAACCCTCTTTTCACCATTTTTGAACTTTCTTCAAAAACTTCTACAGTTTGTGTGATTTTCCGTGAGGACAATATATAAATTTTCTTTTCCACTCGGCATTTATTATTTAGAAGCATCTCGCATTTCCGAAATATGATAATTGCAAGATTTTTCAATTTGTTTGTGCAAAATATTGGACAGTAAGTAACCTATTCACAGTAAATGATCTTTTTTACAAAAACTATAACAACTACTTTGCAAATTCAGGCCATCTTCCAGACACAAAAAAAACCCCTGGTGCAACATTTTCACTCTGAAGTTTCATTTTTCAGAAAGAAGTCTTGTGAGGCAAAAAATTAAGTTTCCGCACTGACTTGAAAAGAAAGAGCCACAGCGAAATAGTGAAAACTGACGATGAAGTATCAGGAAGGCGCAGAAAACTTTTTTAAAGAGCCTTTGGAGTTATCTCCTTCTCTCATTCACCAATGACGGCCGCCAGAAAACAAGTTTCTCTCTCAGGGACACTCTCGACTGCGAGAGAAGCACAAACTCTGAGGAGAACGAGAAAAACGACATAGCATCCTTCTTCAAAGGCGTGTCCAACCACTGAAAGAACGCCCGAAGTACAGAATCCTCACCAACCAGTTTTCGAAGAAAAAACGGGAAAACCGACGATATCATAACACTTTCTAAAGCCTAACTGTGGGCCATCAACCTAACTGAAAAATGTGCTCAAAATTGTGATTGGTCAGAAAAATTGTTATGGGTTTCATCTCGATACACATACGAAAAAAATATGTGCTGAGATTCTTTTACTTGACAGAAGTGATTATGGAAAAAACGAAGAAATTGGGAAAAATTCGATTCTCTCGACACGTCTTTGGTGAAGCTGTTACAACCCACATCTTTTTTTTTAAATCACGGATCTCGAAGTGTTTTTGTCCCCGTGTTTCCAAAGCAACTGGCTTCTTGTGCTGAAATTGTACGACAGAATTAGAAGTTCAGATATCAGACTTACTTCGAAGAAACATTTTAACAAGACTATACTTCATGTCTTGAGGTAAAGATTTTATTACAAATTATTTGACAGACGAGAAAACAAATACAGAAGTCCAAGAACAAATCTAGAAAAAAATACAACCGAAGTGAGGTCAGGGTAGAAGTTATCACCGTTAAACGACTTCAAAAGACAAATGTTGCGTGACAGTGAAAGAAAAAAAACGACGACGGCAATGGTAGTTGAAATGGAAGGCACGAAGTAAATAGTATCAGAAGAAAAAAGTGTAACGAAAAATGAAAAAAGGTATCAAAAAATATATAACTCAAGGCGAATCGACGTCGACGTCGTTGGGGGCTGCGCTCCCTAGTTGCTCGTCGTCCTCTTCTTTCGACTCGTCCAAGTCCAGCTCTCGAGCCGGCTCACCGTCCTCCGCCTGCAAAAATCAATGTCAGTTCGGAATATCACCATTTCTGAAGAATTTCAGTTAGAAACTCACGCATTCGTCGCCATTTTCCTCCATCAACTGTTCGAAGGCGGCCTGAGCATCTTCAGCCTTCGCCACGAGGTTCGACGCTTTCTCGATGATCATCTCCAACTCTTTCTTGACCCTGCGGACCTCGATTTGACGACGCAGCTCATTACCAATATGAACCCGGTCCATGGCCACTTCCAGCCAAGACTGGATGTTCTCTTCGAACTGCACGATGTCGTCCGCTTCGTTCAGAGCATCGTTCATCTCTTTGAGCAGCTGTTGAGCGCGGTTCGACGACATCTCCGGGTGCTTTTCTGAAAGATCAGTCGAATGATTCATTAAAAAGCGTAACGAAATTCACACACGATCACGTAGAGAAACAACAATATTGACAAAAAAGGGGGAGTTTTGCGCTTTCTGGATGACGCGCATAGAAAATAAAGTTTTTAAGCTTTTAAAATTTTTATGAATCGATGTTTCACATGTCTCAGTATGAAAGAAACGTCAAGTACTGTGGGAAATTTCGGGAAAAGCGGTGTAAAATGGACAAATATTTTTTTTGAAAAGATGAAAAGTGTTTGAGGTTGTCTGCTTTTTTGTGCTGTGTTTTTATCCTTTTCGATCGATGAGCTCACTAAAGGCAACTGATATATATCCTTGTTAATTTGTTGCTTCTTTCCCGCTTTCTAAATGAAAGCTCTCAAATTGATGGGCTCACGGAATCGACATTTTGGAAACTCTCACAGTTCAAAAGTCATTCAATATCATGAATACTATCGATCGTTCAGCGGTCGACGAATGGAACTTCGCTGATAAGTTCGATCAACGAGTCGTCCAATCGATCATTTTTGAGAGTTCTGCTCTATAACTACTTTCATTTAAATTTACGAACCCCCACGCATCAGGCTTTTCTTATTTTGAATAAAAAATCAACCTTGAACTTCAAACTGAATTTCCGTGTGACACGCGAACAGTTCACAAGGTGCATTATCTTCATTGAGTGGGACGAGATCACGAAAGTGGAACAAAATGCTATAGTGGATAGTATATACATGTGGATTTGGTGCAGAAACAACTAGTGGAAGGAATATTTTAGGAAATGCGCTAGTAACAGAAGGTGCATGTGAAAACGAAAGTGTGTAACCAAATGAAATGAACAAAAAAAAACGACATAACATGAGAATCCAGGTGGAAAACAGCGAATTTGAAATACTGAATCGTTCAAAAAAGAGAAAGAACGTTGTAAAAAAATTAAGTGATGGAGTGCCAAAAATGGCCAAAAGGATAAAAGACAAAACAAAGTGGACATTGAAGCAGTGAACAAAGTTGAAACTTTGCAAAAAAAAAACAGACAGTAACAAGATTTAGTATGCAGAAAGAGAAAGAACTGCGTTTATTAGTTGAGGTTTGGACTGGGAGAAGCTAAAACGAAAGAGTACAAGAAAATTTGGAAACAAAATGAAAAATGAACCAGTGTTCGAATTTCGGTTGGAAAAAAAACACAGTAACAAATCAACAAATACAGAAAAACGAAGGGAGTTTGAAAAACGAAATTGCTACAATTGGTTTGGGTTTTAAGAAACGGCAAAAATAACTTTAAATGTGTTTGACCCTTAAGGGAAGGCTAGGAGAGCTGGAAAGTCGCCGAGGCTGAGAACGGAAGAATGCGGAGTGATTAGGAGGTGGAAGTGGAGCCGAGAGCAGGTAGATCATGGCCAAGGCATATCCAACCGGCACTTTTTGCAAATACCGTCGCACAAGCCAGTGAGCGATTGATCTGAGTCCGCCTGCAAAATTCAACTTGATTAAAATAAGAAGAGTTTGGAAATTCAAGTCGCAAACAAAATTTACTCTGTTTTCAGCGTTGCCAGCATTTTCAAGAGCGGCAGCGACAAATTCAGGAGGGAAAACATCAATTTTAGGAACGGCAGTGGCCATCCCAGTTGCGGTGTTGATGTTGGGCTGTCCGGCCGTTGTCTCCTCCTCAATGTAGCCTTGCGGACGCCAGTTTTCGTGGCTTTCCAACGCGATTTGAGACTTGTGGATAAATTCGAACATCACCGAGAAGCAATCCCGAGGCTGCAGTTGAACATTTACTCGTATGAATTGAAGAAGAAAACTTACAAGCTTTTCTCCACGGTTTGCCATGAACGAGCTGACACCTTTTAAAGTGGCCCACAGGGCGACTCTCGCTTCTTCCGCTTTCCGACTCCAGTCTCCACGAATCATTCCGATGTCCTCCAGCTCGCCAGCATCCATCTTTGCGTACTCTCCCGCATCCTTATTGAAATAGTCGACCCAATGATCGAACCGCTTGACGTCATCGATCAGAATTTCCATTTGTCTGAGCCACTTGAGGCCGATCTGCATTGCGGCCAGGGACTGCAATGAAGTGAGATACGAAAAGGTCATGATCATCAAGGGAAGCTCGAAGATTCCGAGTATTCATTATTAATACCTCTTCTTCTTCTTTCGTCTGTTCGGCCTCGGTCAACTGCGATCTTCTCTGCGACTCCTTTTTCCACCACTCTTCGTACTGCACGTTCCGACCAAAGTTCTGAAATCAGAGAACCGTACGAGAAAAGCAATTGAACGACATCTTCTATGGCACTGTTTCCGTTGTTATTCCGATATATCGAGAAAAAAGAATCAGTAATGATTTACTTATCAATTTGAACCAACCTTTCGAGTTTCCTTCAGATCTTGTGTTTCAGCAGCGATGTCTTTTTCGAGCATGGAGATCACCATCAAACATGCATCAAGTTTCTGTCGGAGTTCCGCCGCCTCTAACTTCTTCTCTCTGAGCCTAAGTTCGTTCTCCTTGATGCTGTTGCTGAGAGCGATCGCGCGAACCGTTTGCATCTTTCGGTTTCTGAAAACGCTTTCCAGGATCTTTTTCAGATTAGATATCAAAGTGAAACACAGGTACAGCCCCACAAACCATTCTGACTCTGAGACAAAATTTCAATAGAAAAAAGATCAAGAATCCTGACAGAAATCAATAAGCAATTCTTATTTGTCTTTCCGGATATGTAGATTGATTCAAGTAGTTTTCAGAGAAAAAAATGATGTGGCGAAATAAAGAATTTTGATTTAAAAACAACTCAAACTGCATTTCGAATTCTTCAATTAACGATGAGATTGCAAACGAAAAGTTGGTGGAAAGTGTTAATGAATTATTTCATAAAATTACCTCCACTGTAATAATGAAAATAATGAAAACGAGTTATTGTAGCGTTGAGAATTTGCAGCTGAAGCTCCCAGTCGGAAGAGTTTAGGTGTAGCAGCAGTCGAGGCAAGACGACTCGAAGAGAAGGATGTTTGATGGAACACCGCTAAGAGTTATCGTTTGAGAGAACGGCGCCGTTCCAGGTCTCCAACGCATTGTTTTTGGCGCCCAATGTCGAGGGCGCCAGTTCTCTGAGGTCAGTCTTTGACCAACCGTTCAAAAAATATATTTTGGCTCCGAGTCCAAAAACACCCCAAAAAAAACTTTAACTGGAAAAGTTATTATTAATAGAGAGCGTCAAGTTTTAAATTTTCTTTGTAACATTTGATCAACCTGCATCCAAATTTTCAATGAAAATGATTCTAAGCAACGAAGTAAAGCATTTTATATTTACGGTTCGTTTTTCAGAACTACTGGCAGCTGACAAAAATAATTTTTTTCTTGTTTCATGCTATTGCGTGAGAGAATAATTACTAAGTTTAGTTTTTATTATTTTTTTCTGCACTTTTTTTGTGATGACGCTCTTACTAGCGCTAAAATTAAAAAAATTTCTAACATCAAGCAACTTTCGAGAACCTTTCCTGTTTTTTTGAACATGAAATGTTGAAATCAAAGTTAAATCTTGTTGAAGCATCCCAATTCGCTGTTTTTCAAGTGAAAAGAAAAAAAATTACTTGTCATGAACTTTGTAAACGCATTTTTCCAAATATCGATCGAATTCCGAATTTCATTGCAGATTTAGTGCATATTATCAATGATAATCCAATTAAGTATGTAAAAGATTAGATGTATCTCTTATAAAAATTGGAAAAAAGACAGTTTTTGGTGACTTTTCCTGAGTCTTGGTCAAAGAATGTGCGCCCCATCGGTCAAATGCTCGTCGTATTTTTTTACGGCGAGAAGGCAAGCGAACTGTTTTTTTCGATTTATCCGATAAGGATAAAACATAAATGAAAACCAATTTGAAGGGACATTTACATGGAAGCATTAAAAGACTTTTTCAAATAATTGAAAAAAATTGAGTTTTTGATAAAATTTGGCATTTTGAGGAAAAATCCAATATTTTTCTCAGCTCAAAAAAGTTGATGTACTGTTTGATTTTTTCATACTTTGTTTGAAGACCTTACGTTTGCTGAGAGGCTTTTTATTTAGTTGCTCAAACTTTCCCGGATCAATTGTTTCACAGAAAAGATGAAAGATTCAAAATAAGTGATAAAGCTCTCCGGAATTCTGAGCTAAACCAAACGATGGCTTTTTATTCAAGAAAATTTTCAAGAGGCCAAAGAATTTTAGACTCCTCAAGACTGCTGCAATCCTCAAGAAGGTTCCGAGGAACTGAACAAAAAAACCACGATTTTTTAAAAGTTTAAAATAAAGGCAAACTTTTAAATGAAATAAAAAGACTTTACAGAGAAAAAAAGCAATAATGTATGGATGACAAAGTATGCAGAACATATTTGGCACTAATAAAAAAACGCTTTGAAGAAAAAAGAAAAACATCATTGTTGAATTTCATAGCCTCCAAAAGGAAAAATCAGAAATTTCTGTTTTTTCCAAGCATTTGACAGTTTTCAATGAAATAATTCTGAATCAACTAAGTTAATATTTTGTAGAGTTACAAAAACCCGCTTGGTTGATTCGAAATTGAGGGAAAAAAACAATATAAAAAAACACTTGCCAATATATAATTTCAATGGTGTTCCCTTTCGGAGTATATAAAAACTATATTATTATTTTGTCTCTACAACCTTTTCTAGAAAGAAATTACGAAAAACAGTTTTATCGGGAAGACCTTGATTATTCTGTGTGCATGTTCCTTCAAACTTGTTGCATTTATATTTCATCTTCATCGACTGATTATTTATGAAATGGATAAAACAGTTTTCTTGCCTCCGCTCCGTAAAAAATACGACGAGCTGTTGTCCGACGGAGCGCACATTTCACAATCGAAGTTCCGTGAAGGTTACTAGAATCTGTTTTGTTTCCAATTTTTCTAAGAGTTACATCGAATATTTTAGATAATTGGTTGTACCATCAGTTGCAGTATACACGGAATATATGATAAGATTCGGAATTTGATGGGTATTCGCAAATCAAGCTCCTTCCAGAGCTTGATGAGAAAAATACCTGTTCCACTGCCTTTTGGAAACAAAACGTCAAAGAAAAGCTTTTCGAACTAAGGAAATTTTGAGGTGATTCGACTTTTCATTCAGCTCTTCACGCTCAAAGACCAAACAGTGCCTTGAAAATTGCTTTTTTGATTCGAAGGACTTTGGAACACTTGTTCTTCCACAAAAAGTATTGTACTTCAATCTTTCTGGTAAAATAATGTAGCAGATATGATGTATTTTATTATTATTTCTTTTGAGAATGTCCATTTTTAATAAATGCCCGTCTGCCGTATAAAAACAGTGATGGCGTCTTTTTTTGCGGTAAATCGAGTGTCGTTCCTTGCGTAACGGCAACACTGCCAGAGAGCCTGGACAGCTGTAGAAAGTCAACAAGCAATATCAAGCTCGAAAAAAGGACAAATGTCAACATTCTATTTTTTTCAACGTCTTTTACAAAAAAAAAAAAATCAATTTCGCCTCCTCAATAAATCACGAAATGACTGGGGCTTTACTGGATTTCTCTCTAAAAGCTATTGACGACCTCATTCAAATTTTACATTTTGTATGCCTCAACCATGCTCCAAATTTTTCAAGTAGGCTCAAATATTTCTCAGAAGAGTCAAGAGTTATGAGGAAGACTGGGCAACAATACTTGAAAAGGCATGCCGTTACATGGAGGACCCCTCATCAACCGACCCGAATTGGTTCTACAGCAGACGTCAAGTTCGGCATCCTCTTTGAAGGTTCTACTCGATGCTCTTTTGATCATGCCTCATTGATAGCGGGGCCGCATTCTGACCTTTTGGAGACAGACTCCTTTTTTCTTTTTATTATCTTCTAATAAGCTTTTTATTCTCTTATGAGTATTAAACTGAAAAAAACATTTTATTTTGTAACAGTAATACGGCGAAACTTCAACTTCAATTTCTGATGAAAAACGAGATGGCATTACCAAAAATACTGTAACAGAAACAGACAAGAACCATAGGTAAAAAGTTAACAGACACAAACATAGTCAAGAAAAAAAAATAAAGTTTAAAATGAAAGAAGTGAAGTCAAAGTGAGTCACGCAAGGATTTTACGCCGAAAGGTTCACTGAAGACCGGGAAGGATTTTCCACTCGCTGCTACAGACTTCCAGCTCTTCGACATCTTCATACAGGCTTCCGTCTTCGGCGCAACCGCGGATAGCAAACAGGGAATCCTCGGTAGAGAGCAAGGTGAAGTTCTTCCGACGTTTGTTCATCGACGGCTCGCCATGCCATGTGTGCTTTTTCGGGTCGAAGCTGCGCACTGTATTCAGCGTGTTGAGCGAGTTGCTAAATAATTTAAAGATGATACAGCTAGTGAAGTTAATAACGAAAAAAAGTGATTTATAGAACTGTTAGAAAAAACACGAAAAACGGGGTTTCGGCCACATCTTTCTTGTAAAGAATTCAATTTTTCTTGAAAGTTTCTGAAGTTGCGTTTTTTTCAATGAACTGAAACTTTTTCAAAATTTTTAAAAAATAACCGAAAAAAATTGTAGTCATTACAAAAAGTTGTGACCGCAACCCCATTTTTCGTATCTTTTCTGACGGTACTGTGAGATCATCATTTTCGAAATTTGATATTCCCCAATTTTTGATAGCCCATAGCCCTCAACTTTTTTTTTTGGAGCTGACGAAATTCTCGAAATCAAAGCAAAATGAGAAAACCAACCTCCATCCTCCAGCAATGTAAATTTTTCGGTTGAAAACACAAGCTGCAAATCCGGCAACCCCTTCTCGCATTTCTGCAACCTGAAAAACAAAAGTCAATAGAAAAAAAAAAGATAATACTTACAATTTCCCACTTTTTGCTCTCGCAGTTGAGTTTCTCGGTACGTTTCTCATACTCTTTGCCGTTGTAGCCTCCCATAACTTAAAAAAATAATTTGATAAGGCGAATTTAAAAAAAAAAGAAAAGTTCAAAGTATGCACCAAAAAGTTCTCCGTCACAGGAAACAACAGCGCAATCGGAACGGCCGCAGTTTAACGACGGACCATCGACCCATCTATTTTCCTCCGGGTCGTAAATCTGCAGCTCATCGCTTTTTAACACCCAATTTCTTTTATTCAAAATTCAAATCTCCGCAAAAAAATTTGGTAAGACATGGAGAAGAATAAAGGAAGTTTCTGTTGGAATACAATTTTTTGGGTATAGGAACTTTGGCTCTAAGTCCAGTGCAAATAAATTCCAAAACATGATCTTGAGTTTTTTGAAATGCATAAAGCGCTCATCAACGCTTGGTCTTATTTCCGGCATTTTAGCAAAAAGCTGAACCAACTTCCACAGAAGTCATGTAGGAGCCGTTGAAGCCTCCACAAAGGAACATTTTCCCGTTGAAAAAGCCGGCAGAAGATCTTGATCGGGCGTGATTCAGCGGCGATCCCTGAAACAACTGCGAATGACAAATGTTCCTCCAGACAACCGACATTTCGCCGCAAGTTTTTTTCCTTGTTGTAAATATCCAATTCGTCCAGCTGAGACTCGTCGGACCCGCCACCAGCAAAGTAGATCTGAGGATAAAACAATGATAATGGATAGAAGATCAAAAAAATTTTCTTAAAAGTTTTATGCTGTTTTAAACTTTAAAGGAGTATTTGCTGTCCTTAAACGTCTCGAAAAAAATTTATAAAAATGGCAAACAAAGCAAAAAAAAAATCCCACCTCATTCTGATAAACGGCAACCGAATAATTTATCTTATTCTTCGGCATCTTTCCAATGACTGTCCATTTTCGAACGAAAGGATCGAAGCTTCCAATTATAAAGTTTTTCGTGGGAAAATGACTCCGATCTTTGAAAAAAACCAATTATCGAAATAAAGACAAAACTTAAAAGTACCTGCAGTGAGAATGGGTTGCGGAATCTGCTGGCGTCCAATCTGTAATATAATCCGATCAAGTTGGGATGATTCTTCGAAATAATACCGATATTCCGGCGTAGGCCTTCTGCAGCCTGGCAACATACTTTCCTTGCTGGAAAACTTCATCTGAAGCTTCCTGGAATGCAAACAAAAATTAACTCAAAATAAAGAAAAAAAAAACTCTTATTTTCTTCAAGGCTTCTTCAGCAGGGCCAATTATCTCAAATAAATTCTTCCTCGCTTCTTTTAAATTTTCCAAGTGTTTCTTGTGCTCATCCAATGACAACTTGAAGCCGATTCGATTATAATCATCAACCAACTGGAATTAAGCATTATAAAACAAAAAACCTGGAGAAACTCACTCCAATAATACCTTCGATATCACGTGAACAACGGTCTTGGAAGTCAAAAAGACGTTCCTTGATGTCGCGAAAAACTTTGTGTGCTCTTATTTTTGTCCACTCTTCTTCGTCCTGCAAAAAGAAAAGATTATTCGCTTCATTTTGACGTCTTCAGCACTCTCAACGCGTTCAGATACTTTCGGTTGTCGTGCTTCTTGTGGTATCCTAGTAGAGAGCAATCTCGACAACTAGCTATTTTTAGCTCCTGAAACCTCATCAATCTTTATCCCAGAAACACAAACTTTCAATACCAGGAGCTTTTCAGTAGCCGCTTTGAAAGGACATTCGGAATGACTGAATCTCCATAGGTCCAAAGTGTACGAACCGTCGTGCTTTTTTAGCACAAAATGTTCTTTTAACGCACAATCAATACAAACGAGCAGTTTTGTGGTAAAATCGCCACATTCAGAGCAAATCTCATCATTTTCCTCAAAAAATAAGTTTTTTATCAAAGAACCACTACGATAAAAAAATTGAAACACACGAAAATGCAAAGAAATTTAAAAACCTGCAGTTCATCTATCACTCCAAAAACGGTTTTCATCAGACCTGCAAAAAAATTTGAAAAAAAAATTGAGAAAGTGTTTGAAACGAACACAAGGTGGACAAATGAATCGAGCTGTCTTCATAGGCGTTTTTTTTTTTACACATTGGACAATCGGACCCTCTAGAAAACAATTGATTATTCTCGTTTCACTCCAAATTATTTCAACTCACATCAAACGGTTTTTACACTCCTCGCAGAGTAAATCGCGACAAGTTCCAATATAAGGTCTTCTATTGGTTCGGTCTGAATGTAAGTAAACTTTAATTACAGAAAAAAGAAGTCAAAATCAAAAACTTACTGAAGATTAGCGAGCAATTTTTACATTCGAGCCCATTACTCATGCTTTGTGAGTGATAAACCCGAACTCTGAAAAATGAGCTTCAGAAAGAATAAATTAACCATTGAATTTTATGAACACACATAAAATTAAGGCGTGAAAATGGATACAAATAATTTTTAGTTCAAAAAAAAAAGCGTCGCGTGAGATACGTTGTTTTGAGTTTACTCACACCGTTACACAACTTTCCAGACTCACAAGGAAGGCTATTTCACCTGGCGATTGGCAGTTTTTGAAAATTAGTAAGAACACTTTCTGATGTTGCATAAAGACTCTGAAAGTCTTGGCCTGTCCAATTTTCGGGTTTTTGAGAAAAGACATAGCAAAGTCAAAAAAAACTCTCTAAAATGTGAAAACAGACTATTTTAGGGTTTTGAGTCTTTATTTGTTGAAAGCTAGGAAACTATGCAAATTGAGACTATTGGAATCATCTCTCTGTACATCAAAAAGGGAATTGGCTGTGTTTTAAAAAATTCATAACCATCAAATAAAATTCCTTTACTTGTCAAGTCCGAAAACTTATTTTCTTTTTTCAAATGAAACGCTATTTTTTATTGAACATCATTTGAATCGTGAAGGGCTTGAAAAAATTGATCAGTAAATAATGATCGGTGCGAAAAAAACAGCTGTCGCAGTTGGAAAAAAAGGGAAATCTAAATTTGAAATAAATTCGATACGAAAATGAACTCGACCAGTATCAAAAAATTATCAGAAATATACGAAAATGATTGTTTAATTATTGATAATTTTTTTGGTGTGAGTCTTGATAAGATGAAAAAAAGCGCAACTGATACATAATCTAAAAACAACATAATAAAAATGTTTACGATTTTACGCCTTTAAGAATTTTTTTCTACGATCTTTCACAAATCCGACAAGCTGATATTGATTGAACCAAAAAAACGGGGAGCGCAAAACAGAAGAAAAACGTTCGAACGCTTGCTCATATTATGCTTGCGGCTGAATGGAGACCCAGACATACATAGAAAAACGGGGGAGGGAGGGGGGAAGGGCTTTGGGATATTTTTCCGCCTCCACTTTATTTTCAGTGGTCAACTGCCTAACTTGAAATAGTGATTCTAATTTGCAGTAAGTTTGTTCAGCAAATGAAAATGTCACGAAAAATCTCAAATGAGGGAACCTGTTTAAAAAAAAGAATTAGTTATGAAAAGTTTAATTTGTATAGTAGCTTTCAATCCTGGTACAGAAAAAAAACTAGAAAAGCAATTTTCCGGGAGTCGCGTAACGTTCAAAAACTTCACGCGAGTCGATGACGGAACTATTCGTCTGCTCGCGATGACCTGGTTGACGCACGCACTTCTGGTATCTGGCCGGCGCCCGCTGCTCGTGCTATCGATTTGAAAAAAAAAAACGGCTGGGTTGAACTTGCAAAGACTTTTGTTGGAAGTTCGAACGAAAATAACCCACAAATATCAGGAAAATGCAAAAAGAAAAAAACAGTGATGATTCAATTTTTGTTCACACTTCTTGAAAAAAATAAGTGGTAAATCGCTCTGTGATAGGAAAAAATACTGACTGGAAAAAGTTCGGATTTGAAATTGAGAGGTGGTAAAAAAAACAATTAGCTTTTTTAAGTGCACTTCGTTTCAACATAAAAACGAAATGAGTGAAGATACTCTCAAAAGATATGCTTCATTTTTATCAACGTCTGTGCAAAAAATGGATGCGTTGCTTGAACAACTCGTCCGTCTACGGTTCGCAGAACTAGGACACTCAAATTTTGACTTGGGCTCGGTCTTTTTAGTTTTTTTTCGTCAAAAAAGTAATGGAACGTCTAGATCTACTAGTAGGCGCAAAAAGCCAAGTTCAAATTGTTCAGCGGATGGAAGAGAGTTTTGAAGCTATCTTCTTGATTTTCTGGTGAGAGATTTTTGCAACTAGCAGAAAATCGTGTTTGGGGGTCTATTTTGTAAACATTTTATGCAGAGCTTAATGTTTGTCCTATTGATCAATTGGTTTTATTTAATTTTTATGGAGGTCCAAGGTAGCGATTTGACAAGAACCCAGAGCCTACCAATACACTAGACCTTCACAGACACACCGAAAATACATTTGGTCTTCTTTTTGGTTATATGGCTTTGAAGGCTGTTTAGACACTCTACTGTGGTCAATATACTGTAGAATTTTTTATTACACTTGTGTTGGATCAATATTTCACCGTAGGCATCAATAGAAGCGTAAAACAAATTTCTCGCGGCGCGGTGAGTGAGAATTTCGGCGATTGTGAGGTTAATCGCTTTGATTAATTTCGTGGCGTAGAAATACCCTATTTTCCGCTTTTATCTATTTTTTTTCAGAACAAAGATAAAAAAACATGATCAAAGTCAGATTGTGGTGCTGATTTAAAGTTGTTTTTTAGCGAACTAATAAATGGCTCATTATTTTTTTACCAACCTAATAGTATTTCGGTCAGAGGCGGCAAAAAAAAATTATTGAAGATTAAAAAAAGCTTTAACTGATAGAGCATAGTGAAAGACATAAACGAAGGCGTTCCATTGAGCTGAGTACTGAGAAGCTCAAAAAGAGAGCTAAATGAAAGCTTCTAAGAGTCACAGAAGCCACTAGTGTGAGCACATTACAATAATCGCAAGCTTTGGATTTGTGATATTACCAAAATAGAAATCAAAAAGAATAAAATCGAATAAGAAAAAAAAATCCAGAAGCTTGAAGTCAGTTTGAATAAATTCAAAAAGAGAGAAATGTTATCTTCCTCAACTTTCTACCAAACTTTCTCCAACCGATTCCTGAAACGATGGGTTTCCAGAGCTCAATTTCTAACTGATGTTTAGCACGACGACGTCGCTGGTCACCCAAGTGTTCAAGGCTTTCTCAGAAAATGTTTCTTGGAAAGTTTTGGGAGAAATTGAAACTCTGGGGAAGGTATCCTTTAGGACTAATAACACGACCTTGGCTTTTAGGTGTTCAAATACCATTTGGTTTTGTAAAATTTTTGGAATTTTTTCGCACTTTGAAAAAAAAACCTTTGTTCAGCTCCCCTGCCCAAATTTATCATTTTTTGTCTGAATGTCATTTTTCCATTGATCCATTGATCAATATTATTTCATTATTCTTGCTTCGATGTCACTTCCTCTTTCACTTCGTCCATGTAAAATTCATCAAGATTAGTTTTAGTATTTCAGTGAGTTCCCAAGTAAAAAGAAAACACTTTGAAACTTCATTGCTGAATTTTTTTGGCTTTTTGCTTTAAACCAATGGAATATTGTTTTTTTGTTTCAATGTATTTTTTTCTTTATTCCCCATTATTTTTTTCATATTAAATAGTGTGATTTGACGTTTTCAAGTAACGAAAAACCAGCTTTTTGTAGTATAAAACGGTTTTATTTCCTTTAGAGCAAAAAGGTGAGTGAGAAAATGAGAAAAAAACTTGAAAAAGAAATTTTGGAGGAAATAAAAACAATTGGATAACTCTGCATGGATTTTTGAAATTAAAATGTGAAAAAAAAATAAGGGCGCACAAATGAATGCGTAAGTAAATGTCGTGAAAAGCTCCAAAAACAAAAAAAAAAGTGAAAAAAGGCCATCTACAGGGTGACAAATAAATATTGAAACCGTTTTTTGTTTGATCGCTGCTTTTTGCACAAAGGACTGGCCTTTGAATTTTTTTGTTTATTTCGTTCATTCATGCTCACTTATCATGTGTTTGAAGTTACAGCTCATACTTTTCAGTTTTCAGGTGATGGTGGCCCCATCTCTGTACCGTACCGCCATCATTGATTGTGTCAAAAGCGGAATGACAAATTCAGAGATCGTTAAAAAGCTGAAAGTGTCTCGTGTACTCGTTTTTCGAACTGCACAACGCTATCGGCATCTCGGTACTTCAGATGACATGCAAAGAGGGGACGTCCAGTCACCGTCACGACTCCAGAAGCAGTCAAAGCTGTTCGAGAGAAAATCAGACGCACCCCGGAAAGAAGCATGAGAAAGATGTCAAAAGAATACGAAATGAGTCAATAATCGATGAGAACTATTGTCAAGGACAAGCTGAAGATGATTCCATACCGTATGCAGAAAGGAGCCTTCCTCAATCAAAAAAACAAGACATTGCGCATGAAAAAGGCTCGAAAGCTGCTCGCTGGCACGCAAGATGGCTCGCATCTGACGACGCTATTTACCGACGAGAAAATCTTCACTGTGGAGGCGAACAAGAACGGCCAAAATCATTGGATCATCGCTACTGACTATCAGAGTGCCTGTGAAAAAGGAAAAATTCTGAATAAAACTTCGCATCCGGCTTCCGTGATGGTTTTGCCGGAATTACCGCTGACGGCAAAACTCCGCTGATTTTTGTGGATCCTGGAGTCAAAGTGAACCAAGTATACTACTGGGAGTAGATTTTAAAATTGAGGGTTTTGCCCTGAGCCAATTCTCAGTACGGAAACCGACCATGGACCTTCCAGCAAGACGGCGCACCGCTCATCGTGCCAAAGGGACTCAAGAGGGGTGTCGCGCCAATTTTCCCGAGTTCATCTCGGCTGCTGATTGGCCTGCTTCCTCGCCCGACCACAACCCGATGGACTATGCCGTGTGGATATATCTGACCGAGAAGGTCTCTTCTAAGAACTACTTAAGTATCAAAGCTCTGAAGACCCCCCTCATCAAGAAATGGGACGAAATCGACGACGACTACCTTCGTGCCGTGATCGATGCGTATCCGAAGAGACTGAAGGCCGTTATCAAAGCTAAAGGAGGAAGTTTTAAAAACTATTTTTGAATTTTGTTTCTATATTGTATGAATAAAATTTGTTCCAAGTTTGGTGATGTTTGGTTGACTTTTTGAGAAAGTTATAACGTTTCAAACGCGTTTCAATATTTATTTGTCACCCTGTAGGTTAAAAAGTGTAAGTTGGGAAGAAAAAAATAAACCGAAGAATCTTAGAGCTAAAAAAAGTTGACAAAGATTGGTAACAGTGAATAACTATTGAAAAATGAAAAAAACAAATTTAAACTCTTGGAAAAAAACAATTGTGAGTTGTTTGGACAGCTTTCATGGACAGAAGTTATGAAAGTAGTGTGAATAAATTGTTGCTGAAAAAGGGGATCAAAGAAAAAAAAAAGTTATATCGCTGGACAAGATTTCAGAGGGAGGAAAAAAAACAAGAAACGCGTATGAATCATGGAGAGAACAAATAAAAATATGTACATTAAAAATAGTAGTTGAGCGTCTCGAGAAGACCGTAGATAGAAGGAAAGAGATGAAGACGTGTGCAGATTTGAACCGGTAGCTTTTCTCAATTACCAAGGGTCGCCAGCTTTTAATTCGCCGTCAGAATCGATGTCGTAGGCGCTGTGACGCAATTGGCGGCCCGAGACATTCTGCAACTCAGGACTATCAATTGAATAGAAATCTATTGTCAGTATAGTTTGTTTCGAAAAAACCCCTGAACGGTTTATATGCCTCATATAATCCTGATGAGAAAGAGATGAAAAATTCGAATTCCTTACCCAACGAAGTGTTTTCCGCTTTCATCTATAGCCGAAAAACCGTTTAAAAATTTTATTTTTTTGTATTATAAAAAAACTGCGGTATTGTGAAAAAAAAACTGATATTAATAGTACGAAGTTCTGAAGTTTCATCCTTTTTTTTTTACTTTCACTTCAAGGCTTCGAAATCATCTGAGTGTACTTCGTACTTGAAAAATGTACCTTCGAGGCTCCGGCTGTTTCTGGCTCCACCGCGGGTTCAACTGGCGTTTCAGCTGCATTTTCCAAGATCTTCTCGGCTTTGCGGCACTGTATCTCTAGACGGCGCTTTTCGTTCTCATCCTGCAATGTCATACATAGACAAACAGTAATAGAAAATAAAAACTAACCAAATGCTCTTTGTTTTGTTGCAGAAAGATGTCGACTTCTTTCAAAGTGGCGATGAGCTCTTGAAGAGTGGCGGCGCGGTATCCAGTCCAGCTTTGACGGGTTTCGTGAGAACTTCGATTCCCTTTTCCGGACGTCTTCATCTTATCTATGCTTCGAGTAGAAACGTCGATATCCTTCACCAAACGGTACAAGTGTATGCGAAAATTGCCGATTTTTTCCATCACGATTACTTTCTGAAAAAAAAACTTTTCAAATGCGCGAAAGTAACAAAAAAAAATTTCGTGAAGTTTCAAAAACAAAAAGATTTATTTTGGGTTACATATAAAAAGCCGCAGTAGCGTTCTGCGTCAGGTTCTGGAAGTAAAAATGTCAAAAACGTTGGTTCGTGAACGGAGAAAATCAGGGAATTTGAACATTCTTACTATCAATTCTTAAGTTCTTTCCAAAAAAATCAGGTTTTGCGCCTAATTAATTTTTTTAAAATGAAAAAAACTCTAATAAAGAAATCGAACTTTGCCGGTGACGTCGACGTCAGAGCTGTTGGAGACGGAATCTTGGCGGATGTTGGAGCTGTAGGAGACAGAATCTTGGCGGATGTTGGAGCTGTTGGAGACGGAGTTTTGGCGGATGTTGGAGCGGTTGGAGACGGAGTTTTGGCGGATGTTGGAGCTGTTGGAGACGGAGTTTTGGCGGATGTTGGAGCTGTTGGAGACGGAGTTTTGGCGGATGTTGGAGCTGTCGGGGACGGAATCTTGGCGGATGTTGGAGCTGTCGGGGACGGAATCTTGGCGGATGTTGGAGCTGTAGGAGACAGAATCTTGGCGGATGTTGGAGCTGTTGGGGACGGAATCTTGGCGGATGTTGGAGCTGTTGGAGACGGAGTTTTGGCGGATGTTGGAGCTGTTGGAGACGGAGTTTTGGCGGATGTTGGAGCGGTTGGAGACGGAGTTTTGGCGGATGTTGGAGCTGTTGGAGACGGAATCTTGGCGGATGTTGGAGCTGTAGGAGACAGAATCTTGGCGGATGTTGGAGCTGTTGGAGACGGAGTTTTGGCGGATGTTGGAGCGGTTGGAGACGGAGTTTTTGGCGGATGTTGGAGCTGTTGGGGACGGAATCTTGGCGGATGTTGGAGCTGTTGGAGACGGAGTTTTGGCGGATGTTGGAGCTGTTGGAGACGGAGTTTTGGCGGATGTTGGAGCTGTTGGGGACGGAATCTTGGCGGATGTTGGAGCTGTCGGGGACGGAATCTTGGCGGACGTTGGAGCTGTTGGAGAAGGAATCGCGGCACCCGTCGGAGCTGTGAAAAGTGGAGTCGTGGCCGGAGCCGACCTGCAACTTTAAAATTAGAACCAAAGAAAACTTCACAGTCCGTTCAAATGAACTCAAAACGTGTTGGCCCGACATTTATCGAAACGTCATTTCGAATCTATTTTCAGGTTTGCAAAAGGTTGAAAAAATGTGAAAGTAGTTTTGAATAAGTGGAACAAAAGCAACACTGACCGCCCAAAACCGTTTAAAAAATTACAAAAAGCGCCTTTTTCATGAAGTTTGAATACTCTAAATCGTAAATATCTAGACTTTTCAAATTTTCATATCGTTTTTTTTTTATCCCTTCTTGATATTTTTTGAGCTGTACCTGCCAGAATCTGGAGATGTCAGTCAGGGGCGCCGTTTTCACTTGCTTCCAATTGTTTTCAAGGATTAATTTGAAGGCGTCATGAATGCACTTGTCAAAGCAACGTCGGCTGTTTCTATTCTGCAATTAAAAAAAAACTTGGCGGAAAGAAGAAAAAGAAACTGACGAGCTTCTTGCTATTCTCGATCGAAAATGTGTTTGCGTACTGAAGAGCATAGTTCAAGCTTTCCTCGATATCAAATGCATATTCTGTCCATGCCAGTACACGATTGCGCAAGTTTAGGTGTTTGATATCCTCATAAATATCCGACGTGTTTTTAGGGAGATCGGCTAACTGCTTCTTCAAAAAGGCTGTCCTTCTTTGGACAAAATGGAAATCTTTGATGATGTTGTAGATGTGCTTCTTGACGTTCTGTGCTTCGTTTGCAGCTTTCTGGAAAAAAAGTCATCGAGTAGGTAAAACCAAAAAATGAGTGATAATTTAATAAAGCTTTCCATCATTTTTGGTTTGGCAGATGGAAAAATTTTTGTGTGTTGAGTTCAAAAGGCCCCAAACATTGTGGTTTAACTCACTTTCAGTTAATTTTTCTGAGTTCGTAAGCTAAGAATAATCAGATAAGGATAATTTGTTGCTATTTTTTTAATTCGAAAGGATTTTTTTTCATAAGGAAAAAAAGTTGATTTGAATGTTCTCTAGTTGAAATGGTAGCGGTTTTTTTGTTTCTGTACCTCTGATTCTTCTTTTGTCCGTTTTGTTACTGGTCGAAACGGGCTCGGTCTCATTTTTCCTCGACCTCATTTTTCCGTAGTATTGAGGGATCCTGTGTTTTCTCGCATCTGTAACAAGAAGTTTTGTGATTTTTCGTTATGGGATCGCAATCTTAATTTGCAAAGAAAAACAGATTTTCGTTTTTTTTTTCTGTACCTTTTCTTCGTTATCTCTGCCATTATTCACAAATGATTCCGAGCCGTCGTGTCTTATTTCGTAGAAAGCTTCCTGCAACCGAAAAAAACTTGTTTCGGAGAAAAAAAGTTTTTTTCAGGTTTTTTTATTGAGATGTCTAAAATTGTTTTAATTTTTTTCATATTTTATGGTGTGTTTGGTCGATCTCAAGTATTCGAAATTGAAGTTTGAAATTTTTTTTTGCGCTTCAAAGTTTGGGATTAAAAACAAGTTTACCGAAATAAACGTAGTATCGGGTTCGAAGTTTTGGACGAGCTGCACACTCGGACGACGGTTTTGCTTTTCGGAAACTTGTTTCACTCGATTCTCAGCAATCCATCGTTTAACGAGCAAACCCCCGTAATCACGTAACGTCTGGAAATAAAAGGTCATTTCAAAAGGTGATGAACAGAACTAACTAGAAAGGGGCGATTCGCGGCCAAGAAAGTGTCGACTCGGTCACAAGTGGCGATCAGCTCGTCACAGAATCCTTCAACAGTCACTGTCCAGCTCTTACGATTGAAATCGATATTTTCTTGGTCGTCGTCGCCGTGTGGCTGTTGATTTGTCCAAAACAGCTTTCTCACTACTGCGATGTTTAGGTGAGCCTCTGTTTTCTGCACGCGTTGTCGCAGGAAGCAACATTCCTCAGCGGCTGCCGCGTTCTGCAAAAACTTGTTCGAACGACCATCTACAGATGACGGAAATGTGGCATTTTTGGGAAAATGTAAATTTAAGTGTAACATGCGTTTTTTTGCTTTCCATATAACCAAATTGACAAACTCCAACTTTTCTCAATGTTCGTACCTCTTCTGACTTTTCAGCCTCTGCGGGATCTTCCAGTGCCTCAATTTGTGCATCAGGCTCTGTTTCGGCAACTGTGGAGTCAAGCTCCTCTGCCTTCTTGTGCGCTCTGGATTTTTGCGTCGCTGAGTTTTCTGCTTGATCCGTCGTGGATTTTTCGACTGTAGCAACTGCGGGATCCAGCTTTCCTTCGGCTCCTGCTGGAAGCTCTTTCGCCTTTCCTTCCTTTTTCGTGTAGAGCATCTTTTCTATCTCATGGAACTCCTTGACAACGTTTTCCTTCTGTAATGAGACAAAATTTGTTTGAAGATCAAATTAACAAACTACTTGTTTTTTTTTTCTGATGAATCACAGGGAACAAAAAAGATGAAATTTCCAAATTGAAACTCACTGCAAACAATTTGTTGATGGTGTTATTGCCCTCAGCAATATCTTCTTCTAACGTCGCTAATTTCTTAGAGCAGAACTCGAGACGTCCTTGGAGCACCGACTTCTCATCTCGAAATTTCTTGATTTCCTCTTCCTTTAGTTCCATTGTTTCAAGCGCTTTCTTAACGTCATTTAATCGCACCGCCATGATAGCTCTCTGAAAATGTAGACTTTGATGCTTATTTACTGGAATTTTCGAGGAAGGTTAACAGTAATGGTCAATTCTGCTTTAACCTCAGGCGAACGTCCATGGCGAAAAAAACGAAAAGAAGGAGAGGAAGAAAACGGAAGCGGATTTTCGAAAGAAAGTCACGAGGTGTAAAAGGAACTCAGCAAGAAAAAAGGACAGGAGCACAAATGACGACTTTGCAAAGGGTACCGTTTGAATGGTCGACGGTGTGCCACATCCGCCAACGGACTTTTTCGCGCCAAAGGTCGGAGGCGCCATTCTAAGGGGTCACCCTCTGACGAGCCTTTCAAATTTTTCGTTCCGAGTTTGAAAACCATGAAAAACCATGAAAACGAAGTTACACAAGAGTTTCAATTCAGAAATAAAAACAACTCAAAATCTTTTTTTGGCTCAGTAAATTTGTCGTATTGTGACTATGGACAAAATGCTGATGAAATTGCAGTGGAATCAAATTCAAAAACAGACAAACCGACATTCAAAACACTCGTAACAATAAAGAATTCTATCTTTTCAATTTGTCATCATAGTCAGTTGAATATGCCGGTGTTTGTCAATGTTTTACACGTTCTGAAACATTTATCGTTCCGCCGGGTACCTATTCAGCTCGGCTATTATTCAAAGCGAAAAGTGTTCCAGAGCGATGGAAACGATGAAAAAATCACCGGAATAATGAACTGGGAGATAAAGAAAACTCGAAAAGATACATTACTCCAAAATTCAAATTTCTAACTTGAATATTCTCAACGAACGAAAAAGAAAAAAAGTTCCAGATTGATCGAGTTTAAGATAAAATCATAGAAAGAATTCAAACGGGAGCATGAAAAAATTTTGAATAGGCAGCGAAAATCATTAATAAAGAGTTTTCGGGGAAGCGAAAATTTTTGAGATGAAAGATTTTTTTTGAGTGGAAACTTTTGATTTTGGACTATTCTGTCCCAGAGAAAAACGTGAAGCAGAAAATATTTAAAACTGTGAAACAAACAAAGGAGAAGAACTACTACGTACGATTTGGGAAACAGTCGAAAACAGGGAAAAAGATGGAAGACGACCATCCTTCCACACAGAAACGTGACCAGTCCCGGGCAGACCGGAGAGCCCAATTCGAGCAGCCGTTCCCCACCGAGACAGCCAAAATAATGAATGAAATGGAGACACGCCCATTCTGATCACTCTCTCTGCTGACCCGACACGCCCACTACTGATCTTTGCTCGGAGACCAAAAATCAAAGGGGCTCGCTCAAGAGCGAATAATGGGATTAGAAACGAGAAAAGAACTATCAAGAAAGTGAGGAGATACTCCAAATTTGAAATGCTTCAAAACAGCCATATATGCTCAAAATTCATTGAAAACGTTTTTCTACGTTTCTAAATATTATATGAGTTCAAGATGAAAAAAATTAGATCCGTATATTTTTTTGCAGTAGCCCACTGAATTTCAAAAAAATATCTTTCAAGAAAAAAAGATTTCAAGAAGCTGAGATTCGATGGTAATGACGTCACTAAGAAGTCCAAAGCAATGCGAAAAAAATTGTGTCAAAAAAGAAAAAACAGATTCAAAAAATTAAAAATTCAATTTTTTTAATTCAAATTTTCTCAGCTGAAAAAACAAAACTGAAGATCTGAAGTAAAAAGACAAATTTTGCATGGAAGCTTGTAAAAAAAATTGGCGCTCGCAGTATACAACAAATAATTTAAAAACTTGCTAAAATCCGAAAAAAATTATTTTTCAGGTTTTTATCTATTTGAGATGATTGGAATCCATAAATTCGAATTGTGTTATTTCAAAAAGTAGGAATTTCCCATCAAAAATAAAAAACAGTTAACCTAAAAACCTTTCATTTGAATTGAACATAGAATGGGAAAAAAAGGAATGAGAGAATGAAAATTCTCGAATAAAAAGTATTATCTCGCTGCCGAGACGCAGACAGCTAGAAAAATTAAAGAAAGTTAGAGAGACACTCTTGCCGCAGAGACGCAGACGGCTAGAAATGCTACAGTTTGCGTATTTCGAAAAAGAGATTATTAGATTTCGATTAAAGATTTTTCGCACTCCGTTTTGTCTTCAAAATTGATTGTGAAGATATATATTTCTTGATAATGAAATTTGAAACAAAATTTGGGAATTTTTTCAAGGGAAAAAAAGAATAGACTGAGAGAAAGTGCAACTAAAATTCAAATTATTTTTGACTTATTTCTTTTCGCAACGATTCCAACAAAAAATGAGTTTAGAAGCGTAATTTTGAATTTGGAAACATATCGAAGGCTAAAACATAGCTGAAATAGAGTTATAAACACACAAACTACTTTTAGATTCGCATTTGGTTTTTTTTCTCACTCGCACATCGCTGTTTGAGGTCATTCTTGCCAGAGGCACGCAGCCGTTTTTGGAGCCGACTGGGTCACGATTTACAGCCATTGTAAATTAGAAGCAGCCAAAAAAGTCAGAGATACGGACTCACTTTTTTGAACAACAAAACAACGATCTTTGGACTTGCAAGAATCGAATGAAGACTACTTTTGGGTTACAGTGACTCTCTTTTAGAAGTTATCTGAAAGTTTCGAGGTCGTTTATTGGAAAGTGAAAAGAGATCTGATGAATGAAAGTAGTCGCGTTACTCTCAGGTTTACTGTCAAAAAAGGTTGATGGAATGAGAAAAAAAAACTCTGGTTATTCAGGAATTGAAAAATAGAATCATTTCATTCAAAAATAGAAAAAAAGTAAAAGATATCAGTTTTCGAAACGTCTTCTCCTAACTTTTCCTGGTTTTTAGAAGGTGATTGAAAAAAAAAATCACAGGACGTTTAATTCTATTTTGTTTTTTTTCCTGTAGACTTTGAGTGTTAGTAAATCAGCTTACTTCGACAGTTTTGCCTTTGAGTGCTGCAAAATTTCTTCACTGTACAGATTTCTAATTTTTTTCGAAATATCATAACTATTTGAAGATCTCAAGTGCAATTTTTCAGAATATCGTTTTCATTTGCACTACAAAACTCGACGGATTCCGCCTTATTCTGGGTTTTCAAAATTCTTGTTTTTTATTTGCGATGGTACTCCTTTTGCTGGTCTTGTTCGCAGTAATTTTAACAAAAAAATTAGTTTATAGAGCGCAATTCTGAATTAAGAAATCTTACAAAAAAACCAAAAAAATTGCTAAAAAGAGAATTATAAATATTCAAACTACTTTTTAGACTTGCGTTTGGTTTTTTTCTCGCTCGCACATCGCTGTTTGAGGTCATTCTTCCCAGAGGCACGCAGCCGTCTTTGGAGCCGACTGGGTCACGATTTACAGCCATTGTAAATTAGAAGCAGCCAAAAAAGTCAGAGATACGGACTCACTTTTTTGAACAACAAAACAACGATCTATGGACTTGCAAGAATCGAATGAAGACTACTTTTGGGTTACAGTTACTCTCTTTCATCTGTCCTACAACTAATCTGTTCTAATTCCGGGGAGAACCAGAAAAAAAAAGATTTTTTGAAGTTTTCGCGAAACTCGAGGTGAAGTCGTTCGGCGAGTTGGTGACATACTATTGACCCCGGTCTGTAGTTGTCGGACTATGTCCAACATACGTAAAAAGGTCAGGCGCTCCGATTAAAATAAAACTCAGCTAGGGCTTCGGGGTCCTAACCACTGAAAACCTGAGGTGAATGCAAAACTTGTCAATTTTCGACAAACTTTGATTTTTTACCTTAGGAAGAACAATTCAGATCGGAAAGTTTTCAACACAAAAAAAAAACTCAAAAAGGTCTCTTCTTGCTTTTGCAACGCTTTCCAGCTGATTTCTTACACTGGGAAGAAATTTGGCTTTAAGGGTAATTTTTTCACCATAAGCCTGAAAGTGGGCGGAGCCTCATGGAACCATGTCTCATCTATTCAGAGTACGTGTAAGTAGCTCTGGTACTAATATGGAGTCAAAAGAAGCTACTTGAAATCTTTGTACCAACTGAATTTTCATTTGATTGATTCTCTCGGAGAAGGCGTGTTAAACAGTTTTGCAATAACTTGTTTTTGCAAGCAGAGCTTTTTTGCTCGAGCCAGACTACGATTATGAGCAAAAAACTGAAAATCGAAAAAATGAAAAATTTTCCGTTGAGGTTTCAAAAATCATATTTCTCAAGTAACTCCGAGTTCCTTGAACTTTTTTCCCCTTGTAAAACAAGTCTTCGGTTTTCCAGAATACCTAATTAGATTTCAACCACCCCAATATTAAGAGCGCAGTAACTTTTTCTCTGGAAGGCCCTTGCTTTTTGAGGCCTTATCATTCAAGCGGACTAATCGGGGTCGATTTGATTTGAGGAGTCTGCTTTTTATGTTTAAACGCTTTCAAAAATCTTCAACAATATCTTAACAATGCTTTTTCCACTTTATTTGTTCTCTCATCGTTTTAGTCGATCTTAAACCTTCATTTTCTTGGCTCATAGCTGAGTTGTAGAAATTTGACAGGGTATGAGAATACTGTAGCTTGACGGGATTATCAGGTTTTTGAACATTTTTTCAAACACAGTAGTTCCATTTGTCAATCGATTGCACCCCAGGTTTTCTCTTTTGATAATGAGAAATGAACTGGCTACTAAAATGATAGAAGATTTGTAAACAACACCTCGAACAAAATATCTCGGGAAAATTTCAGAATCGCCCCCCACCCGGTAAAATCAAAGACTTTTTGGTGGGGGGCTAAATCAAATGTGGGGGGCTATACCTTATTCTAGAATTGCCCCCCACAGTGATGAGTGGGGGACGATTCTAGAATGCATATTCAATCTTCAAGAATCGCCCCCCACCCAACTTTGGAATAAGCATGGCAAGCCTTTTACGGATCAGCCCCCCATATTACAGAATAACCCCCACTTCATTCAAGAATAGCCCCCCACACCGTTCTTGAATCGCCCCCCACCACAGAAATAAAACAACCAGATCAACGAAAACTAAAAAAATAATTGGAAAATAACTAGCCCTTGAAAATTAGGTAGTATACATGCCTAAAAAAATTTATTAAACACCATTCTTTTTATCGAAAATTGTCGAAAAATACAAAAATATGTACTATATTATGGTTATTTCATCCAATAAACACAAAACAGAACTTAAAACTCTTAAAAAAGCATAATATAGGTCATATTTTTAGTAATAACTACATGAAAATGGATGAAAGTAACAAATAAAACAGGAAAAAATTGAAAATTTGATTGAAAAACGAAAATTCCTAAATTAAAATATGAAAATCTGATCAAAAACGCGGCCTCCCTTCAAATCGTTTCGAGACCCATTAGCAAATAATTTCACCTACTGGTGGGGGGCTATTTCCTACACTTGTGGGGGGCCATTCTGGAATAATCCCAATATCTCCACAAGGCACTCCTAATTCTTGACTGAAGGTCTTTATCGATTTTATTGCAACTTTATTTTGGTTCTTTTGAAACTTTAATTGCTTTAAAATTGATGAACATTTTATTTGTTTCAATTTTTCTCCATTTGTCAACGAGAGTGTCTTCAATATTATTTAGAGCGATTCTAAGTTTTGAAGTAACCAGTAAACAGTTTTGCAGATTTAAATGGTTTATTTCTTTTGAATATTCTTGAACGAGGTGGAGAAAAAATATGGAAAATGGCCAGATGAGAGAAGATTAAGAAAGGGAATTTGGCGGTGAAGAAAAAGTACTTAAGAACTTTGCAACATTGTTTGTAAAAAATAAAAAGGATCGAGAAAAGGCGCACGAATAAATAGTGAAATTAATGTTATTGCCTGTAAAAAAACAAAACAAAAAAGAGAAAAACCATCTAGATTAAAAGTGTAGTTCGGGGAGAAAGAAAAAAAGCTCTTGGAAATAACAATTGTGAGTTGTTTGGACAGCTTTTATGTCAGAATTTATAAAAGGAGGGCAAAGAAATTGTTGCTGAAAAGGGGGTCTAGGACAAAAAAAGAACTTAATACGCTGGACAAGATTTCAGAGGGAGGAAAAAAAACAAGGAACGCGTATGAATCATGGAGAGAACAAATAAAAATATATACATTAAAAACATTAAGAAGATGAGTGGTTGAGCGTCTCGAGAAGACCGTAGATGGAGACGTGCACAGATCCGAACCGGTAGCTTTTCTCGATTACCAAGGGTCGTCAGCCGCTTTTTCGCCGTCAGCATCAATGTTGTATTCGGTCCAACCCGATTTGCGGCTCGAGCCATTCTGTAACTCGGGAATTTTAATTGGATAGCAATCTATTATCAGTTCAGCTTGTTTTGAAAAATCCGAAAATCGTTTGAAATGTCATTTTCGGAAGAAGTAATAGTGAACAAAGAAAATTATTTTGGGTTTATTTTGCTGAAAACCGAAGTAATTTTGCCAAGACAAGAAATGATCTCTGAACTCGTAAGTTAATGAAGGCAAAAAAAAAGTTTTTGTTAGTTTTAGTACAAAGAGTTTTTCTATGGGAAGAACGTTGACACAATATTTCTCTATTAAAATGAATTTCTTTTTTACCTCTGATTTATTGCCGTCCGTTTTCTGTCGTCCTTCTGGTTCAACTTGAGTCGACGAATTTTTCTTCCCGTCCATAGGAGATTTTTCTTTCGCTTCGACGGGCGCCTAGAAACAGAAAGTTTGATGGATCTTCATTTTCAAAGTTAGGCTAACGAGGTCTCCGACAGTTTAAGTTATTCTTATCAAGTGGGAATCTTCTACACATCTCATTTGGATTTTCTGAACGATGTTTGTCATTTTCTTTTTTTTGATCAATGTTCGAACATTCAATGATCATTTCATTCACGTTTAATTTTTTTGTACCTTCCCAGTCTGATGAGGCTTCTGTTCACGCTTCTTAGTAGTCACACTGGTACTTCTAGTCCTGTTCTCGGCTTTCTTCTCTTCGACATTTTTGCCCCGACTCTTGCTACGACGCTCCACATTTCTCTGCTTGACATTGCCCGCCAGACTCTGTAAACAAAAATTTCAATTATTCGAACTGCGAAAAATTGTGAAATTTAGATTTCTTTTGCTATTAAATCATCAGTTCCTTATTAAAAAAACCAGGGTTTTTTTGTGTTTAACTAATTTTTTTCAATCAAAAAAATAAACTTCAGTGTAGCGTTCAAATGAACTATGTGAGCAGAAATGAGTAATAATGGTTGTTAACATTTCAAAAATTTACATAAGAGGAAAAAAATCTCGAGTTTGATCTGATTCAAACTTTAGTTCAAACCGTTCATTTTGTTCTTTCTGATGGAAAGTCACCACATTCAACATCATTTTTTTGATTTTTATGGTGTGTTTAATTCTTCGAAATTCATTCAATTTTTCAAACCTTTTTCTAGCGGCCTGTTCCTTCCAGTCTTGCCGGGACTCTTCTTTTGCTTCGGCCTGCATGTTTTCTTCTGCCTTGTCAATGTGGAACCTTTCAATCACATGCGAAAATTCCCCGGCGAGACTTTGATTCTGAAATCAGAAAAAAATTCCTTGTTTATCAAGGTATTAACTATTTTTTGTTTTCTGATAAAAGACAAAAACTCTAAACTTGAACTCACTTCGAGAAGTTTTTTGATGGCTCCACGGCCCTCAGCAATATCTTCTTCCAACGTCGCCAATTTCTTAGAGTAGGCGTCAAGGCGTTTTTGGAGTCTCGACATCTGGTCTCGAATTTTCTTTGCTGTCACTTCTTTTTCGTCAATCATCTTGAACATAATTCTGATGTTTTTTTCGTTTGCCGACATGATAGTTCTCTGAAAATGGAGACTTTAATGCTTATTTACTGAAATTTCGGAAAAGAGTTAGCAGTGGTGGGCAGTCCTGCTCCAACCTAAGACGAACGTCCATGAGGAAAAACGAAAAGAAGGAGAAAACGGAAGCAAAATTTCGAAAGAAAGTCACGAGGTGAAATAGGAACTCAGCAAGAAAAAAGACAGGAGCACAAATGACGACTTTGCAGAGGGTACCGTTTGAATGGTCGATGGTGTGCCACATCCGCCAACGGACTTTTTCGCGCCAAACGTCGGAGGCGCCATTCTCAGGGGTCACCCTCTGACGAGCCTTTCAAATGTTTCGTTTTGAGTTTGATATCGCCAGAAAAAAACTTTTAACAGCGAAAAATCTTTTTTCTGCAAAAATTGAAATATCCTACTTTGAGTATATTTTTTTTTTCATAAATCAAAAAAAAGAACAATTTTTTTCCTGAATTTTATCAAAATAACTGTTTTAATCGACCTAATTAAATTTCAGTATTCAAAAAAATTTTGGCGGGAGGTTTCGAATTTTGTCTCTTGCGTCTTTTTGGAATGTTCTGAACCATTCATTGTTCCGTTTCCATTCGGCTCAGCTATAATCCAGAGCGATGAAAACAATAAAAAAATCACCGGAATAATGAACTGGGAGATTGAGAAAACTCGAAAAGATAGATAACTCCAAAGTTCAAACTTCTAGCTTGAATTTTCCCAGCGAACGACGAGAAAAAGTTCCAGATTGATCGAATTGAAAAAAAGCATAGAAAAACTTTGAAAGTAAATGCGAAAACTTTTTAAATAGGCAGCAAAAATCGAGAATGAAGAAATTTAGAAGACTCAAAAATTTTCGAGAAGAAAGATTCGAGAAAAAGAATGGGCAAAATTAAAAATTGTCATTTATTGAGTCCCGAAATTATTTAGAACTTTTTTTCTGATTTTTCTGAAGTTTAAAGCAAAGAAGAGCACAAAAAAACGGAATTCTTCAAAGTTTCAGAGAAGAAATTTTTTTAATTTTTGGATTATTCTGTTTCAGAGAAAAAAATGTGAAGCAGAAAAATATTCGAAACAAACCAAAGAGAAGAACTACTACGTACGAATTGCGAAACGGTCGAAAAACAGGGAAAAAGATGGAAGACGACCATCCTTCCACACAGAAACGTGACCAGTCCCGGGCAGACCGGAGAGCCCAATTCGAGCAGCCGTTCCCCACCGAGACAGCCAAAATAATGAATGAAATGGAGACACGCCCATTCTGATCACTCTCTCTGCTGACCCGACACGCCCACTACTGATCTTTGCACGGAGACCAAAAATCTCGAAAAGAAGGACCTTCCTAACAAAAATAATGAATTGAACCAGAAACCCTTCATTTTTTTGTTACAAAAAAAGACCATCAGCAAACTAAAAAAAGTCTGATAATTTGGAGATTTATTGATTAAATTTTGATAGCGTTTAAACATAAAATGTAAAAGAAGAAAAAAAAATGAATGAGAGAGAGAATATTTTTGAATAAGAATAATTATCTCGCTGCGGAGACGCAGACGGCTAGAAAGGCTACAGATTGCGTATTTCGAAAAAAAGAGATTATTAGATTTCGATTAAAGATTTTTTTCGCACTCCGTTTTGTCTTCAAAATTGATTGTGAAGATATATATTTTTTTGATAATGAAATTTGAAACAAAATTTGGGAATTTTTTTCAAGGGAAAAAAAGAATAGACAGAGAGAAAGTGAAAATAAAATTCAAATTATTTTTGACTTATTTCTTTTCGCAACGATTCCAACAAAAAATGAGTTTAGAAGCGTAATTTTGAATTTGGAAACATATCGAAGGCTAAAACATAGCTGAAATAGAGTTATAAATACACAAACTACTTTTAGACTTGCGTTTGGTTTTTTTCTCGCTCGCACATCGCTGTTTGAGGTCATTCTTCCCAGAGGCACGCAGCCGTTTTTGGAGCCGACAGGGTCACGTTTTACAGCCATTGTAAATTAGAAGCAGCCAAAAAAGTCAGAGATACGCACTCCCTTTTTTGAACAACAAAACAACGATCTTTGGACTTGCAAGAATCGAATGAAGACTACTTTTGGGTTACAGTGACTCTCTTTTAGAAGTTATCTGAACGTTTCACTTTCCCCGATTGCCGAATATTCTCCCACCTACATCTTCACCTGGTCGAGACGCAAATGTCCAATTGGAGTGACCTCATACTTCTCCTCGCGGTCAGCGTCCTTCTGCAAGGAAAACATTGAGCGACTTTCTGGACAAAGGCAGCTGTTAAAGCAGATGAAGTATACATCAAAAAGTATACATCAAATAAAAAAAATTTCAAACAAAGATTTTGTCGAGAAAAAAAGTCGGAAAAAGATTCGTCGGAAAGGTGGCCCTCGGAAAGTTCCCTAGCGATATGAAAAAATCGGAAAAGTCGCTGTTTGAACTTTCTCTGGTTTTTCATATCACCTTTTCTTTACTCCCAGGTTTATTATGTCGGTGTTTTTTTGTTCTCAAACCTTCATTATATTGATTCATAGTTGAACTGTAGAAATTCAACAAGGTATTTTTTTCAAACTCAGTAGTACCATTTGTTAATCCATTGTACCCCAGGTTTTCTGTTTTGACTATGAGAAATAAATTGGTATGCATTCTCAAATAAAAATATTTCTACGAGGCCTTTCTAATTTCTGACAGAAGGTATTTATCAATTTTTGATTCATAACTTCATTGCCAAACTTTTTGGTTTCTTTTGCTTTTAAACCAAAGGGAATATTGTTTTTCTGTTTCAATGATATTTTTTTATTCCTCATTATTTTTTTAATAATAAATTGAGTAATTTGACGTTTCAAGTAACAAACCAGCTTTTGTAGTATAAAACGGTTTTATTTCCTTTAGAGCAAAAAGATGAGAAATAGGCAAATGAGGAAAAACTGGAAAAAAAGAGATTTTGGAGCAGATCAAAAACAATTGGATAACTCTTCATAAATTTTTTTGAAATTAAAAATGTGAAAAATTAGAGCGCTCAAATAAATGCGTAAGTTAATGCTGTGAAAAACTCCGAAAACAAAAAAAAGTGAGAAAAGGCCATCTAGGTTAAAAGTGTAAATTCTTTGGACAGCTTTCATGGACAGAAGTTATGAAAGTAGTGTGAATAATTTGTTGCTGAAAAAGGGATCAAAGACAAAAAGAAGTTATATCGCTGGACAAGATTGCAATGGGAAAAATAAACAAGAAACGCGTGTGAATCATGGAGAGAACAAATAAAATATGTACATTAAAATAGTAGTTGAGCGTCTCGAGAAGACCGTAGATAGAAGGAAAGAGATGAAGACGTGTGCAGATTTGAACCGGTAGCTTTTCTCAATTACCAAGGGTCGCCAGCTTTTAATTCGCCGTCAGAATCGATGTCGTAGGCGCTGTGACGCAATTGGCGGCCCGAGACATTCTGCAACTCAGGACTATCAATTGAATCGAAATCTATTGTCAGTATAGTTTGTTTCGAAAAAACCCCTGAACGGTTTATATGCCTCATATAATCCTGATGAGAAAGAGATGAAAAATTCGAATTCCTTACCCAACGAAGTGTTTTCCGCTTTCATCTATAGCCGAAAACCGTTTAAAATTTTATTTTTGTATTATAAAAACTGCGGTATTGTGAAAAAAAAACTGATATTAATAGTAAGAAGTTCTGAAGTTTCATCCTTTTTACTTTCACTTCAAGGCTTTGAAATCATCTGAGTGTACTTCGTACTTGAAAAATGTACCTTCGAGGCTCCGGCTGTTTCTGGCTCCACCGCGGGTTCAACTGGCGTTTCAGCTGCATTTTCCAAGATCTTCTTGGCTTTGCGGCACTGTATCTCTAGACGGAGCTTTTCGTTCTCATCCTGCAATGAAATACATGAAAAAACAGTAATAGAAAATAAAAACTAACCAAATTCTCTTTGCTTTCTTGCAGAAAAACGTCGATATCCTTCACCAGACGGTACAAGTGTATGCGAGAATTGCCGATTCTTTCCATTATTTTCTGAAAAAAACTTTTCAGATGCGCGAAAGGGCAAAAAAAATGAACAGAGAAAATCAGGGAATTTGAACATTTTTACTATCAATTCTTAAGTTCTTTTCAAAAATCAGGTTTTGCGCCTAACTAATTTTAAAATAAAAAAGACTCTAATAAAGAGATCGAACTTTGCCGGTGACGTCGACGTCAGAGCTGTTGGAGACGGAATCTTGGCGGACGTTGGAGCTGTTGGAGAAGGAATCGCGGCACCCGTCGGAGCTGTGAAAAGTGGAGTCGTGGCCGGAGCCGACCTGCAACTTTAAAATTAGAACCAAAGAAAACTTCACAGTCCGTTCAAATGAACTCAAAACGTGTTGGCCCGACATTTATCGAAACGTCATTTCGAATCTATTTTCAGGTTTGCAAAAGGTTGAAAAAATGTGAAAGTAGTTTTGAATAAGTGGAACAAAAGCAACACTGACCGCCCAAAACCGTTTAGAAAATTACAAAGAGCGCCTTTTTCATGAAGTTTGAGTACTCTAAATCGTAAATATCTAGATTTTTCAAATTTTCATATTGTTTCGTTTTATCCCTTCATGATATTTTTTGAGCTGTACCTGCCAGAATCTGGAGATGTCAGTCAGGGGCGCCGTTTTCACTTGCTTCCAATTGTTTTCAAGGATTAATTTGAAGGCGTCATGAATGCACTTGTCAAAGCAACGTCGGCTGTTTCTACTCTGCAATCAAAAAAAAACTTGGCGGAAAGAAGAAAAAGAAACTGACGAGCTTCTTGCTATTCTCGATCGAAAATGTGTTTGCGTACTGAAGAGCATAGTTCAAGCTTGCCTCGATATCAATTTCATATTCTGTCCATGCCAGTACACGATTGCGCAAGTTTCGGTTTTTGATATTCTTATAAATATTCGACGTCTTTTTAGGGAGACCGGCTAACTGCTTCTTCAAAAAGGCTGTCCTTCTTTGGACAAAATGAAAATCTTTCATGATATTGTAGATGTGCTTCTTGACGTTCTGTGCTTCGTTTGCAGCTTTCTGGAAAAAAATTCATCGAGTAGGTAAAACCAAAAAATGAGTGATAATTTAATAAAGCTTTCCATCATTTTTGGTTTGGCAGATAAAAAAATTTTTGTGTGTTGAGTTCAAAAGGCCCCAAACATTGTGGTTTAACTCACTTTCAGTTAATTTTCTGAGTTCGTAAGCTAAGAATAATCAGATAAGGATAATTTGTTGCTATTTTTAATTCGAAAGATTTTTTTCATAAGGAAAAAGTTGATTTGAATGTTCTCTAGTTGAAATGGTAGCGGTTTTTTTTTTGTTTCTGTACCTCTGATTCTTCTTTGTCCGTTTTGTTACTGGTCGAAACGGGCTCGGTCTCATTTTCCTCGACCTGATTTTCCGTAGTATTGAGGGATCCTGTGTTTTCTCGCATCTGTAACAAGAAGTTTTGTGATTTTTTGTTATGGGATCGCAATCTTAATTTGCAGAGAAAATCAGATTTTCGTTTTTTTTTTTCCGTACCTTTTCTTCGTTATCTCTGCCATTATTCACAAATGATTCCGAGCCGTCATGTCTTATTTCGTAGGAAGCTTCCTGCAACCGAAAAACTTGTTTCAGAGAAAAAAAGTTTTTTTCAGGTTTTTTTTTATTGAGATGTCTAAAATTGTTTCAATTTTTTCAATTTTTATGGTGTGTTTGGTCGATTTCAAGTATTCGAAATTGAAATTCGAAATTTTTTTTCGCGCTTCAAAGTTTGGGATTAAAAACAAGTTTACCGAAATGAACGTAGTATCGGGTTCGAAGTCGGAGATTTGGAAGAGCTGCACACTCGGACGATAGATTTGCTTTTCGGAAACTTGTTTCACTCGATTCTCAGCAATGCATCGTTCAACAAGCAAACCCCGGTAATCATGTAACGTCTGGAAATAAAAGGTCATTTCAAAAGGTGATGAACAGAACTAACTAGAAAGGGGCGATTCGCGGCCAAGAAAGTGTCGACTCGGTCACAAGTGGCGATCAGCTCGTCACAGAATCCTTCAACAGTCACTGTCCAGCTCTTACGATTGAAATCGATATTTTCTTGGTCGTCGTCGCCGTGTGGCTGTTGATTTGTCCAAAACTGCTTTCTCTCTACTGCGAGGTTTAGGTGAACCAGTGTGTTCTGCACGCGTTGTCGCAGGAAGCAAAACTCCTCAGCGGCTGCCGCGATCTGCAAAAATTTGTTCGAACGACCATCTACAGATGACGGAAATGTGGCATTTTTGGGAAAATGTAAATTTAAGTGTAACATGCGTTTTTTTGCTTTCCATATAACCAAATTGACAAACTCCAACTTTTCTCAATGTTCGTACCTCTTCTGACTTTTCAGCTTCTGCGGGATCTTCCAGTGCCTCAATTTGTGCATCAGGCTCTGTTTCGGCAACTGTGGAGTCAAGCTCCTCTGCCTTCTTGTGCGCTCTGGATTTTTGCGTCGCTGAGTTTTCTGCTTGATCCGTCGTGGATTTTTCGACTGTAGCAACTGCGGGATCCAGCTTTCCTTCGGCTCCTGCTGGAAGCTCTTTTGCTTTTCCTTCCTTTTTCGTGTAGAGCATCTTTCCTATCTCATGGAACTCCTTGACAACGTTTTCCTTCTGTAATGAGACAAAATTCGTTTGAAGATCAAAGTAACAAACTACTTGTTTTTTTTTTCTGATGAATCACAGGGAACAAAAAAGATGAAATTTCCAAATTGAAACTCACTGCAAACAGTTTGTTGATGGTGTTATTGCCCTCAGCAATATCTTCTTCTAACGTCGCTAATTTCTTAGAGCAGAACTCGAGACGTCCTTGGAGCACCGACTTCTCATCTCGAAATTTCTTGATTTCCTCTTCCTTTAGTTCCATTGTTTCAAGCGCTTTCTTAACGTCATTTAATCGCACCGCCATGATAGCTCTCTGAAAATGTAGACTTTGATGCTTATTTACTGGAATTTTCGAGGAAGGTTAACAGTAATGGTCAATTCTGCTTTAACCTCAGGCGAACGTCCATGGCGAAAAAAACGAAAAGAAGGAGAAGAAGAAAACAAAAACAAATTTTCGAAAGAAAGTCACGAGGTGAAATAGGAACTCAGCAAGAAAAAAGACAGGAGCACAAATGACGACTTTGCAAAGGGTACCGTTTGAATGGTCGATGGTGTGCCACATCCGCCAACGGACTTTTTCGCGCCAAAGGTCGGAGGCGCCATTCTCAGGGGTCACCCTCTGACGAGCCTCCCAAATGTTACGTTTCGATATCGCCAGAAAAAACTTTCAACCGCGAAAAAAATCTTTTTTTCTGCAAAAAGTTGAAATATCCTACTTCGAGTACATTATTTTTCATGAATAAAAAGAAAGAACAATTTTTTTCCTAAATTTCATTGAAATAACTGTGCTAATCACCCTAAATACGTTTCAAGTTTCAGTATTCGAAAATCTTTGCAGGAGGTTTCGATTTTCGTGTCTTGCGTCTACTTCGACTTTGGTCTATAAACCACTCAAGTCTGAACTCAATTCGCAAATACGAATTCGCATAGTTTCCTAGTGAGAAAGCCTCATACGCTATTCGCACTAGCTTCATTATTCCCAGCGAACGACGAGAAAAAGTTCCTGATTGATCGAGTTTAAGAGAAAAGGCATAGGAAAACTTTGAGAGGAAATGAGAAGAAGTTTTGAATAGGCACGAAAGTCGACAATGAAGAAATTTAGAAGACTCAAAAATTTTTGAGAAGAAAGATTCGAAAAACGAAAATCAATGGGCAAAATGAAAAAATGTCATTTTTTGAGTTCCGAAATCCTTTAAAATTTTTCCTGATATTTTGAAGTTTAAAGCAAAGAAGAGCACAAAAAACGGAATTCTCAAAATTTCAGAGTAGAAATTTTGATTTTGGACTATTCTATTACCGAGAGAAATGTGAAGCAGAAAATATTTAAAACTGTGAAACAAACATAGGAGAGGAACTACTACGTACGATTTGCGGAATAATCGAAAAACAGGGAAAAAGATGGAAGACGACCATCCTTCCACACAGAAACGTGACCAGTCCCGGGCAGACCGGAGAGCCCAATTCGAGCAGCCGTTCCCCACCGAGACAGCCAAAATAATGAATGAAATGGAGACACGCCCATTCTGATCACTCTCTCTGCTGACCCGACACGCCCACTACTGATCGTTGCTCGGAGACCAAAAATCTCGAAAAGAAGGACCTTCCTAACAAAAATAATGAATTGAACCAGAAACCCTTCATTTTTTGTTACAAAAAAGACCATCAGCAAACCAAAAAAAGTCTGATAATTTGGAGATTTATTGATTAAATTTTGATAGCGTTAAACATAAAATGTAAAAAGAAGAAAAAATGAATGAGAGAGAGAATATTCTCGGATAAGAATAATTATCTCGCTGCGGAGACGCAGACGGCTAGAAAGGCTACAGATTGCGTATTTCGAAAAAGAGATTATTAGATTTCGAATAAAGATTTTTCGCACTCAGTTTTGTCTTCAAAATTGATTTTGAAGATATATATTTATTGATAATGAAATTTGAAACAAAATTTGGAAATTTTTTCAAGGAAAAAAAAAGAATAGACTGAGAGAAAGTGCAACTAAAAATTCAAATTATTTTTTTGACTTATTTCTTTTTCGCAATGATTCCAACAAAAAAATGAGTTTAGAAACATATCAAAGACCAAAAAAATAGCTGAAATAGAGTTATAAACACACAAACTACTTTTAGACTTGCGTTTGGTTTTTTTTCTCACTCGCACATCGCTGTTTGAGGTCATTCTTCCCAGAAGCACGCAGCCGTCTTTGGAGCCGACAGGGTCACGTTTTACAGCCATTGTAAATTAGAAGCAGCCAAAAAAGTCAGAGATACGCACTCCCTTTTTTGAACAACAAAACAACGATCTTTGGACTTGCAAGAATCGAATGAAGACTACTTTTGGGTTACAGTGACTCTCTTTTAGAAGTTATCTGAACGTTTCACTTTCCCCGATTGCCGAATATTCTCCCACCTACATCTTCACCTGGTCGAGACGCAAATGTCCTATTGGAGTGACCTCATACAACAAATTTTTACTATTTTTCAAGTTGAAAAAAAAACAGTGCAGATTAAACATACTTTATTTCGTAAAAAAAATGTTCTAAAAATGTACGGGACGAGAGAAAATACCAACAATGGAATGGTGTATTGATATGTCTGGGTTCGAAGGAATAAACTTTTGGAAATAGAGAAGAAGTACTAGAATATACACGGGAAACATTTCTCTGTTTAAAAAACTAAGGAAAGGTTCTCAACTGGATGAACATCCCAATAAAACAGTGTAAAAATCTGTTGAGAACCGAGACTGAAAAAGTAAAAAACTATAAAAGTTAAAAACACTTTCTGCGTACTAAAAAAACATGATAGAATAATTTGACACCGACCCTAGAAAATGCCTAAACAGGGTTAGCAGCTATGTGATAAAAATTTTAATTAATGAAAAGGGTAAAAAATGAATATAACTTTCTGCCTATTGAAAAAAAATAAATTAGTAAATAACATCTACACAATAAATGAAAATTTCACCAAATCATCAAAGTGTTAAATAATGAGTGGATTATGGGACTCGAAACCGCCGATCAAGAAAAAACGCGGATTACACGTAGGAGAATGATATAGAACAACCATATGAACATGTGGGAATAACTCATATGTTTATTTTGCCCCGAAGTAGGTTGGCGGCTGGCCTTTTCCCGCGAACTGTAGAAGTTCCTTAGCTTTGCCTTTGGCATCGATACCAGGAGAGTTGGTATTCGAATCGGGACCCAAGCCAACCTGCAAATTTAAAATTATAAGAGAATAAGATTATTTAGCAAGTTTCGATTGCTTTAAGGAAAAGGTTTCTTTAATTTTCATTTTCCAAAGCTTGTGTTTTTTTTTTCATTTGCGTTAGGTACCTGCAAGGCGACGGCGATTTGGGAGCCTTCTTCCGGTTTGGCTTTTCTGCCCTTGACCTTGAGGGCATTCCGACAATTATTCTCCCGACGGAGTTTCTGATTTTCCTCCTGCAAAAATTAACTGGATTTGTATGAAACAGAGTGAAAAAACTGACGGTGTTTCCATGGATGGCGGCTCGGGCTTCAGTCGAGGCATGATGAATTTTGCGGATGACGTGGCTGCTGGTTTCCCGAGATGTTGGTTTCTTCTCGGAGAGACTCGCGACCTCAGACTCCAGCTCAATAACGAGACGAATAGAATCTTCGTATTCATCCAACAACATAGACAAACATGACTGTCTTTTTCGACCTTCTTCATATAGGGTTCCTTCCTGAAACATTTTCAAGTGCGCGCCAAAAACCAAAAAAAAGATGTCTTGAACGGTGCCGTTAAAACTAAAAAGGTGTTTTTTGGGCTGTTAAACATTTGAAGTCACGTGAGAATTTGAAAATATTATTTAACTCGCAAGAGAAAAGCATAAAAATGTATTTTATTTGACCTTTATCCCGCTACAGAGTGATCATGCTAAATTGAAAGCAAGTTTTCTTGGTTAACTCAGCAAATTCTCAAAATCAACTAGTTGCCTCTTTTTCTGTACCTCTGAGTCGTCGTTCTTCAATTGCACATTATCTTTGTCGACCATATCGACTTCTCCGTCTTTATTTTGGCCATCCATCGTCTTTTCTTCGGATTCTACCGTTCCTTCGTGCATCTTCAATCAGGAGGTTTGCAAGATTTTCATTCACAAATCGGGATATTGAAATCTTGCTTTTGAAAATGTTTGAACTTTCCGAGAAAGGGTTTAGAATTCGAAATTTGCGAGAGGATGATTATTATCATCGGAATTTAATCAATTATTCTATACCTCTTCTTTTTCGTCGTCTTTCTCTTGCTCGCCACCTTTCATCAAAGCTTCAAAAATTAGCAAGATCTTCACTTAAAAACTTAGTTTCTTAATTTTTTTGAATTCAAAGGAATTTTTTCGTAAGTTTTTTCATGTTTCGGAATTTCCTCCATTTATCTAAAACTCGAGTTGTGAACCAGTCGTTTCTCTGAGTCTCTAAACTCTGTCCTCAAAACACATTTTTCAATCTCGCTTTTTCTGTACCTTGTCAACTTTCTCGGTTTTCTTTTTCGCGCTTTCTCCTGCCCAAGCCTCATTCTCAAAAATTTTTTTTTCTCCGTTTTGGTTGACATTTGCTTTGAATTTAAGTTTTTTTGTATTATAACATTAGTTTATCAATTATTTTCCTATTCAACTCGGTATATTCTCTCATAATTTTTATTGTCTGTTCAGTTTCGTACCTTTTTGTACACGCTCGCATTTTTTTCAATCTCTCCTGATCTTGCTTCATTCCCGTCAGCACGAGCGATCGTCTTCACAAACTCGGCCAAGCAAAAATGTTTCCTGTAACAGAATAATTTGCGAGATTTTTCACTGAAAAAAATCGGGTTTCCTGTTTTTTTACACTCAAAAAAATTTTTATTCTATGTTTGGGTTCCATATTTTTTTGTGAAACTTTTTTTTGATGCATTGAACTTTTTGATGCTTTTTCAAGTAGGAAAGTAAAAAGAAATTCACCGGGGTCACAGTTCTGAAGGCCTCAGACACCGAAAGAAAGAGGCCCCTTTCTTTTGAACAATCTGGCAACGTCGGAAGTCCTTTCATGAGAAGTTCAGCAGCTTGACGCGTTTCGAGTAAATCACAAAAAGCGTCTTCTTTCTGAAAATGGAAAAGTTGTTTTGTAAAGAGAAGAACAAAACTAACGAGAAACGAGTTATTAGAGGCCAGGAAGTCGTCGACTTCCCGAAAAGTGACGGTCAGCTCGTCGCAGAAGGCTTTTGCGCTTTTGGCCCAACTTCGGTGCAATCTTTGGAAGTCGGCTTCATAGTAATTGCGTTTCAGGCATTCGGTGTCACAATAACGCATTTGTTCAGCGCAGTAGTTCAACTTAATCATTGTACTTACAAGCTTCACTCGCAAGCCTTGGCGCGTTTGCGTATATTCCACTTCCTGAAATGATTTTTTTAAAACGAATGAAAAAGCCTGATAAAAAAATTTTTCAACGAATCAAATAAACAAAAAAATATGAAATCTTTTTTTAGCCCTTTTTTTCTAGATTCGATAAAAAAATCAAAAAAATTATGGTAAAAAAATTATGGTATAATTATGGTATTATGGAATAATCGACAAAAAAATTTAAAAAAAATTTTTGGTTTTTCATTATTATTATTTTTTTATCATGCGTCTTCATTCCGATCATTGAGTTTTAAAAATTTTGCGAAATAGTTTTTTTAATTTCACTTGCTTAGTTTCAACTGACCCCCATTATAGTGACGTTGTCCGCAAACGCGACTTCTCGCTCCAGAGTTTCGCATTTCTCGAAGCAGACGTCTTGATGTTGGTAAAGCGTCGACCCTCCAGCCAAAAAATCTTTGTTAGCCTTTTTCCTTCCTTCCAAATTGTCAAGCAGGCCTTTGGCTTCAATCGTTTCCATTGCAACGTTTATCTACCTGAAATTTTTTTTCTTGTTGATGTTTTTCATTAAAACTTATAAAACTAGTATAGTTACTCATGTTCTATACTAGGCAAGTTTCAACAAAATAATACAAAATAACGAAAAAAAAGATAGTAAAACCACAGCAAAAAAAATTATAAAACTAGTATAGTTACGGCAACAGGAGCACAACGAAAATACAGCAGACCACAGGATCTGATTGAAGACTGCGTAGGACTGTTGTTTGAATGTACGCCGCTGTTCCACGCCCCCAACGAACATTTTCGCGCCAATGGTGAAGGCGCCATTCTCTGAGGTCAAACTTTCATTCGTCTTTCAAAATGGTTGGTCCAAGTCTGAAAACATCAAAAAACTTTAAAACTTCAAAATTATCCTTTTATGAAAATCGAAAGCTTTTTCGCATGAAATTACCAATAAATCATCAGTTATGCTCTTGGGTCATAAAAATTTTATTCAAGAACTCGAATGTTTGCAGACGCAATGAAAGTTCAAAACTCAATTAAGACTTTTGTTTTATTTTTCTTCAAAATTGAAAACTGTGCTTTGCAATTCCTGGTCTTTTTTCTGATACTTTATGTGATTTTATCAAAATCAATACAAAACTGCACTGGTTTTATTGACAAATTTGTGTTATTACTTTCATTGATTCAGATTCCTGGCAGGGATGAAAGGTTACGCTTCATACGTTGAGGAAAATTTAAATTATGAGCTTTAAATTGTATTTTTCGGTGTCGTTCAAGTTCACGCCTTTGGTTCACGCCTCACGCCTATACTTGGTCTTGTACTTTTTTTCTGTTTTTTCGAAACGTTTACTGCAGCCGATAGAAGTCAAGCACAATTAAAACCACGAGAAAACCGCGAAATCCTACCTTACCATGGCGGCTACCGTTGAGAAATCACGATCCATCGAGTCACCATGATTTTTTTTCCGAATCAGAGTAGTTCAATTATTGAAATAGTCAGATTGAACGTTTTTCACTCGTACAATAATACAGAATTTTCGTGTTAAATGAAAACACAACTCCGTCGAGCGAAAGACCTCACGACACGCCGTGTCATCGACTGAAAAGAAGATTTCGACAGTTTTTTTGAATTTTCCTGTCTTTTCATATAATTTATTTGCTCACTAAGTGCTCACTAATGTTTTTTTAAATTTGAAAGAATGTTTTATTACATCTGTACAAAGCAGAGCCAAACAGAATCCCATGCGAAATCGAAAAAAATTCCTTTTGATGATTTTTCAATTTTTTAGCAGCATAATTCTTACTTTCTCTTCTCTGAAAACCTTTTCCAGATTGCTCAATGTGTTTTTTATTTTGTTGGTAAAAAATTAAAGTGTACTACACATAAAAAAATTTTCAGCCGCAAGCATATTGTTCGTGTTTCTCGTCAATTATCCTTTTTGATGCCAAATTTACAGTTTTAAATGTATTTTTCTTGTCGAAAAATTTGTTTGAATGTTTATTTTAATAAAATTGTCATTAAATAAAAAAATTTTTGAATCAAAAAAATAACACTATATCCGACTTCTTCAAGGCGAAAACACGGTACGCGAGCAAAAAGTGTGCATACACCGAAGAGGAACTATTGAACTTGGCCGCTGCATTCTGCTCTCGTTCTGAGCTCTTCAATTCAGTTTTTTGAAATGATTGTTGTACTTTTTATGTTATTTTTGTTTTGAAACAAGTAAAAAACAATAAAACAACTATCATTTCAACATTGGTTCAAAGTATATTGATATGAGGAAGCTCTCACTTCGATTCGAACGGTGTTACAAAAAGGTCAAGTTGTTCTGATTCGTTTTTTTACTGTTTTTTTATCGTTGTGAGAGATGACTAATTGAGTAAATACTGCATCGGTGTTGAATTTGGTGATTAGAGTCACTTTTTTTACTTGTAGAAAAACCTTAAAAAAATTATTTTTTTGACGGCTATCGAAAAATATTTACGAACTTGATTACATGATTTGTGAAGGGATGCTTCATAATAATAAGTTTATCACTATTTTCTCGACAGTTAACAAAAGTTGAAATGCAGGAACTGGTCAGGTACCAGTAAATAGGTGTATTATTCGGAATTCAGCTTTAAATATATAAGAATGAACGAGTGTAGTCCTTCTAACGGAAAGAACTTGAGCCCGAAAATCGAGAGGATTTTTAGTTGACATTTCGACTCTAAATTAACCCGATTCATCAAATTTGACATCTGATGACAACGAAAAAAATAAAATAAAAACATTTTTCTTGCAATAGATGAGCTCTCTTGATGACCTACGAATGCACTATCAAGAATGTCGCTTCGAACTGATCCGTCAGCTCGCCGCCTGCGAGATTGCCCGCGAGACCTATCTCCAAGATCCGCGAGAGGAACACGCAGTGTCGATTAGGTTCGAGGCGATCATTGCTTCCAACCGCCTTGAGGCTTACCGCGCCGCGTCTCTGGACCTTCGTGCTGCTCTCCTTGCGATTGGCTACCGTTTGTCTCTGCGCGAGGTACTACAATATAAAAACTTAGTTGCGCAGATAGGAAAAAGTTTAGACGTAGGAGATCATTTTTGAGTTGAGTCTCCCGTACTTGTTCACTTAGAAACAGAATAAAAAAGTGAGCTTTAAGGAATAGGTACGATTCTTAGCATTAAAATCAAGTTAAAACTCATTCCTAGTCAAACCTCTTAGTTTTACTTCAAAAATAGACAACATTAATACTTTGAACAACAATAACGACGCTTGTTCAGAATGGCCACGTGGACGACGGCTTCTGAATCGTCGTTTTCTCTTGGTTCAATAAAGCCTCTGTTGTTTCCTTTGAACTCACTTCGGCTAAAAACAAAATATGTTATCCGGGGATGTAGTGGGAAAAAACATGAGCTCTAAAATAGTTCGAACAATTTTTAGTCACTTTGAGTTTATAGTTTGGGAGTTTGAGAGGTGGTAGTTTTGCTGCTCTTGAGTCTTGGAATAGTCGCGCGTCGAGTTTTCCTTTCGTTGACAAATTTGAGGGTCCTCAGCAGAAATTGCTACAAACGACGTCAGCATGCATCACCAGGTGAGTCAAAGATTTCACGGAAAAATAAAATACTTTTTGTTTCAGAATTGGCATTGCCTTCTCGTGGTCTGACGTGCTGAATTTTGTCCAATTAGACAAATATTTAAAGCATCCAGTCAATCCTAAATGAAAAACAAAAAAGTGGGACTTAGAGCAAAAAGAAATAAAAAATCCTTCTCGGTCACAACTTTCTAAAAACTAGAAAAGCCAGAAGGACTTGAAAAAAAAAGTCAAATACCATTGTTTTGACAAAAATGAAGTTGAATTAACTGCTAAAAATGCCTAAAAACATGTTTCTGATACCGTATTGGCTATCAAAAATGAAGATAGTATATAAAAAACTCAACTAATGTCTGAAATTGAGGGTAAAAAGGAAAAAAATAACATTTCTGTGTTCTCAGGAAGTCTTTTAAATTAAGCCTCAAAAGCAGGCGTGGAAATATTGGTTGGAAAATGTCCCCTGATACTGAACTGATCAATGAAAAATCATAAGTTGATGTCTACAACTCCTTTGAAGCGTCAATGTCTCAAAAGTCCTCAGGAATCAATTCCGCTCAAGCCAAAGAAGGGTCGGCTATCATAAAAAGGCCTTCTCTATTTTAGGGTTTCCGAATTAGATGATGAATAAACTGAATTCTCCTTAAAGGTAAGCGTGAAAGATTGAAAACAATGCAAAAATATTGGATAACTCTTAAAGTTTGCTATGTCTTCTCACACAAAAGATAATTTCGGCGCTACAAAACGTGGAGCTAAAAAAAATAAATGATAAGGTCTTCCTTAGTAAATAAGTTTGTAATTTGAATTCCACCACGTGCAAAATTTTCGAAAGAGAGGGAGCATTAACTGAAACAAAAAATAATCGGAATGTATCCACTTCACAAACTTTTGCGATCTTTACGACGTTCTGACGACGACTTTCTTTCAATTTTTATGGGGTTTCTAGGAACTTCGTCTCTTTCCCTTTACCTTTTCCAGCACAACGAAAGTCAGATTAAAAACGCCAAACTTGAATTGTGTGACGATTCGGAATGTTAATCGATTTTTTATCACCGAAGCCTTCAACTATGTCGTTCGTCTTAAGAAGATTTATTTTTTGTGATAGTCTAGAATTCACGAAAAACTAAAACGAAAAAAGTTCATGTTAAGCAGGTTAAAGCCCTCAAATCAAAAAAAAACAGAAGAGATCTGAGATCTTAAAACAAGGGGACATGAAAAATAGTAATACACAGAAGAGCACGATTCTGAAGAGAAACAAAAAACAAATGACAGGGAAAGCATTTAAACAGGGTTTACAAAAACTTGTGGAACTGAGAATTAAATGGCAAAAAGACAAGTGTTTACGAAAAATAAAGCCACGGCTTTTGATAAAAATGAAATTGTCGAAGAAATAAAATATGTGTGACAAATGCCAAGAAAAAAACAGAAGGAAAGTTCGGCGGGTGAATCCTGAGGGAACATTTCAGGTTGAGGGGACGCCTTTTGGCGGAGCCACATTCTCGCAGTCGGACAATCCGCCTCGTTCCTCTGGAACCTCCATCTTCTCTCCAACGGCTGGGTTGGTATCTTCCGCTTGGCCGCGGAGCCCCTTCGTATCATCGACCTGAATCATGAAACATAATCGAATACTGGGGCTTTTATGAAAAAAATTGAGCAATTTTTGAGTGAAAATTATTTAATTGAGTTAAAATAAAAGTATACCTCGCCATCAGTGTCAATCCCAGATTCAGAAATAACGACGGCGGCCTCAGAAGTAGCGACAGGAAGTTCAGAAGCGGCAGTTCCAATTGCAGTAACAGCGTCCGTTGTACTTTGAGTCAACAATGGATCAGTCTGAAAGATCAAAAAAATAATTATTCATTCTGATTTGATTTTGTAGTTTGAAAAAAACTTTCACGAATTTTCAGCGTCAACTAAAAAAGGTCATTTTTTGAATGGAAAGCTGAAAAAAAACTTCGGGCAAAAGAAAAAATGAATATTTTTCACAATTCTTTCACAAAGCAAACCAAAAAAACATTGTTGAGGTGAAAGGAGACTCCTTTTTCAAGCCTAGTCTCTTTAATAGGTTGCTTCCGCCGACTTTGACTTTTAAACAAGCAGAATAACTTTTAAAGTATGAGGTTGATATCTCAAAATGTACCTCATGTGGCGACTGAACCTCTTGAGTCGCTTCTCCTCGTGGCTGTGGATCAATCTGGGATACGTTGAGCTCCGCTTCAATGTTCTCGGCCTCCAGGGAAGGCTCCTCCGGTTCCACATCTTCGGCGTTAGGCTGCACCTGCGCCTCCTCCATATCATCATCCAGCTGCAGCATGGGGCGACGCATTTCCAGCATTCCGAAGAGGAAATCAGGACCCTGCAAAAAATCGATTAGTTTCATTTCACGAATTTCTCGTGTGCAGCTCAATCTTTCTGAAACTCGAGTTTTTTTCAACGGACTATTTCAATCAGACGTTACGAAGGCCAGCTATCAAATTTTCCGAAATTTTCAGAGATAATGTAATGTACACAAAAAATCAACAAAAAAGTTTTTTCGTATATTTTTGGACAGAAATCCCAAAGATTAGACAAGAAAACGAACTAAATGTTGGTGTGAAGACACAAAGTCGTTGAGACTGCTCTGAGCGATGGTGACTTCTCGCAGAAGTTGGAGACATTCGCCGTGGCAGGCGTCTCTTATGATCATTATGCGGCGGAGCCTGTGCCGGCGGGACGTCAGACCCGTCGTGACAGCCAAATGTGTGGCTGCTTCTACACGACTTTCGAGATTAGTGAGAATTTGGGTGCAGCGTCTGAAGTTCCGCTCGACTTGCATGAGAGCTTCAGTCAGAAGACGTCCCCGTTCCAGAGCTTCTTCCACCGACATCACGGGATACAGTGCCTAAAAGAGTCTTTGCATCAAAAACGCAAAATCTTCAAAAAACGGCAAGACATCAAACATCTACTCAGAGTATATCAATTTCTTAAACCGAGATGTTGGGTCATGATCCCGTTTCAAGGCAAAAAAAAGTACAGAGTGCGTACTCAAAAAAAAGGATACTTTTTGAGATTTTTGTCCGTTTTATCAAGAAGTGAATAGAAAATTTAGAAGCAACTAAAAGAAACTGCAAGAAGATGAATGCCGCGGGAAGAAAATGGAAAGATGACAATTCGGAAAATCGATTCGAACAAAGAATATCCCACCGCTGCTCGTTTGAAAAGAACAATGCATGAAGAAAACGTTCAATCGATGGGGAAGGTCCGTGGGAAATGGTCAGATTTCACAAAAAAACTTTTGGAAGAAAAACGTTTTTAGAGTATAAAAATTAGGTTTCTAGAAAGATTAAAAATTTTTTTTTCATAGCGTAAATGAACAAATTGAGACAGAAACTTTTTGATTCAAACTTTTTTTCCTAAATCATGCAGAAAAATATAATCAAAAACAAACACAAAGCCCAGACGAGGACAGAAGAAAAGGGTTCACACAGGTTGCAGGGCATTTGAACGGAAGAGAGGGCGCGCTGGTCCCGTGAACGATGAACGTGTGCGCGCCAAAAAAAAAAAAAGAAGGTTTCGCACCTCTTTCGGGGGTCAACTTTTGACCAGCCATTCAAACAATGCGCCAAACTCAACGTCCAATAATCTGGAAAATCGACTCACAACGTTAAAAAAAACGGAAATAATTTGGTTTGAGGAAGTCGTTTTGTTTCAGAGACCTTTCCAAAGGTTTAAAATTGATGAGCACTATAAAAATCCTTGGAGGTTGGACGAAAATTTGTGTTTGGATTGAAAATTATTTTCAGCATGCCTTAAAAACCGTTATCTATTCGGCAATATCCGGAAAATTTTGAAAACGGACATCAATTCGGGCATTCATTTTTCAAATTTTCTTTGCTCCATCGTGTTTGTTTCAAATTTGTACGACTGTTTGCCCCCTCGCATATCCGTTGTTTCTTCAAAAACACATTTCCATGAAAAACTCATTTATTACCCAAAAAAAGTTCACGTTATTTTTCGAAATCTGGAAACAATGATTGTGAAGTTCAGGAAAGGGATGATCAACCGAAATGAAACAAAACCGTGAACAGAGTAAACCATTTGATGAAAGACACAGGGTACAAGGAGAAAAATAATCTAGTAACAAAAATGAACAACGATGTTAGTATAACAAAACAACAGAATATCTGCATATGAATGAAATACGAAATTCAATGCATAAAAATATGGATCTAGAACAAATAATTGCAGTAGATGCTAAAAAATGAATAAGAGAAAATATTCAAAGTGAGAGGAATTGAAAAATGAGTTGAAGTTGGAGCGAGTGGCTTATTTGCCGTCGCTGAAGATGTCGTCCTGTCCAACGACGTCGTTCACCTGGCCATTGGACACCTGAAATATAAGATTGATAAAACTTTCGTGTCCTTTTTTCTGCTTCGACGTGAAATTCTAAGTCAAAAGTCTCACCTGCATTCCATCATGGATACTAGTGGTATTCTCATTGGTTTGCCCATCAATGTCTTCATCAGGGCCGACGATGAACTGCAATTTCGGATGTTTTCGATCGATATAGGATTCGACTTATATAAGAATAAAAAAAAGCTTTTTTTCGATTCGGTGTAATATTAGTGAATGAATACCTTTATTTTCTTTCGGATACCATTGGTAACCTCATTGATCTGCTTGTCGATGTCTCCACTAGGGCCAACGACGACCTGCAATTTCGTGAATTTTCGATCGATAAATAGAAAAAAACGGATAAAAATATTCTCATTTTGCTTGGATATAATAGTTTTAACTTTTACCTGTTTCTTATTATGGAAACTCTTGGCGATCTTATTGATTTGCCCATCAATGTCTCCAACATTGCCGACAATGACCTGTAATTTCGTGATTTGCAAAGGGAAATTTGCTAGTTTTTGATAACTTGAGTTTCTAATAAACTCAAAACTAACCTTGTTTTCGATTGCGACTTTTTGATTCAGAGCAAGTGGAGACTTCTTTTGAGGAGTCTGGCCGTTTCTCTGAAACATTTCATGAAAATAAGTGAGTTCTTGTGAATCAAGGAGTGATTGATTCTTTTTTCTCTGTCTTGAGTAAAACTTTCAAAAATTACCTTGTTCAAAATAATCAATTTAAATGGCTCATGAAGCAATATACGAGACTCGCGTGCGGCAGAGGTAAAAACCTGCAAAACGGTCGGTTCGAATTTAAAAAATATATTTGGATTTAAAGTTATTTGTCACGAATTTTGCTGTTTTCGTGGACACAACCAATGATAAAGTGAACTTACAGGTTTCCCAAAGGTAAACTCTCGCAGTTTTCGTGATGCTCTGGCCGACGCATTATTCAACTCTTTCTCGAGAGATTTCACTTTGTAGAACTCCTCTTTGAGAGCTTCTGCTCGTTGCCGAGTGAGACTCGACGGAGTCTCTTTCATGATTCTTCTCTGCTCGTTGTACTGCTCGCATAAGGTTTTTGCCTTAGCGTGCGCTTCTCTTTCCTTTCGGTCAGCTTCTTTGTAGTCCATCATGAGCACTTGAACTTCCGAAGCGATTTCCCTTATGTATCCGAAAGAAGAAGTATCGACCTCATCGGTAACATCATCCGACGATACGTTCAACTGCAATCAGAAAGTTGATAGTCTTCAAAAAAAAGAAACTTACTTCCGGATGTGAAGAAAGAAACGGTAATAACTCTTTGCTGAGTTTTCGAGCTTTCTCATCAAGCTTTCTGTAGTCGTGTTTGGCAACATCAAAAGCTTTCAAGACCATCTTGTGATGGATGAATGAGATCAATGGAGCGTTTTTCTTTGAGGATATCGTGACGCGTTTCTTCTCACACCACCTTTTCACGACCGCCGCAACTTTTTCAACAATGTCCTTTTGAGCGTTGGCCACACTGAGGGAAAATTTTACTTGACGAACGTCCATTTTCTTTTGGAAGTTTACCCTGTAAATATCAGTTAACGTAATGGAAACCTGATACATAAAAAATTACGTAACTACATCACAAACATAACATTATAAAGGAATAAAAAATCGCTTTGAACGACTTGAAAAAGTTTGTGAGAGAAGGCTGTGTGAATTTGCGTGGTAAAGCGCCTCACAGCTAACAACTCAAAGAAAAAATGGAAAAAAAATAAGTTAATATTGCTGTTTTGGGGTACTTTTTTTTGGAACTATAATACCGCAGGAAATATGTTCAAAAAAGAACTTTTAAATTTCAAATGTCTTGTATGGAGCTCGAATCTTGAAACTTCCCGTAGTTCTAATGACTGTTCTTTCTAGCACGGAGAATCTAAGTTCCCTGTAAAAACAAAACTTTGGAAAAGTTCAGTGTAATTGAGCGACGTAATAACATATAAGGTGGTAACAAAAGTGCAATGAATGTCATAGTGATTGGTGAAACGAACTTTCCTGTGTAGAACAAAAATAATTTCAAAGTTAGCTTATGAGATTTCGGCACGATTAACAAGAAAAATGGTGCTCAATGAAAAAACCGCCTATTGGCCACCCGAGAGAAACCGCAAATTTCAAGTAGGATAACATTAGTATCTACAGTACCGTCAGAAGAGATACACAAAAACGGGGTTTTCGTCCCAACATTCTTCTAAAAAATTCAATTTTTCTGAAAAATTGTGGAGTGGTGATGGCTCTCATTTATAACCCTCTGATAAAGTTTCAGTTCACAAAAAAAGCGCAGTTTTCACAAAAAAGCGCAGAAAAAAATTAAATTACTTAAAAGAACGTTGTCACCAAAGTCGCTAAGGCAAAGGTTTTCACTTCAAAATACTGAGTTTCGAGCCAGTTATTGATATAAAGCACCAAGTTTTTTCTCGTGCTGTAGAAAAATCCTGATAACTGAAACAAAGTGAAAACAAGAAACGGTGGAAAAAAAACGGCCGTCGCGAAGGCGCATTCTTCATTGCTTCATTGCTGTTTGAATACCCAAGAATATCACTAATATTTTCAAACACATTTTTGAATTTCAAGCTTTTTTTGCGCATTTTGTACTTTTTTTCTGCAAAAAAAAGGTATATTAAATTTTCGCTCGAAGACCTTTGTTTTTCGGTTTTTTCGTGTAGAGCTGTGTAGAGCTGAAGTGCAAAAAGAGTTGTTTTGTTAGTAAATTTTTTTTCTCCTAAACGTGGTTGTATTGCGCGAACACACTTTATATAAAAATCATGATGGGATTCACCCTGTAAAAAGTTTATATCAGTACCTAGAAAAGTTTCAAAAAGGAAATATGCAAACAGTGAAAAAAGGAGAGCTATGAAAGTTATGGAAAGTTACGCGCCGTCTACTCTTTGTCAACGACGATTTCGCGAACCGACAGCAGCTCTGTAATTATTCTATGATTCAGTAGGGAACCTTCTCTGAATAATGAAAAAAAGTTTCAGTTTCCGAAAAAGTTAAATTTCTTTTACTTGGCACTACCTTATATTTGTTTACTTTCACAGCTTTATATTCGACTTTTTTTTTACTTGTATCTCACTTCGTCTCTAAAAATTTAGATTTCCAAACTCTATGTATGACAAAAACCGTGATGCCGTGTTTAATTTGATTTCGCAAAACGCAAAATGATCTTTGACTCTCCAAAATTTAGTGATCTTTTCCTTTTTCTAACGGGTATTTTGCATTTCGCGTAATCAAATTGAACACGGCATGAAACTACAGTTTTCGTCTATTGTGAACACTCGAAATACTTTTGGAGGTCACGCAACTCGAAGAGAAGAGAGAATACGCACAAAAAGGCGGGGTCAACCAATGGAAAGACGCATTTTGCACGCGATAATAATAGGAAGGAAAAAGATTGCTGAGGCTAGCCAGTCGTTTGTGTCGATTCAATTTAGGAGAATGCCACAATCACGGATTCTTTTTTTTTAATTGACCAACTTATTTCTTGTCGTGTATATTTCACGTATTTGCACGGTTTAAATTGTTCATGATGAATCCTTTTGAAAAATAAGCGCGATTTTATTGCAGTTCATTTTTAACTTTCAAACATTTATTTCTTGTCGCTTGTTTGTCCCTTGTTTGTACTTTTTCAAACGGACTTTTACAGTTCAAGAGTTTGTTATGAAATTTTTCAAAAAAGGCATTCCGAACAAGTGAAGTTAGTAGTTGAACGCGTATCAATCCTCAAAAAAAATCGAAAATATTTCGAGAAAAATGAAATGAAAACTGTTGAAATTTATGCAAAAAATTATTCCGTCTATTCAAATAAACTTCTCAATTTCGAACTGTCATTTTAAATTTAGTTTGCTTTTTGAATTTTTTTGAAACGGTCTGGAAACTAAATAAGAGTAAGAAGAACATGTACAAAGTGGTTGCTTTTTGCGTTTTAGCAAACTTTGACGTCGAGTCTGGTGAAAAAAAACGTGTTGAGTTGTCCCTTGCGACAAGATTCGAGAGGATCCTGGAACTTCGAGCAAGAAAAAACCCAAGTCGAAGAACAGGAGCCTTTGAAACGGAAGAGCACGTGTCTGGTTTCACATTTTATTGAATTGTGTGGTTTGTAAATTTCTTTTTCAAAGTCTATTTTTTTAATGATAATATTAAGATATAATTTGTTTTTTTCATTTATCAAAAAAATATTTGCATCTTCCGACTGAAAGAAGATTTAAAAACTCTCCTTCTTATAACGGTTGCTTTTGTTTCTGTATGAAAAATTCCCAAAAACAAGAATATTTATTGATCAATTAAGATTAATTAGACGCAAAAAAATAAATTTAGTGGTTGAGACGCAAATAAAGAAAAATTCACAAGTTGAGACGAAATTAATTTTTTTACTTAGTAAGAAGTTAAGTTACAGCAAGAATTCAAAAAAAGACAGAATTGATTATACAGAAAAATACATCAGTCGTCAAGATGACCAGCGTCTTCCTCGACGGTCCAATAGCCTTCGTCATTGTCGTCAAGTTGCTCGTAGAGCTGCAATCACCAAACGAAGCCCTAACAAAAGTCAAATTGTTAAACAGACCATTTGGGCGTTGCGCAAGTTGTGGAGAGCCAGCTCCATTTCGTTCCACAGCTGCTGTACACGTACTTGGTGATTGGCGTATAGATTCTCATACTGTTCGAGTCTAAATCGATTGGGGAGATCATCGTTTTGTTGTAGGTGTTCGCGCGCTTCTTCGACGAGTGCGCGAACTCGAAGAGTGAACTGCTGTGCAGCTCTAAATCTTTCAAATGAGATTCGGAAAATCTCAGCCAGTTCATCATGCAAAGCCGCCATCCGTGTAGCTGAAAATATGTTAATGCAAACATTGAACCGTATTTTTGCAACAAAAAGTTCAAATACGACAACGTGAATTCAACGTTTTGACAGAAAATCAAAAAAAGCAAACTCATTGATTTATTTCATTATCGTACTTCAGTAACACAGCGAAATTTCAAATAATCATGAAAAGAGTTAATAAGTTTTGGAATGACAATGTCATCGTTTTTCATGAATAATTGAACTCATTTACAATTGATTATGGTTTTCGAGGATACTATCGGGTTGCAGCATTTTGACGTTAAAACGCAACTCAACGTTAAAAATCAAGGATAGTACCCTTTGTTATTAAAACAAAACTTGGGGAGTAATCGAAATAATGAACTGTAGCCTAAGAAAAAATGATAGAAAATTTCTCTTCAGGGGTAAAAATGTATTGTTTTTGCAACAAGTTCCAGCGACATCAAGCAACACGACGACGACTTCAAAAACCATGGATAACTGGGTGACGTCTGCAAGAAGAATCTGAAAAATTCAAGCTTTTTTTAAAAGTTTTTTTCTAATAAACTATTACCTTTGAAAGAGTATCCAAAAAGAAATTTCAAGAATGTTGTTGTTCGAAGGAGTTTGTGAATATTTTTTTCAAGTAGAATCGTTGATAATTATCCGATTTTCAGGTAAGATTTGGAATTCTGGTACTTGCAGTGTTACTTCTTGGATCGAAGCCTGAAAAACTCATGAAGACATAAAATAAACTTGAAAAAACGTAAACCTTCTGAATTGAATTTCAAAAGTTTTCCCTGTGTTCTTCTTAAAATCGCGATGTGCTTATTCTTGTGGTTAAAAAGAAGAAGCCTGAAACCACGACCAAAAAAAAATGGATAGGAAGATCATAAACCTTTTTGACTGGCGATGACGAATGGCTTCGATTTTTTCTCACCGAGCGTGATTTAGAAGTTTTTTTCATTAATGAAGAGAGCAGACAGATGTATTATTTTTATTGCTCGCCTATAAAAACCTTCCACTTGTTTGAGAAAAACAAAATATCGTAATACCTCGCTTTTTACGCATTTTTTTCCTTTTTTTCTGTAGTCATTACACAAATATTAATTCGACGCAAAAATTTATTCACAGAAATCATTCAGGTAAGTAATAAAAAAGATAAATAAGAGTTTTCATTGGTGGCTGTTGGAAGTTTCGTAGCCCTCGTCCTCGGTTGGAACTTCCATTTCGTGGTTGAGCTGAAACGATCAAATATAAGAATTTGAGAAGAGATTTGGAAAGAAAACTAACCTGCTGGACGACGTTCATGACGAGATATTGTTGAAGTCGGACTTGAGCCGTGGCAACATCTAGCAGCAGATTGCGAAGGTGACCGTTGTGTTGAACTTGCAACAACTCCAGATCATTCAGACGACGACGATTGTCTTCCGACTGGTCCACGGCGAGTCTCCGTCGGGCAACCAAGAGCCATCTTTCCAGGCGATCACCGAAATCATTCGCCGATCGCAGCCTTTCCAAAGCTAGCTGTACAAGACGACCGAGGCGATTAACTTCCAAAACGTCCATTTTTCTTCCTGAATCATAGATTTTGTCAAACTTTCGATGTTTAATCAATAATATTTTTTTCAAGACAAATATACTCAGATATGAAAACGTATTCTCAACGTTTTGCAAAATTGATAAAAATAAAAATTTTGATTCTTTATTAAAAAAAATTTCAATTAAACAAGAAAAGTTAACAATAGTTGAAGGGAAACAAAAATTTTTTCACTAACATACAATTAAAAAATTTTCCATGAATACAATAATGAAAGCTCAGCTGCAGAGGTTATTTTGTACGCTAATTCAAGTCGAAAGGCTAGATTCTTCAAAAAGTCCGAAATCGAGGGATTTTCATAGAAAACGCAGGGTATAAATAATCATTGTGTATGTGACGATATTTTTTTATTAATGGAGAAGAAAGTCTATCAGTTGTCGAATCGGTTGCGCCTATGGGCCGAATCTGAAATTTGAAAATATAACTTGTTCATACTATCAACTTTCCCTACTTCCATTCGGACACAGTATATTTATGGAAGATGCCGTTGCCAAATTTCCGGAAGACGGTTTGAAAAACTTAATTTTGAGTCACCTTCCAAGTGAACCAGAATTTCCAGTTTCAGAGAATCTGCAATATTTTTTTTTATTCATGTGTACTCCGTTGCTTACCCTAGTTAAATGCTCTTTTTTTGAAATTTTATTCTACTTCTATTGATTTTGATTTCTTCCGTCTATTTGAGTTTTTGTTGAATGTTGATAAAACAAAACTGATTGTCTAGAAAAAATGCCTTATTATCAGACAAACTGAGGAAAAATCTTGAAAGACATTTTTCCTCTCTTCGTGAAATTGATGTTTTTTTCATTTGTTTGTTCCATCTCAAACTGATATGTCTTTTGAGCCAAAAAAAAAGCTACTTGTCAACAGCAAAACATTTATTAACAGTAAACTGCGGCTTTTCTCGATCTATGATGTTTTTTCAATAACAGGAAACGGCGAATATTGTCAAATCGAATTGATATTCATTGGCCAGATAAAAGAAGAAACGTTCACTAAGGACGATCGTTGTTCTGGAAATGACTGAGATAGATTTTTAAGGCATCGCAACAATTACCTGCGCCCGGAATTGATCTTCAAGGTCAAACGCTTCGAGCTGAAATCAAATTTTTTCAGATCAAGGAAATTTTTGACTGTACTCACCAGCTCATAGAAGTTGTCTTGGAGGAACCGGTCGAACTTCCGCTGAGCTTCTAGAGAAACCAGCAGGAGAGCGGCAGTTTTTTTGTAGTGAGCAGTGTACTCCCTCGCCAGACGGTTTACCTCGACCTGTCTTCTCAGCGAATCCAATCTCGTCGCCTTCTCTCTGGCCACCTCGTACCAGTGGACAATTGCTTGCACATCGTTATACGCTTCTTGGGATTTTTGCAGCGACACAATGAGTTCGAGATAGAGCTTGGCGAGTCGTTCAGCGGCCATTTTCGTTGTGATCCAAGTTTCGAAAAAAAAAAGTCTTGAGTGAACCATTCGTGGGAAAACATTTCCATTAGAGTAAAAATCTTAACAAACTTTCTGAAAATGTTTGGAAAAAAATAGATAACAGGTTGAAAAAGACAAAAGTTTCGCCAAAGCTATATGAAGCTCTTATTTAAAAACATAGATACTTTCTAATGTTTTTTTCTTGAAATTGAATAATAATGAAAATCTTTTGACTGTTTTGGCTCAACTTCTAACTTTACTAGCTCGAAAATCAGTCGAAGAACTTGAGCTCCTTTTTTGAATCAAAACAATGAGAAAAATCGTCATCAAAACTTTAGAAAAAAATAAGGAGTCGATAAATAATCGACTTTTATGGTTGACAAGCTCAAAATCTACATCGACAATCAGCTCAAATTTTTTTGGGAGCGATTGAATCGGAAACTTTTTACATCAATTGAACATTTTCGCAGTAAATTTATTTTTAAAAGAGTTTTTAAAACTGATCATTAAGCAAATTTCTACTGACTCAGTTTAACTCAATTCAAACTGAAAAAATGAACTCGAAAACGGAAAACAGCTTGCTGCAGCTTTCAAAAAAAGATGATTCAACCTAAAAAGTGTCTCCGGAGGCGTTATCTGCTCCTGGGTTGCTTTGGAGACGGGAAACGGTTACGGCTCAGAGGACATAACCTTTATCGTTCGAGATGTTTTGCTCGAGACCTTCCTTCCGACTTTCAATGTTTTGCTTGAAACGAGCTTTTCATTATTTTGAGAAAGCTTTTCATACAGCGCCGGGAACTGAAATAAAAGAAGTGAAATTACCTGACGATCAGGAAACGGATCAATAATTTGATTTCTATTTTCTTTTTTCAGTATGAAGTTGAGTACACACGTGAAAATAATTTTATGCCGTTTTGAATCAAAACAAAACTCTCAAAACTGAGTTGGATCTTCCTGTTTATTCGTGAAATGAGAACGCGTAAGTTTCACAAAGAATGAGAAAAAATTAAATTTTGAGACTGTATGAGTAATCGATGGGAACAATTTTGTGGACTGTTTTTAGTTTAAGTAAAATTTATGAGCTTCGAAAACTTCATCAAAAAGCAGAAAGAGTGTTCAGAATGCAATTATGAAGACAAGTAAGTATAATAACATTTATTTTTGACAAAAAAATCACACGAAATTATACAAACTGGTCAGAGTAATCAATTTTGTGGCTGCTATTGTTGAATAAGCTTTTTTCCGCTTTGAAGCGCCAAAAGTCGGATACCTGCAAACAGAAAAAATGTGATAAAAGATCCACAAACCGATTGGAAATCTGAACTCACTTTCTCAAAGAAACCGATGAAGTTCCGGCGTCGCTTCCGAGCCGTTTTTCCACTTTAAACGAGCAATTCGAGACAACTGAAGTCACAAAACGAGCCATTCTGTAAATATAACACGAATCAAAAAGAAAAATGTGGAAAGTAACCGTTTTGATTTTCAAAGGATATTCTTCTAAAAACCGGGAACCCCCATAACTTTTCCAAAGTCTAGCAAAATTTCCAAAGGTTTTTTTTGGAGCTCTGAAAATACCTTGAAAGTTTTTTATACTTTTGGTTTCGAGTTTCAAACCTTAAAATGAAAAAACGCATCTGGTTCATGTCTTAACTCGAATCAAGTACGAAGTGTGAAAAATAGTTAGGTCTGAAAATATTCAAACTCATTAGTTTCGCTTACCTTTGAACAGAAAAACGGCGTCTGGTCCGCGTAATTAATAATCGAAATAAAATGAATTTATTAAAAAATTTTACTGATGACGGGGCGGCAGTTAAGATTCGAAGATCTGAAAAAATCTATAGGTATTTACGACTCAAACATTGTTTAATCAACTAACTTGATGATGAAAACACAGCTTAGGTGTTCTGGCGGTGGAGAGCTTTTTTTTGGCCCACATCCATATTCATGTCTCCGTTGGATCTTCCTGAAAACATCGATCACTTAATTTCGACCCTTTCTACCCTACCCATAAATTTACGTTTTAAAATCAGCCTTTACCAGTATTTTCGCGAAGAACTTTTCCACGTCTTCAACAATAAGTTCTGTTTCGCCTGATCAACTGCATCTACTGAAGTCACCGAACAAGCCACTCTGTAAATATAACACGAATCAAAAAGAAAAATGTGGAAAGTAACCGTTTTGATATTCAAAGGATATTCTTCTAAAAAAACCGGGAACCCCCATAACTTTTTCCAAAGTCTAGCAAAAATTTCCAAAGGTTTTTTTGGAGCTCTGAAAAATACCTTGAAAGTTTTTTTTATACTTTTTGGTTTCGAGTTTCAAACCTTAAAAATGAAAAAAACGCATCTGGTTCATGTCTTAACTCGAATCAAGTACGAAGTGTGAAAAAAATAGTTAGGTCTGAAAAATATTCAAACTCATTAGTTTCGCTTACCTTTGAACAGAAAAAAACGGCGTCTGGTCCGCGTAATTAATAATCGAAATAAAATGAACTTTAATAAAAAAATTTTTACTGATGACGGGAGCGGCAGTTAAGATTCGAAGATCTGAAAAAATCTATAGGTATTTAAGACTCAAACATTGTTTAATCAACTAACTCGGTGATGAAAACACAGCTTAGGTGTTCTGGCGGTGGAGAGCTTTTTTTTGGCCCACATGCACTTTCATGTCTCCGTTGGATCTTCCTGAAAACATCGATCACTTAATTTCGACCCTTTTTTATCTTACCCATAAAATAACGTTTTAAAATCGGCCTTTACCAGTATCTTCGCGAAGAACTTTTCTACGTTTTCAGCCGCAACTTTTGTTTCGCCTTATCCGCTACATCTCTGATTCAAAGGAAAATTTACTCTGAAACTCCTCAATTCTCTTCATTTATTTTTAGTTTTCCCCTACCTGGTCTCGAAATTCGGCTTGAAGCTCTTAAAGTTCTTTTTTTGAGATGCATTTCCACTATTTCGGTAGCTTTTCTTCTGCAATGATGTTTATATTTCCACACTTAATCATTGTAACATTCTGAAGTCCCATAATCCTTTTCTACTTAAAGTTTCTCACAAACCTCTTAATGATTTGAAGGGGTTCGAGAAGGATTATCCAATGGAATTATAGTTTTTGGAGACTGTTGGATAGAGAAAATGGTCTGAAATCTTTCTTCATTCTCATTAGTTCCATTATCTTCCACTCACTTTTCATTGCCAATTTGGCCTGCAGATATGTTTGATGTAGCAATTTTCGATATTCTTTCCCGGACGTTTTTTTTCCATTTCCCATTAACACACTGAAGTTCGATGCGTACTTTTTTCCATCTTTTGTTTTTTACTTACCTCATATTTAAGGTTCGCAGTAAGGTGGATTTAGTAATTTGGACATTTTCCTGTTAATTCTCGAAATCCAGGAACATTTGCTTTTTTGAAACTAAATAGTTAAATCTTTTTCTGAAAAAATTTCGCTTACCTTTGCGCGCCCAAAGGATCTCGGAATTTTTATATGAAGCATTTGTGGCTGCAGATTGGTTTGTTATAGTCGTTTTTTGAGCCAATTGAAATAAGAATCAACTAAAAATCTATATTTAATCATCAGTTTCTCTCTCTTCAACTAACCTTCGCTTGTCGGCTCAGTTCATTTTTTCATTATTTTTTGCGCGCCTTTTAGCAAGTTGGCTTGGTAATTGCTTAGTGAGCATTTTTTGTTCCAGGATGTGGAAAACCATCTGATTATGGTTTTTCTAGGCGATTCAGTAGTCGTGAGAGCCAACCTGAACCGAAAACGCTTATTTTCCTTCGATTCATTGCTCTCATCTTACCTTTGTAATTAGACTCAGCGCTGGAAATTTTTTTTTCGGCTCAGGCGTGTATTCCTCTTTGAACGGCCACACGTGGTTTTCCCTTCTGAAAATCGTTTATTTTCTTCAGATTTGATGTCTTCAGCTGACCATTCAAAGCCTTGGTCTGAGATTTCTGCTTCAGCCGTCGGGACATTTTGTCAATTTGTGAAGTTGTTGAGTTTCATATGACCAGAAGGCACTGAAAATAATTATGTTACTTTTTCTTTTTGATCTTCACTCTTTGCTTACCTTCTCATGACGCTGAAGCTGTCGAGTCCGTTCTTCTCTTCTTGAGAAAAAAGAGCCTGGACGGATTTTCTCAAAGGTTTTCCGCTCACAAAATTCAAGTTATTCAAAAGAGGCAAATCACTATCGGGCGTTTCGTTTTTTTTTTGTTTTAAAAATTTCAGACGAAAAGAAAAACAAAATTTATTAAAAAAGCAACTCAATAAAAAAGCAACGAAATCATGTAAATGAGCGGAAAACTCGCGCTCGTGTGATCGACCTAAAATTATGAGATTCTTTTAGAAGAGCTGAGAAATGAACATACGAGTTAAAAGCCTTCGTTGTCCGTGTCAGAGTAGGAGTCGCTGGAAGAAGAGGCCTCAGAGGCCGACGAGGACTCAGTGCCGTCATCCGATTCTTCGTCGGTCTGCAGAAACAGTAGAGTTCAGATAGTGTGATTGAGAAACACTTACCGTCTCTTCGTCATCCGGACCCATCAAAAAATCGTTGAATTGCTTGCGCACGTCGGCGATCTTGTCGTAGACCTCATCGAGTTTGCTGTCGAAAGTCTCGATCTCGTCTTCCAAGCGTTGCTTCTCGAGCTCCAGAGCAGGAGTTGGTTCGTCGTCGATTCGGCGTCTGACACTGTCGAGATCCTCGGTTAACTGTTCGAGCTCCATAAAGACTCCGTTCAATTCTTCATCAAGGGATTGAAGACGACCTTCGTAATAAGCTTTAGTTTCTTCCGGCATTTTGACTTTACCTGAAAGAATAAAAAACTGTTTTTTGAAAATCGTGCGAAATGAACAGCGAGATCGACCGCGAAAACAACAAATTTTATTGACCAACCATTCAACTTTAAATTAATGATTCAGAAAACATTGCGCATATCGAAATGCATCTTAGAAGAAGAGAAAATTCGGAAAATAATGAACTCTTTTTCTAAAGTGCAAACTTATTAGCGACAGAAAAAGTATATGAACGTTTTCATGACCGTTACAATTTTCTTTTTCCCAACGACATCTAACTTGAGTATTTTGAAAGTTAAGAAACAATTAAAATCAGAAAACAGCAACAAAAACCAACAAAAAGTAGCGAATAATTACAAATTCCACTTATTCGACTATTTCATTACACCAAATAATAGAAAATATTTCGAACTACGTTCTAAACAACATTGTTTCATGTTTTGAAACGAGAAAGAAAGACAAAAAAGTAAAAAAAAACGAAAATAATGAGTGAAAAATGAGAGCGACACGAGCAGAGGAAGAGGGGCTGCGTGCGTGGTTCCTACTCGGTGTATGCAGAAATTTGTCCGCCGCGTACAGTTTCTTCACAAAAATCGTTGTAACACATCCAAACTCACGTACTTATGTTCTATTCACACTCACTATACATTCTAAACACAGGAAAAAATTTTAACTGAAAAAAATACAATCATTCGCGGGCTAAATGTTCCCCCCTCGACTCGTGAGCCATGGGAGGCAGAATTCAAGGTCTCGTTTCTTGTTTTCCGATAATTTGGGACAGTTTCAAAAACTATAAAAACGTCGTAAGAGTTCAGTTCATCCATTGAATTATTCTACGGACACTGAAGCACCTGAAAAACTTATGAAAACCCCTCACAGACATTGACACGGCTGACTGAGGGTGTCTTCAGCTGGCTTTGACTCCTTTTTCCTCAAAACTAGTCATCTTTACTTTTTTATATGATCTGCAATCTGTAAAACAGCTTTTCAATACCAGAAACTGTTTCGTTTCGAAGAAACCGCTCTTGAAAATTCATTTTTGCCTGATTTAACAACTGTAGCGACAAGCGACAGTCTACTTTTCTGTGTTTTCTTGGAATTCTGGCTCCACTCTGGTAACAGCAAAAACTGTGGTATTTCAAAAACTATGGAATTATCGTAAGAGTTCAGTTCATCTGTTGAATTGTGCTACAGACTCTGGAGCACCTGAGAAACGTATGAATATCCCCTCACAGACAATTACACGGCTGGCTTGGGGTGTCTTCTTGTCGCTTTCATCGTGTTTTTATACGATTTCAGTGGTGATACTGTCATTCTAACATCGCGCAGAGTTTTTTGAAGATGGTTGTTGCATGGAGGTGCTCCGCGTAATGAACTAGACTAAGAAAGTCAAGCGCTTTGAAAGTTTTCGACTGTAGCGTCCAGCGACAGGCAGATTTTCCATGTTTTCACGGGCTTTCGGCTCAGTTCTTGTTTTATCAAATCTTATTTTCATTCAGTGTTGAGAGAAAAATTGAAAAACACCAGTTCAATAATATAAATTCCTATCGACACTTGGCCACCTGAGAAACGTATGAAAATCCCCTCACAGACAATTACACGGCTGGCTGAGGGTGTCTTCTTGTCGTTTTAATCGTTTTTTCTATGCTTTCAGTGGTGATACTGTCATTCTAACATCGCGTAAAGTTTCTTAAAGATGGTTGTTGCATGGAGGTGCTCCGCGTAATGAACTAGACTAAGAAAGTCAAGCGCTTTGAAAGTTTTCGACTGTAGCGTCCAGCGACAGGCAGATTTTCCATGTTTTCACGGGCTTTCGGCTCAGTTCTTGTTTTATCAAATCTTATTTTCATTCAGTGTTGAGAGAAAAATTGAAAAACACCAGTTCAATAATATAAATTCCTATCGACACTTGGCCACCTGAGAAACGTATGAAAATCCCCTCACAGACAATTACACGGCTGGCTTAGGGTGTCTTCTTGTCGTTTTCATCGTTTTTTCTATGCTTTCAGTGGTGATACTGTCATTCTAACATCGCGTAAAGTTTCTTAAAGATGGTTGTTGCATGGAGGTGCTCCGCGTAATGAACTAGACTAAGAAAGTCAAGCGCTTTGAAAGTTTTCGACTGTAGCGTCCAGCGACAGGCAGATTTTCCATGTTTTCACGGGCTTTCGGCTCAGTTCTTGTTTTATCAAATCTTATTTTCATTCAGTGTTGAGAGAAAAATTGAAAAAAACACCAGTTCAATAATATAAATTTCCTATCGACACTCTGGCCACCTGAGAAAACGTATGAAAAATCCCTCTCACAGACAATTACACGGCTGGCTTAGGGTGTCTTCTTGTCGTTTTCATCGTTTTTTCTATGCTTTCAGTGGTGATACTGTCATTCTAACATCGCGTAAAGTTTCTTAAAGATGGTTGTTGCATGGAGGTGCTCCGCGTAATGAAACTAGACTAAGAAAGTCAAGCGCTTTGAAAGTTTTTTTCGACTGTAGCGTCCAGCGACAGGCAGATTTTCCATGTTTTTCACGGGCTTTCGGCTCAGTTCTTGTTTTATCAAATCTTATTTTCATTCAGTGTTGAGAAAAAAATTGAAAAACACCAGTTCAATAATATAAATTCCTATCGACACTCTGGCTACCTGAGAAAACGTATGAAAATCCCCTCACAGACAATTACACGGCTGGCTTAGGGTGTCTTCTTGTCGTTTTTCATCGTTTTTTTCTATACGCTTTCAGTGGTGATACTGTCATTCTAACATCGCGTAAAGTTTTCTTAAAGATGGTTGTTGCATGGAGGTGCTCCGCGTAATGAAACTAGACTAAGAAAAGTCAAGCGCTTTGAAAGTTTTTCGACTGTAGCGTCCAGCGACAGGCAGATTTTTCCATGTTTTCACGGGCTTTCGGCTCAGTTCTTGTTTTATCAAATCTTATTTTTCATTCAGTGTTGAGAAAAAAATTGAAAAACACCAGTTCAATAATATAAATTTCCTATCGACACTCTGCCACCTGAGAAAACGTATGAAAAATCCCTCTCACAGACAATTACACGGCTGGCTGAGGGTGTCTTCTTGTCGTTTTCATCGTGTTTTTTTCTATGCTTTCAGTGGTGATACTGTCATTCTAACATCGCGCAAAGTTTCTTAAAGATGGTTGTTGCATGGAGGTGCTCCGCGTAATGAAACTAGACTAAGAAAGTCAAGCGCTTTGAAAGTTTTTCGACTGTAGCGTCCAGCGACAGGCAGATTTTTCCATGTTTTCACGGGCTTTCGGCTCAGTTCTTGTTTTATCAAATCTTCTTTTCATTCAGAGTTGAGAAAAAAATTGAAAAAAACACCAGTTCAATAATATAAATTTCTATCGACACTCTGCTACCTGAAAAACTTATGAAAATCCCTCTCACAGACAATGACACGGCTGACTGAGGGTGTCTTCTTGTCGCTTTTCATCGTGTTTGTATACGATTTCAGTGGTGATACTGTCATTCTAACATCGCGCAGAGTTTTCTTAAAGATGGTTGTTGCATGGAGCTGCTCCGCGTAATGAAACTAGACTAAGAAAGTCAAGCGCTTTGAAAGTTTTTTTCGACTGTAGCGTCCAGCGACAGGCAGATTTTTCCATGTTTTCACGGGCTTTCGGCTCAGTTCTGGTTTTATCAAATTCTTCTTTTCATCCAGTGATGAGAAAAAAATTGGAAAAACACCAGTTACAATAATATAAATTTCTACCGACACTCTGCTACCTGAGAAAACTTATGAAAATCCCTCTTACAGACAATGACACGGCTGACTGAGGGTGTCTTCTTGTCGCTTTTCATCGTGTTTGTATACGATTTCAGTGGTGATACTGTCATTCTAACATCGCGCAGAGTTTTTTTGAAAGATGGTTGTTGCATGGAACTGCTCCGCGTAATGAAATAGCCTACAGAAAAGTCAAGCGCTACGAAAGTTTTTGACTGTAGCGTCCAGCGACAGGCAGATTTTCCATGTTTTCACGGGCTTTCGGCTGAGTTCTGGTTTTATCAAATTCTTCTTTTTCATCCAGAGATGAGAAAAAAATTGGAAAAACACCAGTTTACAATAATATAAATTTCTACCGACACTCTGCTACCTGAAAAACTTATGAAAATCCCTCTCACAGACAATGACACGGCTGACTGAGGGTGTCTTCTTGTCGCTTTTCATCGTGTTTGTATACGATTTCAGTGGTGATACTGTCATTCTAACATCGCGCAGAGTTTTTTTGAAGATGGTTGTTGCATGGAGCTGCTCCGCGTAATGAAATAGCCTAAGAAAAGTCAAGCGCTACGAAAGTTTTTTTGACTGTAGCGTCCAGCGACAGGCAGATTTTTCCATGTTTTCACGGGCTTTCGGCTGAGTTCTGGTTTTATCAATTCTTCTTTTCATCCAGAGATGAGAAAAAAATTGGAAAAACACCATTACAATAATATAAATTTCTACCGACACTCTGCTACCTAAAAAAACTTATGAAAATCCTCTTACAGACAATGACACGGCTGACTGAGGGTGTCTTCTTGTCGCTTTTCATCGTGTTTGTATACGATTTCAGTGGTGATACTGTCATTCTAACATCGCGCAGAGTTTTTTGAAGATGGTTGTTGCATGGAACTGCTCCGCGTAATGAAATAGCCTACAAAAGTCAAGCGCTACGAAAGTTTTTGACTGTAGCGTCCAGCGACAGGCAGATTTTCCATGTTTTCACGGGCTTTCGGCTGAGTTCTGGTTTTTATCAATTCTTCTTTTCATCCAGAGATGAGAAAAAAATTGGAAAAACACCATTACAATAATATAAATTTCTACCGACACTCTGCTACCTAAAAAAACTTATGAAAAATCCTCTTACAGACAATGACACGGCTGACTGAGGGTGTCTTCTTGTCGCTTTTCATCGTGTTTGTATACGATTTCAGTGGTGATACTGTCATTCTAACATCGCGCAGAGTTTTTTTGAAGATGGTTGTTGCATGGAACTGCTCCGCGTAATGAAATAGCCTACAAAAAGTCAAGCGCTACGAAAGTTTTTTTGACTGTAGCGTCCAGCGACAGGCAGATTTTTCCATGTTTTCACGGGCTTTCGGCTGAGTTCTGGTTTTATCAATTCTTCTTTTTCATCCAGAGATGAGAAAAAAATTGGAAAAACACCATTACAATAATATAAATTTCTACCGACACTCTGCTACCTAAAAAAACTTATGAAAAATCCTCTTACAGACAATGACACGGCTGACTGAGGGTGTCTTCTTGTCGCTTTCATCGTGTTTGTATACGATTTCAGTGGTGATACTGTCATTCTAACATCGCGCAGAGTTTTTTGAAGATGGTTGTTGCATGGAACTGCTCCGCGTAATGAAATAGCCTACAAAAGTCAAGCGCTACGAAAGTTTTTTTGACTGTAGCGTCCAGCGACAGGCAGATTTTTCCATGTTTTCACGGGCTTTCGGCTGAGTTCTGGTTTTATCAATTCTTCTTTTCATCCAGAGATGAGAAAAAAATTGGAAAAACACCATTACAATAATATAAATTTCTACCGACACTCTGCTACCTAAAAAAACTTATGAAAAATCCTCTTACAGACAATGACACGGCTGACTGAGGGTGTCTTCTTGTCGCTTTCATCGTGTTTGTATACGATTTCAGTGGTGATACTGTCATTCTAACATCGCGCAGAGTTTTTTGAAGATGGTTGTTGCATGGAACTGCTCCGCGTAATGAAATAGCCTACAAAAAGTCAAGCGCTACGAAAGTTTTTTTGACTGTAGCGTCCAGCGACAGGCAGATTTTTCCATGTTTTTCACGGGCTTTCGGCTGAGTTCTGGTTTTATCAATTCTTCTTTTTCATCCAGAGATGAGAAAAAAATTGGAAAAACACCATTACAATAATATAAATTTCTACCGACACTCTGCTACCTAAAAAACTTATGAAAATCCTCTTACAGACAATGACACGGCTGACTGAGGGTGTCTTCTTGTCGCTTTCATCGTGTTTGTATACGATTTCAGTGGTGATACTGTCATTCTAACATCGCGCAGAGTTTTTTGAAGATGGTTGTTGCATGGAACTGCTCCGCGTAATGAAATAGCCTACAAAAGTCAAGCGCTACGAAAGTTTTTGACTGTAGCGTCCAGCGACAGGCAGATTTTCCATGTTTTCACGGGCTTTCGGCTGAGTTCTGGTTTTATCAATTCTTCTTTTCATCCAGAGATGAGAGAAAAATTGGAAAACACCATTACAATAATATAAATTTCTACCGACACTCTGCTACCTAAAAAACTTATGAAAATCCTCTTACAGACAATGACACGGCTGACTGAGGGTGTCTTCTTGTCGCTTTCATCGTGTTTGTATACGATTTCAGTGGTGATACTGTCATTCTAACATCGCGCAGAGTTTTGTGAAAGTGATTGTTGCATGGAACTGCTCCGCGTAATGAAATAGCCTAGAAAAGTCAAGCGCTACGAAAGTTTTTGACTGTAGCGTCCAGCGACAGGCAGATTTTCCATGTTTTCACGGGCTTTCGGCTGAGTTCTGGTTTTATCAATTCTTCTTTTCATCCAGAGATGAGAGAAAAATTGGAAAACACCATTACAATAATATAAATTTCTACCGACACTCTGCTACCTAAAAAACTTATGAAAATCCTCTTACAGACAATGACACGGCTGACTGAGGGTGTCTTCTTGTCGCTTTCATCGTGTTTGTATACGATTTCAGTGGTGATACTGTCATTCTAACATCGCGCAGAGTTTTTTGAAGATGGTTGTTGCATGGAACTGCTCCGCGTAATGAAATAGCCTACAAAAGTCAAGCGCTACGAAAGTTTTTTTGACTGTAGCGTCCAGCGACAGGCAGATTTTTCCATGTTTTTCACGGGCTTTCGGCTGAGTTCTGGTTTTTATCAATTCTTCTTTTTCATCCAGAGATGAGAAAAAAATTGGAAAAACACCATTACAATAATATAAATTTCTACCGACACTCTGCTACCTAAAAAAACTTATGAAAATCCTCTTACAGACAATGACACGGCTGACTGAGGGTGTCTTCTTGTCGCTTTCATCGTGTTTGTATACGATTTCAGTGGTGATACTGTCATTCTAACATCGCGCAGAGTTTTTTGAAGATGGTTGTTGCATGGAACTGCTCCGCGTAATGAAATAGCCTACAAAAGTCAAGCGCTACGAAAGTTTTTGACTGTAGCGTCCAGCGACAGGCAGATTTTCCATGTTTTCACGGGCTTTCGGCTGAGTTCTGGTTTTATCAATTCTTCTTTTCATCCAGAGATGAGAGAAAAATTGGAAAACACCATTACAATAATATAAATTTCTACCGACACTCTGCTACCTGAGAAACGTATGAATATCCCCTCACAAACAATTACACGGCTGGCTTGGGGTGTCTTCTTGTCGTTTTCATCGTGTTTGTATACGATTTCAGTGGTGATACTGTCATTCTAACATCGCGCAGAGTTTTTTGAAGATGGTTGTTGCTTGGAGCTGCTCCGCGTAATGAAATAGCCTACAAAAGTCAAGCGCTACGAAAGTTTTTGACTGTAGCGTCCAGCGACAGGCAGATTTCCCATTTTTTCACAAGCTTTCGGCTCAGTTCTGGTTTTATTAATTTCTCTGTTTATACAGAAACAGCGGAAAAATAGTAGAGTACTAGTTTATCAAATATATTATGCTACAGACAATGGACTATCTGAGAAACCCATAAAAACTCGCTCACAGACCAGAACACGGCTGACTGTAGGGGTCTACTGCTTGTTGGAGTTCATTTTCTTGTGATTCGAGTGTCCATAGTTTTATTTCAAATACCCGAACCGCTTAGCTTGTACTTTCAATTAAACAGTTTTATAAAATGAGTCAAGACATGTCTAAAAAAAGAAACGGAACATGAAAAAACTGCGCGTTGCTCACGAGTCGACGGGAGAGCCTTCAGCTGGCTGATCATTTCGTCAGCCAAAATTTTTTTCTAGTTTAGAATAGATGAAAAACAGCAATTCATTATAAAAAAATAGTTTTCCATGAGCTTAGAAGGCTTTCAGGCAGAAACGGTATCAGCGGACAAAAATGTGCATACACCGAGTAGGAACTACACACACAACTGCTCTTCCTCTGCTCGTGTCGCTCTCATTTTTCAATCGTTTTTTTTTTTGTTTTCCGTTTTCTGTTTTTTTGTTACAAACCGCATCGAAGTGCTGTTTTAAGTGTCATACAAAGTAAACTCTATTTTTTACTCTTATAAGTAAGTCGAATGATAAAAAATTAGGATTTTTTTGCCTATTTTCACAGTTTTCTTATTTGAATATGCACTAAAAGTTTAACTTGTAGCGCAGTCAGTAAAATTTGGTTGTAATGAGTGTTTCCAAATCATTTTTTGAATTTTCGGGATTGAGTACAAAGAAAACTTGGTTGCTTTGTGATTTTTAAAAACCAGACAAGTCTAAAAATTGAGCTCTCAGTATTTTGATGCGGGGACTGGTTTATTTGAATACATCTTCAAAACGTTCGTTTTCTAACTACATCGATGAAAAGTTCGTACTCGATTAATCAATGTTATGGCTACATATCCGTAAAAATTACTCTCTGTTCGCTTTTTAAGTTGCTTCGAGCTCTTTGAACGAATTACGTTTGTTTCAATGATTGATTTCAAGAAATATCCTACCCTTAACAATATTAAAGCATGATGAGGATAAGAATTCAATGAAAGTGCTTTCAAACTTAGCGTTCAAAGGTTTCAGTGGATGGAAGACGTTGTTCCTGGCTTTTGTGGGCTGTTTTCATAATTTTCTATACATAAAATTACATTCAGAAAACCTCTGTTTAATTTTAAAATTCCGATAATGTTATTCCACTAGATTAGAAACAAAAAACAGTCCCAAAACAGTGCCAAATACAAGAAACAACGCATTTCGGCCGTTGAGACCATTGAAATACTCGAAAATCGTGTATTTTCACTGCAATTTCTATCAAAAAGGCAACAGAAAAGTTTTTTTATATTTTTTTTTATTGTTACATGGAGTTGATCGAATACTAGGCAAGTTAAACAAACGAAAATATGTTTCAAGGGCTTGAGTCCATTTATTAAGTGTGCAGGAAATGAAAAATAATTCGTTTCGTCGACTTTTTTATTCAAAATGTTCTTATAAAACTATTCAGATCTTTTGTTTCATTGTTCCTAACGTTACAAAGGCGTTAGCCTAGTGAATTAGAGCAAAGAAGATCCAAAAGTTTGCCAAAAAAAATAACTGAGCTTTGCAAACAGCCCAATGTGGCTCACGTTGACCATTAAGCCGGCGAAAAAGTTTTATTTTCTCGGTTACAAATTTTTCTAGAGTTCAGAATAAATAAGAAACGTGAATATAACATAAGTATGCTATTTTGAATGTGTTCTAACTCTTTTTGTGAAGAAACTGTACGCGGCGGACGAAAATGTGCATACACCGAGTAGGAACTACACACACAACCGCTCTTCCTCTGCTCGTGTCGCTCTCATTTTTCACTCTTTTTTTTCGTTTTTTTTTCTTTTTTCTTTTTATTTTTTGTTTCTGAACAAGAAACAAGGTTGTTTTGAACGTTATTCAAAGTTTTTCCTGTTGGTTGAGGCGTTCAATCTCTTCAAATTGGCTTGCACACATTTCTCAGTGCATTTCATGGTCGTTTCAAAGTATTTTTATTCACAAACTCTTCCTAGCGTACTGAACTATTCAAATTTCCAATTGATTAGTGACGGAAATACATAATTCTCAATGTGAAACAAAAAATAAAAATAATTGAAATGTTATTCATCGCGTTTTATCACGAAAAAAGGAATTTTCTCTTCTGTTTCTCTTTGGTTTTATTGTCGTTACGCGTGATCGTTTCCCCCGTTCATTATGAAGACTTTGCAAAGATGAAATATTTCAGAGAACGAAGAATGTCTGCTCGCGAAGCTCAGCGTCTGATGGATATCATGGAGAAAGCTATCGAAACCGCCCAGAACTCTATGGAAGAAGAAGATCGCCTTACTCACTACTTGGCTATCGCCTCTGAGAAGACGACGACCGACAAGTCTCTCCGCCGTCAGCTCGAGTTCCTCCGTGTTGAACGCAAACTCATCAAGTCTGTGGAAAAGGCGGCTGCCGACATGGAAGCTGCGGCCGTCGCTCAAGACGTTCTCGAGCGCTACCTCGACGAGGCTGGCGATGACCTTGTTAGTTTTTCACTCGAAAACTTCTGAAAAAGCGGGAATCATTAAGAATACTTTACAGGTCGAAGATCTCGAGGCTGAGGAAGCCGATGAGGAGCCCAACAATTCTGACGATGACGTCGGCGCCCACTAATCTTATGGTATATTTGTACTAAATTACACTCTTGGAACAGTCTGATTTTCAGATTAGTTCCTGAGTTCATTTTTCCCCGCTCAATTATTAACGTGGTATCAACTGTCTTTACTCTTGTCAAATAATTTTTTCGTTCCAATCTTTTCCTTCTATTCAAAAAAACAGCAAAACTAAAGAAAAACATATATTTTTTTCTACTTTCCATCTCCTTTCATTAAGAAACTTTTTGGCTTTTTACCTGAATTACTCAAAAAAACTTATAACTATGAGCGGGGTAATCTGGGCTATTCTAAACTCAAGATAGCAAACTCGGGATTCGCCTGACCAGCGCCAAATAAAGGTAAGCGGGAAGTTGGACGACAGAAAAAAATTTTGTTTTCAGGGTTTTCCGAGCACTTGCAACATTGTAACTTCTCGAAATAACCTCGTGTCTCGGACTGGAAAAGAATATCCTATCAGCCGTCTTCACAGGCCGAAAGTCTTTAATAGGTCAGTTGGAATTCTGAAATGTGCTCAAACAATTTTTACAGAAGTAAGAACATCTTTGATGAAAGACGGGAGCAAAATTAATTTTTCAAACTGACTTCAACCTGCAAGAGGTGCGTTATAGACATTTAAAGTCATGTAATAATGAAAATAATTCAGAAAAGATCATTTCCTGGAGCCAGGGACTCAAGAGTCAGCTTTCTTGGAGACGATTACTTCTGAAGGTAGGCGAAAAGTTAGAAGAAACCTGAGTGGAAAAGGTTTTCAAAGCTGCAGATGTCTTCAGCGTTTGAATCTTCGCTTAGCTGAGTGATTCATCGGAAAAAAAATGTCCTGAGAACGTTTTGCTCCACCTCAAATCTGCATGGTGAGAGAAAAAATGAAACATAAGCTGGAATTTAATAATTTTCAGAAGTTTCTACAACTTTTCGACTGAAAACATCATCAAATGTCGAAAATTTGCTTGGCAGAAGCAAGAAGCCAAACGTTGCTGTGTAGCCGGAAATCCACTCTGAAAAAGAAACTCTACGTACTTTTTGCAAAGGTAAGTGAAAACCAGGAAATGAAAAGAACAGATAAATTTCAGCTATCAGAAGTTGGTCTCCGAATGAAAGTTAGTCTAAAGTTCTTATTGGGCAGTCGAATCATAGAAAAAAAAGCCGTGAGTGGAAAAAGCCCGATAGAGCTAATTGACATGAGTTTTTTTTCCTTCAAAAATATATAATGTTCAATTAATTCATTTTTTCAGGCGTTTCAAAGTATTTGATCGGAACGCCGACTCGAAAATCGACTCGAAGATTGAAAAAAAAATTGGCCGTCAACTTGAAAATGAAATAATATCAAATTCCAGAATGTCGAAGATTACGGCGCAATCGATCAAATTGATCGAAGTCCGGTAAAAAGCCCGGAATGCACCACAAAGTGCGCCGAAAGTTGGAACTTGCACAAAAGGTGAGCGAAAAATAAAAAAATACGTGAAATGAAGATTTTTTCCAGGACTCAAAGAAAACTCCACCCCTACGACAGAAATATAATCTCTCAATCAACCTAGAAAGGTTCATCCACAAGTGTCATCAGTACACGAGCATGACGCTGTGTTGTTTTCAAGGTGAGCGAATATAATGAAATGATAGTTTTACAGAATATCCTGCGTCTTTTCATATTTAAAGCAACTTTCTCGAGCTCCAGAATGATACCCGTGCATTCAGAAAGAAATACTCGGGTTTCATCAAGTTGAGGTAAGCTGGAAATCATGAAGATAATAATATCCCCTATAAATTCAGGATTCCGATTGCCCGACGATCATCACATTTTAAGAGCCGAACGCGAAAAAAATACCTGACGGGAATCTTCAACAAAAGTTGCAGTCACACACACAAAACGGTTTACCTTTGACTCGTATTTTTGTTTGTTTTGGTTCTCTGTTTCAGGCCGGACTACATCTTTTCTGATGATCCTACAAGTTCCTGCGCCTACGTCCAAGTAATCGGTCTCTAAAAAAATTACAATAAACTTTGGGACCCAATTTTTCCATACAAGAAACCATGATATGAATATTCTCGTTTTTATATTGTCTTCGAAGAGCTGTAAGTTCCGAATAAAAACTTTTGTCACGACGAGGACCTTGTGAAAACTTGTAAAAAGCTCTTGGGGCGGAGAACAATGGCTGAACTCAGACGAGTATGGATAATTTCGACTTGGTATGAAGTTTTCGCCTGTCATTCAGCGAGTAAAACACTTGTAATCTGCATTCTGAACGAGAAGACAACATGCGAAAAATAACAGTATTCTCGAAAAAAGCAAGGAGTTCTCCAAACAGTTTTGCGATGCAAATCGCTTTTCATTCTTGTTTATGCATGTTAACATAAGTCGCTATTTATGATTTTATCTTTTGAGAACTGGAAATCCCAAAGAAATCGGCTCCGCGGTGCACACGAATCGACGCGAGAACGGTGAACCGCCAAATCGCATAATTTTTCTGAATCAAGGCTTTTTTCATCGAAGAAATTGATGTTCACGCATGAGAAAAAGATTACAGATGTATTTAACAAGTTAACTTTATTATAAACAATACAGTAAGCGACAAAAATAATTCAGTACACACCTGAATCAAGCAACTAAAAAAAGCGGCTATTTCTCCATTTAAGTCGTGCTTTTTTTTAACTTCGTTTGAACATTATAACTGTATTTTTCTTATTGGCACGTTTATTTTTGCGGTTCGAAGTATATTCTGTTCTCTGTGTTGAACGGAAGTTCAATGAAACTGGGTCATAACATTTTTATTTTTCTCTCTGACTCATATTCAAGTAAACCAAATCTCCAATATTCATTTTTGATAGTACAAAACGTCAGAATGGAAAAATTTCAGCAAATCCTTGATTATTCCGTTCAATATTAGGTTGTTCGCACTCTTCACTTCATTTTTTTTTGTGTTTTTCAAAAATTCTGATGACTTTTACATGGAAAAGTCTTCAATTTTTTGCATTTCGTTGACAACTTTTGAAGCAAAACTTTTTTCAATTTTTTTCACAAACCGTTCGCGTTGTTTATTTTTGTTGTGGAGTAAAAAGAAATGAACGAATTATCTTGCAGAATGATGAATCTCGACAATCCTGCCTATCTCTACAAAAGTCTGATCGAGCGCAAGATGTTGCTTCGTCAGATGGCGAACAGCTTGAACAAGTTGAAGGAACGCCGTGAAGAAAGGGACAAGGCCGTCATGCAAGGACTGCCGCCCGTTGAGACTGGTCTAGGAAACCTTCTGGACTTCTCCATCGAGAACCGAACCCGGAAGCAAGGCCTCCTGGAGCGACTCATTCGCACCTCCCAAGAGCGTTGCGACGAGTATCGCAGCGTTCACATCAACGAGATTGTGAGTTTAAATTCGTGCAATCATTCAATAACTAATCTTCTTGTAGGACCGTAGGTTCGTCACCGAAATTCTTACCGGACTTGGGCTAACTCGGGGAGACGAGATTTTCTCGGAGATTCTCCAACAGTTCCCGGAACCTCCAAAAAGAGGACATTCTCTTACTTTGGAAGGAGTTGAGGTAAATCAAATATAAATTTTTACAGTTTTGGATTTTAAATTATTGATATATACATAAAAAAATAATGTATTTTTGTTTCAGCCACCTACAAAGCGCGGGAAAAACCGAAGATTTTAACTCCAATCTTCATCAAAATAATCTGAATTTTGCTATGTCGGGTCAAGGATCCAACATGCAATCGGAGGTATATTTCACAATCAGCTTTCAAATCATTTAAAAAAAATAATGAATTCTTGAACATTTTGTTGAGAATAAAATTGCGAGAAAAAAAATTTGGGCTGAAAAAAATTGAGATTTGATAAATTTCTGATTTCAGGCCGTTGGAAACAACGCAATGCCTGTCGTCGCCATTGGACAGGGAGTCCAGAATCATAACATCGACGTCGAAATGGAGGAGGTATAGTTTCAATTGAAACTAAAAATTTTAAATTGAGATTGAGAGTTTATAAGAAACTTTCTAGAATTCCTAAAGTTAATAAATTAAATATAAGTTATAAAAGGCTACACTCCATCAGAAGTCTTTCACGAATTCCAATAAATTATGTAATTTCAGATCGAAGCCATTAAAAATGGACCTAATGGAAGTCGACGACGCTTGAGAGGTGCGCATTAGAAATTCTTGTGATTCGAATAATAAATGACTTCAGGAGGACAAGTGACGACGTCTCCATCTTCAAACACATCTTTTTTTGCGTCCTGTAAATGCTTTTTGCGTCGTCGATAAAGTAGCTTTTTCTTCATTTTATTTTTATAACAGCAAACAAAAATGACTTGAAAAAGGATCGAGCTTGGGTCTTTTTCATAAGTTAAAGAACTAACAAATGAATTGGTCCTTCAAATTAGAAAGCGGAGATCTGCTCTCAATATAATTAAATAGCTCTTCTCATATTATTTTCAATGGAAGTTCAAAAAAATCAAAAATTTCCTGTTATTGGCGGCGTCGAGGTCTTCAGAACATTCATCTTGCACCTGGGATTTGTCGAGTTTTCGTTGTGCTTCGTGGGAGTTTTCTGGAGTGTGGAGCCTTCGTTTTTGCTCATTGGACATTTTCACCATTTCTGAAACTTTTAAAAATTCTGATTCAATAAAACATTCAAGTAAAAAAAGCGTCAAAGCAAAAAAACAGTACACAAACTTTCTAGCGTTTGAGACAATGAAGTTTCAGCACAACAATTTAAAAAAATAAACTCCACTTACGTTAATTGATGCATTTCAAACGGAATTTTTGTTAACAAATTTGTGTTATTGAATTCTTTGATACTCTTCTCATAAAAGGGTTCAAAGAACCTTTCTTTTAGCTCAAGTTCCTGGAAAATCCGTCAAAAAATCTCATAAAATTACGTCATTCTTAATTTAGATTAATAAACTTTTTTTGTTTATCCATTATTATACAGATAAATTACAATTAATGAATATGAAGTAGAGTGATTGATGGAAATTGAAAACAAAAAATCGTATGAAAATAGTTGAAATGTGTATTTTGCGAAAGACGATAGGAGACAGGAATATACTTTAATAATAGTTTTGCCTTAACAAAACAAGGTTTATCAAAACGTGTATTATAAGTTTTGCCATCTTCTGAAAAATGAAAAACAGAAAAATGATGGAAACTGAACATGTTCCTGTCATTTTCTGCTGGTTGTGCTTGTAAATAACATTTTAATAGCCGCTTTTGTAAAGATTTTTCTATCTCACGTGGTTCTTAAACCTTACAAAAATAAGAAATTCACGCAGGGTAACAAGGAAATAGTTCGATATGATGAAAAAGTTGAAAATTTTGAAGGATTCGGTATCATTTAAAAGTAACGCCAATAATGGAAAAAAAAATTGGAAAAACGGCGCCGGGAATACAATTAAAGGATAAATTAAAACCTTCTTGAATTTTACGTCAACAGACTTTACCTTTTTTTGAATTGCTGGTCAAAAATTGACCTCTGGAATTGGCGCCTTTTGGTATTGGCGCGTTCCCATGCACTGTAAGAACTTGAAGGCCTCCCTTTTTTTTTTGAAAGAGATTTCATGTGTTGATGGTTCTTCTGTTCAAAAAAAAAAGTGTCATTTTCATTTTTTTTTTTGTTTTGTATTGATTAGAGCATTTTTTATCTCATCGTTTGTCTGATAATTTTCTACAGTTTTAATGAACTTTCTCTTATCCACAGTCATATCCATATGAATTCTACTTTCATGCATTTATCCTTAAAATTTGCCAAAAATCAACCTAATTCTAATTTTTTTCGTGAAAAAAAAATAAAAAAGATGACTAATGGAAATTTTGACGTTTTAAATAAAGCGAAAAAAAACAAAAATCAAAAGTTGCATAAATTCCATGGCTCAAACAGACTAAGTCTCCATTTAGAAATCGTTAATTTCTAGAATTTTTATTCAAAATCAAACGATCTGAATTTATTTTTAGGTTTTTTGATTGTTTCACACTCTTTCCAAAGAATGAGGATGCAATAATGTTTCAAATAGTTTTTCAAGTCTTTTCTCAGAAATATAAGCTTGCAAAAATCTTGAAAAATGGCTTGTATTTCAAGTAAGCACGGAAATTGGAATATTATAACATGACGGTTTCACGCAATTATCAATATATATTGAAACATATTCTTGATAAAGTCTTACGTTAAATTGAAAAACTTCTGAAATTTATTTTGCAAATGAAATTAAGAAACTCCGATGTAGTTTTTTTTCTCTCTTTCAAACAATAGTTGAAAATTTCAATTGGTTAATTGGGAGTATTTAGAAGAAACAAAGTAGATGATGATTCACAAAGTGATAAAAAAATGATTCTTCGCTGGCTGCAAAAGATTCCGAGATCTTATCGTTATCAGGATCACCTTTGGCTGGCGTTAAAAGCCCGCAAATCGAACTATCCCCCGCAACTATTCCTGAAATATATCAAAAAACGTTTTTGAAAAGTTTTTCATAGCTTCTTGCCAATCGATGTTCAGCTCCAAAAAAGCCGGGAAGCAGCGACGGATCGTCAGTGAACCGTCATTGAGCCCCTGGATCTGGTCTTCTCTATATAAATTGCCGAAAACCGTTTTTATTACGTGTTTCTGAGAAAAATTCACTTCTACTTCACTTACTAACCAACTTGCAAAGGCTGGTCAAAACTCAGTCAGAGGTTGACCTCTGGAGTTCGCGCCTTCCACGATTCCCGCGTCTAGAGGCGTTGCGAGACCCTCATCTTTCAAATAATGGAACGACAAGGCTCTTTTTCTTTTTTGTTCTCTTTTTTTCTGTTCCATCCTGTAATACTTATCATTTTCTTTATTATTTTTTTCCTTGACATGCTTCTCTTTTCAGAATGAGTATTATTTTGTACCCTTCAAAATTTTAATGTTGAAAATTGAAGCAAAAAAATTGAATTTTGTTCAAAAAACTTTTCCCGCCGTTTATATCAGAAACATTCAAATTCTTCTAATACTTTTTATACTGCTTTCTCATTCTCGCGACATTGTTTTGTGCTATAACACAAATAGTTTTCAAGAAAAAAATTACAATTGAAATGTTTCCTGAGCATTAGAGTTCTAATTATTATTGATTTTTCGTCATTTTCCTATTCCCCAACGCTGCCTTGTTTTGGTAAAAGTTGGCAGTAAGGCGAAACTTGAGCGCGTTTTTTGTACGAAACGCGTCGAATTGTAGATTGTTGCTCAAATAGTGAAGAAGGGGATATTTTCATAATGTTCAGACTCCTCATGTCTACAATGGAAGAATTCATTCAAGGTCTTTTCAAACTGCGAGCTGCTATCAACAGGCAGCAGAGAATAGCGGACGACGGGTTTCGAAGGGCCGCTCAGATTCAAGACCAGCTGCTGGGAATCAGAAAATTATCCGAAGAGACTGGCAGACCCGTCATCCAACATCGAGTGCAGCGGCTGGAGAAGATTAGAGATCGAAGCCTCGAGGAAGCTTTCGAAATTCTCCCGCACTTGGCCCGAGGCCGAGATTTTCTCACTGAGACTGTCGACAAAATGCCATATCTAGTGGTTTTTTCTATCAAATTATTTTGAGCATAATTCGTCTGAATTCAGGGCGAAAATTTTCTAGCCGGCTTACGACGCCCGCGAATTGCTGACCTTGCTAAGTTTCTCGAGAATCACGGCTTGGAGACTAGAGGAATAATTCCGGAGTTCCTGCAAAAACTTCCAGACGTGCAGCAAGACTCAACGCAGGAATCCGATCGGGAACAGGAACATGTGCAACATAAAAAGGTATATTCAATAATATTTAACCATAACTTACTTACTAGAATGCTAAATTTGATGAGATCGCAAAGTTAGAAAGACAAAAAAATAATTTAACGTGAATTGCAAGTTTTTTTTGTGTTTGGTGTTCCTCTTGAGAGCCGGCCGTAAGTAAATCAAAAAAACTTGAAGAAATGTTTTTTTTCAAATTTGGCTAGCAAGACAATAAAACGAAAAACTGTTCTTGTGTATTTGATCCTAATTAAAACTTGCAGAAGGATGTTCAAGAAGCCTCTGACGGAATGGATCAACCACAATTTGTACAGCAACTTCCGCCGCTTGAGACACCTTCTCAGCCACTATCTGGACCAGATCCAAGCCATGACCTTAAAAGTCAAGAAGAACATCCACAAAATGTCAAGGTAATTTTGGAAACGACTCGTCAAGTTTTGGGTGAAATTCTCCTGTTTTTCAAAAACTAATAGTTGGCTGGAGAGTTTCGAGTTTTATTTCGTGAGAAAAGTCAGAACGAAAGTTTTCAATTTTCTTCATTGATGAGCTCCTGATTCTTAGCAACAGAAGTTCAGGTGATACGAAAAAAAATATTTTGAAAAAAAGAGAAGTCACTGGGTTCGTACTGCAGTTTAGTGGGAATTTTTAAATTCCTATGTCAAGACCGTGAGAATTTTTTTCAGCCAGCACAGCCCATCGAGCATGTGGAACCGCAACTTGAGCCGCAGCCTGAACTGGAGCTAATACAAGAACTTGAGCGACACTCAAATCTCCAAAACGAGATATATCCAAGCGTTTTCGCAAATAGATTACCGATTTTTATTTTGTTCACTCGTTGCAGTTTGGTAATCTGAAACGGCACACCTTCTCTGAGGCGGGGAACGGCGAGGATAGAAAAACGGTGGCTTCTCCGACAGAAATGGTATATTTTCATGATTTTGAATTTCAAAAAATGGGGAATTATTATCGAAAAGATAGATTTGAAAACAAGAAATAAGCTATTTTACATAATTCATATAGTTTTATTTTTCTGAAAGTCATCGGAAACGAGATACAGTTTTAAAAAAATTTTCACTGAAGGCCAGATTCTACTTCATTCAAGTTTGAAACTTAGCATACAGATAAATTCGACCTTATTGCAAATATTTCAAAACTAAATATACGGCATGTTTGAAACATGGAGTTTCAGAATGACGTTCACGAGATGCGAGGCGAAGAAACTGCCGATGAAAATTTGGCGCCTGAGAAAGACGACTCGATCGAGAAAGCGTCATTGTGAAAGTCCCATTTCCGGAATCCAAACCAACTTTTTCTCCTAAATCTTCCCAGCTCTTTTTATTTATTTTGCTATTTATTTTCGAAAATTTGTTCTTTTTTTTGTTCATGTACACACTGTTAAAAGCTTGAAAAAGCCAGTCCATTCTGTATAATCATTTAGATGATCCGTTGTCACTTGTTCCAAACGAAGTTTTCTCATTTGTTTTTTGATTCATCTTGTTCTTTGACTTGTTCCCCATATTTCTGTATATATTGTTAACCACCGCAAGTGAATAATGCTGCTCAGTTTTCCCCATTTTCATTTGTGAATCTTAAACTCGACACCTTTTTCGTACCAATATTCCCCCGAAATCAACTTATACTTATTGTACAGAGAACGCCGGCTATTATATGTCTCTAAGAGACGAATCGCTTAACACATTATTTTTAATCTTCTTCAATAAAATTGCTGGCTCTGAAATTTGAGAGATGTGCTGCAAGAAATGTAACTGGATGTCATCACAGTGCTTTCGGTGACAGAAAAAAAAGAGATAGATTTCTCAAGATCCGATAAGGTTGAAAAGAAGCCCTTCAAACTAGCGTGGTGAACGGGTTTCAGCAAAAAACACTACACTGAGCCATCGAATTATCAGGACTTTTTGATTATTTTTCGATTCAGAGTATTTGAGTTGATACATCAGCCAGAGGGAAAAGTTTTCATTATAATTTCGAAAAAGTTGATGGAACGATGGGGAAATGGATTTCGGCGAGCAGAGAACCATCCAGTTACCATATTAATTTGTTTGAATTAGAGTAGTTGAGTTAGTAAATCAGTTGAACGAACTTTTTTCATGTTGACCTTAGAAAAAAATAATTGATAAAACAACATGAGAATATATTTCGGCGAACAAATGACCTCATTCCAAGCCGTGAAACGAGGATTTCGCCTTGTTGATCATTTTTTTCATTTATCAACTAATCAAATGTTTCACCTGGTATTTACTCTTGTTTTTTTATACTTGAGAAAAATGCTTCATTATATGTGTACAAAAAATTTTTTGTAACAATTGACAGACAAAAAAATAAGTGACGCAAAAATATAGAATAGAATTCCAAAAAAAGCAACAAAATCATGTAAATGACGGGGAATCTTAAGGCTCGCAGCCGTGTGATCGTCCTAAAGTATTAAAATTCTATGAGAAGAGCTGAGACAAACATACAGTTAAAAACCGTCGTTCTCGCTGTCCGAGAAGGAATCGCTGGATGAAGAGGCCTCAGTGGCCGACGAAGGCTCAGCGACGACATCAGGCTCTTCTTCGACCTACAGAAACAATAAAGTTCAGATGGTTGGATTGAGAAACACTTACAACTTCCTCTTCAGCCTGACGTTCCATGAATGCTTCGAATTTCTTGCGCGTGTATTCGATCTTCTCGTAGAGAGAATCCAAGTTGCCGTCGATAGCCTCGATTGCCTCCTCCAAGCGACGTTTCTCAAGATAGAGAGCGGGAGTAGGTTCTTCATCGATTCGGCGGTCTATGTTGTCCAGATCTTCGCTCAACGTTTCGTTCTCGTGGAAGAGTTCGGTCATTTCGTCATCGAGAGACTTGAGACGGCCTTCGTAGTACGATGCTGTTTCTTCAGGCATTTCGACTTATCCTGAAAGAATGAAAAATTGTTTTCTGAAATTCGTGCAAAATGAACAGTGAGAACGACAGCGAAAACAACCAATTTTATTGACCAAACATTCAATTTTGAATGTGATTCATAGAATTTTGCGCAAATCGAAGCGCCTCTGAGAAATAGAAAAATTTCGAAAAAAAACTGAATTATTTTTCGAAAGGGAAATTCAATTTACAACAGAAGCCGCAGGGGGCAGCTTTCAAGGTATACTTTCCTGTTTTCCCATGATTTAAAACCATTTTCTTCTCTGATCGAATATAATTGTAGTCTCAGGACGCCGATGATAGTTTCACAAATCGAGTGTGGGATACTAGGAACGAAAAGAACTTGGAGAAACAATAAATTTTCTCTCTTTGTCGGCTTTATTCGAAGGCATGAAGCTCTCTGAACATGTTTCAACTTAACTTTCTCCCGCACACTCATCGTATCCATTACGAACACAGTTTAAGATTTCATCAAGAAATACAGAGTATATCATTTCCGGTGAAACTAAAAAAGACAAAAAACTCCCTTCTTTTCACTAGTTTCTAATGCCGAAAGCCGCGATTTGGCGACAACGCAGAGCTTTCGGTTAATTTATTTTCAAATAGCACAAACTTCTTTTTTGTAACGTTAGGAAAAAAAGCATGATGCTACAAAACACGAGTTATACTAGGAGAAACGGTCTCATCAGTCATGAGCCTTATTTAATTTTTTCAAACAACGACAAAATTGGCACTAGGATCTTTTGTTCGCTTCGAATTGATTTTTGGCGAATTCATTATGAATAACTTTATTTTGTCAACCCTCGCTGTAACTTACAACTGGTTAAAACGTAAAACTACTTCGTTTCAAAAAAAAACTTTGAAAGTGCATCCTTGCCTGATTTTTCAACAGTAGCGCCGGGTGGCAGTCAATTTTTCCTTGTTTTCTCGAGGTTTTGGCTCGGTTTTGGTGAGCAAAAAGGCTTTTGTGTTTCAAAAACGATAATAATCTTGTGAAAAACTGGTTTATCAGTTATATTACGCTACAGACACTTAATTGCTTGAAAATTCTATAAAAAACCCCTCACAGACCAGGACACGGCTGGCGGAGGGTTCTTTAGCTTGCTTTGATTTTTTTTTTCGACGCGAATTCATCAATTATTGTTGTATCTAACGACTTGCTATTAGTATAACACCTGATAAAACATGAAACAGCTTTGTTTTGAGAAAAAGGCTCATGAAAATCTATCACTGCCTGATTTATCAGCATCAGCGGCAAGCGACAGTCCTTTTTCCCGGTTTTTCTCGGGCTTTCGGCTCCGTTCTCGTGTTATCAATTGTTTTTTTGCATCTGGACACAAGAAAACAAATAAATAATATTAGTTCAGTAATTCGAGAAATTCTATCGACACTCGACTACCTGAAAAACCCATGAAAATCCCCTCACAGACGATGACTCGGCCTGCTGTGGGTGTCTTCTGCTCGATTTCTTTGTTTTTTCTACGATTTTGATTATGATACTGTCTTTCAAACATTGCGCAGAGTTTCTCGGAAATGGTTGATGCATGAAGCTGCTCCGCGTTATTAAATATCCTACGAAGTCGAGCGCATCAAGTACTTTTTACTGTAGAGGCCAGCGACAGGCAGATTTTCCATGTTTTCACAGAGTTTTGGCTCAGTTCTAGTGAAAGCAATTTCCGTTTCCATTTAGAAAAGGATAAGAAAATAGTAGAGCGTTACCTAGTGGATTTTAATGGGCCACAGACACTGGAACACCTGGGAATGCCACAAAAACTCCACCACAGACACGGACACGTCTGGCTGTCAGGTCTTTCACTCACTTTGATTCATTTATTCACGATTTCAGTTCTGGTGACTTTATTTCAACAGCCCAAACTGCCTAGTAAGAGCTCTCAGATACATCGTAAGAGAACTTGAGTCCAAACCTGCGTCAAAGAAGTAACTGAACATGAAAACTGCACTTTGTTGCTCACGAGTCGACTGGAGAACCTTCAGCTAGCTGATCAGACGATTTTTGTCAGCCAAAATTTTTTCTCGATTCAGAATGAATTATAAACATCATTCCATCATAAAAAAAAGTTTCTATGAATTTGAAAGGTTTTCAGGAAGAAACGGTATGCGGCGGACGAAATTCTGCATACACCGAGTAGGAACTACACACACAACCGCTCTTCCTCTGCTCGTGTCGCTCTCATTTTGCACTCCTTTTTTTCGTTTTTTTTTTTATACTTTTTTTTGTTTTAAAACTCGTAGAAGTGCTGTTTCAAGTGTTATACAAAGTATTTTCTATTTTTTTTGCTGTCATAAGTAAGACGAATGAGGCAAAATTGGGGTTTTTCGCCTAACTTCCCTGTTTTTCTCGTTTGTAATCGTTCCGAAAGTCAACCATGTGTTGTAGTTAGTAATATTTTGGTTATAATGAATTTAAGAAATCATTTTTTGAATGTTACTTCAAGAACTCGACTGTTTTTGGAATGAGAACCAAAAAAACTCGGTTGCTTTATGACAATTACGATATGAGAAGGGCTTAAAATCAAGCTCTCAGTCGTTTAGCGCTTCGACTGGTTTTCTCTTACACATTTTCGACTTGTTCATCTGTAAATTAGATTCAAAAAGAAGTCGTAGTTAGTTAATCAAGGTTATGGCTGCATTTTCGTCAATTTATTCGAGTTGATCCCTATGATCAGTGTTTATCTGCCTGGTTTGGCAATTTTATATGACTTTGTATTGATAATTTATCGGAAAAAAGAAAAAAACGAAGAAGTTCAAAAGAATATTCTCCTATTTGTAGCCACAATGAGGAAATAACCGTATCTGCACACATAAACCTTTTTTCTCGTGGATAAACAGACAAGTAAAATTATTCGGATCCCTCGAAAAATGGAAAAAACACATCTGAAAGAAGTTTTACCTGATAGTGTTATGAAAAGTCAGAGTATCGAATGAAAACTTACTTCCCAAGGTTTCAGTGAATGAAAGGCGTTGTTTCTGGTTTTTGTGGATTGTTTTTATGAGTTTCAATATATAAAATTATATCGAATAGACATTTTTTTGGTTTGAACATCCCGCAAAGATCATTCTACTAGACTAAAAACAAAAAACTGACCCAAAACTTTGCCAAATACAAGAAACAACACATTTCGGCCTCTGAGACCATTGAAATACTTGGATATCGTGTATTTTCACTGCAAATTTTATCAAAAGGCAACAAAAAAGTTTTTTTATTCTGTACTATTCAATGTTTTATCAAGTTTATTGAAGAATGGATAAGTAAAAAAACGAAAAACATCTTCAAAGAGCTCGAATCCATTCGTAAGATGTGAAGGAAGTTAAGATTTCTTCGACTTATCTTTCGAAATCTTCTGATTAAATTATCTCGATTTTTTGTTTTTTTTTCTTTCCAATGTCACGAGGAAATTATTCTGTAAAATAAGAGCAAAAGAAAAACCTAAAACTTTGTCGAAAACAAAAAAATAAGCCTTGAAAACTGCCTCCTGTAACTCACGATGCGACGGGGGAACATTTAGCCGGCGAAAACACTTTATTTTTTCAGTTAGAATTTTTTCTTGGGTTCAGAATAAATAGTAAGCGTGAATATAACATGAGTATGCAAGTTTAAATGTGTTCTAACATTTTTCGCGGAGAAACGGTATGCGGCGGACGAAAATGTGCATACACCGAGTAGGAACTACACACACAACCGCTCTTCCTTTGCTCGTGTCGCTCTTATTTTTCACTCGTTTTTCTCAATTTTTTTTCTTTTTACTTTCTTTTTTTTGTTTCTAAACAAGAAATAAGGTTGTTTTAAACGTTGTTCAAAGTTTTTTCTATTGTGTGAGGCGTTCAAACTCATCGAATTGGCTTTGCACACATTTTTTTAAGTGCATTTCTTGGTCGTTTAAAAGTATTTTTATCTACAATTTCTTTCTAGCATGCTGAACTATTCAAATTTTTAAGTGATTAGTCACGGAAATTTATAATTCTTAGTGTGGAATACGATGAAAGACGCTGTTTCTGGTTTTTGTGAGCTGTTTTCATAAATTTCTACACATAAAATTAATTAAAAAGACGTCTGTTTGTTCTTAACATTCCGCAAACATTATTTTACTGGACTGAAAACAAAAAACTGACACAAAACTTTGCCAAATGCTGAAAACAGCGGCTCCCGCCTTTGAGACCATTGAAGTGCTTGAAAATCGTGTATTTTCACTGCAATTTCTATCAAAAGGCAACAGAAAAGTTTCTTATTATACCTTTTTATTTTTTTCTAAAGTTTATAAGGTAATAGGGAAGTTAAACAAACAAATATATGTTTTTAAGGGGTTGAATCCATTCATTTAGTCTGTAGGAAAAATAAGATTAACTCGATTCTTTGACTTTTCTCTTCAAAAACTTTCTTATAAAATTGTTCAGATCTCTTGTTTTATTGTTCCTAACGTTACGAAGGCATTATCATGGTGAATTAGAACAGAGAAGACCCAAAAAGTTTGCCAAAAAAACATCTGAGCCTCGAAAAACAGCCCCATGTGGCTCACGTTGAACATTTAGCCGGCGGAAACATTTTATTTTCTCAGTTAGAATTTTTACTTAAATTCCGAATGGATAGTAAGCGTGAATATAACATAAGTATGCAAGTTTGAATGTGTTCTAACTCTTTTTGTGAAGAAACGGTATGCGGCGGACGAAAATGTGCATACACCGAGTAGGAACTACACTCTAACAAAAGTTGCGGTGCACCCGCGTTGAACTCTCCTGTACACCCGCAGTGTAACCAGGGGTGCACCAGAATCCAACGCGGGGTGCACAATCATTTTTCAATTTTTGCTTCTTGCACTTTTTAAAAATACCTTTATACTTCTATATCCCATATATATCATCAATTGAGACCACGTTTTCAATTTATATGTTTTATTAAATGATAAATCACATAATAAGACAATGAAACAAAATAAAAACAAAAAAATTACAGCGAATAAATAGGGAATTTGAAAAAAATATTCGAGGATAGACAATTTCATTTACAAGATTTATAAAGAAAAAAATAACAACGTTTACAAAAATTTGAGAAAGAAAAAAAGGTCTCTAGAGCTGTTTTCTGCGCCTTCTCCCCTTTTTTTCTAAGCATCTAGCCAACTTTAGACCAAAAATCAGTGAGAGCATGTTAAAAAAAGTAGACATAAATCGAAAAAAATTGATAGAAACTGAAAAATTAAATCAGGAGAAAAGAAATTGAATAATAAGAGAATACAACAGAAAGAGTGGATAGTACTGAAGAAAAATTAGGCAAAAAAACAGAACAGGCTTCATAACACTTACAAAGTTGACTGGTAATATTTAACACATGATTTCCGAGAAATTTTATGAACTGGGAAATTAATTGGTACAATAATTTTGAAAATTATGATTTTTTTGAGCATAAATTCATATCACATACTATTAAACCTTTTTTTATTTCAGGCACCGAAACGCTCCGCACACTTTTTAGAGCTACTAAGACAAAAATTACTGTAAGAAGCTAACTTTTTTTTCCTCGTAAAGCGTTTCGCTTCTAAAAATGTCCTTTGGAAACATCAATTGTGTTGGCAAAATGACGACTTCCGCAGTTGTTATAGCTCTATAAAAAAACCGGGACCTCAGATGGCCTTGATTTTTTTATACACTAAATTTTTTTATACGGAGCTTTTCGGTACTTGTTTACATGAGTTTAAAAAATTTGCATAGTATCTTTGATATGAACTTCAGCTAAAAAAATCTTTAAAATTATTCATCAAAATTATCACCAACGTATATTCGAAAAATTTCGGAGAACGTGTGTTCAAATTTTTAAAAACATTGTCAGTATGTTTTTCTCTTTTTTTTCGAACGATACTTAAAGATGGAAATTATTTTTCATAGCGAGCTAGATGTGAATAAAAAAACGTCGGAAAAAGCTGAAAAAAAGGATAAGTTGTCCAATTTGATCTTTTTGACTTGTGCCAACTTCACGTTAAGCCTTCTCTAAACATATTCACTAAGAATAACTGCCAAGATAAACGCGATACACTGGCGGTTATCGACAAACTCACAAAAAAATGTCGCATTTTTTTCTCGGCGCGACCTTGCATTTCGAACATTTTTCAAATTGCGAGAGAAATGCGAGCTCGCGCCAGAAAACATGCGAAACCGGCGAAGAGTAGAACCTAGTGTTTGCGAGTTCGTCAATGTTGATTCAAATGTGTTCTCAAAAAAACTATCGCGGATGTCTGGGAAAAAAAGTTACGGACCCTCAAAACGGATAATTTCACTGTCTCCGCTTGAGCTTATTCTTGGAGGACATATAGATCTTGACCCTCTGGTCTCAAAAAAAGCTTTTATTTTCGAAAAAAACTTTTGGGCGTATTCTAAAAGCTCCGCACATGATAAGAGAATGCGCGCGCGCGGTTTTCTCATATCTGGGCTTCAAAAATTTTTGAAAAAAACAGTAATTGGTTTTATGTTGTCAAAGGGACAAGATCTATAACCTCCAAAAATGAGCGCAATCGGGGAAAATGAAGTTTTCGACTTTTGAGGGTACATAACTTATTTCCCAAATTTCCGCGACCGTTTTCGAAACCAGATTTTTGATAAGCGTGAAAAACTATGTCTAGAAAACTTGGTCTCATTCCGATGCCCCACTGCGACTAGAGACCATTCCCTGGTATATTTCGACGAAATTCGCGAAGATTACTAGCATAGTCAGTTCAAAATGAATCAATTATTTTTCAAACTACGCGCTCTTAAAAATTTAATTTTTCGTCTGCTAAAAAGGACAAACTCTTCCAATGTCAACTATTCAAACTTTTCATCAGCTATTAAAGAACAAAACAAAAGAATAAAAAAGTAACGGCTAAGTTACTCTGCTCCCCTTATTCGACTGCACTCCTTCTGTTTGTCATGAATCAGGATCAAGTCGTACGGCTATCTGAAATTAATACAAAACTAAAATGCAAAGCTTTAAAAAAATTACCTTCATATTATATGCGTTTTCTCTCTCTTCCTCGATGGTCATAAATTTATTCTCTTCAAATGAACCTGAAACGCATTTTCACAAATAATCGCGAAAAAGTTAGCGAAACAAATAAGTTTAAAAAAATATTTACTTTTTAAGAACAAACCGTTTTTTTCAACTAAAATCTACAATAGTTTTTTTAATTTTGATAGTTTCTCAAAAAATTGCTTGCTGGACTCGAAAAATTGAAAAATATGTCGAGGCAAAAATAATTTTGGCTTTGCAAGATTTCTGCACATTTGAAAGACTCAAAAAAAGCATTTTCCAGCGAACTATTTAGCAAAAATCAATGCGCAAGCCTTGATTACCTGACAACTTAAAAAAATGAAATGTTCAATACAGCTTTTTTTAGACTAAATTGAACAAAAAAACCTTCAAAAAAAGGTTGGAATAAAAAAACCGATTCGAAATGTTCAATTCAAAAAGTTACATGAGCTTTTTGGAAGCAAGATTACTTTTTATCCATCATTTCCAGAAGTTTGCGATCGAAAAATATAATTAAACAACGAATTTTGTATTTCAAAAAATGTCTCAAAACATTTGCCAATAAGAATAATAATAAGAAGAAGAAACTCATATGAAACTACTTCCATAAACTCACTAGTAATGTTAAAACATCGAATAATAGAAAAAAACACGAAAAAGCGAGTGATAATAAATTAAAACAAATAAAAAAACAAATGAAAACTTCAAATTTCGTAACTTGAAATTTGAAAAACACGTTGTTCGGAACATCGTTCCAGATGACCGAGGGGTGCACCGAGTTTTCAAATTTTCGGTGCACCGAAAACATCAACGCGGGGTGCACCCAATCGCGCTGAGTTCAACGAGGGGTGCACCCCGATAGCCGGTTCGACGCGGGGTGCACCGCAACTTTTGTTAGAGCACACAACCGCTCTTCCTCTGCTCGTGTCGCTCTCATTTTTCACTCTTTTTTTTCGTTTTTTTTTTGTTTTTATACTTCTTTTTTGTTTCAAAACTCGTAGAAGTGCTGTTTCAAGTGTTATACAAAGTATTTTCTATTGTTTGCTGTCATAAGTAAGTCGAAGGAGGCAAAATTTGGGTTTTTTCGCCTATTCTCACTGTTTATTTCTTTGTAAACGCTATAAAAGTCAACCATGTGTTGCAGTAAGTGATATTTGGTTATAATGAGTACTTTCAAACCATTCTTTTATTGTAAATTTAGGAATTAGACTGTTTTTGAATTGGAAAAGAGGAAAACTTGATTGCTTTGTGACTTTTACCAGCCGGATAAGTCTAAAAATTGAGCTCTCAGTGGTTTAATGCTGAGATTGGTTTTCTTGAACATTTTCCATTAGTTTGTCTGTAAAATAGATTCAAAAAGAGTTCTTACTCAGTTTGTTCAAGTTATCGCTACATTTTCGTTAATTTCTTCAAGTTAACCACATTGGACAGTGTTCATATGCTTCTGCGCGACTTTATATTAATAAATTTTGATGCGAGAAAGAAAAATGTACAGAAATACAGACCAGTATTCCCGTATAGGTAATCACATCGAAAAAATAACCGTCTTACCACACCTAAACTTCCGTTTTATCTTTTTTTCTCGTGAAATTATTTTATTTCGCAAGTTCGTCTATCCATCTTCTTCTGCTTGAACTATATTGAAATGAATTTTTATAGAAAGATCGAACATGTCCTCGCGCGAAGCTCAACAGCTCATTGAAAAGATGAACAAGACCATCGCAGCCGCCAACCAGGCAGTCGCCGAAGAAGAACGTCTCTCTCACTTCCTCGTCTTGGCCATCGCCAAGGCGAGAACCGAACGGTCTCTCCGTCGCAAACTCGAAGTCCGACGCGTTGAATCTGAACTTCGATGCGTCCTCGGCAGGGCGGCTTCACTTATGCTTGCCGCCGAACTTGCCCAGCAAGACTTCGAAGAATTCCTCGAGCGAGCCAATGAAGAGCCTGTTAGTTTCGGATTTTTTTTGCTCCGCCAACTGTTAGTTATAACTCTCGAACTTGCAGGTCGTCGACGAAGGCGAACAGAACAACGCAAACGAGGAGTCCGCTGGAGGCCCCGGCGCTGCAAACTGATCGGGTATACTTCTGTCAGCTGCTCGTAAAACAAAAATTTTTTTCAGAGCGATCAAACTTGAGTTGGGCATTTTCCGCCCACAAATAATTTTGTTTCTTTAAGAAATTTTCTTTTTTTCCAAAAAAATCTGTCTTAAACTTTAACTTACTCTCAAAGATCCAATTTTTTTGTTTCAACTGTCAAATGAATCAACCAAACCAAACCAAACAAAACCAAAAACGAATCCTTTAATATAGTTATTATTTACTTGACGTTTTTGAATAACTTAAAAATTGGGGCGGAATCTAAGCCAAATACAAACTCTCAAAATAAGGAGAGTGAACTCAAACCGCCTTAAATCAGCGCCATGTAAAGGTGAGCGAGCAGTCGGAAAGATATAAATATACATTTTTTTCAGTGACTAAAAAAGTTCGAACAACTTCTGTTAATACAGAAAAACTTTTGATGAGGGAACATTTGCTCCGTATGAGAACTCGGAAGCTATTTCCCCCTTGAGGTTAGTCAATCATTTGAAATTCCAAGGAACATTTGACTTACAGAAGCGAGAGTGTCGTGGATGCTCGTGAGAGGCTAAAAATTGCCTAAATCAAAATTTCCGGGTCTGAAAAAACTGTTTGAGGTTAGTTGAAACCATTAAACTTGATCAAAACGATAAATGACTTTCAGTTGGGACTTCTTCTACAAAACCTCTATTTGTTTCCCACGAGTGGAATTTTCTTGTTTTTCAAACCTCCAGCAAAAACAGCTCATCAGCTTGATAATCCGGTTTACAGGTGGGCGAAAAAAGTTGGAAAAAATCAAGCATTGATTTTCAGGATCAACCTACTCAAAAAAGGGGAATCTGGAACCGATAGAAGAAATAGCTCCATCAGCCATGACCTCAATACAAATCAGCGAAAAAAAGGTAAGTTGAAGACTTTGATTATGATGATAATCGAAAGTTTTTAGTGTAAATTGCTTTTTCGGTTCGAAAGGCTACATTCAAAAAAAAGATGAGAAGTAAGACTGGTCTATTCTTCAAACAAAACTTGCTCATGGCGCAAGAAACCGGAGGTAAAATTTTGTTTGGAACAAAGAAATGAGAAATTACGCTTTTCAGGATTTGAAAATATTTGCTCAAACTCAAAAGAATGGACTTTTGAATTTCAACCAGCGTTAAGTTGAATACTCTCGAATAAAGGTAGGCGAATATAATCAGTAATTTTCAGAGGAAATATATTACCCTTCAGAATCTTCTAACTCGGCTGTTCTTAAGAGACAAACTTGCTCCAAAAGACAAGTCTCGTCATAACACCTGAATTAAGGCTGAAGGAAATTGACCACTTCTCAACTAAGACCGCAAGTCTTTCAAAGCGAAAAAAAGTTAGTTTGAGTTAACCGAAATACGATATGAGATGATTTTCAGACGTCTTTTATCAATATATATCTCGAAATTGTTTCAAAACGAGAGATCGGAATCTTGTCAAACTTTTGTAAAAACCTAATCTTGCGGCACAATAGAAAATAATACTTTCGATGTCGACTTTGCATTCAAAGGTAGGTTGTTTTAAGAAATCTGTTCAAAAAATAGAAAACTTTCAGTTAACAATGTCTTCTCGACTCGGAAAACAACATGACATTATAGTTCAACCGTTTGAAAATTTAAAACGGTTTTGAATTCAATAGCCGATAGCCAAAAAAGGTAAGAATTACAGTCAACACATGTGGAAACAACGATAAATCTCAATTTAAGGATTGGAAGTCGCTCTTTATTTTCGCAACTTCTCAAATAAGCTATCATACTCTCTCTCTCAGTAACTGAAAGACGATTTCATGAGATTCGATTTCGTCCCCTTCCTCCTCAGATTCAAAGGTGAGAAAAACTAAATAATATTTGAATTTCAGGTATTTTCTGAAAAAAAATCAATAAAAATATACTGGAACAAAAAGTGCGGCGAAGCCCGGCCCTCCTATGAAAGATTCAATACCGTCTAAAGGACTACAAAAAGAACGGACATCGACCTTTTGAAATCGGTTGACTTTTCCTTTTTTTCGTTTCAATTTGAGGTTTCAGGATGGCACCAAATGTTCCTGGGTCTACAAAAATTAGGAAAACGACTCGCTCACTAGACAAAACACAAAATCCTCAAAGTTCTTTTCAAAGAGTGAGTTCAATTTTGTTTCAGACTGGAAATTGTTCATAGGGCTTTTAGGTTTGTTGCTCCAGGGCGCAAACTTCGCGTCGCCATCGGTATAAAAAAAAACACGATCCATCCTGACGACTTCAACTGACTTCTCTACAAAGAACAATTTTTTGACTGAATTCAATGGACTGCGTGGCCGGAAAACCTCGTCTCTTGTTGCTGGGAATACTGCGGTTCAATTTTTTTCAGTTAACAAAAATTAAATAAATTTTTAGGACTTCCAAAAAAACGATAAAAAGACAGCTAAAAAGAAAGTATACATAAAATCGAGATGAAAAGTCCAAGGATCGAACAAAAACTTACTTCCTGACCTCCTTTCGAGTTTTTGCGAGCGCTTTGAACATTATACGTTTTTTTCAATGATTGATTCCAAGAAAAATGATACTAAAATTAATAGCAAAGCAGAAAAACTGTATATTTTATTTTCTAGTGAAGATAATAATTCAATGAAAGTGCGTAAAAAAACTCAGCGTTCAAAGGTTTCAATGGATGAAAGGCGTTGTTAATGTTTTTTTAACCTTTTTTTCATGAATTTCAATACATAAAATTATATTAAAAAGACGTCTGTTTGTTCTGAACATCCCGCAAATATTGTTCTGCTAGACTAAAAACGAAAAACTGACCCAAAACTTTGCCAAATACAAAAACAACACTTTTCGGCCTCGAGACCATTGAATTACTCAAACATCGTGAATTTTCACTGCAATTTTTTTGACAAAAAGGCAACAAAAAAATGTTTTTTTATGTATTTCTTCATTGTTTTATTAAGTTTAATGAAGAATAAGTATGTAAAAAAAAACGAAAACATGTTCAAAGAGCTCAAATCCACTTATAAAATGTGCGGGAAGTAAAAAATTGATCCGATTTTTTTCCACTTTTCTCTTCAGAATCTCTCTAAAATATTATTAAGATTACTCGTTTTGTTTTTTTCCTAACGTCTCGAAGACATCATCCTGTGCAATTAAAACAGAAAAGACCAGATACTTTGCCAAAAACACGAACCTAAGCTCTAACAACTGCCTTATGTGGCTCAAGATGCGACGGGGGAACATTTAGCCGGCGAATCATCGTATTTTTTTCAGTTAGAATTTTTTCTTGGATTCAGAATGAATAGTAAACGTGGATATAACATAAGTATGCAATTTTAAATGTGTTCTAACACTTTTTGTAGAGAAACTGTACGCGGCGGACGAAAATGTGCATACACCGAGTAGGAACTACACACACAACTGCTCTTCCTCTGCTCGTGTCGCTCTCATTTTTCACTCTTTTTTTTCGTTTTTCTTTGTTTTTGTTTTTGTTTTTTGTTTCTAAACAAGAAACAAGGCTGTTTTGAAGGTTGTTCAAAGTTTTTTTCTGTTGGTTGAGGCGTTCAATCTCTTCAAATGGGCTTGCACACATTTTTTGATGTTTTTTCGGTCGTTTTGACTATTTTTTTATCCACAAATTCATTTTATTTGATCAACTTTTCAAACCTTATGACAGGAAATTACAGAAAGAATACGATTTTCAATGTGAAACAAAAAGACCGCAAATGAAAACGTTATTTATTGCTGGAAATTCCGAAAAAATGACTTTTCTCGTCGGTGTGATTGTCGTTACGCGTGATCGTTTTTTCCGTTTATCATGTGGATTTTGTGGAGATGAAATATTTCAGAGGTACCAGAATGTCCGCTCGTGAAGCTCAGAGATTGATGGATGCGATGGAAAAGGCCATCGAGGCTGCACAGAATTCCATGGAAGAAGAAGAGCGCCTCAATCACTACTTGGCTCTCGCTACGGAGAAGGCGAGAACGGACGACTCGCTGCGTCGTAAGCTCGAAGTCTTGCGAATTGGCAAGGAACTTGCCAAGACGATGAACAAAGCCGCCGCCGACATCGAAGCGGCTGACCAGGCACAGAACGCTCTGGACCGCTACTTGGAGGAGGCCGGCGACGACATGGTTTGTGTTCCACTTTGATATTTTTGAAAAAGGGAAAAAAAAATGATAACACATGCTCTTTCTACAGATCGACGACCTGTCCGAGGAATCCGACCAGTCCGAGGAACCTGAAGAGGAACCCAACAATTCTGACGATGACGTCGGCGCGCACTAATCTTATGGTATACTTGTACTAAATTGAACTTTTGGAACAGTCTAATTTTCAGATTAGTTCCTGAGTTCATTTTTCCCCGCTCAATTGTTAACGTGGTATCAACTTTCTTCACTCTTGTCAAATTATTTTTTTTATGCGAATCTTTTCCTTTTACTCGAAAAAAAAAAAAAACTAAAGAAAAACATATATTTTTTTCTTCTTTCCATTTCCTTTCATTAAGAAACTTTTTGGCTTTTTTTACCTGAATTACTCAAAAACTTATAACTATGAGCGGGGAAATCTGGGCTTTTTCTAAACTCAAGAGAGCGAACTCGGGATTCGCCTGACCAGCGCCAAATAAAGGTAAGCGGAAAAATTAAACTACAAAATAGAATTTTCAATTGTAGAATTTTTCTGAGCATTGAAGACGTTTAAACTTCTCAAAACGATCCCGTGTCTCAAAGGCTAAAGCACAGAATTCTTATCAGACTTCATCACAGGCCGAAAAGTTTCAAGAGGTCAGTTGAAAGTGTGGATTTAGCTGAAAATAATCATTTTCAGAAATGAACGAGTCGTCGATGAACAACGGGAGCAAGTATAATTCTCCCAGTCTAAGTCCACCCGACCGGATCAGCAAAGAAGGTTTGATATAAACACTAAAACTTAGGCAAGTAAAAAAAAAGTTTCAGAAAAAAATATTTTTTCGAGCCCTAAACTCAACTTTATTGTTTGACTATTATTATAGTCGAGTACTTCGGAAGGTAGGTAAAACGTTTTAAGAAGGCTAATTGGAAAGGTTTTCAGAGTTTCAGACCTCCTACAATATCGAATCTTGGTTTAGCTGAGCGATTCATCGAGAAAAAATGTCCTGAGAAAAAATGAGTACGTCTTGCTCCAGTTCAAATCTAGATGGTGAGAAAGAATTTAGAACTTAAGCTGAAACTTAATAATTTTCAGAAGTTTCTACAACTTCTCGACTGAATATATCCTCAAGAACTCGAAAACTTGTTTGGAAGAAGCAAGAAGCCAATAGTTGCTGTGTAGCCAAAAATCCGCTCGGAGAAAAAAGTCTACGTACTTCTTGTGAAGGTGAGGGAAAACATTAATATAAAAGAACTGATGAATTTCAGAAAAAAACAAGTCTTTTTTCAAATCCCACTCGGTCTACAGTTATTGGGCAAGCGAAACATAAAATAAAGGAGCCATGAGGGGCAAGAGCTCTTCAAAGCAAATTGACGTAAGTTTTTTTCTTCAAAAAAATCATAATGTTCAAGTAATCCACTTTTTCAGGCGTTTTAAAGTATTCGATCGGAACGCTGACACGGAAATCGACTCGAAGGATGAGAAAAAAATATCCGTCAACTTGAAAATCAAATCAAAAAATGTTATAATAACGGCAACAATAGCAAGTGCGAGGTAAGAATTGATAACAGATTTCAGAATTCCAGAGAGTTCGGCGCAATCGACATTTATTAAATAGTTCGAAGTCCTGTTGAACCCCGAAACGCACCAAAAAGTGCACCGAAAGTTGGAACTTGCACAGAAGGTGAGGGATAAATAAAAAAAAATTTGAATGAAGACTCTCTTCAGAACTCACAATAAAACTCCACCACTATTCGGGTTTTCAAGCAAAGGTGAGCTGAATATCATGAAGATTGAAGTATTCTCAAAATATTTCAAGATTGCGATTGCCCGATAACCTTTTTCGACTGTTAATTTCGTCAAAAACCCGAAAGAAAATTCTCCAGATGCAAAAAAATTAGCTCGGGTTAAACGTCGGAGCAAATGTAAGTGAAAACGAGAAAGAAAAAGTTAGATAATTGATAAATTTCAGAAACTTTCTGCGTCTCTTCTGATCAAAATCGGTCTGTGGGCAAGCAACAAAAAACTGATAAGGCTGGGAATAGGATATTATTCAATTTATTGCAAAGAGCCAAGTGAAGGTAAATTTCGCCATTTTGAAGAGGGATCAGAATGTTTTTCAGGGTCTACCGGAGTGTTTCAAGGAAACGACAACAGCGTGTTCGAAGTGAAAAATGAAGCACGGAAAGTAGCCCGTCGCCCATAATACGAGATCAGAACGATTTCCGACTACTATTTCACAAGTGAGCGAAAAAGAACAATAATTCAGCTTCAGGTTGTTGAAGAGTCAAGCTGCAATGTATTTGGTGGAAATCTGCTGACCTTACGACTAGCCTTAACTTATTTATCGCTATGACCTTCTTCAAACTGTGAGTGAAAAATAAGATAATTGGATAAAAATTTTTTTTCAGAGCCAAAAAACTCTTCACAATGACGCTGATTCAATTTTTTCCCAAAATCAAATGATTTTCACATGAGCCTGACGATATTCTTGTTTCCAGGTGAGCTATTCTAACCAAATGAGTGATTTCCAGACCTTCCAACGTTTTTCTAAGCAACTTTTTCGAGCACAAAATGCTTGCTTCATCTTTTTCGAGGTGCTAACGGGATTTCGTCGTCTCATCAATTTCAGGTAAGACTTATCATGAAGTTGGAAGATTTTGAGTTATTTTTTTCAGAATCCTGAGGATGTTCATTGATCAGAAAACTCGATGAAAGTTTTTGATGGGAATTCATTTTCTGAGCATCTTTTCGACTCTCAGGAAATGTCACACGAACGTTCAAAAAAATGGTTTTTTTCTATAATATCTTTTTTTGGTTCTTTTTATATTTTTAAGATGGTCTCTATCGATTCCTGACGTCTCCACAAAATCGCACATCAACTCGATCAAAGAAGAGCAAACGGATTGGAATAAATGAAAGCTTTTTTTCAAAGCGACGGAGTTTTCTCTAACAGACGATTTATTTCATTTCTGACAATAAAATTTCGAATCAACTTCATTTGCAGAAAAAGAAACACCATGACAGATATTTTTATTGTTCTGAATCCGTTTTTTGAAATGCTGAAAGTTTCAAATAAATTTTTTTGTGTCGACGAGGACCTCGTGAAAACTTCTTGGGGCAAGAATTAATGGCTGAATTGAGACGGATATGGTGGATTTTGACCCGATATGAAGTTTTTGCTTGTCATAAATTGAGTCAAACATTTGTACTCCGCAATCCAAACGAGTAGTCGTCATGCAAAAATAGCAATAATTTCTTTGGAACTTGTAGCAAAACGAACAAAACGTTATTATTTTCTACAAGAAATCGACGTGAAAAAGGAAGACTTGCTCCAAATAGTCGAAGTTTTCGATAATAAAATGATAGATATTGATTGAAGTTTTCAAGTTTCTTTGTACCACATCTAATAAATTATCAAACTGCTTTTCATTTTTGTTTTTTTATTTTGATATGAGACTCTACATAATTTTTTTAACTTGTCTGGAAACTAAAAATTCCATGGAAATCGGTCCTACGTTGCACAAGAGTCGAAGCGAGAACTGCGAAATCCCAATTTTCAAGCGTCAGTGACGCTTTTTTTCAAACAAATGAAAAGAAGTGCATGGAAAATGAAGATCAATGTATTTTACAAAGAGTTTACATTATTAACGACAAAGCGGCGGAGATAATTCAGTATAAACTTCAATACGACATAAAGCCGATATTCCTTCGTTGGGTCGCGCTTTTCTCATTTTAATTGAAGATGATAGCTGTAATTTTTTCAACCACATCTTTTTTTACGGTTCAAAGTATATTCTGTTCTCTGTGTTGACCGGAAATCCAAGGATACGGAGTCATAATAATTTACCTTTCTTTTCTGACTAAATTTTTAAGTAGATTAAATATCCAATATCAATTTTTGATGGTCTAAATCGTCAGAATGAAAGAATTTCAGCAATTCCTTGATTATTCCGTTCAATATAAGGTTGTTCGCACTCTTCACTCCATTTTTTTCTATTTCTCAAAAATTCTGATGACTTTTACATGGAAAAGTCTCCAATTTTTTGCATTTCGTTGACAAATTTTGAAACAAAACCTTTCTCGATATTTATTTCCAAATCGTTCGTGTCGTACATTTTTTTTGTATGATTATAAAGAAATTAACGTGAAATCTTACAGGAAGATGAATCTCGACAACCCTGCATATCTGTACAGAAGCCTGATCGAGCGCAAGGTCTTGCTTCGTCGAATGGTGAACAACGTGAACAATTGAAAGAACGTCGTGAAGAGAGGGACAAGGCCGTCATGCAAGGACTGCCGCCCGTTGAGACTGGTCCAGGGTCCAACCTTCTGGACTTTTCGATCGAGAACCGAACCCGGAAGCAAGGCATCCTGGAGCGACTCATCAAGACTTCTCAAGAGCGCTGTGACGAGTATCGCAGCGTTCACATCAACGAGATAGTGAGTTTAATATCGTGCAATCATTCAATAACTAATCTTCTTGTAGGACCGTAGGTTCGTCACCGAAATTCTTACCGGACTTGGGCTCACTCGTGGAGACGAGATTTTCTCGGAGATTCTCCAACAATTTCCGGAGCCTCCGAAAAGAGGACATTCTCTTACTTTGGAAGGAGTTGAGGTAAATCAAATATAAAAATTTTTGACAGTTTTGGATTTGTAAATTATTGATATATACATAAAAAAATAATGTATTTTGTTTCAGCCACCTACAAAGCGCGGGAAAACCGAAGATTTTAACTCCAATCTTCATCAAAATAGTCTTAATTTTGCTATGTCGGGTCAAGGATCCAACATGCAATCGGAGGTATATTTCAGAATCAGCTTTCAAATTATAAAAAAAAAATGAATTTTTCGAACACTTTGTTGAGAATAAAACTGCGAGAAAAAAAGTTTGGGCTGAAAAAAATTGAGATTTGATAAATTTCTGATTTCAGGCCGTTGGAAACAACGCAATGCCTGTCGTCGCCATTGGACAGGGAGTCCAGAATCATAACATCGACGTCGAAATGGAGGAGGTATCACTTTAAAAATAAACCTAAAAAAATTTTAAATTGAGATTGAGAGTTTATAAAGAAAACTTTCTAGAATTCCTAAAGTTAATAAATTAAATATAAAGTTATAAAAAGGCTACACTCCAGCAGAAGTCTTTCACGAATTCCAATAAATTATGTAATTTCAGATCGAAGCCATTAAAATGGACCTAATGGAAATCGACGACGCTTGAGAGGTACGCATTAGAAATTCTTGTGATTCGAATAATAAATGACTTCAGGAGGACAAGTGACGACGTCTCCATCTTCAAACACATCTTTTTTTGCGTCCTGTAAATGTTTTTTGCGTCTTTAATAAAACAAATTTTTCTTCATTTTATTTTTATAACAGCCAACAAAAATGACTTGAAAAAGGATCGAACTTGGGTCTTTTTCATAAGTTAAAGAACTAACAAATGAATTGGTCCTTCAAATTAGAAAGCGGAGATCTGCTCTCAATATAATTAAATAGCTCTTCTCATATTATTTTCAATGGAAGTTCAAAAAAATCAAAAATTTCCTAAGTTATTCGCGGCGTCGAGGTCTTCAGAACATTCATCTTTTTAGACGTACTCTTGTTTTACTTCAGTTCTTAGAAAGTCGATCAAAAGTCTCACACAATTTTGTGATACTTCATTGGAACCAATACAAAAATTCCTTTTCTTATTGTTAATTTTAGAGCAAACGGTAAACATGAATCAAATTCACCTATGAAAAATTTGCATGAAACCAGGAAATATATATCGCACGAGCCAAAAAAACACGATTGGATTTTTGAGTTGCTTTGCTATAGTTTTAAACGACAAGGTGTTATAACACAATCATTTCATTTCTTTATTTTCAAGAATAAAACTTCAGAAGATTTACTAAAAAGGTAAAAAAATGTTTCTGTTAGTTTCTGTTAATGAAGTTTGCTTTTTGTCGATTAGAAAAAAACAGTACAAAAAAAAAAAAATAAACAAACCAACAAGGAAAATAGGTATTTGAAAAAAATAAACCACTGAGTGGTGTTGACATTTTATTATTTAAAACATCATTCCCGATTCTCGTCAATAAAGAAAAATGCTTAAGAAAAAGCGGCTTTTTTGGTACAGTTTCAGGATCAGAAACACTCGACTATTTTTTGAATGGCTGGTCAAAAGTTGACCTCTGGAGTTGGCGCCTCTGGTTCTTGGCGCGTTTTCCTGCGCTGTAAGACCGGAAAGACCTCTCCTTTTTTTTGAAGGCAACCTCTTGTGACGGTTTGGTTCTTCTGTTCAAACGGGAAACACAGAACATTTTTTATTGATTTGTGCCCACCTATAAAACTTTTAATCTTTTTTTCTGTGAACTGTTTTCATCCAGTGCCTCGTGTTTTTCGAGTTTCTTTTTTGTTCGTTTATTTTAAAAACCTGTAATGAACGATACTACTTTTTTTGTCCTGTTGTAAGATATTAAAGTTGGGAAAGTTATTTTTTCACCTGTTTTTTAACGTCTTTTCATTTTTTTTATTGCTGCTCATATAGGCATTACTAATTCAATGTAATGTAAAAAATTGAAACGAGCAAATGTGAAAAAAAGCTGTTGTCCAATTGTACGCGTTATGAAGTTCGCTCAGCCAACTGATAGAAGTTTTGCAGGATTTCCATCCCCTCGATGGAAAGATTCCTCGCAAACACGTCTCAACTGTTGAGGGAAGTCAATGAGGCACAAGTCACCACGGACGATTGCTTCTTCTACGCAGCCAGACGTCATGGACAGCTTGCCGCCGCCCGAGCAGCTGCGATAGCGTCAGGCTCGCCGTTCCGGTGGATCCGAGTGAGCTCACTGGAAAACCGAAGAAACGCCTACCTCCAAGACGGCTATCGAAATCTTGATGTACTTAACAGCGGTAGAGATCTTCTCCTCCAGATTTTTGAGGAGAATCGCGAGATTTTAGTTAGTTTTACAACTTTTTCATTCTACAATTTATTTGAGTATAGGGAGACAATTATCTCGATGGTTTGGTTCCATCGAGAATAAGGGATCTCAACGAGTTTCTCGATCAACACGGCTTACAACGGAGAGTAGAACCGCCAAACCAGCAGCCGGTGCCTTACGTCGAATCGGAGACAGAACAGGAGCCTGATAGTGAACCAGAAGATGAACAACAACATGAGGTATTCTTGGAAACAATAAACTAGATTTTCCAAAATCTCTTCTTACGGAAATGATCAAGTGTAAAGAACGAAATTTGAGTGAATTTTTTAATCAAACTCATAAAAAACTGGGTAATCCAAGCGTTTTGTGCACCTGGAAGATGCTCTATTTTATTCCAAGAGTTTTATTTTTTCATTTCAAAATTTCATCTTGGCAGCCAGATGATCCAGAAACAGCTGGCAATTTGGGGGGACCTCGCTTGCCTCGGCCAATCATTCAATTGGAGCCACAACCTCAACCAGAACTGCAACTTGAGCAAGAGCCAGAGCCACAATTGGACCGTCAAGAACAGGTATATACAGGAATCAAAGGAATCAATCAAACTATATTTTCGTCAGAATGTCAGCGGAGATTTGATAACTCAGCCAATTATGCAGTTAGAGCCGCAACCTCAACCGGGACTGGAGCTGGAGCACGAGCCGGAGCAACTCTTAGAACCTCACGAACAGGTAATTTTCAAGAATAATTCAGAGAATAATTTTTTTTCTAATGGAAAAAAGGATAAAATATTCATGGAGATTAGTTGAAAGATACATTTCAGAATGTTGTCGATGTTGTTGGCACTGAGCAGGAAGCATCACAGCGAGATTCTCAACTTGAGCTGCAGCCGAAGGGATCGAGGCTTAATCGAAAACGGCAGACGGAGATTCATCTGGAGCGGCAAGCCAAAAGAAAATCGACAGTTGGGCTGGAGAAGCACATTGAACCGGGACCCGGAACAGAGGTAATTATCACGGTTCTAGCAAAATTTATGATTTATAACTTATGAAGCCTTGTAAAGTATATCAAGTCAACTAATTCTTCAAGTCTTTCGGAGTTCTGTAATTTTTTTTGCGAAGATGAAACACGTGAAATTTTTTTGCATTACCCTACAAAGTTTCTTACGCAAGAGATTGAGAGGGACTGGACTTTCAAATGATGTGTTTGCAGGTAAAAAAGTCCAACCTAAAAAAAATCGGAATTCTAGATGTATGCGCAGAAAAACAATTTTCTAATTAAAAAAAAAGTAACATCTTGAATCAAAACTTAGCAAGAAAAAACAAGCTATCGCACAAAAATCACGCTGTGTTTGTATATGCCGTATGAAAAAGTCTAAACCTATACAACTCCGCAGTTTTTGATAAATAAAATAATAAAGTCGTTGCGAATCTTCGAAAACCTTTGAAAGGCTTCTTTGGGGCCTTCAGCCTTTCTGATTCGACAACTAAGAAGTCGGGACGGTTGAGACTTGAATGATTTTTTTTGGTGAACCGAGGAGCTTTCTGGCCAATCAGCATAAATTTTTGAAACGCCAAGTAAAAGGACTTTCCCTGTAAGAGGAGGAAAATTATAAGATACTGAACTATCACAGAAAAGTAAGGAGACTTTGAAAAGATTGAGCCAAATTTTCAAGCCCTTTTTCTCTTAACCTTCATATTATTTAAGTTACAGGCTGAGGGTACCAAGAAACAAGCCGAGCTGTCTCCCGCGAAAGATGTGACTCCAGTCAAAGACGACTCGTCGACATAAATTACTACCAGTTTCTGTTAATTTTTTTATAATCAAATTTTTTTCCAAATTTTATCCATAATAATTCTTGTACAAAGTTCTGTTTTATTTTCTGTAGCTTTTTCGTGGAAACCGTTTTTACTTTTCATAAGCCTCGTATCTTTTTGGAACTTTCCCTCATTACGTCTTTCTCTATAGTATTTTTTTAAGAAATTTTGTTTTTTTAATTTTTTTGTTGACCTCTTTTTTTCCCGAATCCTATACCGTCCTGCAAATCTTTAGCCAGAAGTTTTGATTATTGATTTTATTTTGTCTTTCATTCTTTATGTCCTAATATCATTTAATATTTTGAAACCAATTTCATATAATAAAGAGAAGGTTCATAAAATTTGTTGAACTTACAAACAAAGGCGAGAATTCGGTGAAGCTTAGAAAAAGATGTTTTTTTCTATAGCTCAAAAATTGATCGAGGTATCGATCCCTGCAATTGCGCGGTGAATTAAATGTAAGAAAGTGAGAAAAAAATCATGAATTCTAAAAACAGTTTGAAAATTTTCTAGTTAACTTGAGATCTTAGTATGAGAGTAGTGTAAGCTGGAGTGGTGATATTTTTGCTTGTTTGAGTTTTTTTTTCTATCTTCTTGATCAAAAAAGGTAAAAAAAAAATCATCCCACGCAATAAAACATGATCGCAAAAAGGTACCGTCTCAGCAAGGCCGGAGTTAGCTGGTTGACATATAAAATTTGAACGGATTGAACCGCCACCGACCTCGCATTTTTCTCGCGCCAGACTTGGCTGTTATCTTTAGTGGAGCACGTGGCGAGTTTCAGAAACTACGAAAAAGATTGTCGATTTAAAATTTTGAGAACCGTTCAAGACTGGAGCTCAACTGAAGAATGCTGAAAGTAGCAACGAAAGATCTTGAAAAATTGAAGAAGTCTTCGAGGATCGAGGGCGGAAGCCAAAACTTCGGAAGTCCGCCGCACTTTTTGACCACTCGGTCGAGAAAAAAAACCCTTGTTCTTGAGCTGATATCCTCAAAAGGCGCAGGAAGACGTTGACTTGGGACTACGAATATTACCAGTCAAGGATACATTGCATGTTCCGGCCAGAAAAACCCATTTTCATTGATACCAAAGCAAATGCGCTCTGACTGACAGTGACTTCTGTTCGACTTTCGGAGTGTACTGTGCATATATTTTTCCGCAACATTATATTGGCTAGGCAATTTAGTGAGTTACAAGAAAACACGTTCACGTAATCAATAGCTTCATGTATAATATGTGGAAATGGTGGTTGTGGTTAGATGAAATTATTTAAAAAAAGAGTAGATTTTAATGCTTAGCATCAATAAACCAATAAAGACACTACTTTGTATGAAAGTCAAGAAAAACGAAAAAATTTCTGATAATGCGGAGAAATGTTCCTATAAAAGATCAGTTATGTACATGAGCGGCAATAACGAGTATGTAAGTGGAGTGTTTTGAACGTTAAAAAACCAAATAACAATTAAAAAAAAACTAAATCATGCTTGCGATCAAGGCGAACAAAAGGTTCAACAAGAAGAAGGTACAAAGGCTATAAGCTAACTAGGAAATATTCCTAAGAGCGGCGGATAAATGCCTTTGAAACAATGAGAAATGTGCACGTGAGGTATTAAAAATTATACAGGTGAATTAGTAAGAAAAAACAAAAATCATCATTGTGATCAAAAAAAAGGAAATCGTTTAACAGAAGAAAGGTATGTACGAAGGTTATATACATACACAATAGTTACCGGTAAAAAATAGAATTGAGAAAAAAGCAGACGAAAGGATCCTTTCAAAAAATGTCGACGAGCGTTGAATTTGAAGAGTCGTGACTGTATTTTTTCAAAGAACATGATGTTGTGGGCGCTATTATTCACGACGTCGTTTCTTCTCAGGCGACTGTAATACAGACAATTTTTCAGCTTTTTCTCAGATTCAATAAATTTGAAAAGTAACTTTTTGTTATCAAAAAAAACAATCATTGGGAGTCAAAGTGAATATCTTCAAACGCTTAGAAGCGAAAAATGATGAAAAACTTGCTTTTTTACTTATTATTGATAGCGAGAGAACAGAAAATTTGAAATATGCAGAAGTTCAGCTGCCCAATCATTTTGAGAATGACTCTCTACATTTTTGAGAAACACTTTCTGAAAAACAACCTTGTCGACGTCAAAATCCTTCTCAACCAATTGCGGCCAAGGGAGCACACGAGACTGGTCCTTTGAAAACCTCTGCTGAAGCGGATCCAGGATTGGTTCATGGTTCTGCTCAAAGAACTTGAGCTCAGGCTGAAGTTCCGGGTGGGGCTGACTTTGAAGACCTCGACGTCTTCTGTCGAAGAACTTGAGAAATTGACGTCTTTCCGCGCAGAATTCCGGATATTGGCTTGATGGTGCCGGTGGTGCCGGAGCGACTTTCTTTTGGCCTAACGGCGTAATGAGCCAAGTCGAAAGTTTATCACGGATTTGTTTGTTCTGGAATGATGAAAATTATCGCAAGTTCGAAGAAAGCTGTTCAAAATCTTACCAGCATCGGAGAGTCGTTTAAAAATTTTTCCACTTCCGCGTTGAGCATCTGATGATGTTGTTCAATCTCGTAAAACTCCTGAGCGCCCTTCGTGGAGCTTGTGCGGACGGGCCCATACTCTTTCCGCAATTCTTTAGTGGCCGCAGCCAGTTTCTCCTCCATCTTTCGAATTTCTACACGCGTTAGATACAGTTTGGAAGCTGCAGAGTGCATTTTCTCCAAATTCGTGATCAAATTTTGACCTAAGTCGTTCAGTACTTCCGCGTGGGCATGGATCGGTTTGTGTTTCCGCTCGAACGGTTCCAGCTCAGGCTGTAGTTCCGGGTGTGGTTGACTTGGAAGACGTCGACGTTTTTCGCCATAGAACTCCGGTTCACGCTGGCTCTGCAGCTTCCGGTGGTGGTGATTCGGATGATTTTCACGTCGTTCGTAGATGTACTGCGCCTCAGGCTGATGTTGATGCTCAGGCGGAATATGTCGACGTCTTCTGTCGAAGAACACCGGCTCCGGCTGATAGTGAGTCGGGAGGTGTCGGCCACTTTCCTCGATGAGTCCCGGGTCTTGATTTTGATCCTGTGGTGCCGGAGCAACTTCCAAGACATCCCCACCCCCATTCTGGCCCAACGGTGTAATGAGCCAAGAGGAAAGTTCGTCGCGGATGTCTTTTTCCTGAAATGATGAATATTAGTTTGAAGAAAGCTGTTTGTAATCTTACCAGAATCAGAGCGTTGGAAAGGAAATCTTCAACTTCAGCGTTGAGCATCTGATGAAGTTGTCCAATTTCGAAGAACATCTGAGCGCACTCCGTGGAGCTTGTGCGAACAGGCCCATTCTCTCGCCGTAGTTCATCTGTGACCGCTGCCGATCTCTCCTCCATCTTTTGACTGTCTACACGCCTTTGGTAGACTTTGGAAGCAGCGTAGTGGAGTTTCTCCAAATGCGTGATCAGCTGTCGACCCGAGTCGTTGATTGCTTTCATGTGTCGACTCCCCTAAAATAGTTCGCACTTGAATTTTTCAAAACTTAGTATTTGGATGAGTCAGTTAGTTATTATCTCTGAAGAAACCTTATGGTCCTCATCGTCCTTGGCTTCCTCGATTTCCTCGACAACTGCCGATGGAAGCTGCCTTTTTTGTGGCATCACTTCCATCGGTTGGTGCGATGGAGACTCATGTTTCTGAGGCTGATGCGGGAGAACATCATCGGGCAAGGTGATGGTTTTTCCGTACTTGATTCCAAAGAAGTGCAGAATTCGAGAGCGGCAATCATCATCCTGCAATCAACAAAGTTATCGAATGACTAACAAAAAGGAAACTAACCAAATCTGGGTGTTCGGAGATGAAAGAATCGACGGTGGTTTTCAGCTCTTGTCGACCAAGTTCAAAATATTTGCAGTCAATTTCTTGAAAACGCCATTTCCGGAGCAGATCTTGCAATTCAGGCGCATGCTTGTCCCTCTTTGCGAGTGAGAAATAAGATCTTCGGGCCTCGTCGCGGTGCCAGTACATTCGGCGGCCTCGACCAGCATGATAAGCCTGCACTTCCTTGAGAAGCGCGAGACCTCCGTCGTTTGTTCTGGTTAACGGCCCAAAAACCTTAATAAAAACCAATTTAAAACTTTCCCACGCGACAATCTGAGTGAGCAAAAGATTTCTGAGAAAATCGTTACCTCTCGCTTTGCTTCCGGCTGAGTTGCTTGCTTTCTGCGCTTCTGTTTTCGTGGTCCAATGATCTCGACCACTTCTTTTCTGCTCTGCTCTAGATCGAAAATTCTATTGACTTCGTCGAGGCACTTGACACTCTAGAAAAAACTATTTCAACCTCATATGAAGAGAAAAAAACACGAACCACGTCGTTGTTTTCATCGTCGAGAAATCTTTCCCAGTCATATTTAGCCCTTTGAGCAACATCCGAACTTGTGTTGAAGTCCTTTTCAAGTTGCGCTAATTCTTCTTGCAGCCTGAGCACTTTTCTGTGACTAACACGTGATCCAGTTGCCTTATTGTCGTTTTGCGCTTTTCTCAGAGACTCCTCCACTTCCACCAATGCCTCTACTTTTCGACGAGCCTCGTTTTGCGTTCGGAGGTATGTGTTGAAGAGGTTAAGAGCTTCGGCATCGTCTTCTCCATATAAGTCGTCCTCTTCATCTGATTCGCTCTCAACCCCAACATCGCCGAACACTTTTTTTATGTCGCCAACCTCATCGTAATAACGGTCGCTCTGCATTTAGGGATAGTTTTGAGGGAATTGTTGAGAAACTAACCAGATCAACGTCATCACGTTGAATAAATTTGATAAGCGCATCCTCGGTGGTACTGACCTCTTCAGAGAGGTTGCGTAAACTCTCCTTACAAAGTTTAAGCTCATTACAGAGAGCAAGAACTTTTTTTCGATTCTCGGGTGTTGCGTCAAGTTCAGCATCTCTTTCGGCGTCCTTCAAAAGTTTCTTCGTTTCGTGGACCATCTCGACGATTTCTTCAGCCTCTTTTCGTTTTTGAACTAAAGCCCTGAAGGCAGCCAAGCCTTCGTCGTCGTCCATCTTGTGGCGGCGATAGCCCTCAGAACTAGGCGATAGCCCAAAAAAAAGCAAGTGAGGAGTTCTGGAAAAATCAACAAAAACTTTATCGATCGAACTCTTCGAATTTGATTAGGAAGGAGAAGAGAAAAATATGTTACTTTGTGAACATCGAGTCGGGGGATATTTCTAAAAAAAACTTGCGAAACGAAACTGAAAAAAAATTTTGAAATTTTCGGTAGGGAAAAAATTGTAAAAGAAAAATTATCTTATCATAAAAACTAATATAAGGAAACTGATTCGATTCTGTTCTTCAGCAGAAATTTATTGAGGAACGGATGAAATGTAACGAAAGGGCGGACGAGAAGGCTCAGGAGTGAAGGAACCGAGAGAGTGATTATGGGGAGCTATCGTTTGAATGGACGGCGCCGTTCCAGGTCTCACAACGGTTATTTTCTCGCGTCAAACATCTGGGGCGCCTAGTTCTGAGGTCAATTTTTTGAAAGGGTGTCAAAAGTTTTGAATCCTCGCGTTTGAGTCCAAAATCGTCGGAAAATGAAGAAAAAGTTGATATGAAGAAGGTTTGCAAATTTTTTCCATTATCGCAAAATAAAATTTGACTTTACGTTTTCTCAAGTTTCAAGCGGTTCTCTGGAAATATATTCTTGACTGAATTTTGTGCAGATTTTAACCTTTTTCCTTTTTCCGTATTAAATTTCCACTAGGAAATCTTCCGAACTTTGTCCCAGGTTGAATATTTATTTTTTTTCCGAGACTTCAAATCAAGTTTCACCAAGGTAGGAGGATATTGCTTAAATTGTACTATTCTTGCGCCCGATTTTTGCATCTATCACTTTGAGTTACCAAAACTCCATTCGAAAAAAGTTTTTCAAGTAGAACACGCCTGTGATGAAGAGCTCCCCTCAGAAAGACGATTGCCGATCGATCAGGAACATCCCATTGTGCATCGAGAACAACATGCAAAATTTCTCAGCAATCTCGTCAGCTGATACTGATGAATACTGTGTCTCCTTTCTTCTTATTTGTCTCAACTTGTTCGCCCACATAATTTGCATAAACACAGTTTTATTATTTTTTTATTTGCTAGCGGACCATTAAGGAAATCAGATTTATTGATAATTTGATTATATATGGAATGAAGATAAAAAAAGTAAAAACAGAAATTCGGTGGGTTATTCAGAAGACCAGTTCAGAAACAGAAACAAATGTTGAAAACACGGTGAACGCATGAAAAAAATCAGGAATCAGAAAATGAAGCAGATCGAGAAAAAAATTGGTCCATTAGAAAAAAACAACCAATCCATATCTTGAAAAAAAATGCGAAAAGTTGAATAAAAAAATGAAGTTTGATCATTCTCAGCAAATATAAAAAAAGCGACAATTTTAAAGCCTAAAACGGCAATCATGATTAGAACGATTCGAGCCGCCCGTTCGGACCACGACGTATCCACTTTCCTCGTTTCAGAACCCTCGTCGCGATTCTCAGGCTCATCAGTCTGTAATATGATATTTTCATGCTTTTATTACTGATTGGAATTTTTCACAAGTAAAGTACAGATAGAACTAATTTTTGAACTGAAAAAGATTTGCTTAGGAATTTACAAAGCTCCTGATTACAGCAAAATGAGTTTTCCCGCTTTTGAGCAGGCTTATGGAATCTCGAAAGGGCTCGAATTTTTTTTTCCTCTAGGAAAAGTAGAGAAAAGTTTTTGGATTTTCATTGCAGCAACTTCTTCAACGTCTTTTGAGCCCTTACTGAATAATCTCTGGAAAGTTTACCTCGTTCTCAGTGTTGCTCGCCGTTCCCGATTCCTCACCAGCGTTCGGATCTTCGTGAGGCACCGAGTCTTCATTCTGAAAAATTATTCTTGGTCGGGAGACATTTTTTTTGCCTCGAATGATTCTTGTTTCCAGATGACTCATTCATTCTTTAATTTTTCGTATAAAAAACTTCAAAGCAAAAATATCAACGACAAACAAGCAAATTTTCAAGTTCCTGTTTGGGTCCACAAAAAATTTCATAATTATTCAATAGAAAAAGGAAATTACCGAAGTGTCGATTATAATCGCAAACCTCCAGCTGACGATTTTCTCCAACTTGCTGCTGGAGCTGAAGCGGCACGGATGGCTCTCGTCGAACTTCCAGCCCCGGTCTCAGTTCCACCAGCTCAATTTCTGGTTCAGGTTGCACAGTCGCTCCCGTAGAAACTCTTTCTTGCGCAATAGACTCCGCTTCTAGTCTCTCCGTCAAACGATAAAAATAGTTAGAACTCTACAAAAATTATTCAGACCAGCTCATAAAAGGAAAACTAACCAATTGAGGGTTGCGCAACCGAAATTCTTTGAAGCGCATTCTGGCATCGCGGAGTTGCTGGAAATACAAGCGAGTTTCATTGTAGCAGAAGTCTCTATCCGTTCGGCAGTGATGCAGTAGATCCGTTAGAAACAGCGGGTAGTTCTCCCTGACAGTCAGCTCGTGGACCACTCGGAGCTCTTCTTCGACAGTCTCCAGAAGGAGGGACTTTTCATAATAAAGGTGGTTCGCCTCGGCGAGTGTTTTCAAGATTAATCGTCCTTCATCCATTTCGTTGCGATCGAAATCGGAAAGATGGAACTGAAACGTTAAAATTTGTTAGAAGTTTAAACTCGGTAAAAAAAATCTTTTCGAAAACTTTTCATGCAGTAAAATCGACAAACGGATGAGCTATGTAGAAAAATTGGAAGACTGATAAAAATAGGACACTTTCTGCGAGAAGAAATATCAAAAGACGCCAAATCTAAAAAAAAGTGTTTCATAAGAGATGAAAGTTTGAATGAGACAGCTTGTGGTAGCGCGTGATCAATGTTCATTTGATCCGAAAAAGATTTTTCGACAATCTTGCTATTGTCGTATGACTCAGATTTTTTGAACCAAAATAACATTGAAGAAGAAATTTTGAGAAAAAGATTAGTCACGAAATCGTACTTTATTGCATCATGTTGAATAACAATCTTAAAGATCTGATAAAAATCTTCTACGATCGCAAATGTTTTTTTGCTGTCGTCTATGAGTCATACAGAAAAAAACGTTTTTCAAAACGATTTATGTTGAACATTTTTTTGATTTCCATAAATAAAATGTTCAGTTAACCAGGAAACGTTTTTACCCTACGGTTGAACTTTTGCTGAAACCTTGCTGAAGTGTACTTTAGGACCCCCTGATTGCAGATCAAGAAAAAAATGTCTCGCAATAGATCTTGTTCCCGAGTTATGAAGCTTCAAACTGTGCAAAATACGCAAATTGAGCGTTATTTCGGGTTTTTGAAGCTCCATAACTCGAAGATGAGAACTATTGCGAGAAATTTTCTTTCTGTTCTGGGATCATGGATCCTAAAGTACACTTCCGCAATAATTCAAAGGGGGTGTAAAACCTTCCCTAGTAATTAGACTGATTAAAATGTTAGAAAGAACAAATCTTGTTTCGCAACTGTCTTCGAATATTAGCCACACAGAAAGAAAGAACTGTCTGGTGGAGAGCTAAAGAGAGAAATGAAAACTTTTAGTGACATTGAGATATGATGCGGACCTCGTGGGAAATGCAAACGCGCTAAAAGAAAAGAGTGCTATTTTAAAAGGTTTAATCGTGGCCTCTTTTCCAGAAAGTGTGTAGACTTTTTTGCATGTGGAGGAGAATGCCCGGTCTAAATTTTTGCTGTATAATTTTATGGTGTGTCTTATGATATAATGACTATCAAAAATTGTTCCGGAAACCGATATTCAGAAAAAATACTTACTGTTCATTTTCGATGGGCTGTTACTGACTACTCTGTGGCGCTTAGCGGACAATTCTTTGCATTTTCTGACACTCATATCAAGGAATATCTACCACAACATTTTTGCGCTAAATCTTCAATTTTTCACCTGAAGAACTTACCTTGTAGAACTGTAGAAGAGAAAGTGTGTAAAATTTAACCAAAAATTGCATTTTATGTCTCTTTAGACATTATATACTTGAAATATCCGCTTTGTCTGGAAGAGAGGTCAGAATTCAACCTTCTGAGAATGGTACCGTTTTTTTTTCAACGTCAAACTTTAATAACATGTGTGATTTTTTTTTTCTCTATTCAGCTTCTTCGATATTTCTTTTGCTGCCAGATTTTTGGGAAGAATATTCTTTTTCAATAACTAGTAAATTTCTCATAGTCAAACTGAAAAAAGTCTCAATTTTCAAGCCAAATCGTTCAAAGAGCGTTGTTCTGAAAAGTACACAACAAAGCCAGAAATTCAATTTGAAACCTTTTATGAAACTTTGTTCTGATTTTTCTTTTCCGAAGCACTGTGTTCAATCATTTGACCTTAAACAAAATTATCATGACTCAATTCCTTTCAAATTTTGGCTCTGCATACTATCTCTTCTGTCGTTTTTGTTGGAAAAGGAATGAGTCATTCATCCTGAGAAACAGAAAAAAAACCTTTTTACGAAATCTATTTTTGATTCGAATAAACATTGATCGCGCGCGCTGACAACGTTTATCATTCGAAACGGACCGCTCTATTTGAGCATTTCTTTTCGAATTAGCCTCTCATGGGATATCATTCTGCCTTTGAAATTTTTGCGTTCTCCTGTTAGTCAGTAGCTATTTTTCCATTTTTTTTTTCTTTGATGCTTTCTGAATGTACTACGGGAAAATTTCAGATTCCTCTTTCCGATTCCAGTCCCAACGAAATGGAGGAAGGACAGTTACTCTTGAAAACACTTGCCGAGGCGAACCAACTTTATTACGAAAAATCCGAGTGTCTGCAAAATGCCGAAGAAGAATTCCAAGCTATTCAAGAATTGGCTGTCATGGAGCGCTACTCGCCCTTGCGAAGGGAACAACTGCATCAGTTCCGAACGAACAGAGACTTCTGCTACAATGATACTCGCTTGCATTTACAGCAACTCCGCGATGCCCGAATGCGCTTCAAAGAATTTTTGGCTCGCAACCCTCAATTGGTTAGTTTTCTTTTTATGAGCTAGTCTGAATATATTTGTAGAAGTCCGATTACATTTATCGTTCGATGGAGAGACTAGAAGCGGATTACGTCGCGCAAAGAAGAGTTTCTACGGAAGCGACTGCGCAACCGGAACCAGAAAGGGAGCTGGTGGAACTGAGACCGGGGCTGGAAGTTCGACGAGAGCCGTCCGTGCCGCTTCAGCTCCAGCAGCAAGTTGGGGAAAATCGTCAGCTGGAGGTTTGCGATTATAATCGACACTTCGGTAATTCCTTTTCTATTGAATAATTATGGAATTTTTTGTGGACCCAAACAGGAACTTGAAAATTCGCTTTTTTTTCTATGGTAATTTTGCTTTGAAGTTTTGTATCAGAAAAATTAAAGAATGAATGAGTCTTCTGGAAAAACAGAATGTTTCGAGGCAAAAAAATGTCTCCCGACCAAGAATAATTTTTCAGAATGAAGACTTGGTGCCTCACGACGATCCGAACGTTGGCGAGGAACCTGCAACGGCGAGCAACACTGAGAACGAGGTAAAAATTCCAGAGATTATTCAGTAAGGGCTCAAAAGACTTTGAAGAAGTTGCTGCAATGAGAGCTGAATTATCCAAAATCTTTTCTCTACTTTTTCTAGAGGAAAAAAAAAGTTCGAGCCCTTTCGAGATTTCATAAGCCTGCTCAAAAGCGGGAAAACTCATTTTGCTGTAATCAGGAGCTTTGTAAATTCCTAAGCAAATCTTTTTCAGTTCCAAAATTAGTTCTATCTGTACTTTACTTGTGAAAAATTCCAATCAGTAATAAAAGCATGAAAATATCATATTACAGACTGATGAGCCTGAGAATCGCGACGAGGGTTCTGAAACGAGAAAGTGGATACGTCGTGGTCCGAACGGGCGGCTCGAATCGTTCTAATCATGATTGCCGTTTTAGGCTTTAAAATTGTCGCTTTTTATATTTGCTGAGAATGATCAAACTTCATTTTTATTCAACTTTTCGCATTTTTTTCAAGATATGGATTGGTTTTTTTCTAATAGACCAGTTTTTCTCGATCTGCTTCGTTTTCTGATTCCTGATCTTTTTCATGCGTTCACCGTATTTTCAAACATTTTTTTTTCTGTTTCTGAATTGGTCTTCTGAATAACCCACCAAATTTTGTTTTACTTTTATCTTCATTCCATATATAATCAATTATCAAAAAATCTGATTTCCTCAATGACCCGCTGAAAAATAAAAAAATAACACAGCTGTATTGTTGCTAATTTTGTGAACGTACAAGTTGAGACGAATAAAAAGGAAGTTACCAAAACATTTAAGGTTTCGTTAAAACGACGTTAGCCAAGGAATCATTTTTAAAAGCAAAAAGTTTCTGTGCGGATTTTGTCACTGTTCGTGGCAAACATTCAGAAAAGCATGTTCTCAACATGTTTGAATATTCTCAAAATATAACGGAAAGAGGACAAAGCTTGCAAATTGCATAAAATTCAGTTGAGAATATTTCTATAGACAAATTTTTCAGGTGGTCATTCAATAATTGACGCTTTCCGTCACAAGAATGGATGAATGAAGCTTCCATCAATAAAGTTATTAAGATTGGCTTTTTCATGACAATGTTCATTGTGTATTTTATAATAAAGACCAAAAACTTCTTGAAACAAAAGTCAATTCTCCAGATTTATGAATGTTGAGTTTCGCGCATTGTTTGAATGGCTGGTCAAAAGTTGACCCGCGAAAGAGTTGCGAGTTCTTCTTTCTTTGGCGCGCACACGTTCATCGTTCACGGGGTCAGCGCGCCATCTCTTCCGTTCGAAATGCTCTGCAACCGGCGTGAACTTTCTTTCCGTCAGCTCTTGTCAGGGCTTTGTTTTGATTATGTAGTCCATCCCGCTACTGCTTGTCACGTTTTTCTATTCGCAAAAACTATATACTGCAATAGATAAAATTGAGACGACTTCGCTTCTAGACCTTTTTTTTTGCTGTTTTGTGAAGCCGAATAGAAAAAAGTTGTTTTTTGGAAAACCTTTATTGTGCGCTTTTTTAAAAATATGACCGCCTTGCGCAAAACTTTACAAAGCTAAAGAAAACATAAGACAAAGGTCGTGAAGCAAAACTGGTAAAATTTGATCAAACTTGGTATAGGGTCTTTTTGGAGGAAAGAAAAACGTGTACATTTGGTGCAAAATGAGCTTCATTTTCAATAAGATTTGAAAACTTATTTGAACAAAAGAGTTCCCGTTTTAATTTGTTCACTTTCGTTCCAAGTACATGAGACAATTTTTTAGAAATCGATAAGCATACTTTGAAACGTTTGCATTTGAAAGTTGTTTGTGGGATTTGATTTTTCCCACGGACCTTTCCCATTGATCAAGCGTTTTCTTTGGGCAACGGGCATTGTCCTTTTCAAACAAGCGGCCGGCGGATACTCTTTGTTCGAATTGATTTCCGAATTGTCATCTTTCCATTCTCTTTTCGCATTCACCTTCTCGCAAATTTGTTTTCCAGTTGCTCAAAACAATCTCGTTCACCCCCACATGTGATGAAGTAGATTGTCAGAACTTTTGAACTGTATCGTTTTTTGAATGTGCATTTTGTGCACTTTTTTGCCTTAACAAGGTGACACAACGACGCGGTTTGACAATTTGATAATCTCTCTCCGTACATGTTCGATTTCTAGCCGTTTTTCCGAAGGTTCGAATTCTCGATTCATGAAAACTCCTTCAGGCACTGTAAGAATCTCGTGATGTCGGTCGAGGAAGCTCTGGAACAGGGACGTCTTTTGACTGAAGCTCTCATGCGAGTCGAGCGAAACTACAGACGCAGCAGCCAAAATGTGGCTGATCTTGACAGACGTGTGGAATCGGCTACAATTGTGGCTGTAACGACGCGTTTGACGTCTCGAAGGCACCGGCTCCGGCGCATAATTATCATGAGAGACGCCTGCCACGACGAATGTCTCCAACTTCGGCGAGAAGTTACCAATGCTCTGGACAGCCTCAACGACTTTGTATCTTCACACCAACATTTGGTTCGTTTTCTTGTTCAATCTTTCGAATTTGTGTCCAAAAACATACGAAAACTCTTTTTTGTTGCTTTTTTGTATGGAGCCCATTACCCCTGAAACTTCGGAATGTTTGATAGCTGACCTTCGTAACGTCTGATTTAAATAGTCCGTTGGAAAAAACTCGAGTTTCAGGAAAATTAAGCTCAACACGAGAAATTTTTGAGAAGAAACCAATCGATTTTTTGCAGGGTCATGATTTTCTCTTTGGAATGCTAGAATTGCGTCGTCCCATGGTGGAGCTGGATGATGATATGGAGGAAGCGCAGGTGCAGCCTAACCCCGAAGATCTGGAACCGGAGGAGCCGACGCTGGAGGCCGAGAACATTGAAGCGGATCTCGACGTTTCCCAGCAGAATGATCCACAGCCACACGGAGAAGCGAATCAAGATGTTCAGCCGCCACATGAGGTACATTTTTGGAAGCAACCTATTAAAGAAACTAGGTTTAAAAAAAAATTTTTTTCATCTTACAAATGTTTTTTTGATTTGCTTTGTAAAAAGAACTGGGAATAACTTTCATATGTTCTTTTTGACTTATTTGAAGTTTTTTGGAAAAAATATCAGAGTTTTTCATTCAAAAAATGAAATTTCCAGTTGACCCTGAAAATTCATGAAAGTTTTTTTCAAACTACAAAACCAAATCAGAGTTAATAATTATTTTTTTGATCTTTCAGACTGATCCATCGATGACTCAAAGTACAACGGACGTTTCCACTGCAACTGGAACTGCCGGTTTTGAATTTGACTTCGCTACTTCTGAGGACATCATCCCTGCTTCTGAGGTCCCTGACGCTATTTTTGAAGTAACCGTTGTTACTTCTGAATCTGCGGTTAACACTTATGAGGAGGTACACTTTCATTATAACTTCAATTTGAAAAATTTGCAGTTAAATTTAGTTTTTGTAGAACGCTCCATCAATTCTCATATCCACCAAAAATGCTTATAACTGTCTAGTAATCCTTTGATTTTTCATGTTTCAGGTCAATAATACGAAGAGCCTCGATGAAGCGGGAGATACCAACCCAGCCGTAGGAGAGAGGATGGAGGTTCCAGAGGAACGAGGCGGATTGTCCGACTGCGAGAATGTGGCTCCGCCAAAGGGCGACCCCTCAACCTGAAATGTTCCTTCAGGATTCACCCGCCGAACTTTCCTTCTGCTTTTTTCTTGGCATTTGTGGCCGTGGTTTCATTTTTTTTTTCAAGAATATTTGACTTTCTACCACTTGACTTTCAGTTACACAAGCTCTTGTAATCCCAGTTTCTATGATTTCCCTGTCATTTGTTTTTTGTTTCTCTTCAGAATCATGCTCTTCTGTGTATTACTATTTTTCTTGTCCCCTTTTTTTATAGATCTCAGATCTCTTATGTTTTTTTCCTATGATGATTTCAGTGCTCTATCCTGCTAAACGTGAACTTTTTTCGTATTAGTTTTTCGTGAAATTAAGACTACCACAAATAATCAATTCTCTCTTCCCCGTGGTCGGAAATATTCGAGAATGTATTTCTTTCTCGTCACATGGTTTGAAGACCTACGAGATTCTGTAAACTTTGATTTATTGATATACTTGTTACTTGTTTTTTTTCTTCAATCTCCGCCTGAAATTTGTTTTTATTTCCTCCCCTCGTTCCGTTTCATAGATCCCAAATTTGTTCCAGAATGGTTTTCATGTTGTTTTGTTTATCGGATGATCCGAGTGGTCAAACCGCTGAGTTCGTGTCTATTTCTCCACTCCGTACAATTTTTGATTTTTGTTCTTGAATACTTATCTTGAATACTTACCTTTTGTCTATCGAATGAGCTAATGTTTTTTTCAACCTACAACCATTTTTTCCCAAGTAAATTTTATCATTTGAAGGCTGCAGCTTGAAGACGTTGGCATTAAGATATTGAGCAACACGATTTACTCGTCGTGCTAGTCGAGTTTGTGGCCTCTGATTTACCTCTGTCATGCTGGAAAAAAACTTGAAAGAGAAAAAAACAAAGTTTCTATCACTATAGCATATGAAAGAAAGTTGTCGTCAAAGGGTCCTAAAGAAACCCTAAAATGGAGATTCCGATTCGTGTTTTTGTTTCTGCTCCCTGTCCTTCAAAAACTTTGCACTTGGTGGAATTTGGAACACAAACGGAATAACTGAGGACAATCTTATCAATTAATTTTTTTAGCTCCACCTTATGTAGTGCGGAAATTATCTGTTGTGTGAGAAGACATAGCAAACTTTAAGAGTTATCCAGAATTTTTGCATTGTTTTCAAGGTTTCGCGTTTACCTTAAAAAAAGAATCCAGTCCATTGATCATCTAGTACAGAAATCCTAAAATAGAGAAGGCATTTTTATGATAGCCGACCCTCTTTGGCTTGAGCGGAATTGATTCCTGAGGACTTTTGAGACATTGACGCTTCAAATGAGTTGTAGACATCAACTTATGATTTTTCATTGATCAGTTCAGTATCAGGGGACATTTTCCAACCAATATTTCCACGCCTGCTTTTGAGGCTTAATTTAAAAGACTTCCTGAGAACACAGAAATGTTATTTTTTTCCTTTTTACCCTCAATTTCAGACATTAGTTGAGTTTTTTATATACTATCTTCATTTCTGGTAGCCAATGCGGTATCAGAAACATGTCTTCAGGCGTTTTTAGCAGTTAATTCATTTTGATTTCGTGTCAAAACAATAGTAATTGGCTTTATTTCAAGTCCTTCTGGCTTTTCTAGTTTTTAGAAAGTTGTGACCGAGAAGGATTTTTTATTTCTTTTTGCTCTAAGTCCCACTTTTTTTTTCATTTAGGATTGACTGGATGCTCTAAATATTTGTCTAATTGGACAAAATTCAGCACGTCAGACCACGAGAAGGCAATGCCAATTCTGAAACAAAAAGTATTTTATTTTTCCGTGAAATCTTTGACTCACCTCGTGATGCATTCTGACGTCGTTTGTAGCAATTTCTGCTGAGGACCCTCAAATTTGTCAACGAAAGGAAAAACTCGACGCGCGACTATTCCAAGACTCAAGAGCAGCAAAAACTACCACCTCTCAAACTCCCAAACTATAAACTCAAAGTGACTAAAAAAATTGTTCGAACTATTTTTAGAGCTCATGTTTTTTCCCACTACATCCCCGGATAACATATTTTGTTTTTAGCCGAAGTGAGTTCAAAGGAAACAACAGAGGCTTTATTGAACCAAGAGAAAACGACGATTCAGAAGCCGTCGTCCACGTGGCCATTCTGAACAAGCGTCGTTATTGTTGTTCAAAGTATTAATGTTGTCTATTTTTCAACTAAAACTAAGAAGTTTGACTAGGAATGAGTTTTAACTTGATTTTAATGCTAAGAATCGTACCTATTCCTTAAAGCTCACTTTTTTATTCTGTTTCTAAGTGAACAAGTACGGGAGACTCAACTCAAAATGATCTCCTACGTCTAAACTTTTCCTATCTGCGCAACTAAGTTTTATATTGTAGTACCTCGCGCAGAGACAAACGGTAGCCAATCGCAAGGAGAGCAGCACGAAGGTCCAGAGACGCGGCGCGGTAAGCCTCAAGGCGGTTGGAAGCAATGATCGCCTCGAACCTAATCGACACTGCGTGTTCCTCTCGCGGATCTTGGAGATAGGTCTCGCGGGCAATCTCGCAAGCGGCGAGCTGACGGATCAGTTCGAAGCGACATTCTTGATAGTGCATTCGTAGGTCATCAAGAGAGCTCATCTATTGCAAGAAAAAAATGTTTTTTTATTTTATTTTTTTCGTTGTCATCAGATGTCAAATTTGATGAATCGGGTTAATTTAGAGTCGAAATGTCAACTAAAAAAATCCTCTCGATTTTTCGGGCTCAAGTTCTTTCCGTTAGAAGGACTACACTCGTTCATTCTTATATATTTAAAAGCTGAATTCCGAATAATACACCTATTTACTGGTACCTGACCAGTTCCTGCATTTCAACTTTTGTTAACTGTCGAGAAAATAGTGATAAACTTATTATTATGAAGCATCCCTTCACAAATCATGTAATCAAGTTCGTAAATATTTTCGATAGCCGTCAAAAATAATTTTTTTAAGGTTTTCTACAAGTAAAAAGTGACTCTAATCACCAAATTCAACACCGATGCAGTATTTACTCAATTAGTCATCTCTCACAACGATAAAAACAGTAAAAAAACGAATCAGAACAACTTGACCTTTTGTAACACCGTTCGAATCGAAGTGAGAGCTTCCTCATATCAATATACTTTGAACCATTGTTGAAATGATAGTTGTTTTATTGTTTTTTACTTGTTTCAAAACAAAAATAACATAAAAAGTACAACAATCATTTCAAAAAACTGAATTGAACAGCTCAGAACGAGAGCAGAATGCAGCGGCCAAGTTCAATAGTTCCTCTTCGGTGTGTGCACACTTTTGCTCGCGTACCGTGTTTTCGCCTTGAAGAAGTCGGATATAGTGTTATTTTTTTGATTTGAAAATTTTTTTATTTACAAACAATTTTAGTAAAAATAAACATTCAAACAAATTTTTCGACAAGAAAAATACATTTAAAACTGCAAATTTGGCATCAAAAAGGATAATTGACGAGAAACACGAACAATATGCTTGCGGCTGGAAAATTTTTCATGTGTAGTACATTCTAATTTTTTTACCAACAAAATGAAAAAAACACATTGAGCAATCTGAAAAAAAGTTTTCAGAAAAGAGAAAAGTAAGAATGATGCTGCTAAAAAAATTGAAAAAAATCATCAAAAAGGAATTTTTTTCGATTTCGCATGGGATTCTGTTTGGCTCTGCTTTGTACAGATGTAATGAAAACATTTTTTTATGAATATAAAAACATTAGTGAACACTTAGTGAGCAAATAAATTATTTGAGAAAATAAGAAAATTCAAAAAAACTGTCGAAATCTTCTTTTCAGTCGATGACACGGCGTGTCGTGAGGTCTTTCGCTCGACGGAGTTGTGTTTTCATTTAACACGAAAATTCTGTATTATTGTACAAATGAAAAATGTTCAATCTGACTATTTCAATAATTGAACTACTCTGATTCGGAAAAACAATCATGGTGACTCGATGGATCGTGATTTCTCAACGGTAGTCGCCATGGTGAGGCAGGATTTCGCGGTTTTCTCGTGGTTTTAATTGTGCTTGACTTCTATCGGCTGCAGTGAACGTTTCAAAACAACAGAAAAAATATACGAAACCCAGTCAACGAAATGATTGATTGACAATACAAGAAAATTCAAAAAAACTGTCGGAATCTTCTTTTCAGTCGATGACACGGCGTGTCGTGAGGTCTTTTGCTCGACGGAGTTGTGTTTTCATTTAACAAAAAAATTCTGTATTATTGTACAAATAAAAAATTTTCAATCTGGCTATTTTATTAATTGAACTACTCTGATTCGGAAAAACAATCATGGTGACTCGATGGATCGTGATTTCTCAACGGTAGTCGCCATGGTGAGGCAGGATTTCGCGGTTTTCTCGTGGTTTTGTTTGTGCTCGACTTTTATTGACTGCAGAACAAGTGGATTTCGGGGGAAATATGATACGAAAAAGGTGTCGAGTTTAAGATTCACAAATGAAAATCGGGAAAACTGAGCAGCATCATTTACTTGCGGTGGTTAACAATATATACAGAAATATGGGGAACAAGTCAAAGAACAAGATGAATCCAAAAACAAATGAGAAAACTTCGTTTGAAACAAGTGACAACGGATTATCCAAATGATTATACAGAATGGACTGGCTTTTTCAAGCGCTTAACAGTGTGTACATGAACAGAAAAATTCCTTTAAAAAAATTGAGAACAAAAAGAAAAAAAGAAATTTAGAAAAAAAATTTCTGGTTGCAGATGAGTACTATTACAATGACGCTTTCTCGATCGAGTCGTCTTTTTCAGGCGCCAAATTTTCATCGGCAGTTTTTTCGCCTCGCATCTCGTAAACATCATTCTGAAACTTCATATTTCAAACATTCCGTATATTCAGTTTTGAACACGTCTCAGTAAGGTCTAACTTGTTTGTATGCTGTGTTATTTTTTTGAACTTTGTCCCTTTTCCAATGGCTTAAAAAAATAAAAACTATAGAAGTTATAGAAAGTAGTTCACTTCTTGTTTTCAAATCTCTCTTTTCGGTGATGAAATCGATATTTTTTTAATTCGAAACCATTTAAATATATCATTCTTGTCATAGAGGTAACCGTTTTCCTGTCCTCGCCAGTTCCCGCCTCAAAAATGGTGTGCGGTTTCAGATCGTTAAGGCGCTACAGAAGTACAGAATTAAAACCGAAGATCCTTTAGGAGAAACGCTTCGAATATATCTTGTCTTCGAAATTCAAATGTCGCTCAAGTTCTTGTATTGGCTCCGGTTCAGGCTGCAGCTCGAATTGTGGCTCCAGATGCACAAAAAGCTGTGCTGGCTGGAACATATTAAGGAAAACTCAAATTTCGCTTCGAAAAAATTGTTTTTAAACATCTCAGAGTAAATTTGAAACTTGAAATAAAAACACGAAATTCTAGTCAACTATTAGTTTTTTTGAAAAAAACAGAATTATTTTTAAGCAAAAATTCTTCAAGTCGTTTCCAAAAATTACCTCGACAATTTGTGAATGTTCTTCTTGACTTTCAAGGTCATGGCTTGGCTCTGGTCCAGATAGTGGCTGAGAAGGTGTCTCAAGCGGCGGAAGTTTCTGTACAAATTGTGGTTGATGCATTCCGTCCGAGGCTTCTTGATTATCCTTCTGTAAATAAAAAAGAAATGAATACGCAAGAAAAATTTTCTCGCTTTATTTTCATATTTGCAAGTTTTTAGAACTTCAATATTTTCTTGAAATTTCGCTAATTTTCTTACGATTGGCTTCTAAGGAGAACACCAAACACAAAAAAAGATCTTGCAATTCACGTTAGGTTTTCCATTTTCTCTCAGGAAATTACTGTGCAAACTCATTAAATCTAGCACCCTAATAAAATTGGAAAAACAGAATGCGTGAGTTTCGACTTGATATTATTAAATATACCTCTTTATATCGCCCTTGTTCCTTTTCCCGATCGGATTCCTGCATTGACCGAGGATCTTGTTGCACGTCGGGGAGTTTTTGCAGGAACTCCGGAATTATTCCTCTTTTTTCCAAGCCGTGATTTTCAAAGAACTGGGCGAGGTCAGCAATCCGCGGGCGTCGTAAGCCGGCAAGTAAATCTTTGCCCTGAATTCAGACGAATTATGCTCACAATTCTTTGGTAGAAAAAACCAGTAGGTTTGGCATTTTGTCGACAGTCTCAGTGAGAAAATCTCGGCCTCGGGCCAAGTACGGGAGAGTTTCGAAAGCATGGTCGAGGCTTCGATCTCTGAACTGCTCCAGCCGCTGCACTCGATGTTGGATGACGGGTCTGCCAGTCTCTTCGGACAACTTTTTGATTCCCAGTAGCTGATCTTGGGTCTGAGCGGCCCTTTGGAACCAGGCGTCCGCTTTTCTCTGCTGGTTGTTGATAGCAGCTCGCAGTTGGAAAAGACCTTGAAGGAAATCTTCCATTGAAGACATGAGGAGCCTGAAAACTATCGATGTATCCCCTTCTTCACGATTTGAGCAAAAATCTACAATTCGACGCGTGTCGTACAAAAAACGCGCTCAAGTTTCGCCTTACTGCCAACTTTTACCAAATTTTACCGATTTACGATAACAGGAAACAGTAATGGAATTACAAGTAATCATTGATAATGGGAACTATGTGGCTTGAGAAATTTTTTTGAATAATTTTTTTCTAAGCTTATTGGTGTATAACACAAAAATCGTTGCAAAAATGCTATACAAACTGAAAAATCCTCAACTACTTGAAAGATTCATAATATGAACGACTGGAAATTTTTTTTTGGTATGAAATTGAACTGATTCACTTCATTAAAAAAATAGAAGAGAAGACAAAAAAACAAAATTCACAAAAACCTCGGTAAACATGTAAAAAAAAAGAAGGTAAGACAAAAAGAAAAAGAAAACGCAGAACGAAAAAGAAAAAGAGCCTTGTCGTTCCATTATTCAAAAGATGAGGGTCTCGCAACGCCTCTAGACGCGGGAATCGTGGAAGGCGCGAACTCCAGAGGTCAACCTCTGACTGAGTTTTGACCAGTCTTTGCAAGTTGGTTAGTGAGTGAAATAGAGGTGAATTTTTCTCAGAAACACGTAATAACAACGGTTTTCGGCAGTTTATATAGAGAAGACCAGATCCAGGGGCTCAATGACGGTTCACTGGCGATCCGTCGCTGCTTCCGGCTTTTTTGATGCTGAACATCGATTGGCAAGAAGCTATGAAAAACTTTTCAAAAACGTGTTTTGATATATTTCAGGAATAGTTGCGGGGGATAGTTCGATTTGCGGGCTGTTAACGCCAGCCAGAGGTGATCCTGATAACGATAAGATTTCGGAATTTTTTGCAGCCAGCGAAGAATCATTTTTCCATCACTTAGTGATTCATCATGGATTACTTTGACTCTTAGAACTACTTTCTATTCATCAACAGAACAATTTAAACAGTGTATTCAATAGAAAAGAAAGCGTTGCTTAATTTCATTTGACAAAATAATTTCAGAAGTTGTTTTAAGCTAACTAAAGATTCTATCAAAAAAATATCTTTTTCATGAAGTAGTGATAATTTCAAATTACCGTCATGTTTAAGTATCCGAATTTTTAACTTATACTTAAGATACGAAACTTTTTTTAAGATTTTTTTGCAAATCTTTAAAAAAATTAGAGAGAAAGTCTCTTTAAAAAAATTTTTCGTGACTGTTCGAAAAAAATTTTTTTTATTTCAGATAAAATCTACAGTCATTAAAAAAATGACACTTTTTTTCAAACAGAAGAACCATCACCACAAGGAATTGCTTTCAAAAAAAGGGAAGATTACTAGGTCTTACAGAGCATGGAAAGGCGCCAATAACGGAAGGCGCCAATTCCAGAGGTCAATCTTTGACCAGGAATTCAAAAAAATGGTTGAGAGGTTCGGGGCGGGAAATTCAAAAGTATTTAGGTTTACCGTTGAAGTATATTATAGACGCTGTTTTTTTACTAAATTTTCTAAATCATTGGCGATACTTTAAAATGATACCGAATGCTTCAAAAATTTCTACTCGAGATTATGTAGCTCGACCAAAGACATAAAAAGTCGGTTGATCCCGTTCTAAAGGTTTTACTGTTGGAAAGAGATCTCCGAAGATGATGGAAATCTAGTTAAGTTAGAAAACTTTTTTGTTTTCAGTAATGTGTATCGGGTCTTATTACATATTCATGTTAAGTTTCACAGCAATCGAGATTGATTGAGAAAAGTTATTGTCAAAAATATATTCGTATTTTCATGATCGGTACAGCAGCAACATTACGATTGCCAAGAAAAGAAGAAGTGTTTCGGCCGACGGATCAGCGTGCAGGAGCTATCGATTGGCTTGAGGCACTGCCCTAATGTAGGATGAATCATGTGCATCGCCTCCGAAATTTCTGCGCGGACGACGGAAAAAAAAACGCGCTTGCCAGAAAATTCGTTGCACTTTCCCTTCTTTTCGAATCGAAAACTAATGTAGAGCCTTCAATTCGCAACTTTTCCCCGTATTTCCATTCATGCCTTTTCTTCAATCTCAACTTTCTGCTCTATAAATTTAAATCAGATAACCACGAAACGTGGTTCGAAGTATTTTATACTGTTGTGAAAAAAAGTGGAATTTGTATTAATTCGCTACTTTTTTTGTTGGTTTTTTTCCGATTTTAGTTGCTTTTAAACTTATAAAATACTCAAGTTAATGTCATTCAAAAAAAGAATATCACGGTCATGAAAAACGTTGATATACTCTTTTCTGTTGTAAATTAGATTGCACTTTAGAAAAAGAATTCATTATTTTTCGAAATTCCTCTTCTTCTAAGATGCATTTCAAGATGCGCAATGTTTTCTGAATCATAAATTCAAAGTTGAATGGTTGGTCAATAAAATTTGTTGTTTTCGCGGTCGATCTCACTGTTTATTTTTCACGATTTTCAGAAAACAATTTTATTCTTTCAGGTCAAGTCGAAATGCCTGAAGAAACGGAGGCTTACTATAAAAGTCGTTTTAACTCTCTCGATGTGGAAATGACCGAACTCTTCCAAGAGAACGAACAGTTGAACGAGGATCTGGACAACATCGACCGCCAGATTGATGAAGAACCTACTCCCGCTCTCTACCGTGAGAAACGTCGCTTGGAGGAGGCAATCGAGGCTATCGACGCCAGCATAGAGTCTGTTTTCGCAAAAATGGAAGACAACCGCAATAAGTTAGAAGCGTTCAAGAAACGTCAGGCTGACAAGGAAGCGGTAAGTTTTTTTCGATTCGACCATCTTAACTCTTTATTCTTTCTGCAGGTCAATCGAGAGCCTGATGTCGTCACTGACTCCTCGTCTGCCGCTGAGGCTTCTCCATTGAGCGAATCCTTGTCTGACACCGACAGCGACGGTTTTTAAATCGTATGTTTTCCCTCGGCTTTACTTGAAGAATATTATAATTTCAGGCTTGTCACACGACCACGAGATTTCAGATCTCTTACCTGTTTTTTGTTGCCTTCATTGGAATTTTATTGTCTTTCTTTTGCGTCTAATATTTTTGATTTTCTCTCATTTTTTACAAATAAACTGTTGCGTACAGATATAATAAAGCATTTTTTGAGTATAAAAAGAAAAATAACTACCAGGTAATACATTTGATTGATTGACAGTTCAAAAAATTTGAGCAACAAGGAAAGATCCTTGTTTCAGTCGATGACATGTCTTGAAACTGATAATGACATTGTTTTGGACAGAAGAACCATCAACACAAGAAATCTCTTTCAAAAAAAAAGGGAGGCCTTCAAGTTCTTACAGTGCATGGAAAGGCGCCAATATCGGAAGGCGCCAATTCCAGAGGTCAACTTTTGACCAGCCATTCCAAAAAAAAAGTAGAGAGCCCCTTGACGTGGAATTCAAAAATTTTTTGGTTCTTCGTTGAAGTATATTACAGACGCTGTTTCTTTCGCAATATTTTTCCATTATTGACTTTACTTTCTAATAATACCAAATGTTATAAAACTTTCAACTTTTTCCTTGTTACCCTTTGTAAATTTCTTATTCTCTTATTTTTTCAATAACCACGTGAGATAGAAAAAAATCGTTTGAATGCTAAATTTCTTTACAGAGACGGCTATTAAGATTTTATTTACAAGCACAATCAGCAGAAAATGACAGCAACATGTTCAGTTTCGATCATTTTTCTGTGTTTTATTTTTGAGAAGATGCAAAACTTATAATACACGTATTGATAAACCTTGTTTTGTTAAGTCAAAACTATTATTAAAGTATATTCCTGTCTCCTATCGTCTTTCGCAAAAAAACACATTTCAACTATTTTCATACGATTTTTTTGTTTTTCAATTTCCATCAATCACTCTACTTCATATTCATTAATTGTAATTTTATCTGTATAATAATGGATAAACAAAAAAAGTTTATTAATCTAAATTAAGAATGACGTAATTTTATGAGATTTTTTTGACGGATTTTTCCAGGAACTTGAGCTAAAAAGAAAGGTTCTTTTGAACCCTTTTATGAGAAGAGTATCAAAAAATTCAATAAAACAAAATTGATAACGAAATTTTTGTTCAAATGCATCAATTAACGTAAGTGGAGTTTATTTTTTTTTTTTAATTGTTGTGCTGAAACTTCATTGTCTCAAACGCTAGAAAGTTTGTGTACTGTTTTTTTGCTTTGACGCTTTTTTCACTTGAATGTTTCATTGAATCAAAATTTTGAAGAGTTTCAGAAACTATGAGAAGGTCGAACGAGCAGAAAAAAAGGCTCCACACTCCAACAAACTTCCCCGAAGCACAACAAAAACTCGACAAATCCCAGGTGCAAGATGAATGTTCTGAAGACCTCGACTCCGCGAATAACTTAGGAATTTTTGATTTTCTGAATTTCTTTTGAGAATAATACGAGAAGAGCTATTTAATTATATTGAGAACAGATCTTCGCTCTCTAATTTGAAGGACCAATTCATTTGTTAGTTCTTTAACTTATGAAAAAGACCTAAGTTCGATCCTTTTTCAAGTCATTTTTGTTTGCTGTTATAAAAATAAAATAAAGAAAAAGCTACTTTATTTACGACGCAAAAAACATTTACAGGACGCAAAAAACATTCACAGGACGGAAAAAAAGGATTTATTTGAAGATGGAGACGTCGTCACTTGTCCTCCTAAAGTCATTTATTATCCGAATCACAAGAATTTCTAATGCGTACCTCTCAAGCGTCGTCGATTTCCATGAGGTCCAATTTAATGGCTTCGATCTGAAAGTACACAAGTTATTGGAACTCGTGAAAGACTTCCGTTGGATTGTAGCTTTTTATAACTTATATTTAATTTATTAACTTTAGGAATTCTAGAAAGTTTCTTATAAACTCTCAATCTCAATTCAAAATTTTTAGTTTCAATTGAAACTATACCTCCTCCATTTCGACGTCGATGTTATGATTCTGGACTCCTTGTCCACTGGCGACAACAGGCTTGACGTTGTTTTCAACGGCCTGAAATCAGAAATTTATCAAATCTCACTTTTTTTCAGCCCAAATTTTTTTTCTCGCAGCTTTTTTTTCAACACAGTGTTCGATAATTCATTATTTTTTCTAAATGATTTGAAAGCTGATTCTTAAATATACCTCGATTTCCATGTTGGCTCCTCGACCCGACATAGCGAAATTAAGGCTATTTTCGATGAAGATTGGAGTTAAAATCTTCGGTTTTCCCGCGCTTTGTGGGTGGCTGAAACAAAACATATTATTTTTTATAGATATATATCAATAATTTGCAATCTGAAACTATCAAATTTTTGCTTTGATCTACCTCAACTCCTTCCAAAGTAAGAGAATGTCCTCTTTTCGGAGGCTCCGGAAACTGTTGGAGAATCTCCGAGAAAATCTCGTCTCCACGAGTGAGCCCAAGTCCGGTAAGAATTTCGGTGACGAACCTACGGTCCTACAAGAAGATTAGTTATTGAATGATTGCACGAAATTAAACTCACAATCTCGTTGATGTGAACGCTGCGATACTCGTCACAGCGCTCTTGAGAAGTCTTGATGAGTCGCTCCAGGATGCCTTGCTTCCGGGTTCGGTTCTCGATCGAGAAGTCCAGAAGGTTGTCCTAGACCAGTCTCAACGGGCGGCAGTCCTTGCATGACGGCCTTGTCCCTCTCTTCACGACGTTCCTTTCAACTTGTTCACGTTGTTCACCATTCGACGAAGCAACATCTTGCGCTCGATCAGACTTTTGTAGAGATAGGCAGGATTGTCGAGATTCATCATCCTGCAAGATAATTCGTTTATTTCTTTTTCACTCCACGACAAAAATAAACGACGCAAACGATTTGTGAATGAACTTCGGTTTCTAAAAGTCTTGCTTCAAAAGTTGTCAACGAAATGCACAAAAATGAGGACTATATCTATGTAAAAGTCATCAAAATTTGTGAGGAACAGAAAAAAATTTAAACGATGAGTGCGAAAAACTTTATGTTGAACGGAATAATCCAGGAACCGTCATTCATTTTTCATTTCAACATTTCAAACCTTTAAAAATGAATATTGGAGATTCGGTTTGTTTAAAAAATTTTAAAAAATTATCAGGACTCAGTATCCTGGAAGTTCCGTTCAACACAGATAACAGAAATACTTTGAACCGTAAAAAAAGATGTGCTTGAAAAAAAATACAGCCATCATCTTGAAATAAAATGAGAAAAACGTGAGTAAACGTAGGAAAATCGGCTTCATGGCGTCTATACACTATATCATGTCCGCCAGTAACCGTTTTCTTGTTTATAGAATAAAGTTTCTTTTAGAATACAGTCATTATCTTTTTCCATGCATTCATTTTATTCGAAAAATAAATTTCTGATTTACGAAGTAATGGAATTCGGCGGATCATCGTTTTTGAGTCGACTCGTGTGCAACGCAGGGCCGATTTAATTTTGATGCTCACTTTTTAGAAAAGAATGAAAATGAATAGCGTTTCATGTTATTGATTATGAACAAAAATAAGAAGCAGTTTGATAATTTTCTCATTTTTGCATCAAGAAAATTGAAAATTTGAATGATCATCTTTTTTTTTTGCCCGCCGCAGCAAAGACATCGAGCCTTTTCGAGGAAGTCTACCTTTTTCACGTCTTTTCTTCAATTAGTAGATAATAATCACATGTCATGTTTGTTCTGCTACAAGAAAAGTTCCAGAAATATTTTTTGCATGTCGACTTCTTGTTCAAAGTGCGGATTACAAGTATTTTACATGATGAAAGACACACAAAAACTTCATATCGGGTCAAAATTCTTCATACTCGTCTGAGTTTAGCCATTATTATTTGCCACACGAACTTTCGACCAGATTTCACGAGGACGACCCGAAACTTTTTATTCTACGAAGACAAATTCAAAACAAATATATTCATCTTATAGTTCTGGTGTATAAAGATTGAGTCCAAAAGTTTATTGGCATATTTTGAAAGGCCGATTTCTTGGACAAAGGCGCAGGAACTTGTGGGATCATCAGATAACGATATATTTCGGCCTGAAAAAAAAACCAGAAAAATACGAGTCAAAAGTAAACCGTTTTTGTATGTGTGACTTCAATTTTTGTTGGAAGATTCCCGTCAGGTATTTTTTTCGAATTCGGCTCTTAAAATGTGATCATCGTCGGGCAATTGGAATCCTGAATTTATAGGGGATATTATTATCTTCATGATTTCCAGCTTACCTCAACTTGATGAAACCCAAGTATTTCCTTCTCAATGCCCGGGTATGATTCTGAAGCTCGAGAAAGTTGCTTTAAATATGAAAAAGACGCAGGATATTCTGTAAAACATTCATTTTGTCAAATTCGCTCACCTTGAAAACAACACAGCGTCAGGCTCGTGTACTGACACTCGTGGATGAACCTTTCTAGGTTGATTGAGAACTTATATTCCTGTCGTAGTGGTGGAGTTTTATTTTGAGTCCTGGAAAGAATCTTCATTTCACGTTTTTTTTTATTTTTCGCTCACCTTTCGTGCAAGTTCCAACTTTCGGCGCACTTTGTCGTGCATTCCGGGCTTTTTACCGGACTTCGATCAATTTGATTGGTTGCGCCGTAATCTTCGAAATTCTGAAATTTGATATTATTTCTTACCTCTCACTTGGGATTGTAAATTGTTGTCATCAGTGGAAGATCGTTTCAATTTCATTTTCAAGTTGACGGCCAATTTTTTTTTCATTCTTCAAATCGATTTTCGAGTCGGCGTTCCGATCGAATACTTTGAAACGCCTGAAAAAATGAATTACTTGAACTTTATAATTTTTTTTGACAGAGAAAAACTCACGTCAATTTGCTCTATCGGGCTTTTGCCACTCACGGCTTTTTTTTCTATGACTCGATTGCCCAATAAGAACTTTAGATCAACTTTGATCCGGACAGAGACTCGTGATAGCTGAAATTTATTTGTTATTCTCATTTCCTGGTTTTCACTCACCTTTGCAAAAAGTACGTAGAATTTATTTTTCCGTGTGGACTTTCTGCTGCACAGCAACGTTTGGCTTCTTGCTTCTGCTAAGCAAATTTTCGAGCATTTGATGATTTTTTCAGTCGAAAAGTTGTAGAAACTTCTGAAAATTATTGAGTTTTAACTTATGTTTTATTTTCTCTCACCATGCAGATTTGAGGTGGAGCAAAACGTTCTCAGGTTTTCTCAGGACATTTTTTTTCCGATGAATCACTCAGCTAAGCGAAGATTCAAACGCTGGAGACATCTGCAGCTCTGAAAACTTTTCCACTCAGTTCTCTTCTAACTTTTCGCCTACCTTCAGAAGTAATCGTCTCCAAGAAAGCTGATTGTTGAGTCCTTGGCTCCAGGAAATGATCTTTTCTGAATTATTTTCATCATTACATGACTTGAAATGTCTATAACGCACCTCTTGCAGGTTGAAGTCAGATTGAAAAATTAATTTTGCTCTCGTCTTTCATCAAAGATGTTCTTACTTCTGTAAAAATTGTTTTAGCACATTTCCCAATTCCAACTGACCTATTAAAGACTTTCGGCCTGTGAAGACGGCTGATGGGATATTCTTTTCCAGTCCGAGACACGAGGTATTTCGAGAAGTTACAATGTTGCAAGTGCTCGGAAAACCCTGAAAACAAAATTTTTGTTTTGTCGTCCAACTTCCCGCTTACCTTTATTTGGCGCTGGTCAGGCGAATCCCGAGTTCGCTCTCTTGAAATTAGAAGAGCTCGGCAAATTGTGCCAGTTTTCCCCGCTCGTAAGACTTAGTATTTTGAAAAAAAGTCAGAGAAAATATAGTCAAAACTTTCTTAATAAAAAGTGACTTAAAGAAAAAAATATATGTTTTCTTTAGTTTGTTGTTTTTTTGAATAGAAGCAAAAAGATTGGAACGAAAAAAAAATCATTTGACAAGAGTAAAGACAGTTGATACCACGTTAATAATTGAGCGGGGAAAAATGAACTCAGGAACTAATCTGAAAATCAGACTGTTCCAAGAGTGTAATTTAGTACAAATATACCATAAGATTAGTGGGCGCCGACGTCATCGTCAGAATTGTTGGGCTCCTCATCGGCTTCCTCAGCCTCGAGATCTTCGACCTGTAAAGTATTCTTAATGATTCCCGCTTTTTCAGAAGTTTTCGAGTGAAAAACTAACAAGGTCATCGCCAGCCTCGTCGAGGTAGCGCTCGAGAACGTCTTGAGCGACGGCCGCAGCTTCCATGTCGGCAGCCGCCTTTTCCACAGACTTGATGAGTTCGCGTTCAACACGGAGGAACTCGAGCTGACGGCGGAGAGACTTGTCGGTCGTCGTCTTCTCAGAGGCGATAGCCAAGTAGTGAGTAAGGCGATCTTCTTCTTCCATAGAGTTCTGGGCGGTTTCGATAGCTTTCTCCATGATATCCATCAGACGCTGAGCTTCGCGAGCAGACATTCTTCGTTTTCTGAAATATTTCATCTTTACAAAGTCCTCATAATAAACGCGGAAAACGATCACGCAAAACGACAATGAAACCAACGAGAAACCGAAGAGGAAATTCCTTTTTCGTAATGAAACGCGATAAATCACATGTAAATAAGTTTTTTTATTTTTTTGTTTTCAAATTAAGAATCATGTATTTACGTGACTATTACTTGAAAAATTTTGAAATAGTTCAGTACGCTAAAAAGAAATTGTAGATAAAAATACTTCAAAACGACCAAAAAATGCACTGAGAAAAGTGTGCAAGCCAATTTGGAGAGATTGAACGCCTCAACCAACAGAAAAAACTTTGAACAACGTTCAAAACAACCTTGTTTCTTGTTTAGAAACGAAAAATAAAAGAAAAAAGAAAAAAAAACGAAAAATAAGAGTGAAAAATGAGAGCGACACGAGCAGAGGAAGAGCGATTGTGTGTGTAGTTCCTACTCGGTGTATGCACATTTTCGTCCGCCGCGTACAGTTTCTTCACAAAAAGAGTTAGAACACATTCAAACTAGCATACTTATGTTATATTCACGTTTACTATTTATTCTGAATCCAAGAAAAAATTCTAACTGAAAAAATAAAATTTTTACGCCGGTTAAATGTTCAACGTGAGCCACATGGGGCTGTTTGCAAAGCTCAGTTCTTTTTTTATAGCAAATTTTTGGTTCTTCTCTGCTCTGATTTACCAGGGGAATACCTTTGTAACGTTAGGAACAATAAAACAGAAGATCTGAATAATTTTATAAGAAAATTTTGAATAAAAAAGTCGACGAATCGAATTAATTTTTATTTCCTGCACACTTAATAAATGGACTCAAGCCCTTGAAACTTATTTTCTTTTGTTTAACTTGCCTAGTATTTAATCAACTCCATGTAACAAAAAAAAATATAAATAAAAACTTTTCTGTTGCCTTTTGATAGAAATTGCAGTGAAAATACACGATTTTCAAGTATTTCAATGGTCTCAACGGCCGAAATGCGTTGTTTCTTGTATTTGGCACTGTTTTGGGTCAGTTTTTTGTTTCTAATCTAGTGGGATAACATTATCGGAATGTTAAAATTAAACAGAGGTTTTCTGAATGTAATTTTATGTATAGAAAATTATGAAAACAGCCCACAAAAGCCAGGAACAACGCCTTTCTTCCAATGAAACCTTTGAACGCTGAGTTTTAACGCATTTTCATTGGTTTCCTGTTTTCATTAGGCGTTAAAATATACATTTTTTTGCTTTAATATTGTTTTGGGTATGATATTTCTTGAAATCAATCATTGAAACAAACGTAATTCGTTCAAAGAGCTCGAAGCAACTTGAAAAGCGACCAGAGAGTAAGTTTTTACGGATATGTTGCCATAACTTTGATTAATCGAGTACGAACTTTCCATCGATGTAGTTAAGAGACGAACGTTTTGAAGATGTATTCAAATAAACCAGTCCCCGCATCAAAATACTGAGAGCTCAATTTTTAGACTTGCCTGGCTGGTAAAAGTCACAAAGCAACCAAGTTTCCCTCGTTTCCGATTCAAAATAGTCTAGTTCCTGAAGTTGCATCAAAGGGATGGTCTGAAAATACTCAATACAACCAAATATTGCTTACTGCAACATATGATTGGCTTTTATAGCGTTTACATATAAGAAAACAGTGAAACATGGCGGAAAAAACCTAATCTTACGTCATTCGACTTACTTATAACAGTAAAAATAGAAGGTACTTTGTGTAACACTTAAAACAGCACTTCAATGCGTTTGGAATCGAAAAAGAAAAACCAAAAACCAAAAAAAAAACCAAAAAAACGAGTGAAAAATGAGAGCGACACGAGCAGAGGAAGAGCGGTTGTGTGCGTGGTTCCTACTCGGTGTGTGCAGAATTTCGTCCGCCGCATACCGTTTCTTCCTGAAAACCTTTCAAATTCATAGAAGCTTTTTTTTTTATGATGAAATGATGTTTATAATTCATTCTGAATCTAGAAAAAATTTTGGCTGACAAAAATCGTATGATCAGCTAGCTGAAGGTTTTCCAGTCGACTCGTGAGCAACAAAGTGCAGTTTTCATGTTCAGTTCCTTGTTGTAGACAAGTTTTGACTCAGTTTGTATTACAGTTTGATTGAAAGTACAAAATAACCGGTTTGGATTGTTAAAATGGAGCTATGGATACTCAAACGACAAAAAAGGTACTCCAGCATGCAGTAGACCCCTACCGTCCGCCGTGTTCTGGCCTGTGAGGGAGTTTTTATGGGTTTCTCAGAGATTCTATTGTCTGTAGCATAATATATACAATAAACTAGTTTTCCATTGTTTCTGAAAAACAATTTTGTTTTTGCTATCACCATTCCGTGTATTTTCTTTGTTCCGTGTATTTTCTTCACTCGAAGTGGTAGCTCTCTCAGTCGGCCGAGGCTACCCTAGAGTATACACGGAGTCCGTGCCCGTACCCGCGAAACTGAGGGATCTCCTTGTGGAAGAACGAGGCGAAGGACCGTAAGACCATGCTTTCAATTCAATCGACTACACGTTTTGAGTTCTTTTTCGCCAAAGGCGGTGTTAGTGCCACTCAAAAGATCAATTTTTTCACTGCCTAGTCGATTCTATCTGACTAAAACAACCAATAAATATCGATGATGATGATGATAACTGAGCCGAAAGCCCGAGAAAACATGGAAAATCTGCCTGTCGCTGGACGCTACAGTCGAAAACTTTCGAAGCGCTCTATTTTCGTAGGCTATTACATGACGCGGAACAGCTTCATGCATCAACCATGTAAAGGAAACTCTGCGTCATGTTCGAAAAACAGTATCATAATTGAAATCGTAGAAAAAAAACGATGTAGGCAAGCAAAAGACACCCACAGCCAGCCGTGTCACTCTCTGTAAGAGGATTTTCATGGGTTTTCCAGGTATTTTAGTTTAGGTGACGTGAAAAACTTCGCGTAGAGCCTCTGATTGACGCTTGTTACAATTATAGCTTGGGTTTTTGCTACAAATAAATACCGTGTTTTTCTGTGAACTCTTGCTGGATTTTTGAAAAACAGACGTTGCTGTGAGCTCTGAGATATCTCGTTGTCTTTTTGCATGTATTGGTATAAGATTTGCTTTTTCAAGTAGAAGACATCTCTTATTAGAGAAAAACAACAATTAATAAAAAAATCAATTCCAAGTGCAATGAATGGATGCAATGAACTAATACATGTTTCCAATTCTAAGGGCAGGTCTTTGAGCGCAACTCTGACTTGTTTTGTGGCAGGGACGATAAAATTTCGGACGTTGGTGGACAAATTGCCAGAAGAGTTGGCGGCGTCAGTTGTCTACCGGTCTAAATTATTTTTCATGCAAACAAAAGAATTGCAATTTAAAAATTATCATGTGGTTTATTCAAGAAATAACATTATCTCAGGCAAATTCTAAACAACTCGATCTGAAGAAAGCAAGATTTTCAATGATCTGATCCAATCTAAAAACATTTTTTTTCAGCGTCTTCTGTCATATGCTTTGAATAGAGTGCATGAAAAAAAGCCAATAATTTTGTTTTTTTGTTTTTTTGTTCAATATCAAAAAAACTGTGAAACGGTATAAATTGACTGAATATCAAAGGAAATTTAAATATTATGCTTAAGTTTTTTTATGTTTTGTGGGCTCTTATACTATGAAGAAAATGGTTTTTCAGAAAAAAAACTCACCTGCTCGTAGTAGAAATGATTTTTCCACCAGATATCCCCCATGTAAAAGTGATTTCTCAACCAGATATCCCACATGAAGAAGACATTGGCTGAAATACTAATTTGAAATATCTTTTCATCCATGTTGAATCTAAGATGATCTCAAAAATTTTCTTCGGTACATTTCCGAGTTGGCCACTTTGTCAAATAAATAAAAAGAAAAACTATTCATTCCGGTGATGAGACGCTTATTCTATCCGGAAAACAAGAGAATATCCTATTAGAAAAACGGAATGCTGAGAAAAAAAGAAGCAAGAAAGAAAACGTAGTTCTAGGAAAATGGGAATTTTTATTCAAGGGAACTTTTCGTGGTACTTTTAAACACTCACTATTTTTCAGAAAAAGAAAATCTTTTTCTAGCAATGGAGATTATATTAGGTCGTTTAATAAGTTTCTTTCTTTTTTCGGTTGAAAGTTATTTGGTGTATAACTTTTCAATTTTGGATTCAAACAGCAAACAATTTCTCCCCCGTCATTCTCAGCTATCTGTTAACATGACTTTTAATTTTGGAGTTCCTGACTTCAAAACGAGCAATGATATACTCAAAAAAGGGCAACTAACTCGATTTCAACCTCTCTTAGAAAAATTGTTTTTGTTTCTTTTAAAAAAATGTATGATTTAATGTTTTGTAGTTGATGACAACGTGGGAGGATGGAAGTACAGATAGAGTAGGCAAACTGACTTTTTAAACAAAAAACTAGCCTAAAAATCTTTTTTCTTTAAAAGTTTCGGTCAGTGACCAATGACAATGATATGGTCGCTGAACATTTAGACGCTTTTCTCATGAACGGCTTTGAGGATGTTTCTGATTTTTTGTGGTTAGTTAGTACAGACATGGTCTGTATCAGTCACTTTTTCTCCAGAAGCTCTGAACGTTTGACGCCGTCAGAGAGCCTTTAGAATTTCATCGAACTGTCATTTCAATTGACTGAGGTTTCCAAAAAATTTTGGCCGGAGAAACTCAGTTGAACCTTTTCTGCTTTGACACAGTAATGACCTTTGTTGTACTTGTTTTTCTATTAACTTGCGCGATAGCGAAAGAACAGAAAATTTGAGAGTGGATAGAAACCACTGCCCTGGCGCTATAAACATTTTTTGATCAAAAAAGGCTGTAAAATTAAATCCTCGAGTTTCACGGTAGCTGCCGGTTGCTAATGTTATGCTTGTAATTTTTTTCAAACCCTCGAACCTGATAGATAATTACAAATGTACTTCGGGGAAAATCAAACAAAAACAGGACGCGCATTGTTTCAACAATGTTGACCAATCATAAATTTGAATGGACTGGCTTTTGAATGATTAACTCATTTCTCAAAATTTTTGGAAGCAAACGCAAATTTTCATGAGCAAGGACACGACCTCAGTTTACATTTTATGTAACTTGTTCGAATGATAAGATTAAAAAAGTAAGATAAAAAATAAATTCGCAAAAATTTCCAAAAATCGAGATTTTTTTCGAGTTCGGACAAAGTTCTCTATCTTTTTTTCTGCATAGTGTTATAGGAATACAGTTAAATTTAATCTGAACTTCAGATTGTGTAGTAGTAAATACTATATGAAGCAAAATTGTAAGAAGTGCTTTTTCTGGTTGAAAAACTTTTTTTAAAAAAAGTCCTTCAAAAAGAAACTTAGTAGACAACCTAATATTTTGAAATGTTTTTTTGCAACTTTTCAGTCCTCTTTTTTTAATAAATGCACACTTGAACTTGAAAATTTTCATAGCTAGATAACTACATAAGCGGCTCTGGGATTCATGTTGAAAGTCTGGTGGTCAATGAACTTGAATACGACCAAGTGGCGAGAGTTTTGATGAACTCTATTTCAGAAAATTTTTGAAATTTCACTGTTTTCGTTCGAGAAATGCTTTGCGGATAGACGAATAAACCGGCGTTATTGAATAAAAAATAGAAAACTCACAGTCGTAGTAAAACGGTTCGACGGCATTCTGCTGTTTCCTTGCCTTACACTTGTAATAAGCGCTTTTAACTAAAATTGTTTGATGTTAGATTGGAAGTTTGAAAAAAAACTAACAATCTTCGATAACATCTTTTTCTATAAACGTTTCCTGGGGCTCGGGAGTAAAGTTCTTCTGAAAAGAACGTTGAGAATATGGAAAACCGTATATTTTTATATCCGTCTTGATCCTTCAAAAAAATGTACTGAAAATCGATACCTTTCTCCAATTTTCTTGCTTATAGCGGTCGTAGATTGGATAAAATTTTGGATTCGAGCGACTTTGGCGGCTTTGGAATACAGGCCCGTGAGACAGAAGCGGGGATAATTTCTGAAGCCAGCCTTTAATAAATGAAGAAAAATTTTTGATTACTAATGGCTTTTGTATGGTAGAATTCGCAAAGTCATTGTATGCGTCAAGGAGGCGTGGCATTCTGGGACCAAAACTTTACCCTGAAAACAAATCGACGGAAATTTGTTAAAAAGAGAAAAACATTAACAAAACAGTAAAAAGCAATTAGTGAGAGAAATCTTGGTTTCTATCGGAAATAAAGAAAGGCATTTTTTTCAAATATTTTTTTCAATATTAAAAATTGAACGTCTAACTGAAGTTTTTGCGATTCAATTGAAGAATTATCAATGATGAATGGAAAATTATTATGAATGCAGTAAAAAAACAGGAAAAAAAACGAAAAATTCGATAAAATAAATGGCGAGAATGATGAAGAATAAACGAACCACGTGGATATGGCGACGGGCGGTACAGAGTTCCTGTTAAGGTAGATCAAATCCTGTTAGGTCGAACCATGCATTTGACCTCCTCTTTTTCTGTTCAATTTTTTTTCCTTCAATGATTTCTTTTGGATTTTCGAAACTTTTCTGAATCCTTATCCAAAAAGCTAAAATTCTTTCAAATAACGTAAGGTGATTTCAGATTTTTTCGTTTTTATCCAAAGCTTCATATTTTTGTTAATAAAATTTTATAAACATTGGGAATTTCTTTCGACGAAAACAATAGAAACACTATACTTCATATTCGAGGTGTAGAGCTTTGACAGAAAACGTTGGATTCCTGGTTTCAGTATAAAAGATTGAAATTCGGCAATGTGAAAAAGTTGATATAATTTTGCCTCGTTCCTCGTTCCTATTTCACATGGAACTAAAAGCTTTAAACGCTACAGATTTATCGATTTAATGGAAACTTTCTGGAAAAGAAACTTTCTCATTGCATGGCGTCACATTGTTTGCGAAATTCACAAGAGAGCATAAAATCGTAAAAAGCGGAAATTCGATCAAAACTCTCCTTCCATATCGTTGACGTGCAGAAAAGGTTGATCCAATTCTCCGAGTATTCTCTAGAATCGTTTGTAAGATAGTTTTCCGATTTTTGTTTAGTCCAAGAAATTTTCACGTGAAGTTTGGCAAAAATGTGTAATTGAGAAAAAAAAAATCTGTTCGAGTTTCATTCCAAAATGCAGAAAAAAGTTGATTGATCATGATTTCTTTTGAATTCTGTATATAGTAGTATCGAGTTTTTTTATTTTGCGGAGTAGATCATTTTTCTTGGTTTGAATTAACTGAAATCCTGCGAAAATAAGAGAATTCGGTGCCTGGCCACAAAACCTTCGCTTTTTCCTTAGTTCGATTGCTCCTAAACTCATGAAAACCTCTAAATAAGTGGTCATAAGAAAACAATAAAATCATCTCGGTAATAAAAACGTTGGTTCATCTCTTGCATTGGAAACAATAGCTCCACTTTAATCAGAAATTTCAGTAGTTTTCGAAATTTGTTTCCTATTTTAAGGGTCTTCGGCGAAATTTTGATGCATTGTGCAGAGTATGGTGTCTTGTGAGAATTTTTAGTTTTCGCGATCGTTTCATTCTTTGCTTTGCACAGATTTCTATGAGTCCTTTTTTCCAGGAAATGGAGCAGCGAAACGCCCTCTACTATATAAATCTGCTAGAAGATATTGGAGATCGCTTGGAGGAGCTCCGAATCGAAACCCTGCAATTCTCCAGCTATCTCGAAGTGGCTCAGCGACGATTCGCTGCTCGACCGAGTGCCAGCCGTCTTCTGGAAATATTCCGAGTCCAAAAAAAACTCGAGGCCCTCGATGAAGAGTTTACCGCTGTGAATGACTGGAACGAGGAGGTGGAAGAGGAATTCAGATGGTTCCAGGCGCGCGAGGCAGGCGAAGACACGGTAAGTGACATCTCACTATCTGAGCTTTTAAATTTCAGCAGGACGAAGAAGACTTCTCCGAGTCGGAGAGCATCGAGGCTTCATCGAGCAGCGAGTTTTTCGGCGGACAGCGACGTCGACGACCAATGAGTTGTATGATTTTTTTCTCATTTTCTTTTGAAAAATTTTTTTTCAGATGAAAAAAATATTACTCAAAATTCTACACCTGTTGCTCGTTCTTCACATTTTTTTGTAACATATTTTTTTGCTTTCGTTTCTAGATGTATTCCTTCTCTAATAAAATGCTTGATCAGAAAATATTTTTTTGATTTGATCAAAAAAATTCAAATGTTGGATTAAATCATACCTTTTCCGCAGAATTAAAATATGCATGTAAAAAATACCTGAACAAAACAAATCTGACCTAATTTGCACTAAAATCAAGAAAAGTTAAGACGTCAGTTCATAAAATCGTTTCTATCGGTTTCCGATTCAGTCTCAAACTTGAATCTTTTTCCATCCTTCGTGAAGCTTACGCGTTCTCCTTTCTCTAAAAAAAACACAAAGGTCCCACTCTGTTTAGAAGAGTATATTCCGATTCAAAACGGTATAAAATCATTTCCACGTGCACTCTCAAGAGCATATTGAAAGAAAAAATAAAAAATCAAATAATTGATCCATTTCCTGATTTTTAAGAAATTTCACTTCCTTCATTCAAGCTCCCGGCTTTGTGAGACAAGACTTCGTTTGAATAATAGAAAGTTGTTTTTCAGCAAAAAATTAAAAACTGGAATCAAGGTCTTGAGCAAAACATCTCGAACGATAAAGGTTATGTCCTCTGAGCCGTAACCGTTTCCCGTCTCCAAAGCAACCCAGGAGCAGATAACGCCTCCGGAGACACTTTTTAGGTTGAATCATCTTTTTTTGAAAGCTGCAGCGAGCCGTTTTTCATTTTCGAGTTCATTTTTTTGGTTTGAATTTAGAACAATCAAATCGTTTTCAACATCATTCAATTCTAAAAACTTAGCGAAAAGTATCTTTGCTTCAAACAAGAGCTTCATATAGCTTTGGCGGAATTTTCGTCTTTTTCGAACTCCAGCTTTTTTTAACATTTTTCAGAAAGTTTGTTAAGATTTTCTTTTTTTCCTTCTTTGAATCAAAGTAAACTTTGATAAAAATTTTTTTCCACGAATTATCTAATCAGAACCACCGCGAGCTCAAGTCTTGTTTTTCAGAGTCAATCTGTTATTTTTTGTTTAAAATTACTCGAGTACGCATCCAAATTTTTTTTTTTTCGAAACTTGGATCACAACGAAAATGGCCGCTGAACAACTCGCCAAGCTCTACCTTGAGCTCATTGTGTCGCTGCAAAAATCCCAAGAAGCTTATAACGATGTGCAAGCGATTGTCCACTGGTACGAGGTGGCCAGAGAGAAGGCGACGAGATTGGATTCGCTGAGAAGACAGGTCGAGGTGAACCGTCTGGCGAAGGAGTACACTGCTCACCTCAAAAAAACCGCCGATCTTCTTCGGATTTTTCTGGAAGCTCAGCGGAAGTTCGACCAGTTCCTCCAAGAGAACTTCTATGAGCTGGTCAGTATAGTCGACAATTTCCTTGATCTGTGAAGATTTGATTTCAGCTTGAAGCATTCAACCTCCAAGACCGATTCGGGGCGCGGGTACTTTTTGCAAAGCTAGGAAATGTTAACTTTGTAATTTTCAGAACAACGATCAACATCAGTAAATGCTTCTTCTCTCATTTGGCCGATGGATGTCAGTTCAACCATTTCAGCTGACGATATTTGCCGGTTTCCGCTAACGAAAAACGTCAATGATCGTATTGATAAATGTTTTGCTGTTGACGAGAAGCTTTTTTCCCTCAATCGAAAAATGATTGAATTATGATGAGACAAACAGCAAAAATGGGAAGTGTCGGTTTCACAAGAAAAATGTTTTTCAAGATTATTCCTCAGTTTGTTTGATAATAAGGCATGTTTCCCAGGCAGTCAGTTTTATTTCAACAACTTTCAACAATGCAAAATACGATGCAAAATAAACAGATGGAATGAAAATCAATAACAGTTAACGAAAGCCTGAAAAGGGAAAAAAGAACCAATTAAATAGGATGAGCAACGCAGTACACAGAAATACAAAAGACACTGCCAGGTAAAACAAGTTAACAATATTTCATCCGGTTTAACAAATACATGGAGAAGAAAAAACAAAGAATTCACAAGGTTAACATGGATACGACAACGGATCATTTTAACAACAGGAAAGATTTTCGTCAATCAAAATTATGAAAAAGAGTCTCACTTCGTCGATGCATTGTTTTCGGCATCCGAGCGTCCGCTGCCCTGCTCCGGGATGTCCATGTCCTGCAATTTTTGAAATTAATTTAAACTTGCAGTTGAAGGTTTGCTAGATCGCGTGGCACTTTTGGGTTTCTTTGAACCAGCTGAAAACAAAGATTTTTGTGTGCCATTGTCTCGTGAAATGTTTTCTTGGGTCCAATAAACAGATAATGTTTTAATTTCCCATCATTTGTATTCAAAGGAATGCATCGTATAACTTTCAATTACTCCGCTTACAACATTTTTGAATTAAAAAATATCGGAACATCGAAAAATTTCTAGATATGCAAAATTGCGAAGGCCGAAAAAGGCTGCCCTTTTGCTGCCTTTTTGCGCCATTTCATCGACTTTTGTGCACCATTTTTCATCATTTTTAGCGTAATGGATGAGGCGCATTTTTGTTATAATTTTTACGATTTGTGAGCGGAACTTTTTTTAAACTATACTTCAAAACTACCTAGTTTTTTTTTTTGATAGATGAGGCGCATTTTTTGTTTTTAGCGTAATGGATGAGGCGCATTCAGTGACCTTTTGACTTTTCGAATAAAAAGTAAAAACTTAAAGTCTCACCACATTTTCCGGCTTCGGATCGATGTCTTTCCCTTCTTCAAGAGTTGACCGCATTTCCGGCTGCACCTGAGGCTGAGCTCCGGCTCGCGTAACGTTATCGTTGTTCACCGGTGCGAGCTGAGGCTGCCGCCCCTGCAGCGAGGATCCAGAGCCCTAAAACCGCGTCAGTTTAGGCACAGGAGTTTGCAACGCAAGATCTCAAAAGAATAGGCCAGCGCGCGGTCATCGGTTCAGAAAGCAGGGTAAACTTGGAGAGGCCAGACTGGTGTTACTATGTTACACACGCTATCTAGGGAACTTCACGCCGCCGTTTTCTGTTAAGTTTCTTGAGAATGGCAGGCGCAGTTCCTGAGGAATTTTCTCAATGTTTCTCTCCAAGCTCCCGGTGCACTCTACGTTGTTTCCTGCTTGCTGGCTTGCTTTCTTAACTGTACCTACTAAGACTCACCCTCTCGCGGTGGCTTTCAGCGACATGCTTCTCGAGTTTGTGTCTGGAACGGTTGACTTCTGTGATGAGCTGATGCGTTTCGATGCGAAGAGCATCTCTCTTGGATTGGAGCTGTCGATGTCTCCGATCGAATGATGGATCGGAACTATCGCCCTCATCTCTCAGCTGCCGGAGCTGACGGTTGCATGCAGTCAACTCTTCGCGGCACACAGAGAGGATGCAATTGGCTCTGCTCAAGGCAACGGTAAGTCGGGCAGTTTCATCCATCTTCTTGTGGTGGCAGAACTAAAAAAAAGAATTGAGAAATAGTATATTTTTAGAAATAAATCGAAATGCGTCTCAAAACTATGAAACTCAGAAACAGCGGTTCGAAAGTCAAAAACTTGAGAGTTGTGAGGAAATTCATCCATTATCAATAGATATGAGAAAAGGATGAAATGGAAAAAAGAAGGTTTGAAAAAAAAGATGTCGAAGCTCAGAAGAAAGGCCGATTCACACAAAGAACGCGCCATCAACTGTTCATTGCAAAGAACAATGCTCAGAAAGAGAGGCACGTCTTGCGTCTTGTTTTGCGCGCGATCCATTTTGTTCCGAATCGAATAGAAAACCACGAGGAACTTGCTTTTTCGATTTACCAGGCGTATGAAATACTTTTTTAAAATAAATTCAGGTATTTTTTGGAAAACTGGTAATACACGTGGTTCATTATGTTGGCCGGTTAAAATGGGTTTTAGATTTACCGACTTAATCTTCAAACCAGGCCGCAAAAAGAAAATTCATTCTTCGAACATTAGGGATATGACATAGAGACTGATGAACTAATTTTCTTTCTGAACGTTCCATAGTGAAATAAAAAATCAAGCTTATTGCTCACTGGCCCACGATTGTCATGTCAAACGGCTACAAAACTTTGAGAGCTTCTTATAATGTGCTTACGATGGGTAAGCACAAAAATCTCACCAAAAATTCAATTTCTCGTGAAGTTTTTATATTCAAATAAAGATTATCCATCTATGAGAAACATATTCTTCCAATAGGGAGTGGGAAAGACAAAAAGATCAATAGCAAGATCTTGTGTTGCAAGTAGCGATGAATCATGCAGAAAATAAAATCAATGGAACGTTCTGAGAAGAGCCGAGGGCAGCGACGATGTCCCATGGCATTATGGTTCGAATGGAGGCTGCGGGCATCGCGACAAAATGTGAGCGCCCCAAACGGAAACCGCGCCGTTTTCACGGGTCGTCTTTTGACCAGCCGTTCAAACAATGCCGAGGTTGTTTGAGACTTATTCGCTTGAGAGCGCAGATTTCAAATGTTGTTTTTGCCATTTCCTCCCCCTTTTTTTGCCCTGATTATCGAAAAAGACTAAAAAACAAATTTTCAACTACCTGAGCTTCTTTTCTTATAATAAATTTCACAATTTTTGTTTCTCTTGATAGCTACTCTAAACTGGAGCGCCTTGAGGCGTGCCTGAAAGTTTCCCTGTCGTCATATTTCGACTTTTTCTCCCAGTCGGACAGTGAAAATTTGCATGCTGCAGAGAAATTACCCAGCGCGCCTTAAGGCGCCGCATTTTAAAAATATAAGGGTACAACAATTACTTTTACTTGCTTTTATCAATTTTAAAGTGTTCCAACCCAAATATTAGAAAGTTTTGCTAGTTTTCCCGTCGAAAACATTTTCCAAAATATCCAAAGTTCAGAGTGGAGCGACCTTCTTAGTCATCAACTATTTCGCTTTTGAATTCATTCTTTTTATCCGCGTGTCATATGAAGCATTTTACCAGAAAACATAGTTTTTTTTCCTTTTTGTTTACAAGTCGACCAAAAAAATATTTTCCTTCTAGAGTTTTCCAGCCTTCGGTGTGCGTGAGCGCGTCGTATATTGATTTGATTTGTCTCTGTGAAGCATCACTTTTTTCTCAGGCGGGGCACGACAAAATGGATTATCGACAGGACGACGTTTCGAATATATATGAAAGAGATCGACTCGAGGAAGTTTGGTATACTGCAAGGGCGGAAGAAGATCTGGCTTTCGCCGAAGAGGCGAAGTGCGAACGATGGCTCATGATCGCTGACGACAAGTACAGAGAGAAGCCTTCGTTGCGCCAGAAGTTGATAGTTCTTCGCTTGGAAAAAGAACTCGCTGTTCGCGGCAAGAAACTGGAAGCTCTGGAAAGGATCACCGAGGATGCTTACCGAGCGTACGAGTCTTTGATGATCAGATATCCAGTTTATTTCGTGGTCAGTTTGATAGCAACTTGAAAGACTTTTATATTATGGTTGCAGAAGAAGCAATATCAGAAATACATAACTGAAGAAAAAGAAGAAGATTCATCCGAGGAAGATGAACCGAACGGGCCAGAAGAGCCGGAGGGGTCGCAAGAGCCCGAGGAGTCGGACGTCCAGGAAGAAGACGAACATTTCGAAAACGACAATGATGAGGGTTGGGAGGATATGGAAGCCGCACCTGCCGCCTGAAGGTACACTTGAGTCTTCTCCACTCCAAAAAATTGAAACCCTCAAAATTATATTTTTCTCTATCACTGAATTTTGAGCGTTCATAGTTTGAAAATCGCGATCTAAATCAATATCGCAAAAAAAAGACAAAAACCAGAGTAGGATCTCATAACTCTTCTTAGCAAAAAGTCAGTTTTTAACCAGAAAGTCAGCATTTGAAAAGATTTTTTATCGAATATCAGACCAACTTTGATAATTTTCCCAGAATTACGCGCAAATTCATCGTCGTCGTCCTTTTCGAAAATTCTTCATATTTCGAAACGGCGTTTGAAAAAAAGAAATTTTTGCACTCAGCGAATATTTTTTTTGCAAAATTTTTGAGTACGCCGCCTTATCGAACAAAGTGAAAATACCAACTTTTGGGACCATGGGTTTAACAAGTTTTCCTTACTAGGGAACGTTTTTTAGCCCCTTGGTGAAAATTTGATGAAACTTGCTGAATTGTACTTCTGGACCAGCTGAAAAAGGAAAAATAGCGCTTTTTATTGTAATCTGCGTATTTTGGAGACTTTGAAGCATCTTATCTTAAAAACAAAATCTCTTGCGAGAATTTTTTTTTCTTGTTTTGCGATATAAAGGTTCTAGAGTACCCGTCAGAAAAATTTTACCAAAAGTTCAACCGGGGCGTAAAAAACTGTTTCTAGTCAGTTAACATTGAGGTTTAGCAAAAAGCCTGTTTTTTCTTCAAATAATTTTTGCAGGAAACACCGAAGCACCACTCCGATAATGAAATAGAGCTGCGCCAATTTTTATTTTATTCTTACAAGTCTCAGTCGTAATGAGACTAGTTCCATTGTCGTTCCTTGTGTTCCTTGGATGTGTCTTAAATGTTTTTTTTTCAATCCCTGTAGGACAGCTGTATATCTTCTAGCCTGTTATTTTTTTTCAGTTCAATTTCAATGTTGATTGTTCTTAAAAATTCACATATTATCCATTTGAAATTTATTCAACTGCTATTTACCCCTCAGTACAATTGAACAAGTTTTCGCCTGTTTTTTTGGTTGTTTACCTCCCAAGTGTATTTGGTGTATGTTAATAAAAAATTCACTTTTTAGTCCTTTAAGGTTTTCCGCCAAACGTTCCACACGTTTTAATATTTCAAACTTTGCTTTTAAATAACACTACAGTTTTATAGACTCATTATTTTAGCTTTCGACATGAATGACGCTTTTGACGCAGCTCGGAGACTGGGCGATTTTTTCGCTCATGCAACTCGAACTATCGACCACGCGATGAATGTCAACCGAAGAATCACCAACTTTTTGGCTGAACAAGAACATCTAGCTGAACCCCGCGTGAGACGTCGAATGACCCTCATTCGCATACAACAACTTCGCGCTAGCCACATGAATCTGATCGACGAAATCAGACGCGTCGTTGAAATAACCCAGTGGCAATACTTCCACTTTATCCATCATCGTGTAAGTTTCAAATTTTTATTTTTATTAAAACTTTCCTAATTAAGTTCGATGGAGTTATGATGGACGAGTCGGACGAGGGTTACGTGAGCACCGGAGAAGCGCCAGGGGAGGACGAGGTTGACTTTTAAAACAATTGAGAATAATAAAAATCATGTTGCAGGATTGAAGCCTATCGAATTTTTTTTTTCTCGTCCCTTGTATCAAATCGACTTCTCAATGTACAAAATTTTTAATGTATGCTTATGTGTGTTTTCAATAATTTTAATAAATGCTTTGTTGTTTAATCATTGTTGACAATCTCAAAAAGAATCTATGTTTTCTGAAAAGTCAACTTTCTTCGTTCTGCAGACGAGCTTTCTAATCTTTTTATTGGTGCAAAAGGCATCAAAGCCACAGCCATTTCATTTGATATTGCTGAATACCACAGAAAAGTATAAGTATACAAAAGAGTTTTCGACTTAAAAGGGTAGATTGGGAAGGGTGACGTGTTGCGTACGCGACGCGGCTTCTGACGGGAAACTTGAAGTTCGAGAAAAAATTTAGAAAATCTCTACTCTTGAACTACTATCGAAAAAATTAATTCAAAACACAGAAGTTAGAAATGATACGCACCAAAATCGGGTTTATTTTCCAAAAGGATTCATCAGAAGCGGTTCACCAACCGCGCAAATAAGTGAAATATATACGACAAGAAATGAATTAAGGTATAATTCGACGTTACCAACATGTTTGATTTTCAGCATAAAAGTATAACCATTCGATCCATCTCGTCGAGATACGTACGAATAACATAAAATTATTCGGCGCTGACCACTTAGAAAAATTTAAGATGAACTTTATTAGTTTTTCAATCAATTGATTATTCTGAGGAATAGAAGTGTTTGCTTTTTTTTTTAAGCATTACTTGAGAAAATAGGCTTTGAGGCTTCACATGGAGGCGGAGCGCGCATAGCGCGAAGCCGACTGTGGCTCGCTTCGAAAAAACTGAGCCACAGTGAACAATTTGTCAAATAAATGAAATACTTGACATAAAAAGCATGTAATTTCAAAACGTGGACACTAAAAACACTATCAGGTAGCTCTAAACGATTTGCAAACTAGATACGCGTAGCGAAAAAATCTGTAAAAAGTATTTCCCAAAAAATAAAAGAAAGAAAAAATATTAAAGGAGCATACTGTGCGTAAGCGTGGGCTTCGATGCGGTCGGTTATTTTTTTACTGTGATTTCTCATTTTTTTCTTCTTTTTTTGAATTTTTCGAATGATTATCATATTTTTTTCCTATTTTAAAAAGTTTTTTTCTCATGGCATAGTAGCGATAGTTGAATTGTTTTTCGACAGACGCTTCTTCCATGCCGCCAGATACATGGATGACATATTCATAATTTACGATAAAAAAATAAATTAAACCTATCCCTAATCACAAACACACTATACCATAATTCATTGGAACTCAACCAAACCAATACGGAAACATATAAAAACCCAATTTTTTTGGATTTAGATATTTCAATCGATGAACAAAAAATCTTAAGCAAATTATATAACAAAACGGATGACTATAATTTTCAAATCATCAGATACCCTCATCACGACAGTTATGTAGCTCGAAGTATTGGTTTCAACACATTCACTAATGAAATTATTAGATTCTCTAAATGCTGCAATAAAATAGAAGACTTTATAGATAGGGACTATCGATTGCATAAAAATCTTTCATATTGAATCAATACAATTTAAACACCTTAATTAGAATTTTGGAAACAAAAAAACTTTAAATAGGACTAAATTCAAAGAAAAATCGGATTTAGTTTTGCAAAAAATACACATTTCATTATAAATATCTCTTCTTCACTCTACATTCCAAAATTCAACCTTAATTTTCTACCTTTAAATCTTCAATATAGACTTCCACAAGAACATAAGTTTAATCTACCTCTTCGTAACTTTTGACCTCTGCCGCCAACAATCGATATCGGATATGGATGACTACATTCTCCTCCTTTTTTCTTTTCCTTCCCCCTTCATTTCTCAGTTTTCTCCTTTTCCTTTTCAATTTCCCAAACTTTATTAATTTAAAACTGCGCCTAGGTGTAATAGCTTAAAAACTTTTTATATCTTTTTGATTTAAAGCAAGAGGGTAAAATGCTGACGATGGGTCACCCTCTAAGCCGTCCATTTTTGGGACCCAGAAACGGCTGCGCGATATATAAACATTCTCATCTTTAAATCTTTTTCTCCTCTAAGAAATTTCAGAAATCCTAAAACCTTTTCATAGTAATGTCCTCTTCATATGTATTTTCTCACCCTTCATATTGATTAAACACACTGAATTGAATTAGCGTCAAAAAATGCAGCGAAATTTTTGAAATTTTTGGAGTTTTTTTCTGGTTTTTGCACATCATAAAGTTATTTCTTCTTACTAGCACCAAATAATTTTATGATTTTCGTAAGTATCTCAATGAGACGAATCGAATGGTAATACTTTCATGCTGAAAATCAAATATGTTGGTAACGTCGGATTATTCTTGAATTAATAACCAAAAAAAAGAATCCATGAAGATTGCGCCATTCTCCTAAACCAAATCGACACAAACAACTGGCTAGCCTCGCAGTGTTCCAAAAGAGACGAGTGCGCGCGAAAAAAAATGGTCGTCGCAATGGGGCAAAAACGCGAGTTCCTTCTATTGCAACGCGGTGCGGCGCGTGTCACCCCCACAAAATTTCATTCACTTTTAATACAGTTTTTTTCCTTTTTTTCTTGCGTATTTTTTTCTATACTTTTGTATTTTTTTCACATTGTGTATGTTTTTAAAACGTGTTTATCGCGTTTTCCAAAGATTTGAAGTGGTTTCCAAATGTTTTTGTCCTAGAAATTGACGATTTTGATGGTAACTAAATTCGCACAAGTTATTTTGTTTGTTTTTCTGTTTTAGAATCTTTGAGTGAACTTACTTAAGAGAACCGGTGTAAAATTTTTCTCAATATCTTATTTTTCGAGACAGTATTCGGCGAATTTATTCTTGAAAATTTCCCTTTGAATGGTAATTTTTCTCGCAAAATTTATTACACTTCTGATTTTGTTTTAAAATGTTTAAATAGAGTTTTAAAAGAAGTGCTTTGCGATTTTTTTTTAAATTTTTTCTTTTGAAGTTCGATTTGAAGAATTTTTCCCGGAAACGACATTTTGGGAGATATGTGTTTTGTTTTGCAAAAAGCTATTTCATACATTCAAAAAAAGATTTTTTTCAACATTCAATGCACATTAAAAAAATTTATGAAAACTTACGAGAACTTAAAAAACATCATTTAATGATCTTTTTCCAACCACTAAATCTACAAAACTTGACTCTCATCCCCGCGCCCCATTGCAATAAACCGTGCCGCTATTGCAGTACAGCTGCCGTCCATTTGAGAACACTTTGCATTCCCGTTCCTTCGCATTTTTATTGCGCGTAGAGTGCGCCCTGCCATTGGCTGACCCCGCCTTTTCGCGCGTATTCTCTCTTCTCTTCGAGTTGCGTGACCTCCAAAAGAGTTTCGTGTTCACAATCGACAAAAACTGTATTTTCACGGTTTTTGTCACATTTTCAGTTTAGAAAATACAGTTCTAGAGCGCTAAGAGTTAGAATTTCCCTATTGTGAGCTTCCTTTTAAAATCTTAAAAAAGGCCTTGCCGCCAGAGTAATAGTTTAAAAAAAACAGCTCTTTTTGCTAAACTTCCTGTTATTCATTTTTAATAAATTTTATTTAAATTCACAATTTTTTTCAAATTTTTGTATGAGTAAAACAAAAAGTTGAATAAAAATTATGAAAAAAACAGGGCGAAAAACATAAAATAAATCCGATAAAAAGAATTTTTCCAAATTTTTTTTAATCCATGCATATTTTTGTTTTTCGAGGCATTCTCAGGCATGTATTACCCATTTCCGAGTACGCGCGTTCTGGGAACTTTTTTTTGTGCCCGCATTATGATTTTTATTTCCCCTTTGTTATCACCTTGAACGTTCGTATAGCTCTCAATCTCACTCAGTTTTTTTTTTCAAACAGTCATCAAAACTACCAAAATTTTCCTGACAATCGAACTCCATACTAAACAATTGGGACTGAAATAGTGTATTTTTTGTATTTGTCCGGCAGTACTGTAGTTCAGAATCTCACAACAAAAATATTTTTTTTTCTACTCTTTCCTTGAATTGTGTGGCTTGTGAGGTGTTTTACCACAAGAATTCACATAATCATTCCTTGTTATCTTTTTTTAAATCATTCAAAGGGATTTTTTGTTTTTATTTGACGTTTTGTTCGTGATGTATTTACGCCCTTTTTTGTGTACCAGGTTCCCATTATGTAAACGAATATTTTCAGGGTAAACTTTTGAAACAAAATGGACGTCCGTCAAATCGAAATTTCCCTCAGCGAGATCAACGCTCAAAAGACCGTGAATCAAAGAGTTGTGAAGACCGTGAAAAGATGGTGGCAGAAAAAAGGCCTCACGGAATTCTCGAAGAAAACAGCTCCTTTGGTTTCATTCATCCACAACAAGATGCTTTACAAAGCGTTCAACGTTGCCAATGATCAAGAAAGAAGACTTGATGACGAAATTCAAAAGCTGAACGACGAGCTTCCGTCATTCATTTCCCTGCACCCAGCGGTGAGTAACGTTTTCATTCAAGATCAACATTTTTCTGGTTGCAGTTGAACGTGACGTCGGATGTTGTTGTCGACGAGGTCGATACTTCTTCTTTCGGATACATAAGGGAAATCGCTTCGGAAGTTCAAGTGCTCATGATGGACTACAAAGAAGCTGACCGAAAGGAAAGAGAAGCGCACGCTAAGGCGAAAACCTTATGCGAGCAGTACAACGAGCAGAGAAGAATCATGAAAGAGACTCCGTCGAGTCTCACTTGGCAACGAGCAGAAGCTCTCAGAGACGAGTTCCACAAAATGGAATCTTCCAAGAAAGATTTGTATGACGCGGAGGCCAAAAAACAAAAAGCAGACAAAAAACTGGAGGAGTTTGTCCTGGGCAAACCGGTGAGTCCAATTGATTCTTGGTTGTGTCGAAAAACCTTTTTGATTACATGGAAAACTCGACAAAAAACTAGTAATCTCAATATGTTCTTTGATTTTGATTCGAAAAATTTGCAGATGATTACTTCCGCCGAACGCGATCCTACTAGACTGGCGCTGGAGCGATACAAATTTTACCTTTTCAACAAGGTAATTTTTTGAATGATCGGAAGAGGCAAAAGTCAAGCAGTGCTTAATTCACAAGAACTCACTTCTTTTCATGAGAATTTTCAGAGGGAGGGCCGGGCTTTTCGAAAGAAGTCTCCACTTGCTCGAAATCAAAACTTTGCAATAAAAAACAAGGTTAGTTTTGATTTAATCAGAAACTCAAGTTATCAAAAAATGAAAACATATTCTTTGCAAATCTCGAAATTGCAGGTTATCGTTGGCCCTGCGTCTAACTGGCCCGCTTTTGCGTTGCATTCAGCGCCTCCAGCACCGCCCAACGAGCAATCAAAAGTTGCAATGAACTCAGGTTAGATTCTCATGAAAAAAATCTTGATAAATTTTTTTCCCTTGTAGGTTTTTTTTTAAAGTTTTGTTTTTTTTTCCATTTCAATTCGCCGTGAATGAACTTTAAATTCAAAATAGCAACTTTCAGCCCCTAAGCCACCTAAACTCCAGCGCCAACACCCTCTGAGAACGCTTTGGATAAATAACGTGCCCGCTAGCTGGCAATCCAAGAGGATCTTTTTGATGTTCGAGGTCTGTTTTCCCAAACTCAGTCCTTCAAGAAACGAATTATCTCACAGAAGATGGGAATTTCCCCTAAGACGATTATGCGGTCAGCAGAGCTCGAAGCCGGAGTAAGATCGACATTAACTTTAGGCCAAATTCACTCATCGAGAAATTTTTCAGCCTCCAACGCGCCGCATCGAGTTTCGGACATTTGCAGACGCCCGACGCGCCCTGTCGTTCAATGGTAAATCTGCTGAAAGCGAACCGGAGTACATTTTTGTCCTAACCTCTGCTTTCGACAGCTTTTCAAGGAAAGAAAAAGGTTGGGATTTGATTTTAAAGTTAAATAATTGCACATTTTCCAAAAGTTTGTGAACACTTTTTGAAGAATTTTTCATTTTTTTGATAAGATAAATTCAATGAAAAAAACTTATGATTTGTTGGAAAAAAATATAAAAACACCTATTTTGAATATTTTTTTTCAGTTCACTTCTGGCGTAAGGGTTTTGAATTTCTGAAAAAAGTTTTAAACTTGATATTAAAATCGATTTAAAGAAAAAAAAACATTTATCAGTTTTAGCTATTTTTTTCGAGTTCCCTGGTCAGATAATTTTCATTTTTTTGATTGATAACTATTATCTAGAACCGATTATTGCGGAGGTCATTGAAGAGCACAATTCGAACAGAACCCTTTGGTTAAAAGGCGTTCCCTTTGACTGGGATCCAAATATGATTAATTGTGTCTTCAACGTAAGTTTTCCTTATCCCATTTTTTTGAAAACTCACTTTTTTACAGAGAGTTGGCTACCTACTTGTTACACTTGCCACTGTGGCGTCGAAAACTCAGGTGAAATCGGCGAAATTTCCAAACCCTCCAATACAATAGTTTTTCAGACAAGGATGTACGGCATCGAATTTGAAACGTTCGAGGATGCCCAACGCGCTCTGTATGAGATGAACGGGAGGATCTACCCGTACGGCGACTCAGAAATATTCATAAAGCTCAGTAACCCATACGATGCATCGCCTACGAAGTTTGCAGGTTCGGATCTGAAAACATTGACAAAATGAAATAAATTTCAAAGTTCTGGGGGAAGGGTCTATTTTTCATATAAAAATTCAATCAGAAAAAAGTGGATCATATCAACTTTCACGAGATCTTAACTAATTCATAACATTTTCTTGTTATTTTGAATTTTTTTTTAAGCAAAAAAAGAATTGAACAATCTGTTAAATTAAAAAAAAAACTGTTCCCCTCTTGTCTGTGAAAAAAGTGTACTGGTTTGAATAATCCCAATGTACTTTAACGTATCGACGCGTGATTTTTTTTTATATGAGTTGATGAAAGCGAAAATACTCAGGAGGGAGCCTTACGGACACCGTAAGTAGGCAGGACGCCCTGAGAACGCTTTGGATATGGAACCTGCCACCCGGCTGGAGTATCCCCAGAATCAGTTCCTATCTCGAAGTGAGTCCACCTCATACCATTTCTTTGAAAACCCACTCGATTTTTTCAGGGAGAAGGCTTCAAACTCGATAGTGTAATCCAGCCGAACTACGAAGGCAGGGTAAGATTAACAATACGTTTCGCCTAATGTTTTAAAACACTGACTTTTCAGAACGTTGATTTCTGCGTTGAAGCTGAAACTCACGAAGAAGCTAAGAAAGCTGTGGCGATTCTCAACGAAACGCTCGTTCCAAATGAAAAATCGGAGGTGCTTTTCGACACTTGCTTCGCTTTTGACTGTCCCGGGTTGGTTTGCTCTGAAAATGCTCATCAAAATTTTTGTCAGGTTCGCGTACACTCTGGTGATAATGAACCTTCCTGCCGGCTTCAGTGTTCCGGACGTCGCCGATGTTAGTTGAACTTTTTTCAAGTTTCCTATTTTCGGAAAATACACGGAAACAGATTTTCAGAACAAATTCATAACTGAGGAAAAAAGACTGAACACAGTGAAAAAAATAATAATACTGGGTATTAAAAACTTGGATTCATTTTTTTTGGATTTTTTTAACTCTCTTTTTGTTGAGACTGCATGATCTTGAAAATGTTCCAGGCCTTCAAAAAGGTACCCGTCATTCCGTGGAGCGGACGTCGAACGAGACTCTAATGGGTACCTTACTGGCAGGACTTGGATTGAGTTTGGCGATGTGAAGGACTGGCATTTGGCCTACGTGAGTTAGATCTTCTTATACTAAAGTTTCGACATTTCCGAAAGTTATAGGATTCTTCTGTGATTTATGAAAAAAATGACTTTTTTTAAATTTTTTTATTCAATGAAGAGTTCAGATGGATTTCAACCACCTGAGGATCCGCGAGTTCGTCCGCTTGCAATTGCGCATGAACGTGAAATATGCCGCGCCCGACCAAAGAAAGTCGCTCGTAAGTTTATAATTCAAAATAAACTGAAAAACTTTTGATTCGAGAAAGAAAAATTATTCGCGGTCAATTATTATTTCCTCTCTCCATCTTAGGATCTCCTTCAAAAAATAATGGAAATCCTTTCATTTCCCAAAGTCTCGCTCGTTCAGACCCCAAGTACCGAACAACATTTCAAGCGCGAATCGATAACTCCTGCTCCAATTGAACACGAGATCCGCGAAGACCGGGCGACTTACACTCCCATTCCGCAATACCCATCGGTGAGCATCAAAAAGTTCATCCAAAAAACCTCATCAAATAATATTTTTAGTTTGAACACTCAAGAATCTTCTGGCACGATCTGTTTCAAAAAAATCATGATTGTGAAACAAAAAAATAGATTATTCTGAGAAGTTTTTAAACGATGGATGAAAGATATCTTCTACCAAAAATCAGATATATATTTTCATCTTTACAGTTTTCTTTCAGACGTCGCTCGTAAATGATCCTCAACGTCATGACTCAACTCCGCCCAATCAGGCCAATGCTGAAGATCGGATGTCGGACGACCTGTGGCCGCAACTCCTTTCAGTAAAAATCAAAATTTTCTCCCAAAAAAGCTTGTTTGTTTGAGAATTGATTAAAATCTACTGGAGCGATTCGTGTTTCAAAAGTTTTTAAAAAAAGTTAATTCATTTCTGGGATCAAATTTTTTTCGAAAGGTTTTTTTATTGATGAATGGAAGATATCTATTCAAAATAAATCGACTATCCTCATCTTTACGGTTTCGTTTTTTCAGACGTCGCAAGGGATCAATCCTGAACAGCATGTCCATAACTCGGCTTCTCCCATTGGAGTCTATCCGGTGGAATGGATGACGGAACACCCGTGGCCGCAACTCCTTTCAGTAAGAATCAAAATTTTCTCCCAAAAGAGCTTGTTTGTTTTGAGAATTGATTAAAAATCTACTGGAGCGATTCGTGTTTCAAAAAAATTATAAATAGTTAATTCACTACTGGAATCGGAAATTCAAATTTTTTTGAAAGGTTTTTTTATTAATGAATGAAAGATATCTATTCAAAAATGAATCGACTATCCTCATCTTTACGGTTTCGTTTTTTTCAGACGTCGCAAGGGATCAATCCTGAACAGCATGTCCATAACTCGGCTACTCCCATTGGAGTCTATCCGGTGGAATGGATGACGGAACAACCGTGGCCAAAACTCCCTTCAGTAAGAATCAAGTTTCACCTGAAAAAACGGTTTTGAAAAAAGCTTCTTGTATAAAATTAATCAAAATCTACAATCAAGTGAGAATCGTTTTATATAAAAAAAGACTGGATCATGTTTTTTTTTCAAATCTTTTTCTGATACACGTTAACACTTGAAGGGTTCGCTAAACGGGAAGAACTCCACTGAACTTGTTTAATAGTGTAAATTTTTTTCTGAACAGTTCTGATTGAAGGATGGAAGATATCTTCACGTAGAAAAAAACTATTGTTCTCTTCAATATTCTGCTTTTTCAGATCCCCGCATTTTTATTCCGTGGAAAAATCGAAGTTTTTCACTTAAAAAAAGCAATCTTGAAAAACCTTATTCTGCTATAAAATATACAAAAAAATCTCCAAGATAAAAAAATTTTTACATACTCTTTTTTTCATATTTCTGACGTTACAGGATCAACAGCCCAGTATTTCTGAAGTCCGTGCTCCTCAGAACCGAAATTCCACCGTTTTCCGACTCATTGTGTCTAATATCCCTGTTAAGATCCCCAAAGATGCTCTGTGTGCGGTGAGTGAAATCTCTTTTCTGCATTTATAAAGGATTTTCAAATTCCATTTCACGAGGTGTCATTTGAAGTAATCAAACTTTGTTACAGTTTTCGTTATAATGGAACTCAAAAACTATTTGTTCTCGTCAAATAGATCTCTTTCATCATTATCTACATTGCTTTTCAAAGCGTTCTGGAGCTTTAAGTTTACAAGAAACAGAGAAGCAATCAAAGTGGACTAATTTCTTCACGCTGCAGTCTCACTTTCATTAAAAAGTTTCTCTCATCATGAACATCATTTTGGTTCTATCAACCAACTAAATAAAAATTAATTTTTTTTTCTTTCGGGCATTTAAAATCTTGAAGGAATTTTTCTCAAGAAGCATAACTTTGATGTTCCAGACGTTCATTGCAAACTACCCTTCTTTCTGTGGTGTGAGCATTAAATTGAGCCCAGACGGAGTTTCAAAGAGAGCCGTCGTTACCTTTGGAGACAGAAACGAGTGTGAAAAGGCCTACGTGAGTTTGATAAACTATCCTAACAATTAGGGCAATCAAAAAGCTAGAAAATCTTCTCAATTCGAACATATAATAAAGGAATGTTGTTTAATGAAGAATTCAGATGGTGCACCGGAACACGGTACTCTGCTCGCGGAAACTGAGAATCCGCTTCGATGCGGATCCAGTTGGAACTGAATCGAACATGGCTTTGGTGAGTTTCAAGTATTTGAATTCATATTTCACTTGGTTACATGAGACATGAAACACACTAAAAGGCACATAGCCTTAATGAGTTTTGATTGGAGGGGGGTTTTCATAGACCCTAATGAGCAAATTTCAGCATCAGAAAGGTTAAAAAAACCCAGAAGGCTCATCAACATTTTGAAAAAAATAGATGCGAAATAAAAATTTTGCAGAAAGGCTCCAAACTTTGGCCATAGGCTCCACAAGCGTCTTTTTTCGGAAGATCATTACTTATTTTTTATTCTTCCGCTTTTCCAGATCCCCCAGGCCAAAAAAAATCCCGCCGCCAGCTTGGTACCTCTCGACCCTTACCGTCGTGATTATCAGGAAAACGAGACTACTCCTCTTTTTACTCCGGTGAGAATCAACAATTTCACACAGATGAGCCTAGTTGAATTTTTTCATCTGATTGTAAAGGGAAACGAATCTTCTGGGACAGTCGGTCAATATATTTTTGACTTTTTTTTTTCATCTAAAGCTATAAAAAGGGTTCCATAAAGCCTCTGTTTAATTCCAATAAAAAAAATTAGCTGCTGTTCTAGATCAACTTCGTTTTTCATTTTGCTTGCACGAATAGCCTCATATCATTCAGATTTTCAAATTCCCAAATGAAATTCCTGAAATTTTAGACTTGAAAGGTTGCCGAGGAAAACTCTCTAGCAGCGGATCTTTTGTCCAAAAAATAAGCAGTTCTAATTTTGGAGGCTGTCCGGATCAGATCAAAACTGTTCTAGCAAAATTTCACAAAGTTCGTAACCGCGAACAATTTTACTTAGGACTTGTTTTAGTTCTTTTTCCTATCCAAAATTATGAAAAAAAGAAAAACTGAAAAAATCAATCAATCAACTTCGAATTTTCTCAGATGCGAGCATTTCACGCGCCTGTCGCATGGAAGCATCAGTTCTTTGTGCTCCCGTACTTTTTCTCGTATGGAGTGGCCTGCATGCCGAAACTCCCGGAACCGTGCAGCCAAGAAGACGAAGATGAAGTCAACAAGGTATAGTCAATCCATCCCGACTTGAAAACGAGGGAGGCGGAGAAGTCGGCGGGACGCGTACGCGGTTCTTCGCACAAGTTGGAGTCAAGCGCCACCGACTTTTTACAAAGCTCGGTCACCGCTCTTTTTGTATCTGTTCTGCTATTTTTTGATGTGAATAGGTAAAATTCGATGACCAGTTAAAAAAATAAAAATAAAAAACGAGCTCACCAAACAGTCGCCGGCGGTTGACTTTGAATCGGGCCGAGAACCGCGAAACGCGCCCCGCCCCCTGCCCCGCCTCCCGCGCTTTTCAAGAAGGAAAAAAGTGAACTATATCTTTGAGTGTTTTTTCCTGGGAAACTTGAAAGATGTTTTATCTTCCAGAAAAAGAAGGAACTAATACCACGGAAAACCTGGAAAATCTTTTTTTTTTCCTCTAAATCATTCTTCCGTTTCTTTATTTCATTGCTGGTTTTTCTTTAAAGAGAGCCAATTAAAAAAAAAACTTTACGACTTCACGAAGTTATTCAAAACCGTGAATACAAAACTTGCATATTATAAAGAACAATATCCTTTGACCCTACTTCAACCTTGAGCTTTATGAATCTGGTTGAAATTCATTTTTTTCCTAATTGAGTCTAAATAACTCAATGGTAACCTTCTACTTATTGAGTCAAGAAAATAAGGATTTATTTTTTCGAACCCAATGATTTCTTAAAATATTTCAAATTATTTGCTGTTTTTTTCAGAACAAAACAGTGGACCAGCAAGTAAACTTCGACGACAATGTTGCAGTCATCCCTGATGTCAAAAAGCCACGAAAGGTGCCGGCTCGTAAGAAGACAAGTGAGTTTCATCCGCTACAAAGCTTATTTTCAGCAAAAAAAGTTGCGGAAGTTTAGTAAAATGAATATTTTCAAAAGCGAAAGTTTGTTTTGATTTGGGAAGCTGGGAATAGTGTGATAAGAAAAAAATTTGATTTTTTTCTCCCTATCTAAAAATTTTTTTCCACTAGCTTTGATTAACGTTATCTTTTATATTTTTTTGTGCGACCTTACATGATCGTGATTTCTTTTTTTTCAGAATGACTCCCTGGACAAAATGGGGGCCAATTACAGGCATAGAAACAATTTAAAGTCAAATAAATAGTTTTGTATTGTAAATACATTTTTACAGTCACCACGCCATTGAAGAGAAACGTTCCAAGGAAAGCTCAAGCGTCGCCAAAGAAAGATCAAGCAGCTCCGAAAAAGGAAAAAGTCGCCACGGTCAGAAAAGCGCCGACGAAGAAACGAGAGGACAGAAAAACGGTGATGAGAGAAAAAGTGGTCGCTGAGGAGGAGTTTCTTCCTGCCCGACGTTCGATTCGACTGTACGCGAAAAATACCAGTTATAAAGAGTGATTCATTAATTTTAATAGTATTTTTTTCAGTCTTCGTATAAGTATACAGAAGACTTTTGCAATTCGCCATTTTTATAATATTCATTTAGGTTTTTTTTTAGTTTTAATAGATTTCTAAGAAACACAGTAAAAGTTTTTATTGGTTTATCCCCATTCTCCACATTCCTTCGTTATTTTTTGTGCCCCGGATACCCCCGTGACGCTTTTTTCTACGGTTTTTTTATAACAATGTTACGACCCATACGTGTGATCTGTTTTACCTTTTGTTCACGATTTTTGCATATAATCAAATAAAACGTTGAGTTTCACCGAACATCCAATCAACACAAGTAACAAGACTTTCTGTTAGTTCACACAAAAATGTTTCTGCAAACTTCTTATTCAACAGAAAATGTAAAAGTTATGGTTTTTTGAAAGACTTTATGATACTTCAAATGGAATAAGTGGTTCGAAATTTTTGTATTGCAAATATTAGGTTTTTTATAAAGTTTTTGCGGTTTTTGGTACTCTCACTTGAAAGAGATTTTTATTGAACTAGAGTTCAAACTTCTTAGAACAACAGGATTCATTCCGAACTTTCCATTGGATACTCTTATGAGAGTAATAAATGATCAGAAAAAAATCGGAAAAAAATCTTGAATATTCAGATTCATATCACAGTTTTCAGCCCGTCAAGTTTGATTCTTGAAATTGTCGTTTTTTTGTCTTCCTTCTCTATCGTCTCTTTCAGAGTTATTTTTTTTATGTCCTGAACAGTTTTCTTATATTTTTTTTATTTGGTCAAAACAGTGCCATCGTAAATATTAAGTTATAAATAATCACAACCCAAATTATTTGAAAATCAAAGAAAAACTAAAAGTTATCGAGAAATGGTAGAAAAGGTAACAATTTGATTACAGTTGAGCACTCGACCGAGCGCCGTTGACTCATATACAAAAATAAATTTCGATTAACAGTCTTGGTGCTTTGTACAAAAACAGCGGCGTATCTTTTTTCGTAACTAAAAATCAGGTTATTTTTTTTTGACGATTTCAATAAGAATAAGCTCTAATTGTAATCTCTTATTAAAATTGACTGATCACTTTGTATTTCACACATTTATCGTGCATTTTTTTTTCTAAAAGGGATTGCCCGGAAGTATCTCGGTATCATAGTGAATGCTCTATTTAGATAAGCTATTTAGCAATGTGAAAATTAAACATTGATTGCCTATTTAGATTGGTATTCAGAAATGTGCCGTTGGACAAAAAATTGTTTTTTCCAAAACTAATGTCAAAGACCCAGAAAACAATTGTTCCTGTCTTCAACTTAAGAAATACAGGTATCATTTCATCTAGCACAAAAAGCTTTCAATTTTTTTAAAAATTATTTAAAAGATCCTGCTAATTTTACTAGTTCGGAATGCCTTTTTTTCCAAAAAAATTTGAACAAAAAAATGTTCGAATAGTAGAAGTCTCTAGCATTTAAAAAAAAATTGAGTAAGTGACGGATACGCGCCAAAGAAAAAATATTTAGAAGAAATGAAATGCATTGAAATTGCGCTTATTTTTCCAAAAGAATTTATCAGAAACGGTTTGCCAACCGTGCAAATAAGTGAAATATATACAAAAAAAGGAGTTAATATCTTTAAAAAGAATTAATAAAGATTGCGCCATTCTCCCAAACCAAAACGATACAAACGACTGGCTAGTCTCAGCAATCCTTTTTCCTTCTCATTTTATTGCGCGCAGAGTGCGCCCTGCCATTGGCTGACCCCGCCTTTTCGCGCGTATTCTCTCTTCTCTACGAGTTGCGTGACCTCCAAAAGAGTTTCGTGTTCACAATCGACAAAAACTGTATTTTTCACGGTTTTTTTGTCACATTTTCAGTTTAGAAAAATACAGTTCTAGAGCGCTAAGAGTTAGAATTTCCCTATTGTGAGCTTCCTTTTAAAAATCTTGAAAAAGGCCTTGCCGCCAAAGTAATAGTTTAAAAAAAACAGCTCTTTTCGCTAAACTTCCTGTTATCCATTTTAATAAAGTTTATTTAAATTCACAATTATTCAAATTTTGTATGTGTAAAAACAGAAAAAGTTGAACTAAAAATCATGAGAAGAAACAGGGAGGAATACGTAAAAATAAATTCGACAAAAAAATAATTTTTCAATTTTTTTTTAATCCATGCATATTTTATTTTCGAGGCATTTCCAAGTACTGATATTAAATTTCCACAGGGCGAAGTTTAATATGATCATTCAAGATATGGTTTGTCCCGCGCGATACGAACACTTTTCAAGAGAAAAGTTACTGAAAGCAGCGTTTTTTTGCCAGTTTGCCCTACGAAACTGCAAGAAAAACCGAAAGAAACACCTGAGTTTCCGTAAGTCAAAAATTACCCAGTTTGAAATGCGGCTTTTTTTGCAGAGAAAAACGGGACAACGGCGCGGAAATCATTGGAATTCAAAAAAAAAGAATAAAAACTGTTGCTGACCATCTCGCTCATTCGAACACCAATGTTGCTCCAGCTTCGCGACGCTCGTAATGATACAAATCAGGTAAAATTTTTGCTATTCTTAGCGTCTCATAGAATTTTGCATTTTTGTTTATTTATGATTTTATTTTATTTTTTTATTTTATCCTTTATCGCAAATTTCATCATTAATACTGAATGGAATAGTCGCCAATCAGGGCTGTGCGGCAATCGGAGTTCGCTGCTTGGATATATAGATAGTCAGCTATGGCTCCTAAATTTTCTGTAGACATGAAAGATGAACTTTGCTACAGTATCAGTAAAATTATTCTTGAATTTTGCAGGAGAACATATATAAAAAATTCAAAGAATGCCAAAAATTGCCGGCAACAAATTGCCGAAATTGCCGGCAATTTGAAACCGGCAATTTTTGTCTTCTTTGAAGGTTTTTCAAAACTTATTAATCATAAATCACATTTTTAATGAGTGGAAGTTATAGTGGAGCACGTCTTAAATAAGTATACAAAGTTTCGGAGCCCTAGCTAGTTATCTATATTCTTAATTAGCGACTCAAACTCGATTGCCGTTTTCGATTGCCGCACAGCCCTGACGTCAATCTTACGTAGTTTGTATTTTCCGAGCGGTTATTAACAGTTTTTATGTGTGACATTAGTGCTCCCAATTTTTTATTTTATTATTGTAACTAATTTTTTTTTGAAAAGTGTTTTGAAGTTTTCTAAACCACTTTTTTTTTGAATAACAGTAAGTTTTTGGTAAAAAAGAAAACCCCTAAACCATTGCTAGCTTGCATTTATATGACTACAGTCATCGTTTAGCGCAAAATGTTTTATATAAATGGTTATTTTTTTAATGCGCGTTTCACTGACGATATGATCACAGAATACGTTGCAATATCCCAATTTTTTTCGCAATAAAAAAATAAAAAAAGTTCATTTTTTTATTGTCTCAATTTTGTTTTCATTTTGGAAACTCTCAGATTTCTGGCGGTTTTTTTTCCAATGTGTCACCAGACGCTCAGATAGTATGATTACAGGACGGATATCATGATGAGCTGAAGGTAATACAGCAAGAAAAACTGCCTTTATGCTGTTTTCCACGTTTCTCCAGTGCTACAAAAACCAGCTTAACCGCTTTGCAACAATTCGTAGAGAAACAGGCATTTTTCATTCATTTTTAATACCAGTTTTCCATTTATTTTTTTTTTCAAATTACCACTTTCCTTGATTTGAAATAATGGCAACCCACTAAAACTCCAATTTAACGGCAAAAAGCCAGAGTAGCGCAAAAAAAGTTTCGCCATTTTTTTAACGCATTACATTTCCCGTTGAAAAAACAATCTTTTATTATCTTTTCAAGTTATTTTCAGATGCCCTTTTTAACCGGACCTACAATCGAAATGAATTAAGTCGTCTATGGAATTTCTTCTCATTGCTTATTTCAAAGGACTCAGGTATTGGAAAATTTGTTTGTTACGATCTTTGTGGATTTCAAATTTTTTTCAGAAGAATTATCAGCAAGGGAACAAGAAAAGATGATGGAAAGTGCCGCGAACCGACTGCACAATTCTCATTTCGATCGGATTTCGTAACTTTTTTTGCATGTTTTTTTGTATTTTTTTACCGTCGTTTTTTAAAGTTTATTTCAAGTGCAGATTTTGTACTTCTGTACATTTCTAGCATTGAAACCTTTTTCCAAGGAGGAACTCGTCTCCGAAGATCAATAATTGGTTCGAAAATCCTGTTTTTATGGAGAAAAACCAAAGGATTTCAGTGTTTTCAAAATATCATTTTTGAAGTTAGAACAGAATATAGTTTTATTAGCAGTGTTTGATGATTTAAACTGGATTTCAAAAAGGTTTTTTGAGAATTTTCAAAAATTTCAACTTTGCAATGAAATTGACAATCTCGTAACATCTATCGATTGTTGCTTTTGTATTTTTTCATTGCTTATTTTTTTGAAATCTTCACAAGTCAATTGGGAGGATGATGAAAGTAGCTATCGGGTAGCTATAAACTGATTGGTAGTTGTTTGTTAACCGCCGGGTACTGTTTTTTTAAAATTTTATTTCAGTTTTTTTAATCTTCCCTACGGTTCCTGGATATTATCGTTATGCTACTTGGAATTTGCGATTGCTACTGGGTGGCTAATCGGTGGTCTTTCATTGCGCATCATGTCAACCGTGCCAAGATCTCACTAGCTACCTTTGATGCATGCATCCGTTTATTGAGCACGGCGATCTTGGAGAGACCAGACATGTACTGCACACAGTCTGGGGACCTGCGCGATGACATGCTGAATTCAACAGAAAAAGGCAGGCCAGCGCACGAGTCTGGTCTCTCCAAACTTTCCGTGCTCTCTAAACTGATGCATGCGCGCTGCCCTACCGTCCCTTTTCAGATGCGCTCTGGCCAAACTTTTTTTTTCCGATGAGCGCCGCTTTTTTTCTGAGTCTGTGCTACCGAATTCCGAGTACACGCGTCGAGCCGCCGCGCGTTCCGGGAACTTTTTTTGTGCCCATCATAATGATTTTTGTTGCACCTTTGTTATCACGCTGAACGTTCGTATAGCTCTCAATCTCACTCAGTTTTCCTGAAGTTCCATTTTCACTGTTCAATTGAGTTTCTCAAGTGTGTTACAAAAAACAGTCATCGAAACTACCAAAGTTTTCCTGACAATCAAGCTCCATACTAGACAATTGGGACTGAAATAGTGTATTTTTTAATTTTTATGGCGGTACTGGAGTTAGGAATCTAACAACAGACATATTTATCTTTTCTTCCACTCTTTTCTTAAATTGCGTAGCTCGAATCCACATAATCGTTTCTCATAATCTTTTTTTGAATCGTTCAAAGTGATTTTTCGTTTACATTTGACGTTATGTTCGTGATGTATTTACGCCCTTTTTTATATATCAGGTCTCCATTATGTAAACGGATATTTTCAGGGTAAACTTTCGAATCAAAATGGACGTTCGTCAAGTCAAAATTTCCATCAGTGAGGCCAACGCTCAAAAGACCGTGGTTCAAAGGGTGGCGACGACCGTGAAGAGATGGTGTGAGAAAAAACGTCTCACGTTATGCTCGAAGAAAAACGCTCCTTTGGTCTCATTCATCCATCACAAAATGCTTTACAAAACGTTCAACGTTGCCAAAGATCAATACAAAAAACTTGATGACAAAGTTCAAGAGCTGGGCAACGAGCTTTCGTCATTCATATCCCTGCACCCAGAGGTGAGTGACGTTTTCATTCAAGATCAACATTTTTCTGGTTGCAGTTGAACGTGACGTCGGATGTTGTTGTCGACGAGGTCGATACTTCTTCTTTCGGATACATAAGGGAAATCGCTTCGGAAGTTCAAGTGCTCATGATGGACTACAAAGAAGCTGACCGAAAGGAAAGAGAAGCGCACGCTAAGGCGAAAACCTTATGCGAGCAGTACAACGAGCAGAGAAGAATCATGAAAGAGACTCCGTCGAGTCTCACTTGGCAACGAGCAGAAGCTCTCAGAGACGAGTTCCACAAAGTGGAATCTTCCAAGAAAGGATTGTATGACGCGGCGGCCAAAGCAGACAAAAAACTGAAGGAGTTTGTCCGGGGAAAACCGGTGAGTCCAATTGATTCTTGGTTGTGTCGACAAATATAGTATAACGTGTAAAACTTTTTTTGATTACATTGAAAAACTCGACAAAGAACAAGAAATTTTAATATATCATTTATTTTCAATTTGAAAAATTTGCAGGTGGTTGCTTCCGCCGCACGCGATTCTCGTAGACTGGCGCAGGAGCGATTCAGATCTATCATTTTGAACAAGGTGATTTTTTGAATAATCTAAAGATGCAGAGGCAAAAGTCAACTAACGCTTAATTCTCAAAAACTCACTTTTTTCATGAACATTTTCAGACAAACGGCAAGGCTCCTCAAAAAAAGTCTCCACTTGTTCTGAATCAAAAAGTCGCAATCGAAAACAAGGTTAGTTTTGAGTTTATTAGAAACTCAAGTTATCAAAAACCAGCAAATTTCCCTTTGCAAATCACGAAATTACAGGTCATTGTCGGCAATGTTGGAGACATTGATGGACAAATCAATAAGACCGCCAAGAGTATCCATAATAAGAAACAGGTAAAAAGTTACAACTACTATATCAAAGCAAAAATGAGAATATTTTTATCCGTTTTTTTCTATTTATCGATCGATAATTCACGAAATTGCAGGTCGTCGTTGACCCTAGTGGAGACATTGACAGGCAGATCAATGAGGTTACCAATGGTATCCGAAAGAAAATAAAGGTAAACATTCACTAATATTACACCGAATCAAAAAAAAAAAGCTTTTTTTCTTTATTCTTATATCAGTCGAATCTTATATCAATCGAAAATATCCAAAATTGCAGTTCATCGTCGGCCCTGATGAAGACATTGATGGGCAAACCAATGAGAATACCAATGGCATCCATGATGGAATGCAGGTGAGACTTTTGACTTAGAATTTCACTTCGAAACAGAAAAAAGGACACAAACATTTTATCAATCTTATATTTCAGGTGTTCAATGGCCAGGTGAACGACGTCGTTGAACAGGACGGCGTCAGCAACGACGGCAAATAAGCCACTCGCTCCAACTTCAACTCATTTGTCAATTCCTCTCACTTTGAATATTTTCTGTTATTCATTTTTTTAGCATCTACTGCAATTATTTGTTTCTAGATCCATATTTTTCATGCATTGAATTTCGTATTTTAATTCATATGCAGATATTTCTGTTGTTTTGTTATACTAACATCGTTGTTCATTTTTGTTACTAGATTTTTTTCTCCTTGTACCCTGTGTCTTTCATCAAATGGTTTTACTCTGTTTACGGTTTTGTTACATCTCGGATAATCATCCCATTTCTGAGCTTCACAATCATTGTTTCCAGATCTCAAATTATTTATTGTGAACTTTTTTGGGTAATAAATGGGTTTTGTGTTGAAACTTGTCTTTGAAGCAAAAACGGAAATGTAATGAGACATAGAAATCGTGAAAAAGTTGAAATAAACATTATTGATTGGGTGTTTTTAAAGCAACTTGCGATGCTGATCACGAGATTGTGTAAGGAAACTTATAATATAAGATAATATAATCTTCATTCCTTTTATCGTTCTGTAAAAAAACTTAAAAAAATTAAGAAAAAAATCAATTCTGACTTTTTGGCACGGTGCGACTTTCTTCTGACCTTCTTTGTTTCTCCACGTTACGAGCCCGTGAAAAAAACGCAAGGCGAGAGATTTTGCGAAAAGAAACTACAGAACTTTAGTCATGCAGAGACTTGAAAATATCCTTGCTAATCATCTTGAAGAGCACTTTACGCTTTTCAGCAAAAGTAAAATAAATAAATTTTAAGTGGCTAATTTTTAATAAAGGTCCGAAAAATAGCCACTTGATTGAAAAGAGTCAAATAATCAATAATAAAATCCAAAAATTTTTCAAATAGTCTCATATCAAATTTTCTATTAGAGGAGCTCATTTAAGTTTCGATGGAGACATGAATTCGAAAAAAAACGAATAGGATAAAAAAAGAATATAATGGACTTGCGAGATCCACGGTTGGAAAATGGCGAGATCAAAAAGTTTGGCGGCGAACCTTCTTGTTACCCGCGAAGATACACCTCCGCGTCACGAAACTGTCTAGCTGAGGTCTCAGGCCTTTTGTATTCGCTCCATTCTAAACCAAGTGTCTTTTCACTTTCTACTTTTTCAATGGAAACCTATGACTCCTACTTCAATGTATGTTTTTTTTCCTCTTCGAACTAATTATTGTTTCCTTCGTGGTTTTTTGCCGCTTTGAATGTGATTTCTGCAAAATAACCGTCAAAGTATAAAAAAACGGAGATTTCGGAGAGTCAGAGAACATTTTTTTATTCCGTAAAAAAATTATTTTTTTGTAGTGAATTTTTCAAGTGAATGTCCGAGAAAAAAACCTTTTCTTACTGCTGTCAAATGCAATACAAAAAAACAATTCTGAAGAACGTCTAATTTTTTTGAATTTCCGGTCTCTTATGCAACCAATTGAAAAAAATTTTTTTTCGATTTAATTGAACCAAAAGTAATTTGAGAGTCAGAAAGTGAAAAATTACAGTATGAAAATTCTTAATTGAAAAAAATATTTCTTTATTTTTCTCGTTTATCGATCAATAAATTGTATACGCTTAGGTCCAATGGACCGAAGGGGACAACCGACACCTTTTGAGGGTCATCAGAGGGGAACCCGCCATTTGGCACCCGGCACATCCAGATCAATCCTCCACTACGGTCCAAAACGCTTGGCACAGAGTGTTTTTTGAAATGGCTCGTCACATGAGCAGTTTTATAACTGGTTTGTTATTTTTATTTTCCTGAATTTCATATGACCCCATCTAATTTTGATTTTGTTATCATAAAACGTGAGAAAATCGAGAATTCGGAAGAAAAAGAGAATTTGTCAAGAAAAGTTCTATTTTATGAAAGTTTCTTTGTTTTCAAAGCTGTGGAGGAGTTTCGACATCACGCCTGAGCTCAAAACTGAGAAAAACTTTGAAAGTTATCAAAAGTTCTTCTTCATTAATTTTTTTTTCATAAAAAATTTTGTATCAGTTACCAAAAAATCTGTTTCAAATTTATTGTCGAAAAATGCAGGTTTCAAAACACATGAGATGTGATTTTTAAGTAGCTTAAAAATTTTAAGTAGATTAATGGAGCACATTTCAAAGCAGCGAAGAGTCAGATTCGCTTATCCACACAAATGAAGAAACGCCGGTTAAAAAAGACATTTTCAGTTAAGGACGTCAAAGAGCAATGGTTCTTCTTGCGGGACCAATACGTTGAATGGCAAGACTTCTCTCGAAATCGACGACCGAATTTCCAATACGTAATCGAACTATCGTTTTACTATGGAGTCATAAGATAGTCAGTTTTTTGTCCCTTTCCGTGTTTCTCATCGATCGTGTTTCAGTATGCGAGATCAATTCAAAGACGATCGGAACGAAAATGGACTAGGCTCATGTAACTTGGATCGAACGGACCAGAGACTTCGATTGTCCGAGATATTGTAATTATCGCGCTTTTTTTTATTATGCATTTATTTTTTTAGTGCGTTGAGCCCTCGCCGGAGTCCTCTAAGAGCATTGCAACCTCGTAACACTCCTCATCAGCAAGGTTAAATACGCAATCCTTCTCATTAAAACGGTAACTTTCATCGGCTTCCTATTAACAAAGGAGCATTTAGTCACTTACCGTTTCAACCATTCTCATTCTTTTTGAATCGCTCACATTTAAATCTTTATTCCACCATTTGAATGTATCATATGTGAATTTTTCTCTCCATTTCTTTACTCCCAACTATCACATCTTAAGTTATCCACTGTCTTTGAATTTTCAACGGATTTTGTACATGTAACTGGTATCAGTTCTTACGTTTAATCCTGTTTTATCGGTGCATTTTTATTACTGTCTCGGTCTTTTTCCATATCCATATATATATTGCCGTTCATTCCCCATTACTTTTGGTCTTTTTTATTTGAATTTGTTAAGCTCTTCTACAATTTTTCCCGATCCCAATAAACATTAATCCCTTGAAAACATTGTGAATTGCAGGAACAAACGCCCTGAGTTTGAAATCGGTCTATTAGGGAGCGTTATCTTTTCAATTAAATTTTCAAAAGCATCATTACTGTTCCTGACCTTTCCTTTTTGAGATTAGCTAGGACTTCTAGAAATGAGGAACGTGAGCAGGTAAAGACCTCAGAATGGTCACCAATTTTTTTTGTTTTTGATCGAAGAATTGTTGCCAATGTGAAGTTTCACGGCTTTCAAAATCCAATTCGAGATATAAAATTCAATTTCACCAATTATGCACCCTCACAAATCCTGCTACTTGTGAATTTTCTGATGACCTTGAAGGCCGAGCAGAAACAACTAACTTAATGCGACTGATGCCAAGATGTTCCAATGGGGCTGTTTTCCGCGCTCCACCAAGAATGCCTAGACAAAATAATCAGAAAGACAAGTTGAAGATTTGTTCAAGCCTTGCCTCAAAGCTTATGAATCCGTTTTTTGAACTGAGAAACCGTGTTGGCTTCTGTGTCCAGATTCATCGAGAACAGGAGTTTTTTCATCCCTCTGTAACAATCAATCAATCAAATCATTTATTTTGTTGGTTTAGTCATAGATGTATCGACTAGGCGGTGAACAAGAACTTTGAAAGCTATAACGAACAACCGCCTTTGGCGAACTAGAAGTCCAAACGTGTAGTGGAAAGAGTTGGAAGCATGGTCTTACTGTCCTTCGCCTCGTCCTTCTGCGCGTAGTCCATCCAGTTGCGCCTTGACGAACTCAGAATGTAGCGGATGTTGTGCTGGAGCCCGGAAATCGTGCACTAGGTGGAAGCCTCAGAATGAGAGCGACCACTTCGAGTGAAGATTTTACACGGAATGAAGATTTTACACGGAATGAAGATTTTACACGGAATTTTACACGGAATAACTTTTTAATTATATTTTTTTTTCACGGAAGATCAAGTAGTTTTTTAAAGAGATGCTATATAATGTAAGGGCTCGAAAATGACTTCTGACAATAAATTTTTCTGTTCAAGTTATGGCGCTTCAAAAAAACGGAACATATAGCTTTAGAGTTCCTTCCAAGAAGTTCAAGAAGTTTTTGGAGCGCCACGGCTTGAGGAAAAAAATGATTAGAAGTGAAAAAAACTCAAAAATTAGACACCTAATTTTTGAACCGATTATCAAAGACAAGTTTCATAAACAATTGAAAAATTTAGCGGAGGAATCAAAAAAACCAGAGGTGGGAATAAGATAATTTTCAGGAACTTGACAGAAATCAAATTTTTCAGGTTCTCTTCATCTTCCCATTGGTCGCTTGCTCAACCTTGCTGATTCATTCAACTCTGAAAAACAATTGGTGTTTTGCATCCGCAGAAACTGAAATTGGAAAAATTACTTTTAAATTTTGAAAGAATCTCTCTAAAATTTCTCCGATCATTTTTATCAATCTTGTGAGAAAACTATTTTTGATGGAGAAAAAAATCCGGTTACAGATTGAAGGAGAGGATTGAACGTAATCTCAAAAATTTGAGCTTCTTTTTCTTCCTGTGGTTCAGAAAAAAAAAATTGAAAACGTTCTTTTGTCTTTTTGAACATGAGGGAAAACTTTTGGTAATAAAAATATGAAGAACTTCAACAGAAGTCAGCAGTCAAGTCTTTCACATCTTCACTTGAAATCAAGTTGCCTAAGAAATCTTTTCTCATCGCTTCTTTCGAAGGGCTCAGGTATCTGTTACGACCTTTTCTTTTTTTGATACAGTTGAAGATTTTTGGGCTTTGAATAATCACATTCAAACCGCTGGTGGCCTGAACTGGGGATCTGCTTATTATCTCTTCAAAGAGGGTATCAAGCCGATGTGGGAAGACGAAAGTAATGTGAAGGGCGGACGTTGGCTCGAAATTGTCGGAAAACAGAGGCGTTCACAATTGCTAGATCACTACTGGTTAGAGTGGCTACTCGAAGAACAGTTTGAAGATCTCGGGGAATATATTTGCGGTGCGGTAGTCAACGTCAGACAAAAAGATGACAAGGTCTCTCTTTGGACCAGAGATGCTATGAGGGATGACGCATTGGTTCGGTACTGAAAGCGAAACTCGATATCCCGGATGCTGAACCGATAAGATACGAAGTTCACAAGGGTTCATCAGCTCGCAATTCTTCTACAGTAAAACCAAGAACTGTCATTGCGGCTAAAGAGGTCCCTCCTAAAGCCTCTGCGTAGATTTTTTTATTTAGCTTTCCTACGAGTAAATTTGAGTAAATTTTTGAATGCTTTCTTACACCACCTTTTTTTTTAGATTGGAGCCTTCTTTTTATATAAAGATCAAGATTTACTCGTTTTTCAGTTCATCTCAGCGCTGTTGTCTTATTTTCCTGCCTACCGTTCTCAGTGAGCTGCACTTCAAATTTTTTTCGCAGTTATTCACTTCCTAGATTTGCATAATGAACGGCTCTTGATGTATAAACATAGTATTTCATTACATGTGTTATAGAATTATTTGAGGATTTAAAATTTTTTTTTAAATTCTTAGCATGAGAAAAAATGTTGGAAAGTGCTGAGATACCAACTGCACGACTTTTATTTCGACCGGATTTCGTAACTTTTTTTGCATGTTTTTTTATATTCTTCCACCGTCGCTTTTTAAAATTTATTTCAAGTGCAGATTTTGTACTTCTGTACATTTCTAGCATTGAAACCTTTTTCCAAGGAGGAACTCGTCTCCGAAGATCAATAATTGGTTCGAAAATCGGGTGTTTATGGAGAAAAACCAACGGATTTCAGTGTTTTCAAGTTCTCATTTTTGAAGTTAGAACATAATTTAGTTTTATTGGCAGTGTTTGATAAATTGAACTGGACTTCAAAAAGGGTTTTAGGAAAAAGGAAAAATTTCAGAAAACTTCAGCTTCGCAATGAAATTGACGGTCTCGTAACATCTATCGCTTATTGCTTTTGTATTTTTTCATTGCTTATTTTTTTGAAATCTTCACAAGTCAATTAGGAGGATGATAGAAGTAGCTATCGGATAGCTATAAACTGATTAATAGTTGTTTGTTCACCGCCGGGTACTGTCCCTAAGGTACCTGGATATTATCGTTATGCTACCTGGAATTTGCGATTGCTACTGGGTGGCTAATCCGTGGTCTTTTATTGCGCATCATGTTAACCGTGCCAAAATCTTACCATCTACCTCTAAAAAGCAACCCGGTACCTGACGCTGGACTACCTGATAGAAATTGCACATTTCAAGTAGGGTAGCGATATGATCTAGATAGACAATCGACTGCTTCAAATTAGCGGTCAGTGTCAAATTTAAACCAACCGCTTATCCAATCAGTCTTATAGAGTTCGGTTTACAAACCAACGGTCAGTTCATATAAAACAGTAACTAAATGTTCGAGGTTTCAACATGTCGCTACCCAAGCTATATTATTTCTGACAGGAAGGTTATTTTAATTTGCGGTTGGAAACTTACTGAAAGTTAGCCAACGCATTCCTTGATGTGCCAGATAGAAATCTTAAGTGTCTTCCCCTGCAAAACTCTCTAATTTTCGCAAAACCGGACATAAAGGGCCGGAATAGCCTCTTGAGGGTTTTTTTTTGATTTTGAGGCGGCTTTCCCCAAAAACGAAAAGTAGTGCAGGTTAAGACTGATCTGGTACATCATGATGCATTCTGGCCAATTTTCAAGAGAATTTCAACCATGACTTAAAACGACCTCCCGTGTGAGAGCTATTTTTCCCGGTAGTATTGAGGTGCTGTAGAAATGGTGGTGGTATGAAAAAAAGACCAGAGAAAATTCAAACGGCGACTTTTCCGATTTTTTCATATCGCTAGGGAACTTTCCGACGGCCACCTTTCCGACGAATCTTTTTTCGACTTTTTTTCTCGATAAACTCTTCGTTTTCAATCTTCCTATATAAAGTAGGCAAGTTATTCATGATTAAAACCCAACGAAATAGAAAAAAAAATGTTGATAGATGTTTTATAAACCGAAAAATGTAAAGGATAAAAATCGAAAAGGGGTTTGGCGGAAAGGTGACTGTCGGAAAGTTTCCTAGCAATACGAAAAAATCGGAAAAGCCTTCTTTTAAAATTCCCCTGGCTTTTTTTCATATAATCGAAACGGTACTTTTTTGCTAACAAACGGCAATTAATTAGCTACCGTCGATTGACGTCCTGGTTGACCACTGTGATCCGTATAATGTTTTTTGTAGTCCTTTCGCCCGGAAATGCTCGTGATTCGAAGAGCTTGCTGATTCACTGTGTTTTTCAGCATCAATAAATTCAGTCAAAAAAGAGGTTTTTTGGAAAGTCAGCGCGCATTTAAGAAAAGCAGCGCCAACCAACGCGCATGCATAAGTTCAGAAAGCACGGAAAACTTGGAGAGACCAGACTCGTACTGCACACAGTCTTGGAACTTGCTCAGAGGGAGAACGGCATGCCAGCTCGGACATGGGTAACGCGAAACGGGTGCTCCGGACGTTTCTGTGCGATTCTAGGGATCACTTAAGAGGGCTGATGCTACTAAAGTGGTCACTAGAAAAGCCCCGACACGTCTAATTCGCGTCCCGTTCGCGTTACCAAGGTCCGAAAGCGCGCATCTAGAAAAAGAAACCGCAATCCAGCGCTCATGATCAGTTCACAGATCACGGAAAAGTTAGAGAGACCAGACTCGTACTGCACACAGTCTGGGGACCTGCGCGGTGACATGCTGAATTCAACAGAAAAAGGCAAACCAATGCGCATGTAAAGGCAGGTTAGCGCACGAGTCTGGTCTCTCCAAACTTTCCGTGCTCTCTAAACTGATGCATGCGCGCTGCCCTACCGTCCCTTTTCAGATGCGCTCTGGCCAAACTTTTTTTTTTCCGATGACCGCGGTTTTTTTTTTTCTGAGTTTGTGCTACCGAATTCCGAGTACACGCGTCGAGCCGCCGCGCGTTCCGGGAACTATTCTTTGTGCCCATCATAATGATTTTTATTTCCCCTTTGTTATTAATTTGAATGTTTGTATAGCTCTCAATCTCACTCAGTTTTCCTGAAGTTCCATTTTCACTTTTCAATTGAGTTTCTCAAGTGTGCTACAAAAAACAGTCATCGAAATTACCGAAAGTTTCCACACAATCGAGCTCCATTCTATACAATTGGGAGTTAAACAGTGTTTTTTTTTCAGTTATTTTTTGAATCGTTCAAATTGATTTTTAGTTTTTATTTGACGTTATGTTCGTGATGTATTTACGCTGTTTTTTTATGTGCCAGGTTTCCATTATGTGAACTGATATTTTCAGGGTAAACTTTCGAAACGAAATGGGCGTTCGTCAAGTCAAAATTTCCATCAGTGAGACCAACGCTCAAAAGACCGTGGTTCAAAGGGTGGCGACGACCGTGAAGAGATGGTGTGAGAAAAAACGTCTCACGTTATGCTCGAAGAAAAACGCTCCTTTGGTCTCATTCATCCATCACAAAATGCTTTACAAAACGTTCAACGTTGCCAAAGATCAATACAGAAGACTTGATGACGAAACTCAAAAGCTGAACAACGAGCTTTCGTCATTCATTTCCCTCCACCCTGAGGTGAGTAACGTTTTCATTCAAGATCAACATTTTTCTGGTTGCAGTTGAACGTGACGTCGGATGTTGTTGTCGACGAGGTCGATACTTCTTCTTTCGGATACATAAGGGAAATCGCTTCGGAAGTTCAAGTGCTCATGATGGACTACAAAGAAGCTGACCGAAAGGAAAGAGAAGCGCACGCCAAGGCGAAAACCTTACGCGAAGAGTACAACGAGCAGAGAAGAATCATGAAAGAGACTCCGTCGAGTCTCACTTGGCAACGAGCAGAAGCTCTCAGAGACGAGTTCCACAAAGTGGAATCTTCCAAGAAAGGATTGTATGACGCGGCGGCCAAAGCAGACAAAAAACTGAAGGAGTTTGTCCAGGGAAAACTGGTGAGTCCAATTATTTTTTTGTTGTGTCGACAAATATAGTATAACGTGTAAAACTTTTTGATTACATTGAAAACTCGACAAAGAACAAGGAATTTTAATATATCATTTTTTTTAATTTGAAAAATTTGCAGGTGGTTGCTTCCGCCGCACGCGATTCTCGTAGACTGGCGCAGGAGCGATTCAGATCTATTATTTTTGAACAAGGTGATTTTTTTCGAATAATCTAAAGATGCAGAGGCAAAAAGTCAACTATCGCTTAATTCTCAAAAAAACTCACTTTTTTTCATGAACATTTTCAGACAAACGGCAAGGCTCCTCAAAAAAAGTCTCCACTTGTTCTGAATCAAAAAGTCGCAATCGAAAACAAGGTTAGTTTTGAGTTTATTAGAAACTCAAGTTATCAAAAACCAGCAAATTTCCCTTTGCAAATCACGAAATTACAGGTCATTGTCGGCAATGTTGGAGACATTGATGCAAATCAATAAGACCGCCAAGAGTATCCATAATAAGAAACAGGTAAAAGTTACAACTACTATATCAAAGCAAAATGAGAATATTTTATCCGTTTTTTCTATTTATCGATCGATAATTCACGAAATTGCAGGCCGTCGTTGACCCTAGTGGAGACATTGACAGGCAGATCAATGAGGTTACCAATGGTATCCGAAAGAAAATAAAGGTATTCATTCACTAATATTACACCGAATCAAAGCTTTTTTTCTTTATTCTTATATCAGTCGAATCTTTATATCAATCGAAAATATCCAAAATTGCAGTTCATCGTCGGCCCTGATGAAGACATTGATGGGCAAACCAATGAGAATACCAATGGTATCCATGATGGAATGCAGGTGAGACTTTTGACTTAGAATTTCACTTCGAAACAGAAAAAAGGACACAACCATTTTATCAATCTTATATTTCAGGTGTTCAATGGCCAGGTGAACGACGTCGTTGAACAGGACGGCGTCAGCAACGACGGCAAATAAGCCACTCGCTCCAACTTCAACTCATTTGTCAATTCCTCTCACTTTGAATATTTTCTGTTATTCATTTTTTAGCATCTACTGCAATTATTTGTTCTAGATCCATATTTTCATGCATTGAATTTCGTATTTTATTCATATGCAGATATTTTGTTGTTTTGTTATACTAACATCGTTGTTCATTTTTGTTACTAGATTTTTTTCTCCTTGTACCCTGTGTCTTTCATCAAATGGTTTACTCTGTTTACGGTTTTGTTACATCTCGGTTGATCATCCCATTTCAGAGCTTTACAATTATTTCATTCAGATCTCAAATTATTTATTGTGAACTTTTTTTGGGTAATAAATGGGTTTTGTGTTGAAACTTGTCTTTGAAGCAAAAAAGGAAATGAAATGAGAAATAGGAATCGCGAAAAAGTTGAAATAAACATTATTGATTAGGAGTTTTTGGAGCAATTTGCGCTGATCCAGCTGATCAGGAGTATGTGTAAGGAAATTAAAATTCGAAAATTGAATATAATATGAGGCGCAAAGTGAGAGGTTTGCGACAGGGCGCCCTCATGTCTTTTTGAACAAGGGAAAATTCTTTCGTGGCAAAGTTCTGAGCAAGGCATTAATAGAAACCAAATTTTGCGGTTTCCTTCATCTTCCCTTTGGTCGCTTGCTCAACCTTGCTGGTTCATTCAACTCTGAAAACGATTGCTGATTTGCATCCGCAAAGACTGAACTTGAAAAAATTACTTTTAAATTTTGAAAGAATCTCTCTAAAAATTCTCCGATCATTCTTATCAATCTTGTGAGAGAACTATTCTTGAGAGAGAAAAAAAATCCTGTTTCAAATTGAAGGAGGGGATTGAACATAATCTCTTGAGTTTGAGCTGTTTTTTCTTCCTCTGGTTCGGAAAAAAGTTGGAAAATTTCTTTTGTCTTTTTGAACAAGAAAAAAAATTTGAGTGTTGAAAAGATGAACCATTTCAACAAAAGTCAACAGTCAAGTCCTTCTCATCTTTATTCAATCGTCCATGCTTTCTGGTTCACTCAACTTGAAGAGGCTTCACATCAGCGACGACTGAACTTGAAAAATATCTTTCAAAGCATTTCGAATAGTTTAATAAAAATATTTTATTTTTGAAAAAAACGTCGCGGACCACATTTTTTTGGCTTTGTAACTCATTGAAGAGATAATAATTGACGCAGAAATTTTGCTTTTAATTTTTCAACCAATTTTTTTGACTCTCTCTCTTTCAGTTATGAGGAACCAGTGAGAGTGAAAGTATTAAGTAAAAACACGGAAATCTGAAGAGTTTAAGGAGGCCTCAACTCTGGATCAACAGCACTTTTCAAGGACTTCGATTTGTCGGTTTTCGAAAACAGTGAAAGTGGAATATGGGGCGATGTACGGAAAAGTCAGCTAGAAGCGCATTAACTTTGAAACTCACAAGGTTTTGCAGGGCAGGCTGACCTCTCCGTGGCCTCTGCTGCAGGTCAGGAGTCGCCAGGCTGCATTGCTTCGAGAAGTGTCCGATAGGGCGCGTTTTCTGCTGACCTACACTTGTTTTTGGTCGTTCGTTCCATTCACTCTTAGTTTTTGGTTTTTTTCTTAATTATCATCTTTTCTAATTTTTCTCTTTTTGTTTTGAATTTGCAATTGAATCTTTTCCTATTTTTTTCTGATTTCGACAGCCTTGATAAACTTTAAATTTTATTTCCATTGAAGTTTTTTTGCAATCTGATTTTTTGATTTTCAGGATTCAACTTTGAGTTGAATTTGAAGATAATATTAATTTTTGTCGGTTTTTACATGCTTGTAGTTTAATTTAGGAACTTGATTCTGGAAGTCCCTGGTAGGAAAGCCGAGTGTTATTAATAGTGAAGTCATGACGAGCATGTCAATCGTGGTACAGAATGTCCGCTCCGAAGAGACGTTCAGAAAGAAGTCCGAGGACATGGCCCTCATTGCTAGGACTCTTCTTGCTCGGCGATCAAAGCAAATCCTCCTTTATAAACTGACTCAAGATCCGAAGATTCGGATTGAGATAAAAACTTTGAGCCACGCCTACAACATCGCCGACAGTGAAAGCACATGCGCGAGAAATCAATATAGATTTTATAATTTCCAAAGGACGCAGGTTAATTTTCCGTTTAGTAATAATTCCTCTTGAAACCCGAGCGTGAACGGATATGTTCAAGTAAAATGCTACGGTGATTCAATGGGAATTCGACCAACAAAAAAAGTGTATCGCTTCCGGGCTGAGATCGCTTAAACTCAACAAAATGACTGAAGATATAAGACAAAAATTTTCATTCATTAGAAGATTATTTGTTAATATATCAGCGACGTTCCGCCGCTTTTTGGCTTTTTATTGATAAAGTCAAAATAACAGAAAAGCTTCAAAATCCTTGTTAATTTTTTCAATATCGCAATTTTTATAGGAGACGAGTTTTGGGCGCATCCTCCTTACACATCTAGACGTCCAAAAAGATAATATTTACCGTTTTGTTGCGGTAGCGGAGAGTTTGAAGCAATGTTATGAGTTTGCTTCAAACTGTGATCAGGATGAGAACTCGTCACGGAGGAAACAGAGACTTTCTGTAGTTTCCAAAAGCATCCTCGAGAACGACGCAAATCTCAATAAAGCTTATATAATTCTAGACGAGCTTCGAGAGCGCGTAAAAACTTATCGGGAAAATGTGAGCTTCCTTTTTTCTTTTCTTCAGAACCAAAGCTTTTTTAGGCCGATCCTTATAAAGGACGTTGTGAACTCTTCGAGAATAAGGTCAGTTTTTCGATGAATAGCAGGAATATTCTCACTTTAAATTTGAAAACATTTTTTTTTGTTATTTTTATCTTTTTGCTCATATTCGTGTGTGTATTCAGGTGCAAAAGAGTGCACACGGAAACTGAGCGGGAGTCTCTAGTCACCACGTTTCTGGAGGTTAGTTCGAGGCTAATCACTATCGTTCTATTATCCAAATGAACAATAAAATATTCATCACTGAAAACAATATCGAAAAAAACATACACAGAAAAAAATCACATAACTTTTTGAGGAAGGAGACGTTTCTGAGGTGTTAAATCAATCGATTCTCTGAAAAGCTCTTTTTTCAATTAATTTTCTGATTCAGACGTTATACTCCGACTTCAAAAACGCTGTTGATTCACGAGCGTCCTCAGAGGTCAGTTTGATTGAGGCGTCCATAGAGGTCAGTTTGAGGGAGGATGGGAAAAATCAATGGAGTTCTGCAGAACGTGGTCGGAGGACAGGATAAAGTTGGAGGTGTTCCAACTGACGAAAAGGTAAGTTTTATTTCCCGATCAATGGTATTCGCAAAAGCAAAGCTCTTAGAAAGGCGATGCTGGTTTCAAAGATCTCGAGGAACTGTCAGACTCCCCTCACAACACTAAATGGGATCGGAATCCGCTCACCTACTCCGAAGATATGCTCTCGCAAGTCCTTGTTAGTTCTTTTTTTCTAAGTAATTTATCCTCAGAAACGAACTTTTTTTTGAACAGTTTCTGATGTTCACTGCACGTCATCCCTTAGCTGATTCGTCAAGTAGACAATGCTTTTCAAAACTGTTTGGCGTAGAAATGGAGAAACAGGGCAAAATATGACCTCAAAGTAAAAGCTTTCTCGCAAATGAAAATTTCCGGAGATTGACCAGAAAATTTTTTGATTTGCGTACTCTCCCTGTTTTTTTCAACTTTTATTTAAAAATCAATGAATTCAAACTCGAAAGTCAACAGAGATAATCCACTAATCAATAAATATCAAGAGAAGTTTATGTTTTTCGGTTCTAGGGTAATCATAAAATTACAAAAATTTAGAATGGAGATACGGGGTCCGGTGAATTCAATGCCTCCGAGCTCGCCGATTCGGCAAACAAAGTACTGTGGAATTGGAATCCGATTACGGAAAACACTTTTCGGAAGTCTTCGTTAGTTTTTTTATAATTAATTTCATTATCAAATAATCCACTATTTTTGGTCCTTTGATTTATGATGTTTATTGAACATCACCTAGCTGGCTTGTTGGATAGAAAAAAATTTGTCGCAGTTTTGGCCAAACGGAAGAGTTTCGAAATCAAACCGCGGAGTTTAATTGCCCTCTTTGTAAAATTTTTTTAGAGAAAAAGCGTTCATTGATGGAACAGACTGAAAATAAACCAACATATTGTCAAACATCAATAACTAGAATTTCAAAAGTATAAAAACACATATACCAAAAAAACTTTTGAGATTCCTATGATGAGTCTCGACGAAGATGTCGAACAGACGAAAACCTCTGGCCAAATTGACAAATCCATGGAACAGCCGGAGATGGATGATAAGGAGAACCGAAAGCTTTTTGTAATCAATGAGCAAGTGAGTTTTCGATAATCTTCTTCTTAGAATAACCCCCGACATTAGTAAAGTATGCCTTTTCTGGCTGAGGACTTTCAATTGAGCATATTTGTAAACCCTCTTGCAATAAAACTTATTTTCAGAAGAAGGCGATTGACGACGACCAAAAACCCAAGCCAGACCGCAGTTTCGCAGAAATCGCAGCCGTTAGTTTATTTATTGCATTTATCGAATCAAAATGATTTTTCAGGGAACCATCGACGTCTTCCCAAGAACGGCTTTGTCCACCGTTCAAAATCGTCGATCCTTCCGCAAGGTTAATTACACGGATCAATACCTTCAGGTCAAAAATTTTAGAAAAACCAACCTGTCATCGGTCTCGCCGCACTGGTACCAAAAGGAACGCCGCATCCATTCCCACGGCGATTCGAGTACCGGTACGACCCGTCGAAATTTGGAAGCTCTGCTCAAAACGCTCCTAGCGTAAGTTTCTCACAGATTTATTCATGAAAAAGTGCTAAGATGGAGGGTTGAAGAATTGATAAAACGCTGTCGAAAGATACTTCAGATCCTTCTGCTTACACATAGTTTTCAATTGAAAGAGACATTTGTCTCATTTTTAAGCGCTTAAAAATTTGCTAACTAGGGAACGTTTTTTACCCCCCGGTTGAACTTTTGCGGAAACTTTGCTGAAGTGTACTTTAGGACCTCCTGATTCCAGAACAGAAAGAAAATTTCTCGCATTAGTTCTCGTTTTCGAGTTAGGACACTTCAAAAGCCCGAAATAGCGCTTTTTTGGCCTAATTTGCGTATTTTGCACACTTTGAAGCTTCATAACTCGGAAACAAGATCTATTGCGAGAAATTTTTTTCTTGTTCTGGAATCAGGAGGTCCTAAAGTACACTTAAGCAAAGTTTCAGCAAAAGTTCAACCGGGGGGGTAAAAAACGTTCCCTGGTAAGCTCAGGCCAAGATAAGCACTACTGGATGGTCAATTTTGAGGTGCCGAATCTTTAAAAAAATTGAAAAGTTTCACATCAAATCTCAATTTATCTGTAATCAGAAAGTCATAGAGGTTTCATCTTAGTTTATCAAAAAAATATCGAATTTCTCAACGATTTCGCAGTCCGAATCAAAAATAAATGTCCCTTGTTAGATTAACCTTTATGAAATTTGACTTATTTTGAAAAATTCGCCCGAAATTGGGCTACAAATTTGAACGAAATTCAGAGCTGCCACCTAGACAAAGTTCCGGAGGTGCTCATAATTTTTTTCATTCAAATTTTTGAGTTGAACAAATTCGCTAAGATTTTGCAAAGAAATTTTTTTCAGGTCAATGTTTTTCTGAAATGTTGAGTTTATCAGGCCAAAAGCGGGTCTTCTTGAGGCCAAAAAAGTTTTTCTAACTGACAAAAAGACCGAAATTGAGAAAAACTTTCGAATATTCAGAAAGATGACGGCTCTGCGAGCTCTGGATCATTTCAAAAACGCTGTTAGAACTGGATAATTTTTTTTCCATTTGCGTATCGACTATTGCTGGCCGCCCTGTTTCTATTCATCATTCGTCAACTTACGGCCTCATCTTTAGAGTAGAACTCCCCTTGGTTGCCGAGAGCACGTTCTGTGCAACTTTCTCCAGTTCATATCTATTTCCTGACTCATGTAAATTTCGACGAATCCCAGTATATTTATGCGTATTTCAAAGCAATCCGATGAAGTTATCCTGTATCTGAAACGACGATGTTCTTCTCCTTGTTCAATTACATCTATTTAGTATACTTATGTAGTCTTTGTTCTCTTCTATTTATATGTAGCTTTTTTCGCCGTGTGATTATTACAACACCAGAAATGTATTTCTCTTCACACTATGCTCAACACTTTTCATTTCTCTTTGTTCTCAGAAAACGTGATTTCATTTTGATATGCCCACCTGCATGTACTAAAACGCAACTTGACTGCCGACAGCAAACTTTGTATGGCCAAGCAGTTTTTCTTGACAGTTACTCTTTTCTCCACTATTTTTTCTTTCCTTACTTTTCTACTACCAATTATTCCCTCTACATTTTCACGTTTTTTAAAAACATCGTAACCAATTGTCTGTTTCTGCGGCAACGATGTTTTTTTATTTCGTTCGGAAACCTTTCTGTAATGTGCACTCAATTTGTTTCCCGTGATATTATGCAATTTTCCCCGTGTGTTTTTTCCCCTTAATACAATATCGAACACATTATCATCGCCTTCTGTTCTTAGAACTCTTATCTATTATTTTCGTTTCCTCACCTTCCTTCCGTAAAACGCAACTTTGTTGCCGAAATCACTCCCGATGCGATTTCAAAAGCTGATATACCCAACTATTTCCTGAATCCTGTAATTTTGATCTGTCCCTGAATATTTATAAGTATTTAAATGAAAATCTCCATGAGTTATCCATTTCACCAACGAGCTCTGTATTCTGCTAATGTTTTCCTCATCCGGTTCATATGACATTTTGTATTTGCAGTGCCTGAAACCAAAAATTTAGTCTATTCATTTCATCTTTTTTGACCGTTTTGATCCGTAAGTCCCCATAATCTCCAAGTTTTCATATATCGTGTTCCAAAACTATAAATACTTCTTTCTCGCGTTTTTTTCAAAAATATACATATCATATCGAAGCAGAATACTTTTATTACTTGCGCAAGCACAAAATGAACATCAAGCCAAACAAAAGCTTTTTTTTTATGTAGAAGTACATTTTTAAAAGTTATGACTGCACACACGGGTTTTCTAATCACATTCTGCTGTTCAGGATAGGTTACGAAGAAGGGATTCAATGAAAAAATAATGGTAGGATCACTGAAAAACGACCAGCAAATAAAAGTCCATTTTCATAGGGTGTTTTCTTCTTCCTTGCAGTTTCTCATCGCCTCTTCAAGGAATCCTGAAAAGTTTTGAGATGAGAAGTTTCATGGTTTATAAATGAATTAGAGTTTGAAAATTCTGAAATTTCTTCTGATTATTGCTGATTAATTGGGCTGAAACACTGGATAATCCTCCGAAGCATTTTCAAACTGATCAGAATCGTAATTTTCTTGTAAGAACATTGCATATTGACCTGGAAAAGTTGCAATTTGAAACATTGTTATGAGTCGATGGGTGTTAAATGGAAATAAAGGAAGATTTTTGTTTCAAAAACCTTACATACGGAAACTTACAGTTTGTTTTTCTAGAATCTCTAGGAAACTCTTTTGATGCTTCAAAAGTTATCTCCAATTACTAAAAATACGGTTATGACCGATCTGAGTCAAAGTACTTTGTTCAACTTTGCCGACTTTCTTTTATATTCATTAATAAGTTTGGTTATTATCTGTGAAGGAACAGCATTTACAAAAAAAAAACATGCGAGCCACTTTATGCTAAAAAAATTCCTGACCTCTCTTCATTTCGCGAACGATGACAGTCATCAGTTTGTTCCAGCCAAGACGAGCCAAGCAGTTCTCGCCGCTGTAGACGTTGTTGACGTCGTTCATCTTCGAAAAATGTCGAATACAAATTTTGAAACAAGATGAGGAGTTTCTCACAGGGTTCGGAGTTTCTTTGGTTTCTCCCGCGACCCCAGATGCTTTCCCGTTGAGAGTTCCATTGCTGGCCGAGTCGTTGGCGACGCCGCCGACACTGTTGGAATCGGTGTAGCCGATAGTGACCTGGTCGACTGTCACTTTCTTGAACACCAGCCAATTGTCTGCGCCAAAGTTTACTCCTCTGGAAAAAAGGTTCAGTACTTTATGACTTCTTCAGAGCTCTTCTTGGTTGAAGTTACTGCCCTTCTTATGAAACGAAATGTTTAGTACTGCGAATTGGGTTTTATATGTCACAAATAAAAGGATGAGGTGCAGTTTTTTGGGAAAAACGAGAATTCAAAAGAACTTGTAAGTGAGAAACCAGGACCTGGTTTATATTCACTAGCTGCCTAAAAATGACTATTTTTTGCCCCGGTCTGAAAAATTTGGGGAGGAGTCCTCGAAACCATAATAATTAAACTTAATTTGATAATTCTGAAATTTAGTGGTTTATTTTTTTCAAACTTTTTCTCATTAAAAACGTTTCACAAATACTAGAGCATTCAAGGTATACATTTCATGGTTTTATTGAAACTCAGTGCCAATTTTGATGCCACTCTGTAACTTACTTCTTACTGAGGTTCACAGTAAAATTCAGAAAATACCATTTTTCCAAAGTAACCTGGTGAAAATCATTATGATTTAAAATGACTCCGCGTATGACTTCCAAAAACTTTTCTTACCGATAAAAATGAATTTGTCCAATTCTGTGGGCCATGTCATAGACGCTTGAAATCGGACAAAATCCCAATGAACCGACTGCCGTATCGAGGAAGTTTTGGATCCGATGAGCCTAAAATTCAACCATTTTTTCGTCTAAATGCTTCATTTTCACCTGCAAATGAAACTCTTTGCTCTGGTTCAAGGCTCTGATGTCGAGAGATTCGCTTTGTATGCCAAAATACTCAGCAAACTTTGGGCGTTTTTCAATCAAAGTCTGTAGAATCTTCTTGCCGACATTATCCGTCTTAGCTCTGAAATCAAATAAATGTTCCATTTTTTGCATTCTTCGATTGTCAAACCGTATCCAAACCTCCCGAATCGCTGCAATTTGATCGTCGGACAACTCATAGGGAACGTTTTTCTTGCTGCTGCAGATGCCCATGTCCTGAAAGCCATAAAAAGTCATCATTTCAAGAGTGAAAAAAACAAAGCATTCAGTTTTCATTATTCACCGTTCTATGTTGAAATTTTTTTTGTTTTTCGCCAGGATGGCAGTTTTTATTTTGGATGGAATAATGGTAATTATTTTTTTGTTTTGAAAATACAATTAAAATCGAGCTGCCATCAAATAACGACATATGGCGAAGATCACGATGAAGTAATATAAAAAATGAAGAGAAAAGCTGAAAAATAAAGGGGAAAAATAATTAGATCGGAGATAGTGAAAACGAAAACTGTTTAAGATGATTTTGTGTACGAGGAAGCTGGAAAAAGAAGAAAAAAATAGGCGACTTGAAAAAAAAGTAATCAAGCTGTTGGAACCCACAGTTGTCTTCGAAACTTTCTGATCAAAAGTTTATGATGAGGTTTTGAAGATTTTTTGTAATGCTTTGAATTTTTTGACTTCTAAACTGTTAACTCTCAAAATTGTCAAATTTCATGCTCTGTGATGGACAAAGAATAAAATTTTTCAGCGCTTTCATCCATAATTCTCGGCGTTTTAGAAGTACTTTGATTCTATGCGCAGTCTATCGTACTTTGAGACACATACGCTTTTGATTTGAGGGAAGGTGCCAGATAGTATTTCCAGATCCCTCAATTCAACAGCGTTTCAGAGGGTTTCAGAGTTTCAGATTAAGGTTGCGAGCCTCAAGCTCTTTGAACAGAATGGATTTTTAATTTCGGAGGCGAAAGATAAACTTGTTAAATATTGAACTCTAAAAGTTTTGAGTTTTTCCTATTTTAAAACTTGCAAACATATTTTTTATTCGGACCCCTTGAAACGTCAAACTAATTTTCGCAGACTTTGCACGTACTCTGGGCAAAGTTGGTTGTCTTTTCGGGAGCCAATGAGTTCAACAAAGAGACAGCAAAAACTTTGTTAGAAAGACGATGGTGAGAAAAGAGAAGCGACTGCGCGCCGACAAGCTCACAAGCCTATAAGCTTTCACTCATGGAGCCCTCTGGGAAGTCGTCTAACAAGGAAATTATGTTCCAGAGCCTTTTTGCCAACGAAAAAAGACAGAAGAAATCAGGCTTTACCGCTTCGTTTCCAATCATTTCCCTAAGTCGGTCAGCTAATTGGATGCCGTTTCTCTACCAATTTTTCCACAATTAATTCGATGTCACGCGGAATTTTCGCGGGCATGAAGAATGAGAATTTCCTTCTGGTTTTCGTTAAGATCTTTGTTTCAAGAGGTCTGCCAGGATGTGAATTGAATAAGAGGTCAGTGTCTGGGGTCGGAAATCAAAAAATTCAGGTTTGTGACCATTTACCAAAGAACTGGGAAGTGAGGCGACGATATTTCGAAACTCGGAAAAAGGTGAAGGTTAGCAGGTTTTTTTTTCAAACGATAGATAAGCATGATTTTTTTAAGGTCTTTCAATTTTCTTCTGGATTGCTACTGAAACTTATTTTCAAGTAATATAGATTCAAAACGAAAATTTTCTGGAATTCATTTTTCAATTATTTTTCATATGCTCCAAAGTTTCTCCTGTGTCCTCTTGAGACTTTGAAACTCAATTCTATTTTCAAAAATCTTTGAATTTCAAGTGCAGCTGACAATAAAGCCATTTTACTTTGCCGTTGGGATCTCATTGAAATATGGCCAGTACCTTTCTTGATGTACTGAGAAAAGGTTCTGAAAGTCTCAACCTGTAAAATTTCCTATTTTTTGAGAAATAAGGGCTCAAAACTCCGATTCAGCCTGTTGTAACGTTTTTTAAGGGTTTATTTTTGACTTTGCAGTGTCCTTTTTTCATTACTAGAGAACTGTGTAGGATCAGATTTTCCTAAGCTTCATCCAGTACATCAAGAAATGCTCTAAACTATTGTCAGAAAATAACCTACCGCAAAATAGATAGACTTTTCCTGTTAGAAATTAAAAGTCATTACTGTTTCAGCGTTTGCAGCGTCAAACTACATGCGCGCAATAGCATCTTTAATGTATGAGAAAAGTCGCTGAACTGCAAACATGGGCAATCAACATCGAACAAAGTTTTTGACCGCGCAAACTTGAGCATTTTCGTGATCCAAAGGTAGTTTTAGCCTCGTAAAAAATATTCAGAAAAGGGTTGGATAGGAATACGATAATAACTCCATTGCAACCGGAAGTTTTCATGCATCGGAAGTGTATTTTTCAGCCTTCGAGGAAAAACATGACCTGGAAGTTCAGGATGGATGATTTCATGATCAAACATGGACTTTTCTCAAGTTATTTGATGTACTTTCTTTTCATTGCATTCATATCTTAAAATTTTTCAAACTAATACTCAAACCTTTTTACATAGAGTGCGATATAAAGATAGGTTCAATACACAGGATCAAAATCGAAAAAGAAGATCAACAGGTTCTCACCAATTTTTGCATTTTCAGAGATTTAAACAAGTTTTCAGACCTTCATTGAAAGAGGGAAGCCTCTCAAAGATCAAACTACTGACTAATGTCTAGGAGCCCATAAAACCGAGCTTTTTGATGGATTCAGGCAGCAACTGAAAGCCGAAAAAAAGGTTTTGAAAAATCATTCCAGCTGGCGTCTTGCTTGTACGTTGCCTTATTACCGCTTGCAGCGTTTTTATGGAAGGAAGGGTCCTAATTAAGAAACGTCGGGGGCCCTCATCCCACTAAATTTGAAGCGGAGGCGAGTTCATAGAAATTACAGCGTCTATCGAATTGAAATCTGAATGAGAAGGCCAGTATCCTTTCGGACGTGACTATAAAGAAAAATGCAAATTTCGCAAGTGGAAGAACTTTGGAAGAATCTGGATTTTTGTTTTCAACATTGCGTGAGGGATATTTGTTACTTTTAATTCTGTGCTGTTGATAAAACAATTTGAGAGCCCTAATTACTGGCTTTAGAAGAAAGCTTCACAAAATAAGGTTTTTGAGAGGCTGCGATGTCCTCACAAGAGTGAAAGGAGACTAGAGAAGCTGCTTTTGTAAAAACAGGCTGACTTTGGTCTTCGTTTTGCAGACGTTTTGTGAAGTTGAAAACTTCAAACACATCTACCTAAATTGAATAATGCGACCGCACTTACTGAGATGGCTGGCTACATGAGAATGAATTCAGAAAGCTCTGTCTAAGTTTTTCATTTAAATGATTTTGCAAAACTTTGACGTTTATCTGCTCTTAATTTTGTAAGCTGTAATCTGTAGAAAATATCATTTTCTAAACGGTCAAGTTATTTAGGACTTTTAAGGTCAGAGTAGAGAACTTTTTTTTTCCTTTGACGAAAAAAATCCTTGATACAGGTACTTGACTTTCTTCTAAGTTTTCTTAAAAATATTTTGCAGGTTGAGACTTTCAGAATCTTTTTCTGGTACATCAACAAGTGTTTTGGCCAAATTTCAGGAAATTTCCAGCCACGAAGTAAAATCACTTGCCTTGTAAGGCTCAAAAAAAGTCTAAAGTCAGCTCTGAAAATCCGTATAAGGTAAAGTCTAAGTGTCAGGATTTTAGTCGAGAATGTCAGAGATTTTTTTCTGCCTATCTTTAAAGAACTCAAATTTTTCCGAGAAGTTTTTACTTCTTGAGCGATCAGGTTCAAAAGATCACAGTTTGCTTCAAGATGACGTAGAATCTCTCTCTTCAAGAAACATTTCGCCTTCCAGTCTCTTTTTTTTGCAGAAATATCCAGCAAAGAAAGTTCTGTGTACGTTGGTTTGTACTTAAGAAGACACACTATTTGATCAGGAGTTCAGTTTGGTTTAATCTCTAGGCGTGGGCAGAAGCCGTGTTCTTTCAATTCAACGACAACTCAAAGAATCTTTGGCTCTGATTACTGAGCGTTTTTAACTTTATTTACTTTCACCCTGTACATTGTGTAAACAGGAAGCCGTCAAGGCGAGTTCCTCGGCTTGTCAAATATAACTCGGCAAGTCCATCGCGGGATCGAAACATCAGCCCACGTAAGCCGACCAAACGGTTTCGGATGGTTTCGGAGGTACAGGGCATCGAAGATCATCCTACGACGGAAAATTTATGGAAAACTACAAAATTATTTATATTCTATCAGCAAATGGTCTATTGGTGGCTGAATGAAGAGTTCGGGCGACTCAAAAATATCTTCCTCGGAGCTTTCCTGGTCAAAACTTTTGGAAAATACTAAAATTCTGTTAATCAATCGACTTATGGTACTTAACACTACAAATTCCAACATATTCCTCAATAAATCAACAAAAAACAAACCACTGAACAAGGAAAATGTTAAAAGCCCTTTTTTGTTCAAGAAACCTCGAGGTCATTTTTTTAATCAAACACTCTCTAATTAACAAAAGATTTATTTTTATATCAAATACCCCTTTATCTTAGATATAAAACAGTTAATTGAGAGATTTATACAAACTGGACATGAAAAATTGTCTCTAATCTCCACTTCCTAATGGAAAATACTTATTTCCCTAACCTTTCATTTTCCAATTAACCCATTTGGTGCCTTTCTCAGAATTTTCTAACAGCTCTATTCCATCTTTTCTTCTTTGAATAAATTCTGCTCCATTCAAACCTGACGTTTCCTTCAGAAATCAAAAAATTAGGTAAACCCAGACTTTTCTCACAATACTTTTCGGTAAACAGAAATGTTAAAACAAGTATTTGAAGAAACACTTTAAAAGAGGAGCGAACTGGTCGCCATTTGGTCTCAAAAAGTACGTGTTTCTTTCAAAGAACAGCAATAGAAATTTATTGGCAAAATTAATGAAATCCACAAAAATCAGTAAAATATTAAAAATTATTTTCAAGCCTATTTGTCCGATTTTTTGCCGAAATGACAAAAAAATTTGAGATTTTGTGCTAATTTAAATCGAATTCGAGGACTGAAAAGCTTTTTTTGAAAACTGAAGTTCGGTCATTTCAAATAGGTTCTTAGAACGTCGAAATGTAGGCTTTCATGCTAAGTTTTAGGCGTCATTTTTAAAATTTTTCGAAATTTGGAAGCTTATACCAGCTTTCCTCTAAATTGATCCCCACCCATGTTCTCTTTTCACTGAACCCACCTGAACTGATAACTCAAAGGTCGAACTTGTGAGATGCAAACAAAGACAACTACACGACAAACAGTGTTAATCTGGATTGAGTACTTCACGCGTCTTTTTTTCGGCTCGTCTTGCCTCAGGCTGCTTGTTTGCGACCAAGAAGCTACAAACAAGTGAGCTTCTTTGTTCACTGTTTTTTTCGTTCGAGTTGAAAAAAAATGAAGAAGCTTTGGCAGCTGATTTCTGAATGTAGTGGGTTTAACGATGGAAAACTGAAATTATAGATTTTTTATTCGTTTTTGACCATGATCAATGTTTGTAAAACACTTCAACTCTCTTGTTTTTTCGAGCAGAAGTGGAAAACACAGATTTTTATAACTATTAACTTGAAAATTTGAAGATCCGTTACACGATATAACCCAATCTGTTCTCATTTTTCTCAAAGCTATTATAAATGACGGTCTGGTGCTCTCAAATGATTTTCTTTCGACCGAGGACACTTTTTTTAACAATTATTTTTAAAAGAACACCCATCATCAGTTTTCTACCTGAAAAATTGTCCTCGATACTCAATTTGGCTCATTCAAGTATGAATAGGATGGTTTTGATACGGCTGAGAAGTATTGAAAAATGACTGTAACTTTCAGTAGAAGGAAAGAAAAAAGCATGGAAAAGTTCAACTAACTCTTGTAAAGAAAACCTCTGAAAACATATCCACAAGAAAAACCGTTCCCTTAAAAGCCTACAACGACGCTTCTTGCAGCAACGGCCCTCTCTCTTTTTTTGTTATTCAGAGTACTTCAGACCTTCCAGAGGGTACTTTTCAGTGTTCAAGACTGTTCCAGAAACTCCTGTGTTGTTCGAGAAACTCGTTTATTTGCCAACAAAAAAAAAATGAAAAAATGACAAAAAAGCCGAGTTCTTACACGTGCTTGACGGAGTCGATTGTGTCTTTGGAAAAAGGAATATCGGTGAACGAACGCAAATAACTTGTGGCGGGTCGTTGCTTGTTTTTCCTCAGGCGATGGAAATGTTTGCGAGAGCGTTTTAATTCAAATAATACTTGGGGAAGCCGCTTGAAAAATGAAGAGCGATAAACTTTATTTTTCGTTTTTCGAAGCGAAAAATGGACGGGATAGATTATTGAGGTTCTCATGGTTACTTTGCAGTTGAAAAGAAAATGACATAATTATTCTTACTTTAGTCTCAAGCTTTATGACGGAGGATTAAAACAAAGTTGTCGTTTCGGGTTGGAAATGATTGTCGGAAGTTGAAAAGGCACCAGAATCTTTAGTTCAGCCCTATAACTTCCATGAAAATCGGTTTTTGGTCGGACGGAAAGCTTACAAAGAAAATATTTATTACCAACAAATTTTCCAAGCTTGCTGAATGGGACCCTTGGTGATAAATTTTCATTTTAGTCAAATTTCACCATTCTTCGATGATGTACATGAAGCTTCAGTTCGGATCGGAAGTGTTGAAATGCTTACTTTCGACTTTCTAAAACTTTAGAACTGACTTCTTATTACAAACAGGGTGCTCTTAATATTTTCCAGCAGAAATATAGTTTTTTAATCATCCCCACTGTTCCCATTTGTTACCCAAATCTAATCTCTTGTAGAAAATTTTGTGTTCGTCCCAAAAACTCAATAATCAAACATTCGATTACGATTACCCTAATTTTACAAATGCCAACCTGAGTGAGAAAAACAAAAATACGTGACATCAGATGCATGAATGGAACAAAGTCGGCGTGAAACAGGAAAGAAAGGAGTCAAAGGGCATCCCCAAACATTTGAAGAAATGAAAAAATATTTCTAGATAACCGGCTTTGCAAGTTTTTGCCATTAAGGGTTTTTGATTGTTTTCCTGTTTTTATTTAGGGTTTCTGAAAGCTTTTTAGTGATGTTTGATCAGGTGAAGAAGTAGAACGAAAAAAATTAGAAATAGAAGAAAAAACACAATTTTTCAAGCAGAGTGCGAAACATTATAAATCAGGTTTGGTAAAATCAATTTATTACTAATCTCATTGTTGGATCATTTTTTCTGAACATTCAGGCTTTTCTAGATTCGAGTAGACTGGTATATGAGAATCAAAATGAAGACAGATTTGTTGAGTCCTTATCAATATTTTTTAATCGATTCAAAAATTTCTCAGATTCAGTTAGAGACTCTGCAAACTTATTGTCCTTTCATCAAAAGCAGACGGAAAAAAGTGTATTTTCCTCATTTTCCTCATTTTATGAAATTTTCAATTTTTTTATATTCATTTCCAGTTTATCGCTGACCTAAACCGGTTCTCTGAAAGAAGGAAAAAAGTTAAATTATCTAAGTTTTGGAAGAAACTCATTTGAAGGGGAAAACATTGTTTTAGCATCCATCAAAAAATTTCCGAAAAAGTCGAAATTCTCTGTTTTCATTTCCAACCCTTACGTTCCACGTTCCACGAGAAACTTACTATTTAGCGATGTTTATTGACAGCTTTTGATGAATGAAAGAGAAGGAAAGAAAAGGCTTTTGTTCTAAACTCCGATCGTTCTGTGGGAAGTGTCTATTTCGACGTGTTGTACGCGGCGACCCTTTTGTTGGGTGTTGGAAGACACCGGACACACCATAACTTCGACATAAACCCGAGACAGTTAACAGTTTCTTCGTATTTGTTACGTGGTTCGAACGAACTTTTGGCAAGTTTTGTGAAGGTCGTGGTCAAATTAAAATGTATTTTCATTAAAAAACTGATTCGAATGGATCATGCTGCTTTTTTTCAACATTCCTCACGTCGACTTTCGATTTCGAGATCAGTCGAGCTCACGACAAGGTGGCGCCAAATGGACGAACGCGGGAGAAGAACGGAAACGTCGGGTCAGCCCATCGATCTTGGTTCAGAACTGTTGCCCGATCGGTCGTGTTGCGTTTGATATTTGATAGAAGTAAAGATTGATAACTGTTCTTTTTGATGGATCATTTCTCAAAATGAAAAATCGAAATTCGAAAAGTTTGAGGGCAGATGGTTTACAATAGGAAAATTCATTTAATTTGAAAATTCTCGAAGACTGATAACAATACTTCTTTTCACTTTTCTTATCTCTCATCAGCTTTCTCTTGATTTTTCTGCATTTGCAGTTCAAGGACACACCTGAGTTCAACTGATATGCATTCAAAAGTTTGTCTCATCTCTTAGAAAAAGTTTTGATTTATTAAAAATATTACATAATCAGAATCCTGAGCTCACTTCTCTCTCGTTATCTTATCAGCTGTTTTTGAGGACTGCATGAAGAGTAATATGTTTGAATTTCTTTTGCATTACTTTGAAGATGAACAAGATTTTTGAAAAATTAAGCAAAATCATGATTTGTGAACATTATATTGAAACATAAAATGGAAATTATTCAATCCACCATTTCACCAATGCGTGAATTTTCCTGTCGTTAATGAATGGAAAAACAATCATTAGTCTTTTTTCAATGTTGACAAGCCTCAGATGAAAAAATTGAGAAAAAAGTAATTAATTTCTATCGTTTTGATGACAGTTCAATGAGCTCGCATCTGCGGCAGCTACTAAATATTTGCAAATTTGTTTTCCCAAATATTTTGGCAAACTCCACTATGCAAACAGAACGTATCTCATTATTATTTCCCACAACATCAAATGATTAGGAACTGTGGAAAAAACGCGATTAAAATACACAAAAGGATGCGAGAACGCCAAGACAACAACTGTTTTGTTTGGTCAAAACGTCACGTTTTTGGCGCCCAATAAACACATTTTTTTGCCTTTTGTATGCATGCTTTGTATTTTGAATAAACTCACGTCTCAAGGATCAATCCAATGTAATGCGAACCGCAATAGCTTTTCTTCAAGATATTTACCGAAGTTTCGACTGTCAATCCGAGTCAAGGGCACTCGAGCAAGGCAAATATAAACAGGCCTCTATACCATGCAAAAAATTGAAAATATTGCGATCTCAGTGAGCGTCTTTCGAAGGAGCGATCTGTCGATAAGCTTAAAGAAACTCTACATGGAAGCAGAAAATTAATATTGCAAAAACAGGACATTTAATAACACATGCCCTCTCAAAGCGGCAGTGAATATTAGTCTCAGCGAAAAATCAGTGTCAATGAGAGAGAGGAGTTTCAACCTGTGCTGGAGGTCACTAATAACTGGAGAAATCACTTCGAAACGAAGTCACAAAAAATTAACGAAGTCACAAAAAATAAATTCAGATTTTTCTGTAGTAATTTTGAACCCTATCTGACAAAAAAAATAGCAACCTGACTTTCTCAAAAACCGAAATTTTGCAATAGGTAAACTTTGCCCGATTGAATATTTTGGATTTCACTGACCTTGAGCGAGTATTAACTTTGTTGCGTTGTTCAGGCGCTGATTTTCCAATTTTTAGAAACCGGAAAAATTTCAAAAGGCGATTTATGGAGAGAGGAATGGTCCGATTCGAACTCAAGGTTGTATGATTTCTTAAGGATTTCAAAAGATTTCAAAACAAGTTTCTCTTTTTCATACTAGAAACCCTCAACTTTCAAGAGAAAGTTAGATATTTTTGAGCCTATTCGAAGAAATTTCAAAAATTATAATTTTTAGCGTAGATCCTTCTCAAAGCTCACTTTTGACACATTTTATTTTTCCAGAAAGCAACTCACAACTCGAAAAGTTTATTGCGATCGAAATAGCTGTATTGTTTGAGAAACTTGGACCTTTGCGATTATAATAGCTGGGAAAAAACCAGCTTAGCCTAGGCGAAGGGTCGAGGCTTGCAAACTTTCGAGAAACTCATTGTGCCAATAAACTGTCTGGATTAAAAAAAAATAGCTTAGTTTTTATATCCCCAGAATTTCGAAAAAAGGAAAGATATTGAAAGAGCATTGTGAACCTTGGGAAATTTCTTCGATGGAGAAAAAAACTCAAAGCCTTCTTTTTTTAATGATTAAAAGTGGCTTTCTCAGTTTTTGTAGTGAAAAAGATATTTGCGCAAATTTTCGAATTTTCACAACCGAAAAACGAAATATTGATATTGAAACCCTTTTTGGATTTTTTTGACCTTTTTGGGATTATTCGTGATTTTAATCATATCAGAAAAATAACTGCAAATCAGATTATTCGAATCTTGAGAACGTCTCAGAATATCTCTAGAATTTTACAAAAAAACGAAGATCAAAATTCAGAATTTTTCGAGTTTTTTTCCTATTTTAAAAAAATGACGTGAGGTTGAATTTTGAAAAGAAAAAAGAAGCAAAAGAAGATGTTTGCTTACTGTACGCTGAATTAAATATAACAAGTTTGAAGTCGACCCCTTGCGGAGTATTTGTTCAAAGATTCTTTTTCCCCACCTCCTTGGCGTTGACTTGGAGGGGTGGGCAGTGTCTGCGTCTCCGCGGAATCGTGCTCTCTCGCGGCCTACAGCAACTGTATAAAATGCGGCCGCTTGAGGCCTGCCACCATCAACACCAACTCTAACCATGGCATCCCTCGTCCTTCTCCTGGCACTTGCCGCCTTGGCCTATGCTCAGCCAGGTATTTTTAATCAACTTATAAATGGCTGCTTTTGTCTTTTAATAATTTTCCACCTATTCAAGGCAATTCAGAGACTATTTTGGTCCTTGGTGCAAAAAAGCAATTCTCATTTTCAAGTTTTGCTGGATCTTCGAACTTCCTACTTCTTTGAAATTTCCCTCACTCTTAACCAAAAAGTTTTTTAACGATGAGTACCAAACAGACCGATTTTTTCAAAAGTCACTTGCCAAACTCATTAAAAAAATGTACCTTGGCGCTTGAAAACTCGAAAATTCTCGAATTCTTAGAAACTTCAAAGTGAAAACTCCCAAAATGTCACTGAAGTAAGTTCATAATGGCTTATTTTGGAAGTTTTTTGCAATGTTATGATCAAAAAAAAAACCTTTTTTTTATGTTTCAAAATTAAATTAAAATTTCCGCTGAACTGAAGAACAAACTACAAATAGTGGAAAATTCATTGTCCCAACTTTTCCAGGGCCCAAAATGATCGATGAATCTACTCGGTGGTCACAGTGCAGAGACGCCAATCAATCCATTTATGACTTCCAGGTAACCTTTATGTTTTTATTTTCCTTTCTTTGCGTTTTCCCTATCAGACACCCCAAAAATAACCTTATTTTATCATTGTTTCAGGTTGAAACTTTGCAAGGTGAATACACCGACCTGAGACAGTACAAAGGACAAGTTCTGCTCGTCATCAACGTTGCCACTTTTTGCGGTTCGATCCTTTCTTTTTTCTCAATCAAAAAACTTCACTTTCTTCTGGGCGTCGGCCATTTTTTCATTCTCCGCCCTACTTTTGATTAGGTCAACCCTTATCTCATCAATCAACTGTTTGAACCACCAAACCACAAAGAACACGAGAAAAAAAAATTGGAAACTTTCAAGATGGTTTTTTGAGGACCGGTTTTTTTTTTCAAATGCCATCAAAACAGTGGCGTGTTTACACAGAAAAAAAGAAAAGAAAAGAAGAAAAAGTGGAAGAATGGAAGATTTGCAGCGTACACGCAGCAGTACACCGACTTCAACGGAATTATCGACAAATACCAGTCGCAGGGCTTCACAATTCTCGCCTTCCCATGCAATCAGTTCTACCTCCAGGTGAGAAAACAAAAATTCATCAAAATAGGAGTGAAATTTGAATCAAAATACAAAAATCAAGCAATAAATTGAGCTATTTTCGGCCCTAGTTGAAATTTTAGGAGTCCTATAAACTTTGAAACGCTATGAAACTTTTTTTTCAAGCTTTTTTTTCATGAAAAGTGGATAACAAATCGATATAATTCTTTCCGTCAGAAAAGCTGGAAGAATCTTTTCTATTTCAGAAGAGGTGACGTTTTCTTTTAAAATCGAATTTTTCATAGGCCTATTTAGAAAAAGATTCATGCTGAAAGATCAATTGAAATTTTCTTTAAGTCTTAAAAAGCCAAATTGAATATTTTTAAAAACTCCTTCCATCCTAGAAAAAAAAGTCCAAAACTGCCTAATTTTTGAATTGATTCGCAGGAGCCAGCTGAGAATCACGAACTGATGAACGGCATCACCTATGTCCGCCCTGGAAACGGCTGGAAGCCGCACCAGAACCTCCACATCTACGGAAAGCTCGAGGTCAACGGCGAGGCCCACCACCCTCTCTACGAGTTCCTCAAGGTTTGATTTCTGGTCTTTCTTCTTTATTTTCCCTGCAAGACCTTGAAGTTTGAGAATAACAATTGTAAATCTTTCGCTTCTCAAGGTTGAAAAAAACGTTTCGTCTCTATTGAAATTGAAAAATCCGATCACGAGGTTTTCTCAAATTGCCGTGGCATTGAACGAATTCAACAATATATGAAAACCCCACTTGAAAAACACCTCAGACCAAAAAAATTGGGAGCAATTGAAGTTTTCCCAAGGCGCAATTTTGAAAAAAAAAAATGTGATGAAATTTCACTTCAAATCAGGTTTTACCAAAAATCAAAACGAAAAACTGTAGCTTTGGGACGTTTTTTGAGCACTTTTGATAAAGAATTAACTGTCCGAAAAGACCAAAAAGGACTGTAAATGAATTCAAACATTTTTCTTTCTTGAAAAACTGTTCTGAATATTGTCCCAACCCTGACTTTGATAATTTGGTGAAATTTGCGAGATTTTTGTCTTTTTTCATAAAGTTTCACTCTACTCTGCAGGATCTAGGTACAAAAAGTATTTACTGGAGGAATATACACATACTTTTCAGTTTTCATAAATTGCTGCTTTCAAGTAAAATGTGGAAGATAAAGGCTAAGTGACTATAATGAACAATTTCCAGGAAACTTGCCCTCAGACGATCGACAAAATCGGCAAGACTGACGAGCTCATGTACAACCCGGTCCGCGCCTCCGACATCACCTGGAACTTTGAGAAGTTCCTGATCGACCGCAACGGTCAGCCACGATTCCGCTTCCACCCGACCGCCTGGAGCCACGGCGACACCGTCACTCCCTTCATCGAGCAACTCCTCGCTGAGCCCGTCAACCGCTCCGCTTAAAATTCCATCAGAAACGCCCAAATCCATCAGAAAAGCTAGTTATCATCCGGCGTTTGCCTATTGATTATCTGTACCTATCTAGACAATTGTTATTGCTGTTTCCCCCACCCCCCAAAAACAAACAGTGTCCTGAATACTTGTATATCCCTTCTTTTCCAGAATTTAATAGATCATCGGGTTTTACCTCTGTTTGCGATCATCCAGATCCGCTCCGCAAAACTGGGCTTCGTTATTCAAAATTTGAATAAATATTACTTGTATGAAATAGTTGAAGAGAGACAAAAATGGATGGCGTTGAGATTTGACGTTAGTTCACTGTTTCAAAAAAGATAATAAAAATAAAAATAAAAATGAATATTCTACTGCCAAGTGAATAAAGACAAGAAAGAGAGGGATCAGCTCAGTTCAAAACCATTATTATTCCAACTTGTGATTTTTGAACATGTCGAGACCTTCAAGATCAGTCAATATATCCAATAAAGAATGTTGGAAGTTGGATTTGGAAAGTAGTTTTTTACCAAAAAGCCCAACAAGCTTCAATTTGCAGCTTCAAAGCTCGAAAAAACCAATTTTCGTATTAAAACAGCGCAAACTCGGCGTGTATCTCTACAACACTTCCTCAGCGCTCAGCAAGTGAATTCTGTCAGAACTTGGGAAATGTTTTTTCTGTCAGGAACTTCCTAAAGAATTTTTTTTTCGGATGGAAAAGTTGAAATATTGAGGGCAAAAGCTGAACTATCATTTTTTGATCCTTTGCAACATGTTTTTGGTAGAAGAAAATAGACAACCCTTGTAAAATTCCGAGAAGTGAAGAATTTTATTTTTTGGAATGCTGACTTAAAAATTTGAAAAATTTCAAGGGAAAGCTGTTCTAAAATAAAATGTTTTGATCTTTAGGGCTTATACCAGGAACATATCTTCATACTAGACGCTCGTTATAAACGTCTTCAACTCAGGGAAACATTTACCCCCAATATAAGCATACCTACGCAAGGAGAGATTATGTTACAATTGTGGAATTTGGAATGAAGAACGCGCAGCTGGCCGCGTTCAGATCTCGACCCTACGAAAAGCTCCACCTTCACCTCAACTTGTACCTTATCCTGGTTTCTTGAAGTTGCAGTTATCTTTTATATCGATCAATAATGCCACAAGTTTCACATCTCTCTAAACTGAAAAAGGTCCGTTTGAACTTTTGGAATATTTTATTTGTCGGGAGTAAAAAGCTATAATTTTTTGACTTTGTTACTTCTGACAAAAGGTATCTTTACTTCGCGATTAGGAACTATCTAACAATTGGTCTGAAGATTTTCGATGTACTTTATGAAGGTTCTCAACCTGCTAAAAAAACCCCAGTTTTTCAGAAAAGACACCTTAAAGTCGAAAAAGGCCTCAAAAACCATTTTAATCATGCTATTTCGTGAGGTTGAGCCCTCATTTTAGGCAAACTAGGGAATTATACAGGGAGAGATTTCTAGAATCTTATCACAGTACATCGAGTAATCCAATGGCTAGAAGCTGCAAATTGAAGCTGGTTGAAATTCCAACCGAAAAGTGTAATGTCCTTTGAATGAAAAATCAGTATAAAGCCATTTTTTTGGTTTTTAACTCGGTTTAAACTTTGGTCTTGCATTCTACAAGTCGATACCAGGAAAAAAATTGTTAAAAGATTTTGAAAAAACAAATTTAAAAATTCGAGCCAGTTGAGCAGACCTATCTGTCCTTAGAAAAAAAGGCATTATTTTGTTGCGAATCAGGATTTTCTTCAAAGCCAAGAAGTTGCTCAGTTATGAGAAAATTTCCTTTTATTTCCTTTCACGTGTCCTTCTCAAATTTCAGGTCAAAATGTACCTACCTGAACCTCAACGCCAATGCACTTGTCATGAAAATGACCCACCTCCTTGGACCGGAGAAATCCACGGCCTCAGTCAAGTTTCCATGAAGTTGACTTCTGAGAAGGAGTTTGATCATTTTTAGGCTCTTCTAAGCGAAACTTTACCAATGAAAGCTTTTTGGTGGATTGTAATGGTTACGTGTATCTCATTTGGGGCTGTCACAACTTGTTTGGTAATTATTGAATATATCAATGGCCCCACTGCGACATCAACTACAATTCGATTGGTTTGAATTGAAACCAAACTTTTTACAAATTTAGTGCTTCAGGTTGACAGTCTGGAGCTTCCAGCCATCACAATTTGCCCAAAAGTGCCTGACTCTTTCAATCGAACTGGTTTGATTGGAGACGTTACCAGTAGTTTACCTGAAATTGATGATAAGACGGTTTTGGATTTGATAAGGTGCAGTGAATTTTGATATTGGGTGTTTTAAAACAAGTCATTTTGTCGTATGATGGTTCAAAATTACGAAAGATCTGAAAATTTCATTGACTTTCGAAAGATCTCTTCAACTTCTTTGGGCTGATTTTCGTGAAGGGAAAATGACGATTTTTGATTGTCTTTTGAAGAGTTGGAGAGTGACAAAGAGACAGAAATTATGAAACTGTTTTTTTCTCGATAATTTTTTTCTGTCGGTTGCTCGAGAGAGATACAAAATTTCAAAAAAATTTTTTTTCTTGAATCAGAAAAAAATCTGGATTTTTTTATAACTCTAAAACTGACTGCTGAGCAAGTTTTTTTATTTTGAGGAAGAAAATTGAAGTTTCTCACATCTCATCAATTTTCCAGATTCTTCATAGCTGGAAGCGGTTTAGAAAATATGAACGACGTTCCTTACTTCAACCGAACTTATTTAAGTTACTTGAACAATTTGTACAAAATTTGGTCCGAAGGCTACACGGTTGGCGAATTTTTCGACCTCATACAGGTTTGATTCAATTTTTCACTGCTTGATAAAAATTTCAAACTTTTTTTTCAGAATCGATACGGTTATAAATGTGAGGATCTTTTTTACGAGTGTGAATTTGGTGGAAAAACGATAGACTGTTGTTCGGATTTGATGGTGAGAATGCCGGTAATGAGACGAGGGATCTGCTATCAAACAAGGGTTTGGGTCAATCAGGTTGGTTTTTTTTAACCAGGAGCATTTTTTAACCCGGGACTTCATGAAATGGCGAAACACGCAAACTGTGACAAAATAGCGCTATTTCAAGCTTTTGAAGTGTCTCAACTCGAAAACCAGGCCTAGTGCAAGAAATTTTCCTTCTTGTTTTAAAATTAGGAGGTCTCAAAGAACCCTTTTAAAAGTTTAGATTCGAATTTCAACTGTGATAGAAACGTTATATTGAACATTTTGTAAGAACCTTATTTTTTTTCAGACTGAAGCTGATGACATCGGCCGTATAGTTTTCCATTTGAAAGCTTCTTCCAGTGTCACCTACCCAGACTACAATTATACTCAAGTTCGAAATTTTTGGTTTTTAAATGAAAGAAATGCAAATTACCACTTCTTGAAAAATATCCGGCAAATAAAGCCTCATGCTTTTTTTAGCAAAAATTTTTTTATAGCGAAATCATGAAACCAGATGGAGCTTGGCTAAAGTTTACTTTGAGAACGATGGCAAGAAAAAGTGGAGAAAAAGAAAAATATGAATAGAATAAACTGTTTAGAATTATGATTCATCTATATTTGTTTTGATTTTTATTTCTTTAAAAATTCTCTCGATTCATGGAGTTTTCTTTTTGAGCCTTGTCTGACTTCGAGTTTCGAGACTGATTTTGAAAAAAATTGAGTGGTTTTTTTATACAGCTTTATTGAAGAACGCGAAGTGAAACTCCCTTTTTTGGAGCTTCCGGCCAAAAAAAGTATTTTAGTTTGAAAGTTTGATTTTTCAGCTTAAACGCAGAATTTCGGGAAAAATTTTTAGACCTAGCTTCGATTTTTCAAGCTGCTTTTTTACGCGGGATTCTTCATAAATAACCTTTTTTTCAGCCTCAAATAATCGTTTACATAACCGACAATCATGACTTCATCACGGACTTTCCTCGATTCTACCTCTACCCACACGAATGGAACAGAATGAGGTTCACTGCAAGATATATCGAACTTATTCAAAAACGAAGATGTCTGTACTAATCAGGTGAATGATTTTTTTGTTGAATTCAATTTTTATCAAACTTTTAGCTTTTCGGTAAAGACGCTGAATGTATGGTTCGAAAATGGCTAATGTCAAATGTAGTGCTGCCTTTCAACTGCACTCTGCCTTACTTACAAAATATTCCGGAGCTTCCGCCAACTGAAGGCGTCTGTCGGCCGGATATCTTGGCGGACAATTATTTGAACACAATTCAGTTGATTTTCAACAGCGCTGAAGTTAAAGAAAAGGTCGGGGTTTTTTTGAAACAACGTTTCGTTTTATTTGAGGTACATAGTAGAAAAAATTCCCGTTCAAAAAAATTCGAGAGAATGATTTAATTTTTGATGAAAATTGGACCCTTCAAAAATGTTTTCCTAGGTTTTTTTTGGAGATATTTTAAATAGTTTTGACCAAAAAAGGTCGTTTAATTTGCGATTGGAAACTTTGCAAAGTTTTGAAATTTCGTTAAAATATTCCTTAATAAACCAAATAAAGTTCGTGAAAGTCTTAATTTGTACAAATTTTTTTAAAAAAAAATAAGAACCCAAAGTCTTAAAATGGCTCATTTTTGCAAAATTTACTTTAACTCTCAAGTTTCCTTTTTCAATAACTAGAATTTTGTGCAAATTGGGACGGTCAGCATCTTTTTCTGGTGCGTCAGAAGTGTTCTGGCCTATTTTCATAAGTATCCTAACCGAGAAGTCGAATGACCTTTTTCATAAAAGAAATTCCGATGAGTTATCTTTGAACTTTGAATCCGAAGCTTCCAAGCCAAAAAGATCAACATGTTTCCCATATCTTTCGAAAGCAGACACAGGAAAGACTGCAATACATTACTCCCCAGATGTCATTATTCATTCCAGAATAACTACGTTCTGTCCAATTGCGACATGATGAATGACCAAAAATAACTTTGGAGAGGAGGAAAAAAAAAGTTTTGCAGTGCACGCCGGGATGCAAACGCTGGGATTACCAAACGTCGATGCAACAAAGTCAGACCCTTTCTCCGTTTGAGAATTACGTTTTTAACCTTGAAGCTTCGTTCAACGACTTGCAAGTAATCTTTTCATCTATTATCAATCCATTGTTTGGCTGAATTTCTTTTTATGGAACTTTGAGAAGATGTTGGCTTTTAAAGAAAGGGAAGTGTTACAAGAAAGGCAAATTTTCAAGCTTTCGATTTTTCAGAGACCTCACAAACTTTCTTTAACTTTTTGCGGGACTTCTTGGAGAGATATTTTATCAACTTCCCTTCAAATCCCAAATTTTCTCTGTTCTTCGGCAGTCTTTCAAACTTTGATTGAAAAAAATGACGAAAACGAGAGATTTCGAAGCAGGAATCTGGTCTACTTCTTCAAAAAAAAAGTCTTGAAAGCTGATGAAGGGATGAAAACTTGATTTTAAAAAATACATCATTGAAGTTTTAGGTTTGTGGCTGAGAACGCAGGATTATCAAACTACTGTTATTGTTTATGTAACTTTTTCATATTGACCAAATTTTACATTGAAATTTCCTCTCCCAATATCCCAAAAAAATGTTCCCACTTATCATTAATCTCACAAAACTACGATTTTTTTGTATTCTGAAGCAAAAAAGAACATCTCCGGCAGGAAAACTGCCTAGCAGTTCAAAGATCTCATAGATTTGAAAATTTTCTGTTCCATAATTTCCCACATAATTTTTCTTGAAGCATAATCTTTTTTTCTTTTTAAACTTGAATGTATTTTTTTGAACAATTTCCAAGAAGTCTAGATTCATATAATTCGATTTTTTTCAGAAGGATTGACTTGGCAATAGAAAAAGACGGCTTGGATGGAAAACCATCTATTTTCTTTGCTATAACCTTCAATTTTTCTCACGATTTTGATGGTCGGTTGAGAAACTGAAGAGATTTGCAAGAATCCTTATTCCTGTCCCTAGGATTCAAGCTGAAAAAAATTTTGCCTCTTTTTTTATCAATTATTTTGCTAGAATTCAAAAACACTAAAAAAACCTTTTTACCTATACTAATAACGCATTTTGAATCTCCGTTACTTGGCAAAAACATAGCAAAGAAAAAAATGAAAGAAAAATGTTTGCAAAGATTCGTCAAATTCCCAAACGGCCGCAAAAATCAATTTTTCTCGTAAAAATTATTTATGAGAAACAAAAACCATTCTTGAAAGTCACATGAGAGATGAAATTTACATTTTGAAATATTCTCATCCCTGATATTTTTTTCCGTTTTATTCATGTTTCTTTCGTTTTCTTCCACCAAAAACTCTTTTCGGAAACGAGTAAATTTTTCCAATTTCCAAATTAATTTCTTTCTTTTCTTGTCCCTTTGATAGCAACTACAAGTATTTTTGAGTGCAAGGAGTGGAAGTAACTTCTCTTTCTGAAAAAAAAGTTTTTTGAACTCGAGGCCATTTTCTGTGCCTCGCACTTCCTTTTTAGTTTCACATCCTCTAATTTCTTTTTTTACACCAAAATAAAACCAAATTTAAAACTTTTTTTACTTTCTTTCATCTCATTTTCCATGAGTTTCTAGTTCGAAAATGGGAATGAATTGAAAAATTTTTTTCAAATTAAATAGCAAAAAAATTCATTATCGACCTTGAAAATGTTTTTTTGGAAATCTCAAAAGAGATCTCCATTTTAAGAATTTTGTATCTCGCAGTTTGCGGAAAGAATTTCCGTGGAACAAAAAAAGGATTTTCTGAATGAGACGCTTAAAAACAAGAAATCATGAGATTCGTTTCCCTCCTCTAGCTGTCAAAAACTTGGACTACTAGTTCACTTTTTTAGTTTCCGTTGTTTCTTTTCATTTGATTTCCAAATTTCAGTTCTAACCCAAACTTTTTCAGTACGAATACGTGAAAGAAGTGTACACAACGTCGGTTCCTGGGTTTATGTCCCAAATTGGAGGTTTTTTCCAAGAAAATTACCCTCTCATATCTGAGAACGGCTTCAGGGCAATTTGGCTTCTTTCTTGGGCTTTCGATAATCACTCTTCTTCAAATGGTTATTTACGGAGTTCACACGGCGTTCCAGTTCATCCGCAAGAGGATTTTGAAACGGGTTCCTTTTGCTAAGGTTCACCCGGTCAACGCTGATGGTGAGTATTAAAATGAAAATCAGAAAAAATTTTTTCAAGACGACAAAAAATTTCAAAACTTGGAGACAACTGGTTTTTAAAAAGTAAAAAGGTGAACAAAGTATCTTTTACATTGACAGAAAGTTTTCAGAAGGCCCGCTTTTGAAAGAGCTTAAGAATTTGGGGAATCTGAACTGATGTTGGTGTTTAATTTTCTTCTCCCAACAACATAAATATAGTGTTTCTATAATTTTAATGCTTACAAATGCAATCATTCCAATCAAAAAAATCAACAGAACTATATGTTATGACAAAATGCAAGCTATGTGAGAAAAAAGATCAAACATCCTAGCTGAAAATTGAAACAGGTAGAATCATTTCAAAACCGCGAGTTTCAGAACTTTTTGCCTCGCCAGTGAGAAAAAAGCTAGATTCTCGAAGTATCTTTTTTTGAATCAGAGGAGGAACTGGTTAAACTTCTACGGTGTTTGTGTAGTACATTCAGAAGATTTCGATTTGATTTTTACACCAAAATTTTGAATGGTATAATGATTTTAGTTTCATTTGAAAAAAGTATAAAACATGTATCAGATTCCTTTTTAGACAAGAACGTCAAAGTAATCAGCCACGTCCATTCAATCTACCCGCCAGAGGTCGACGAAGCCAACGACAGGGTCGCCACTCTATCCAGGAGAATCCTTCACAACGTCACAAATCCTCCCAGTCCAGTCTCCACAATCATTGATTCGGTTGATCTGCCGCCAGATTGGGGTGCTCAACATCTCAACAGGATGCAGACCAATCCAATCTTCCGCGAAAAAAGCACTTCCGTCGAGAGTTCGCCTTGAAAACTTTGAATAAATCGACAATTGGCATTTCCCCCAAGCAACGCAAGAGAAAACTGGTAGTGTCCAACCCGAGTTTTTGTCTTTATTTCACTTTTTCATTTGTTTAATAGATTTTTATTATCGGTTTGGGATCCCTGGAAAGGTTTTTAAAGATTTTTTTTTAGTATTTAACTGGTAGTGGAACGTTTCTTTGATGATTTTTTTTTCCCTTTTTTGCATTTCTCCTGGAATAAAATTGGTTTGAAATTTGTTGAAAAACACGTTTGACGCAGAATTACTGTTGTTCGTAAAATTGTGTTGACCTTTCATTCCTGCTCAATTTTATCTTGTGAAAAAAAGAAAAACTTTTTCAACAAATTTTTTTAATTGATCTGAGCTTTAAAGGAAAAAAAGCTTGGTTTCAAGGATTGTGTTCGGGTCAAAATATAAATCGAAAACATCGACCTTCTTCAATTTCTCAAAGTTTTTTTCAAAGTTCATTTAGACTGCTTCAAGAAAAGTGAGGCATTTACAGGAATTTTTTTGCAAAAAGCTGGAAAAAATGGGTTAGAGAGTTTCCATTTTTCAATGAGTTAAGAGAAGGTCACTTACATCAAAAAAAAAAGAAAAACAGATGAATTTGTCCTCTTAACATGATTTTGTCGCACCGAATCATTGAAATCAAAAATTTAGAAAAGTGGGAACGACGTTTTCCAAATAACATCTCTTCGATATCTGCTTGAAACATAATCTCCATCTGCAAGAGACAAAGATGGATAGGAAATTTGACGGTTTCCGTGTTATTAAGATATTTGCGTACGCGCTCATTTCCACGCGATTTGCAGAGAGAAGAGAAAGGAAGGGAGATGTTTGTGTGTTTTTGGGTTCAAGAGATGTGTGACATATGGGCAAAGAGTCTTGGACTGATGCTACTAAAGTGACTGTATCACACTGTGTTGAACCATTATTGATTTTTGAGCATAATAAAAAAATAAAAAAATTTGGTCTATCAAATAAGGATTCTGTTTTTTCTGTGTTTTCAGTGCGTTCAGTTAATTTTCTCGAAAATTCTGGAACTATCCTGGGATCAGCAGTTATTCTGAATCCAAAAAACAGGAATGAAGATTTTAATTAGCCCTGATATCGAGGAAAAAGTCAATAAATCCCGTTTTTTTCCGAACTTATCAGCGTCTTTTCCGCATTTATGCTGCAAACATTGAATTATTTTTTTGATGTCTTAATGTTGAAAGAGGAAAATTTGATCTTAAAGTTTCTCATCTCAATGACAGAAACATTTATTATACTTCATTTCTGTTTATTTTTCATTTTTTTGTGCTCTATACCTTTTTTTCGAATCTAATAATTATGCGTTTTTTTCTTCTCCTTCAGTTTATTCAGCCCTCTGAATCATCTTCCCATCCACTTACTGCGCAGGTCCACTTTCTCCCACTCATCAACCTATTTTTCTTCATTTCCTTTTTCTTGCGAAACCTTTGTTTTTCCGAGTAATTCTGCCTTTCTTTCTCAGACTCTCATTATCTTTTTCCTTTTCGTGTAGGAAGAATAAAGTTCAGTATCACCTTTTTTCAAGTTTGGAGAAACACGTGATGACTCACCCACTTGGTTCTATGAAGCAGAAGAAAAAATGTGTTTGGTTAAACTTTGCCTTTTTTTTCGTACGTTGAGAATTTTTCATTGAATAAAGCGCTGGACGAGTCTTTTTCCATGGTTCAAGCTCATTGTGAACGTCGTTTCTTTTTGAAAATCATGATTGCAATTTATTTCTCATTGAACATGCTTTTTCAAAATGAAAGGAAATTTTAATTACGTGAAATACTCCTTGTCATGTAAATTTGCTGTAAAATCATTGGGAAATCTGCAATTTTCAAAGAGGATAATTTAAAAAAAGGTGTCTTTTTGAATTTACTCTTGAATAATAAAACAAATAGAGGCTCAAAAAAATGAATTTCGATAAGTATCTGTACTTTTTTTTGTGGAATTCATTCACTTTTCTAAAAAAGTTTGTTCTCTTTTCTTTGAAAGTAAGAGGCCAAGCGATTGTATGGAATTTAAAAATAGGCAAAAAAAGAAGGAAAATGTTTTCCTGATTGGTTTGCAAGAGAAAAACTGATAGTTAACAATGAGTAATTTTCTGAAAGCTGATAACCAAGACGTAGCTTTTTCATACATCGAAGTCTGGCTTTTTTTTCCCGAAATTGCTTCATCTTTCGAGTTCGATCTCGTGAAGCCCAGCGACAGTGATATGACATGTGATACGAGAGGGAAAGCCTGTGGATAAATGAAATTCGTCCCCGGCGACACCCGCGGGCCTTTGGTCGGACACAGTCCGGCGCTCGCGTGCTTCTGTCTGTTGACTTTTCCTAAGCTTCAAGAAGACCGCCGCTCCTTTCGCTTTTGCATGATGCACGCGTGCTCATCCTCCTCAGAACCGTCTTTTTCTTTTTTTGGACATTCTTGGATCAGGTACTCCGAGATATGGATAAATTCTAGTTGACTTACAGCAAAAAAAGTCAAAATTTCGTCTTATGAGGGCTATCCTAATTCTTATTACCCTTTTTTTTTATCCAAGTCAAGCCTTTTTTTTAACTTGGATTGTTTTTTTTTTCTGAGACGCAAAAAAGTGCTGTTTTTATATTTGATATGGTTCTCAGAATCCCATTTTAACTTTTTTTCTATTTAAAAAAATGAGTGATACTTTCAAGCTTCGATTTTTTTGATCCTCAGTAAAATAATATGCAAAAAAATCGACCTTCACTAAAAATTTACTCTCGGCGCCCTTCATTTTGTTTGGATTTCCATTATTTCTTGTTATTTTTTTGAAATATTGAGAGACACCTGATTCTCGTTATTTTTTTGAACTTTTGCTCTTTCTTTTTTTTCTTCCAAATTGTTTCTTTTTTTTCATAATTATCAAAGTCACTTTTTTTCAAGAGATTGTAGAGTCAAAGCTTTTCTAATTCAGTTTTATCGGTCTTTAGGATCAAAATTTCAAATCAAAATAGGGTATTACAGCGTAAAATATAGATTTTTGCTTCCCTTTTCAATTAATTTTCAATATTTGAACAAGTATCTTAGATATTTTTAGTTCGACAAGCCTAATTCCGCTCAAACTTCTATTTTTCTTAATTTTCCTTTTCTTTATCCTTATTATTTTTCCATTTCTTCTCTCCTCTCGGCCGAATATTGCTGATAATTCCCATCAGCCTTGATTCTTCTGATATCTTTTGATTCTCCCGCATTCCAGGTTTTTATATTTCTTGTTTCTCGAATCTCGAGAGATTGAAATGACGGAATAAGCCATAATTGGGGATGCATATCAGGTTATGATCGCTATCGGCGCAGAGAAGATAGCCTTTTACGCCTTAACATCTCCGTAAACATTCGAAACATTCATTTTAACGACCTTCTCAATTCACGTCTCCGATTGTTTTGCAACATTGTTCAGTAGAAATAGTATTAAATCAAGCTTTTTTCTTCAATATGTTTTCTTTTCGCCTTTTTCAAATGTTCATCAATATTTTTCTTCGACAAATATTGAAACAAAAGCCTAGTTACTTTGTTTTCAACCACCCATTATTTTCTCCAAAGAACGCTAAGTAGTTGATTTATCTCTGGCCTCATCTAGTTCTTGAACAATCGCAAAAATGTCTGATTTAATCTCCTTCAAAAAAAAGAGGTGTTCATTTTGCGAATTTGTTTCGTTCCTGTCGGGAACTTGGTCGTCTTAGATGATATCTTTTTCTCAAGCACAAGGTTTTTTTTTTAAATTTTGCTATCAACTTTGAGGTTTCGATGGAAAAGCATTCAGAGCAGGTGCCATAACTTTTTCCTTTAGTGTAATGTAAATTTTGAAGTCCAGCAATGAAACTTCCAGAGAACCTTTCCATATTTCGAAAATATCATTTTGCTTGTGATATAAACAATATTTAAAGGGTTATTGTCATAGAGCCCTAAATCTAAAATCAATTTTTTTGTTCTAAAATCAAAAATAGGTTCTAAACGAACCACTAAAATAAATTTGTTGAATATTTTCCTTAGCTTTAAAAAAATGAGCATAAAGTGAAAGACAAAAAATTTTTTTTTCAAATCTATCAATGGACCGTTCTTTTGTTTCCATTTTTTGTAATTCTCAACCTTTTGAAACCTCCGAGTATTGGGACAAGAATTTTTGGATCGACCAGCGATCCATGAATAGACCGTTTTTCCAAACGACGTTCTCGAGTGTTTGTGCCCCGATTGCCGCTCCCTTCGTTCTGTCGACGATTTTTATGCGGCATGTCTCTTGCGCTATCCATCTTCCAAGCTTCAAAACTTTTTTTGGTTGCCAGAGCTTGGCTCATAATTTTATTCGTTTATTTCCTTGCTTGAGAAACTTTTCGAGTGGTTCGAAAACTATTGATATCAAAAGAAATTTAGTTTATTCACAATTCTCAACACCTCAAAAAAACAACCTAAAAGGCTCTCCATAGTCGATCCTGTTATATTTTATAGCAACCGAAAAAACCAAAAGTCATGACAAACATCATCTACTTTTTGTGAATAATGAAGGATCGTGTTTTTTCATTCCAATTTTTATTTTGTCATTGTTCGAAACTTACTGATTTTCGAGATGTTTCAGAAACTTATATCATTTTTCAACTTCAACAACTTTATAAACTTTCTCGCTCGAACTAGCAGAAAAATTTTGAATCGGGCTTGTGCGCTCCATTGAGACTCGAGGAAAGTGGGTGCGCTTTTCTTCCCGCCAAGTCATTTGTTGAAGACCGTTTGGTCTAAGGGCGTTTCTTTGATTTTTGCTCAATTTTTAGAGAGCTGTGCTGAATTTTTTTCTCTTTTTAATCGAAGACGTGTAAAACCTTCACTTATTTTCGAGATATTGATGATTTTAGTTTTTTTTTTTGACTTTTCATCGACCCTCTTTTTTAATTTGAGACACAACCAAAGCTATTTTTCGCTTCTCCTCAACTCTTTTCCGTTTTTTTTTCCTTTTCTTGCCGACACCTCCACACTTTTGTCTCAAAAACTTTTCACACAACCTCAGAACCCAGCGATCCCCCAAAAGAATAGAAGACCGAAGACAAAAGTCAGCTGACATTACGTCTCAGGTGTGAATCACAGGTCCCGACCCCAAAACTGACACTTTTTGGCGCCGCTTCAAAAACTTATTTTGGTCGGACGCAGGCGGCAGAATCATTTTTTTACGACCCAAAAGGCTGAAGGATCCATGGCTCTTGGAAAAGTTCTGATTACGCCCCCAGGGACGCGTCACGGCGTCGTTTCTTTTAGAGGGCCGCCCTTCACTTTTTCGTATAGATTTGTTTAGGCTTTCCGGTTTTCCGGTTACATCTTCTTGAGGTTTACAGCTGTTTTTGTTAAATTTATCAATCATTTTTTGAGTTAGAGGTAGTAGATCTCAAATTGAGAGTTGTTTTATTATTCATTTATAGCTCCAGGAACTCATTTTTTTCGTTCTCATCCTACCTTATAGAAAAATTTTTGGGTTTTTTTCCGAGTTTGAAGATTTTTTTTTTAGTAAACGTTAGTTTTTTTTTAAATTGAGAATGAGAAAAGGTTTTCAAATTTTTTTCCACCAAGTATCGGTCTGCTCGTAAAAGATCCACTAGAATGATTTTTTGTCTTCAACAATTGAAAACCTCGAATTATTCTTCTTCCTGTTCTTCTTTGCAACTTTTGAATATTCTGAAGTTTTCCGGCGGCTTATCATCTGCCATAATCCATGGTGCTTTAAAACAAGCGCCACGCTCATTTGTCTTTTTCCGTGAGCTTCCAGTGGCCGGCGACCCACGGGATCACTTTCCAGAGCCATTTTTCTTTGCCCCGACGTGAACCACCTTTCATTCAGTCAGTATTATACTCACATCTTCATCAATAGAAAATGCTGATTTTTTTGATTTATTGAATGTTTCTCTCTAGTACGGATATCAAAGGGATCAAAATGTAACAAAAACTTCCAGAACCTCTAAACCAGAAAAAGACAAGCCGAAACACACTGTGAACTCGAAAATTAACGCCATTTATTTGAAAAAGCCCATATTAAAACAATTCTTCAATTTCCTGGCTCTCGCGCCCCAAGAAGAAATTTATTCCCCTTGGAAAGAGCCGCTCAATTCTTCCTTCTCCTCCTTGAATTGTTTTTTCTTCTTCTTCCTCGTTTTCTTGAATGAAATGTGAAACGTAAAATAGTGAAGTGTTCCTGCTATGAGGATTCGTTTTCGCTTTTCATTTTTGATTCAAGACAGCTTTTTTTGGTCTTTTTTTGTGTATATAGTCATAAGTTTGAAAAAAAAAATGATAGAAAAAAGCAAGAATGGGCAATGAAAGTCTGAAGTCTGAATTCCTTACTTTTCAATAACTAAGGATCTGATTAAGTTTCTGTTTAATGGTAACAAAATTTCTTTTTGAAGTTTTTTTCCCTTAGGAAGCCATTTTTTTCTTCTTCTTTTTTTCTTAAATATTGAGAGGCATTTTTTTCAAAAATATTCTAGCCAACTCTCAACTCTCAACAAAAATTCCAAGAACTTCACACTTGGATGAGAATAGTGAAGAGAATTAAGAAGATTTTTCTCACGCTTGTTTTTCCAGGAAATTAAAATAACTCCTTTGAGCGATAACAAAATTCACAAATTTCTAGTTATCGCTTCGAATCCCGCTAAAGTAATTTTCATATTTTCCGTTGCTGAAAAAGATACTCGAATCCGTTTTTACTGCAATTTCTATTGATTTCAATCAGTTAAACACTGGAATTATGTTTCAAGTCATTTTTTTATCCACAAAAGGGTGTGTTCCGCAAAAACCACGAATTAATTTTTTGCTCAATTTGAGAATCGAGAATCGGAACCGAACTGATCTTATTCTGTTGGTTTTTCTTTTATTTGATTCTCAAATTTCCCATAACAATCCATCACTTCTGGAGCGATCCACAAAGCGTTTTCAATCATCAATTTGTCATTGAAATCGCCAATTTTCAGCCTTTGGCGGCGACCCAAAAGCTCAAAAGCTGTTTGCCCGTCTTCTGATGAACATGCGTCGACGTGTTGCGGAAACGAGTACAAACTGAAACGGTCGGCCGGCGCAACGACACCGGCTGAACAAACAGAAGTTCCTCCGACTTTTTCCCGCGCCTCGCGCCATTCTTTGTTCATTTTGCGAGTTTTAAACGCTTTTTTTATTGTCTCTTATTAGCTAATCCTCTCGTACTAATAAGCAAATAATTTAGGAGCGTTAAATGAAATCCGGCAAAAGTTTTCAATCAACTTTCTTCTCATAGTTTTTTTTTCTCATTGGCTGAAAAAATCTCTTCAATTTGAACGTTGTGGCATTTTAAAAAAAAGCTGCAAAACCGTCTCAGAAAAAAGTTAATCTTCTGAGAAACTTTTCTCTCATCAGTTTTTTCATTTTGCACATTGATTAGGATAGAAATCAAGTTCTTGGTGAACAAAATTAATTAGAAGCCAGCTCAAAAAAATATCCAGTTGAGATTTGTAAACCCCCCGACAAAAAAAATTTTAAAAACAGGTTCAAACGAATTGTGTTTTTTTTTTTGCCTTTCCTAATTTTCCTGTTTCACGACTTTTTATCTACTATTTCAAAAGGTATAGCTCTGTCTGAAATCGCAGTTTTAAAAAGCACAGAAAAAAACACTCGGAGTTTTCCGAATGTCTTTATCTCATTTCGCCTTCATGAAAGGCAAAAAAAGTATTTTTGAACGCATTATAGACAATTTTTTTGTAACCTCTTTTTTTGGGTATTGCGTACTTTAAACTACAGTATTTAAAAAAATACCAGTTCTTCTGAAAAAAATTCAAAGACTTTTTTTCTGAGTCACGTCCAAATGAATGAAGTTCAAAATTGATGATCCGCCTAAAATCCACAAGTAGTACTAGAAAAGTTTTTGTTTTATGTTCTTGAGCTTCACTTCCATTTTGATGAGTTTTTTTTTCCCGGGAATTCTGTTAAATAGCAGTTATTGAACCAAAGCGAAGTGAGTGGTCTTTTCGATTGGGTTACATGGAGAAAAGAACGTCGTTCAATGGATTGGATCAGTTTCTCTCGTGTGATAGCAGATCCTTCGATTTTTACATCTTTCCAGCAGCGTGTCTCCGCCTTCACCTTCTCTTTCTTTCACTCATTTTGTCTTTTTATCTTCCGCTCCAACCTTTTAAAGATGTATTTTGAAAAGAAAGCTATTGTTTGATATAACGAATACAATAATTAAAATTAGTATCTTAAATTAAATTTTCTGATCAACTGGCCCTTTGAAGAGCTCCTCCAAAAAAACTATATGTAGTCTGCTCTAGACTTATTTACAGCTCGAGGCGCTGAACCGCGCTAATTCTCGCGAGGCCCGGTAAAAAATGTTTGCCGTTTTTTGAGCCAAAAAAAGTCAAAAATTCATTGAGCCTTGCGTTTTCAAAAAACAAATAAAAAGTTCTTTGAGCTGACATTTTTTTTTCCAAAGTCGTATTTCTTGAGTTGAAAAAAGAAGGAAGTTATTTTTCAGTTAGTGAATAGGCCAAAAAAAAACCGTTATCAATTTGATAAGGATGACACTGATTTGCTGGTGGCAGAAAATACCGGAAATGGAAAGTTTTTATATTTTTTCTGTTTACCCCAGATATTTTATACCTATTTGATTTCATTTTTCGAGCTTGTTTAGGTTTGAAAGTATTTATCATTATTCTTTCAACTAAAGGACCAAAAGCCTAACTCAAACTTTTTTTCATTTCTCTATTTTCTCAACTGTCACAGGACAAGGAAAGGACCATTAAAAATAAGGCCCTGAAAATTTGGAGTTTAGAATCGATTTCAAAACCAAATTTAAAAGAAAAATTCTGTTTTTTTTTCTATAAAAAGTTTGATAGGATTTCTGCTACCTTCCTATTTCTAATTAATGTTTATCTTCCTGCAAGTTTGCACAACCCGCTTATATAATTTGCAGGTTGAAGAATTTTGCGGCAATTATGATTAAAGCGGTCATATGGCGCCGCGCAGTGTTGATATTTTGAGCGTCAAAGTTTCTTATCGCTCGTTCGTCCTCTCATCAACCAGTTTATTGTGCACTATTTCCGATTCACGGCGTCTCAGTGTCTATTTCTTCCACTTTATGAACCCTTTTATGGAAATTACTGTTATTACGGCTCTTCGGGATGTGAGAATATAAATAAAATGAAAAGCGAACTTAAGAAAAATGCTTAACTTCCAAGTAAGATTTTACCTTATTTCGCTGAAGAACGCATTTTTCAGTTGAGCTTGGTTGGACTTTCTAATATAACGTTTCTTTAGACAGATTATTTTTTTTTTGCTTCGAAGATCAGCCTTCAGAACCTCCCAAGTGCTTTTTTTTTGCTGCGTCAAAGAGTTTTCACCTGAAAATTTACAAAAGGCTCAGCAAAAAAATCTTTTTTGCATTCGCTCCAGCAAACATTTTCTTGAAATTAACTCCATATGTTCAACTTGGGTCGAATCTTCTCAATCTTTTATATTTTTTTTTGTGCTTGCTGTTGTTTTTATCTATTCTTGCACTCAAAAAAAGGCAATGAGATGATTTTAAATTTAGGTCTACTCCTTGAAAAAAATTCTTTCATTTTAACATTAAAATTGGAAAAAAATTGGAAAAAAATTCAACTAGTTAAATGAGATCAAAATTTTCAGAATAGTAGCCATATTTCTAACTTTTCGAGCTCTTTTGAAACGAATTGTTATATTTTCTGAACAGAAGCATTTTTTTCACTTTCCACACTGAAAAACCTCCTGTCCGACTATTGCAAGTCGAAGATTTTCCTAGCCTTTCGCACGCCAATCAACAACCGTTTTTGCCTTCCCGTTTCTCCATCTAATTTCAAAATGCAAATCGGTTTCCTCTCCGCTGCCGTTCGTTTTCTTAGAGATGCGGGTCTAAGAATGACCTCCGCGTTTGGCTTGAGGAAGAACTGAATGGATGGGCGAAGGAAGGATGAGGAAAAAGGATAGAACAATGGGCCGAAAGGGTGTAGGCGGATCGCCGGCGGCACTCGTTGATGGTCGGTTTATGGCACACGGCTGTCGCGGTCTCGAAATTGCGGTTAATAAAGTCACCGCTTTCCATGTATTCCTCCTTTTCGTCTTTGTTCATGGTTTTGGAGTTCTTGAGTTTCAGCTCTCGATTTATTTTTCAGTCTTTTAGGCAGCTCAAATTGTTAAATTCAAGTATCCCCAGGTCTGTCGATGTCTGTCTCTGAAAATTTTGGACCTTCTTTCCCGGCTGTTTTTTTTGAGAGATTCATATGGTTGAGCATAAATATTCTAGTGACTAAATTTTAAGCTTTCCAAGCTTTTTTTCAGTTAATTTAGTAATCGATAAAAGTATTAACACAAGGCAAATATTTTTTCATCGTTTTTGAAAGCTTTTTTAAAAGGGTAGAATTTTTAGAGAAATTGATGTACTTTACACTTTGAAAAAAAATAAATCTTCTGTAAAAGCTTTCAAATCCGCCTTTTTGCTCTCTCGTTTCACTAAACATGATATATCGATACTTCTTTCTCATCATTTGGTTCAATTGAACAGCATTAAAAAAAAGATTAGTTATTCTCTTTTCTCTTCATTATTGTCTTCAAGTCGCGTCGCAGCCTCTTCTTTATTCTTTGTTCCTATTGGACTCTTATTATCCGAAAAAAAATCAGCATTGTCTAAAGATGTTGGGGGGCTTTGAAAAAAGCTGTAGTAAATTAGAACCTGACTTTCTTGGTGGGCTCATGTAATCTCCCAATTACATTAAAAATCTTAAAAAAATATGAAAAAGAAACCTATTTTTTTCAACAGCTTCGTTCCAAAAAAATTTTTCAGGCTCAAGATAGTAGCTTTACCTTTTTCGCTTGAACAGCCAAAAAGCTTAATCCCACTCTTCTAATTTGAAAATATTACTGGTACCACGATAGTCGAAAAAGATTAAGCTTTTGAACCCAGAAAAGGGAATTATAAGGAGCAAAATAAAGAGTTTTAAAAGCGAAATCTGCTACCCCAAGTGCGTCACCCCTCTTTTCGGAATCTAAGCCATTATATATTAACAGTGAAGCAGGAAATGCATCTTACACCTCGTTGACCACCGCATCAAACGCGGCACACATCAGCACGGATCAAAACAAACGAACAGTTGGCCTCTCGACTAATGTCGGAAAAAAGTGTTAACATGAAGATAGCAATGCCGGATGAAAGTGCGGCTCGAATGACGGATTTGATGGCTTCTCATCCAGAGGCGCTGAATCTTGTTCACACCTGTCTCTGATAAGTCTGGTTTGCTTTTCCCATGCCGCCGGGTTTGTCGGTTTGATTATGTGTGTTTGTGCGCAAAGTGGACATTTGTGCTATCAGTCGGTTGTGAAGCTTGACTCGGTGTTTCGAAGATTTTTGCTCCTTGGCTGGGTGATTTATTTCAGTGTATTTGAAGTTTATACTAGGCTTGTAAAGACTTTTGAATGGTTTGTTTCTCATCAAACTCTCCCTCCTATTTTCAGTGAACTTGTTTTTAACACTGCTGTAACTTCTTTCAATTGATGTTTTGTTCAGTCTCAAAACTGCCCAACCGAAAATAGTGCCCTAATAGAAAAATGAAAATATCTTTGTCCGTGCGAACCATTTTTTTAAAGTGCGTCTCAAACGATCAAGGGCTTTTAGTGCCTCTTTTCGGCTTATGAAACTTTTTGAAGCAACTCATTTTCCAATTTTTCAATAACTTTAACATCTTTGGAACTCTACTTTTTTAAGTTTCTCGAGATTTCTTTTGTTTTAAGAGTCTGGTTTCTTGCAGGTTTCAAAACTGTAACGGATTATCTTATTTATTGTGGCTGAAAAACTTATTTTTTTTTTCCTAAAAAGGCTCTACTTCAGAAAAACGAAAAAGGACATTTTCGTTCGAAAGTTGTAAAAATTGTGAATCATTTCGAAAACTACTCTTGATGATAAATTAGTGAAGATGTCGAAATGAAAGTTACTTCTTCATAAAATCGTGTAACCCACCTTCTTCGGTTTTCTTCAAGCAATCATGTTGTAATATGTGGTTGAAGACGCAACAACTGGGTGCCGTCAGAACGCCAACTAAGCTTGTATTTAGCCGCGGCCGAGCCGTAATTCCGGGGGCCTTTGAATGGCAGATTTTAAGTGACCAGTAGTCGCGGATAGAGCTGCACAGCAAGCAAGAAAGTGGTGAAAAGGGCGAAAATGCAATGCAATGCATTACGCAATCTCTCCACCCCCACTTCTAACACATTCATGCTTTTCCCGCACTTCTTTAGACTCCCTCTCGGCAGTCCGCAGTGACCATTGGGTCTTTTGAGATGTTGCTCTTATGTTTTTTTTTGTTGAAGCTTTTCCGACTTTTGTTTCCGAATAACTTAATATATTGTTCCCCATCCGAGTTTCTGACTTCTCAGATGTAAATTTGAGATGAAATTTTTTTTCAATTTCTTTTCAATTCTCCCTATTTTTGAGTTCAGAGTCTTGTTATTTTATTTTTGATTAGTGTATCCTCAGCTTCAAGTTTTTTTTTTGATTCTCAGATTTGTCTCCTCATTCACAAGTAACTTCACATTGGGTTCCAAGTTGACTATGGCTTTAAAATGTGTTTTTTTCATCGTTTTTTATTCAAGTTTGCACTAACAGGTTTTTTCTTTCCCTTCTTAGTCAGTCGCATAGTCACTAATTTTGAATTCAAAGGAGAATTTGATTACGAGGCATTTTTTTATTACTTCCTTATTCATTCTGACAGGATCTTTTCCTCTTTTTCAAGAGGATCTTCCCACTTTTTTTTTCAGTTGAAGTTTTGAAAAATGGAAATTCGGTAGAAAATCTAGCTCAGAAATCATTTATTCATAATTAAAAAGAGCCCACTCTCCTAATTTCCCCTTTTTTTTCAAGATCAAGCTCATTTTCAAATTTTCTGAGCAGAAAAATAGTCAGGTGGGACTTCAGTGAAATGAGAAATAATCAAAGGTTTGAAATAGGAAATTTCGTCAACTCAAGCTTTTTCCATCGAAATTCAAATTTCGAATTCGAAACAATTCGCAAAAAAAGCAAAAAAAGGTGGCAACTTTCACCTGCCACAGCGTTGTCCCCCTCGCCGTGCTTTTTTTTCAGCTGCGACGTTTTTTTGGACCCCCAAGTTTGAATGCCAGCTGGTGGCCGCCCCTTCCTTCTAGGTTCAAATTTGTTCCAGTTCTGTCATTTTTGTTTTTCTGCGTCATCCGGTGTCTTCCTTCAAATTGCTGAAAAATTGCTGCCTCTTCGGAATAAATTTTTCTGGTTTCACCTGGAGACAACTTCAGTCTTGTATTCAGAATAAGTTATATAATGCGAGAAAAATTTTTTTTTAATTTAGTCTATATCACAACACGGAATTCCATTGAAAAAATAGGTTTCGCTTAGTACCAAGTCATTATTTATCAAATAACGAAGAAATTCGGCATCTCATTGAAGTCAGTTTGTCTGATTTCAGTGGATTACAGTCTATTTTTTTCTCGACCTGAAAGGCCAAGAAGGCAGTGAAGGAGACGAGACGCGTAGCGTGCGCGTTTGCGGTTCTTGACACGTAATCAGTTCAACCGCCAGCGACTATTTGAAGAGTTCATTTATCTTCCTTTCCATTATCATTTCTTTCCATTTCTTTCCATTTCTTTCCATTTCTTTCCATTTCAGTTCGTTACTGATTTTTTCCGTTTTTGCATTGAAAAGCAGTAGAAGAGATAGAAAAAGAGCGGTAACCGAGCTTTTCAAAAAGTCGATGGCGCTTGAATTGTAATCATGCGAAATACCGCGCACATTTTCCTGCTTTCTTTGCCTTTCAAGTCGGGATGGAACGACTACATTTGCTGCCCGAAAGATCCCTTCATTGAAACCCCCATTTTCCCCCAAAGTCAGTGTATCGCGCAAAAAAAGTTCTGGGATCGCTACAAAACTGTTTTCCCATCAGTCCTACGACTTTTTTTTCTTGGTTTTTTTTCCTTTTTTCTGACAGAAACCGCGTTTTATTGCCATATTTTCTATCGTTCCCGACGTTTCTCACATGATTCTGGTTTACTTTCTCAATTTCTCTTTTGAACTGATTGGGACAGTTTTGTTATTTATTTTCCGGAAAATTTGATTCTTTCTTAATTAAAATACAAGATCATATTTATTTTGATTTTCACGAAGTTGGGATATCAAGAATTCACCAAAAAACGGTGGCTTGACTCAACTTTTGATACCAAAAAACCTTCTTATCCATTTTTTTCTCTCTCGCTCCAATAAAATCAGAATCATTTCCCCTCTCATCTCACATTTTTCAGCCATAAACTATATCATCTCGTAGAATATTCCATCGAAATCATAGGTTTCCTTACTTTCACCCAATTCTTCCATAATCGTTGCCATTTCACACTTCCGCGCGTTCACTTGTACGGTTCGCATTTTTTTTTTCTTCGTTTCCCTGTTCCTTCGTTATTCTATTTTGTTCTGCTTTTCCTTCGGATATCTTCATCGCAACCTGTTCACGTCTTCTTACAGATGCAACACTAGCCACGGGTTCGCTTATTGAAAGTTCGAGATGACTTTGAAGGACTTGACGCCGTCCCAAATTGTAAGTTTTTTACAGTCTTGAAGTGTTTGATTTTCTGATTTTTCATCATAAAGTTATGTTGCAGGAACTTTTCGATGCGTGTCGTCAAGGTGATTATGAGTGCGTCCGCTCGCTTTTATCGGCCAAAAAGCACAAACGTCCAAGGACCCCATTGAGGTAATGATTATTAAACTTTATCCAATTTCGAAATTTTGAGTGAAAAACTCCCGATGAATATCTATGAAAGCATTTAGAAACCTGAAAATAATTTTTATCTGATTCTATGGAAAAGCTGGGAGATTCAATTGAAAAAAACTGATGTTATCTTTTTGGAATAATTCTAAACTTTTGTGCTCTCTTTCTCTCTCACAGTCCTTAAAAAAACAATTCCTATTAAAGTGCAACCGACTAAGAAGTGACTTGCGCGTGGACGAAATTATTTAACAATTTTCTGATGTGTTTTGCCAAACTTTCCAAATTTATAGATGTTTTCGCTATCTTAATGATGCCTTTCTGAAGTAAAAAAAAATAATGAGTGTATTCCTGCTGCCAAAAAACCGCTATTGACAACCTACATCTTATATCTTCGAGGTGAAAAATCTGTTGTTTTTTTTGCCGAAAACAAGAACGTATTCAGCAATACGTGTAACACGATTCCTCTAGACGGCGATTGTTTTTATCCATTCTTATCCGGCTTCGAATCTCATTATCGAAGCTCAAAGCTGATGAATATAGTGGCCGGGGGATTAATTAAATTTTAGAGGAGTTGATCAAATCGGAGTGTGTTTAGCATATTTCGGGCTTCGTCGGCGTCGAACCATCTGGCAGCTCTGAGAGATCCGACATCAACGTATACGACACTCCACTACTCGGCTCTCAAAGGACATGAGCAAATCAGCAAGTATGAGACGTTTTGACATTCCGATGGACAACGGATTTTGAAAAAAATATGAAAAAAACGTTTTTTTCCACTCATTTGAAAAATAAGTTTGAAGAAGTGGGAAAAATATTTTATATTTTCGAGACCCATGATAATCTGTTCTGTCATGAATTATTGCCAAAAGGCTTTTTAGGAAGGAATAAATTTACAAGTCATTTTGATTTTGCCTGTCTATCTAGACGTTAATAACAACAAAAACTGAGTTTTTCTTGTCAATTTTCACGCTTGATTTTTCAAAACCTTAAATGTTTCTAGTTGAATGAGGCAAAGGAATAGAAAAAAATGTGTAATAAACAGAAAAACCATGTATGACAAAAAAATAAACGCTGTGTTTCACCTTCTTGTATCCTTTCTGAATCATATAGATATTTTTTGAGGTTTCGAAAATAAATCAACGTTTTGAAGAAGGAAATTTGAAAGAGGAATGATCCAATGGAACTTCATAACTTTCGACCTAACAAAATTTTCATTTTCTGGCATAATTTTTTGTTATTTCTTCCCTATTTTGAAACATTTTTAATGTTAAATTTGAAAAAAACTGTTTTTTTATCTAAATATTTTTTGCTCAGTAGCTCAATTTTTTTTTTCGAATCAAGAATTTTTTTTTATTATCAAAACCGCTATCAGAAACAAAGTACAAAAATTTTTTTCACATAAGAAGAATTTTCACTCGAAACTGCGCATACTTCGAACTCATATTGCCCGAAAAAGAAATTCCATTCTCA